>OX451737.1:465693961-466393094 GCA_948472305.1 Vicia faba | reverse complement strand
TAGAATGACTTGCAATTCAAAGATGGATGGCCAACTTCAAGCCCTTGAATCTCCTAGCTTAAGTATGATAAATTTATGCTCTTGGATGTTTTGCAAAGCTTGAAAACATCCTATATAACTTTCATGTTGGCCATTTTGACAACATCATCTTGGAACTATGTGAAAAAATGCCAAGAAGTTGGGGTGAAATCCTGACCAAAATCTGATGAAAATTTCTCTAAGTGTTAAATGAAAATGTCACGACTTTATGAATTTATAACTCAAAATCCAAGCACTTCTAGGAGAATTTGTGTAAAGAAATATTGTAGACATCATGGAGATCTACAACTTTCATGTTGAAAGTTTCCCTTGAACTGTCTTGCATCTTGGTGAAAGAATGGCATGAAGTAATGAAATTATTATGTATAAAACACTTAGAAAATTTCTAAGTCTTGGAAATCTTGACTTTTCAAGTTGACTTTTGACTTTCTTGACTTCTTGATGATCAAACTTGATATTCTTGAATGTCTTGATGAAATTTGATCTTTGGAATGTAATGTTGACCAAAAAGTCAAAGTTTGACTTTCTAATATGCAATTGACCATTTTGCCCTTGTGCCAATTCCAAGCCTAAATTGATGTATGAGTGCTGCAAACTTGACGTCATAGAAGATCTTGTGAGAGAATCCTTGAGAAATGAGAGGGAAAATTTTAGGGTACAACAACACGGTTTATGCCTTGTGTTCAATATAGACATAAGGGAAAAGGGTAATTGTACACAAATATTATCACGAAAAAAGTTTTGTCATATCACATGACATTTTTGTGACTTGGATAGTAATGATGTGTTACTAGATATTGCTTACTATTTATTATGTTAAACAAGTAATTTAATATAATTGTCAATGTCGCGAGAACCTACAGGGTCACACACATATGGACATATTGGTGAGAGATAAAATAAATAAGGAACATCATAAGATACAAGGAACTCGAGAGAATTATGGAACAACGTAAGGTACGGTGCACTTAAGTGAAATATGAAACATCATATAATATAATATTATTTAATATTATTATTATTATAGTTATAAAATATAATAATAAAATATATTTATTATAATAATAGTTATTATAATAATTTAATAATAATATTATTATTATATGATTCACTTAAGTTGGGCTTTTAGCTTACAGCCCACACAAGTGATTATATAAATGCAACCCTTGTGCTTAAGTTTTGTTACTTGATGAAATTAGGTTTGTGAAACCCTGGACATATTTTTCTCTCTCACTCAAAGCCTTTATTCGTAGAAGCTAGCACTGAGGCTGAAGGTTGTTTGTTCATGTGGACTGAGTAGAGGTGTTGTGATACGATGAGAGAACTAACTTGAGAGTTTTGCGTTTTATCGCAAATGTTGCAGTTAACAAGAGTCGCCACCGACTTTTCTTTTATCCAAAAGGAAAGGTGAAAAAGCACAGGAAAGACCTTTGAGATTGTTTCTTGAGTTCGGGGGGGGGGGGGGGGGGGGGGTAGATTATGAAAAGGGAAGGTATTAACACCCTTTTCATCCATGGTTTTCCATGGGCTCTTAGTTACTTGCTAGATCACTTGCTTTTTGTTTTGAAATTATGCTTTGTGTGGTTTTTGAAAATATTTGTAAAAGAGGGCATTATTTAGGCAACCTTTGTAATGATTTTCGTTCGTAAGAATGTATACAAAGATGTTTGTCTTTTTGAAAATGTTTTCAATGTTTGTAAAATGTTTGGAAATGTGTGTGTTTGTTTTGGAAAATAGCAAGGATAGTTGTTTAAAGATAGAGCAAGTATCTAGAAGTAATCTACCTACTCAAATGTCTTTCTTGTTCATTTTCTATTCCTTTGACATTGTTGTCTTACCATTGATTTGGTAAGCAACCCTATCTTTGGATGTAAACGGGACGGGCATGGGTCATCATATAACCATGATTAGCAATATTGAAAAGTATCTTAGCATTTTTGAGGGACCAAGATCATTTTGTAAGGAAACTTTGAATAGCGTCATTGAGGGACTATGATCTTATACTTGTTTGTTTTGCCAAGATACTTTGCATCCATAATATGGCCATTTTTGTATAAGGCAACCAAGTGGAGAAACCCTAAGGGTACTTGTGTGCAAGTGTGTGATTTTCATGCTTTGATTTTATCTTGGATTTAGGATTTTCTATTTGATTTGTTTTTATCTTGCCATACAAATCCTAATTACTAGCATGGTATATAAAAGCGGTAAATTGCATAATTTAAAGATTGCTACGCTATTACAATATTTTTATGGGAGGGGGAATACAAATTATGAATGAGGATTTACAATAATGTAAATTTAATCAAGCTATTACAACCAAATCGAATTTGCACAAATCTTTGAATAAATAAGATACAATATAAATTAAATGCAATGTTATGTGTATGCAAGAAAAAAAAGATTTTGTTTTATTTTTCATATGCAAAAGAGTTTTGACTTAAATCTAATAAACTTAAGAAAAAGAAATTAATTCTTGAAAACCAAAGTTAACCCTAATTTCTAATTTAAAAGAAAATAAAGTTCTTTAGGTATTATTTTTATGTGTTTTTTGTATTAAAAATAATAAATAATATTTTATGAAAATATTTAGTTTTTATATGTCAAAATAAATATTACAAGTATGAATAAAAAAAAGAATAGAATAGTTAAACTAAATCTATTATATTTACAATTTTATTTAAGAAAGAAATAATATATATATATATATATATATATATATATATATATATATATATATATATATATATATATATATATATATATATATATATATATATATATATATATATATATATATATATATATATATATATATATATATATATATATATATATATATATATATATATAGTTTAATAAAAATATTTTTTTCATGTGAGAATAAAATAAAATAAACAAAAATGCAAAATCACCATGTTTTATATTTTTTTTATGATTTTTATGTGTTAAAAAATATTTTAATGAAACAAATATGAAAATAAAATAAATAATAAAAAGATTGAGCCAGGGGTGCTGCAAGCAAACAGGGGATAGTGTGTTAGAAAAAAAATAGAAGGCCCAAGAATCAAGCCCATACTGCCAAAAAATAACAAAACTGAAGCTGAAAAAATGAGAAAAATGTAAAAGGTAGCGCCAAGGTTCGAACCCATGACCTGGGCATTGCCAGCGCACTACCTTACCACTGGGGTGGTTGTACATCTGTTAGTTTATATGAAACAATAAAAACATAATGTAAAAAGCTTCCTTGCCCTGTACTTCATCTTCTTCCTTAAGCTGGCCAGAAGCTCTGTATCTTCCTCATCTCTCCATGAAAATGGAAACTTCCAACATGAAAATGACAACTCTCTTTCCCACGATTCCAGACATGTAACTTATGGAAACTAACAATCAAAGATTAAAACGAATTTTGAAAGCCCTAATTTTAAACCTAATTTTTACATAAATTTGAACTCCAAAATTCTCTACACATAATGAACAGAAATGAAATATATGCACATGGTTGGCTTTAGCACTATAATATCTATATTTTTCTTTCACAAATCGTGGCCAATGAATGCCTGAATAAAGAGATAAAAGTTGGAATTCTTACCTCTTTCAGCTGAGATCGTGAATGGAGTTTGAGTGAGATTTAGGAAGGCCTGAAGGTTCCTTTAGCTTGCTTGAACCTCCCTGAGTGTGTTCCAATCCCTGCCTTGCTTTGGAAGTGCCTGGAACTCTCTATCCAAGTCAACCTGCAAGTTTGGAAAACAAAAATGGCAGATGAAGAAGGAGGATTTACAGTGCAGGGATGACGGTCTGGATCACTTAGATATGAGGTAGATAAAGTGTTTGAATGATTAAAACTTGAAACGCACAAGCAAATTTGTGGATTGCTATGCTTATGCTCAAACTGCAAGTTTTTGACAGGTTTTGGAGATAGGGAATTTCAGGGTGTTTTTGGCCTCTTGCAATTATGATCTAATCTGTAATGGGTTTGTGTATTAGTATAGAGAAAGTTTTTTTGTCAATTCCCCAACAGATTTTTCAGTTGTAGGCTTTTTGCACACTTTCTTGCTTTTGAAGCAAAGTGAAGAGACAAGTCTCCACATGCTTGTACTGGCCTTCTTGAAGTTGGTACCAATCCTAAACAACTTATATTTGTTTTATAGGACTTGTGTGTGCATAAAAAACAGGTTCAATGCTCAAGAAATGTAAAGTTGCAAAAGTTATGCTTTTCCAAAATGGCAATGGCAACTTTGTGCCATTTATGGAATTACAACTTGGGCAAAGACTCTTGGGCTTAGATTAAGGCTTTGTCAACTGATTAAGCATTAAATTATGAAGTGAGAAACAAGTTTGAGACCTGTAAATCAAGAATTAGGCAACATAGGTTCAGATTTGAATTTTGTTCTTCATGAAATGGCTTGAATTAAAAGTGAGAAATTGCCAATTTCATCTCTTTGATTCTCCCTACTCAAAAATGATCTAAAGGATTTATTAGACATTTTGGAAATCTTGAAATGTGCTCTATAACTCATATTTGAAATTCATTTCAAGATTCCTCTTGGAACTAAGTGAAAAATTGCCATGAAGTTGAGTCCAAAACCTGCCTAAATTAGGGCAAAATTTCACTAAGTTATTTTAGTTCATGGGCATGTAATCACAAAATTATATATTGAGATCCAAGCATCTTTAGGGAAAAATATGTGAAGAAAAGTTGTAGATTTCATGGAGTTCTACAACTTTTATGTTGGGAACTTTCTTTGAATCATCTTGCATCATGGTGGAAATTTGGCTTAAAGTTGAGAAACAATAAGAAATTTTCTATACTTAGAAAATTTTCTAAGTTAAGAAAATTTCAAATTTTAAAACCAAATCTTCAATCTTTGATTTCTTTATGAACAAGTTTGACATTTTGACATGTTTTGATGAATTGTGATCCTTGGCACTTGATTTTGACCAAAAAGTCAAAGTTTGACTTTTCAATATACAATTGACTTTTGATCAGTTGACTGCAAATTTCATCTGTCCATCCAATGGATTTGCAATGTTTTGAACCATGTAATTAGGTTAAAATGATGCAATTGAACTCTTGAAATCATGCTTCAAATAAATTGGTCATTTGCTAGGTCAAAAATCAGAAATTACCCTTTCTCAGTCAAAACCCTACTTTTAACCATTTTGCCCTTTTGATGATTTGATCAAATTTCTTGAGGAATTGTGGTCCAAACTTGATCAAATGATATATATGGGTCTAAAATGTTGATGTGGATCAAAAATTATGAAATTTGCTTGTAAATTGGCCATGGTTGACTTTTCCCCCAATATAGTTGATTTTTAGGTCAATTGTCCAATTGACTGATAAAAAATGTGGTTCAAGGCTTGAAACTTGTCATGAGTAATCTTAGGGGTCCATAATGATGTTTGAAAGTCATATGAAGCATTGATAGTACAAAAATCCTTGGGCAAACTCAAACCCTATATTTGGGTCATCAGTGTAAGATGAGATGTCTTGAGTTGATCAAACCCTAATCCAGTCTTGAGTCACAGAGATCTTGTGAGAAAATCTTGATAAATGAGAGGGCAAATTTTGGGGTACAACAGCTGCCCCTATTCAATCTTCTTAAACCTGAAGAGTTAGATTGGCGAGTTTTGCCATTCGTGACTCAAAGGTGAGAGAATTATTGGACACTAGAGTGCCCAGAAATTTGCACTCGACGATGTGTAGTTGAGGGAATGGGCTTAAAGATGCCATTTGGAGAGGTGATAGAATCTTGTCGGAGATGGGCTTTTAGATGCCATCCAAGAATGTTTGTTGAATTGTAAGTTATAAGCTGAAAGAAAGAGTATCAGAATGGTGTCCGTATCTGGAGCGTATCTGAACTGTATCTGAAAGTTGAATATGAATGAGTATCAGAATGGCATCCGTGTATGGAGTGTATCCGAACTGTATCTGAAATCTGAATCTGAATGAGTATCAGAATGTCATCCGTGTCTGGAGCATATCCGAACTGTATCTGAAATCTGAATCTGAATGAGTATCATAATGGCATCCGTGTCTGGAGCGTATATGTACTGTATCTGAAATATGAATCTGAATGAGTATCAGAGTGGCATCAGTGTTTGGAGCGTATCTGAACTGTATCTGAAATCTGAATCTAAATGAGTATCAGAATGGCATCCGTGTTTGGAGCGTATCTGTACTGTATCTGAAATCTGAATCTGAATGAGTATCAGAATGGCATCCGTGTCTGGAGCATATATGTATTGTATCTAAACTTGAAACCTGAATGAGTAACAGAACGGCATCCATGTCTGGAGCGTATCCGTACTGTATCATGATTGCATATTGTTAACGGTAACTGTTAATCTTATCCTGAAAAGGGTAAAATGTTAGCTAAAACACAAAGTTATTCTGCATGAAATGTATGATGCAATGTATTTGCTTTATCAATGTTTATGATATATGGATGCAATGTATGCGCATGTGAGCTGATTTGTTGTATTGCTGTTTGTTTGAGGAAAATAAATCCCTGAATGTTGTTGAGGATATATGAATTTTCATGTCTTGAAGTTGAAGTACTGGTGAACTTTTGTTGAGAGAAGTAAATTCTGTTGTGAGGACAATTCCATGTACTACTTGTAAGATTTGCTTGGGGAATCCTGAGAATTTGACGATTTCTACTGGGAATTAATAATTTGAAATTTGTTCCGCTGGGGATCCAAATTACGTATTGTGGGGATTACTTATGGAATAGCCTAGAGACGTTTTCCTGTCCTTTCAACCTATCAGTAATTGTCTTTCTCATTTTGTTTATCTGTAAACAGTAATTATGTTCAAATGCATATGTTCATCAATGAATCATTGGACGTTTTTGCAAACAAAACACAATCGTAAAGAAAAGACAAATGGTTTTTTCACTTTCAAAGGGGGATCTTTGTATTAAATTTGAATAAGTATTTTGTACAAAGGAGACAAACATTCTAGTAAGAGAATGGTGCCATAAAACAAGAAAAAATTATACAAAGAAAGATAGCTATGTGTAATAATCCCATGGGGTTCCCATTCTGCTATAGCCTTTATATCTCCGAATATCTTGTCTATTTGTTGCTTCGTCCGAAGATGATTGAATTGATCAAAAACTCCGAGTTTGTCAGTGGAAGTCAAAGGTTGTCCGTTAAGTGATCCGATGGGACATAGTCATACGCTTTAATTCCCTAACTTTTTCCTGGACTGCCCTTTCGGGTTTTCAATCCACCGGGAAACCCCTTTTTTCCCAAGTCGCCCTTTCGGGTTTTCAACTTGCCGGGTGTACATATATTTTTTTTTTTATCCCTAATTTTTTCCCGAACCTTTTTGGTTCGCCGGGAAGACCTTGTTTTGCCTAGGTATGTCAACCTAGCGGGTCTCTTATGTGTAGTATCTTTTGACTATGTCCGCATTCGCGGGGTGTGGCAGGTCATCTCTATCCATGGTGGTCAAGATCATCGCCCCACCAGAGAATATGTTCTTGATTACAAACGGTCCTTCATAGGTAGGAGTCCATTTTCCCCTGGGATCACTTTGTGGAAAAATGATATGTTTGATCACCAGATCCCTAACTTGATATACTTGGCATCTGACTTTCTTGTTGAAAGCCTTGATCATCCGTTTTTGATACATCTGACCATGGCAAACAACAGTAAGTCTCTTTTAAACAATTAAGTTCAATTGATCAAGTCGAGTCTGGATCTAATTGTCTTCATTCAAACCTGCATCTTTCATAATTCTCAGAGAGGGGATTTGAACATCAATAGGAAAGACAACTTCCATGCAATATACCAAAGAATAGGGTGTTTCCCCAGTTGATGTGCGAGCCGTGGTACGATACTTGTGGAGAGCGAATGGTAGCATTTCATGCCAGTCTTTGTACGTGACTGTCATCTTTTGTATGATCTTCTTAATGTTTTTATTTGCAGCTTCAACAACACCATTCATCTTTGGCCGATAGGGGGAAGAATTATGATGTTGGATCTTGAATTGCTCACACAAGGCGGTGATCATAGTGTTGTTGAGATTTATACCATTGTTAGTGATGATCCTCTCCGGGATACCGTATCGGTAAATGAGATTTTTCTTGATGAAGCGGGCAACAACATTCTTAGTAACAGAAGCAAAGGAAGCTGCTTCGACCCACTTTGTAAAATAGTCAATGGCCACTAGGATGAAACAGTGTCCATTGGAGTCTGTAGGCTTGATCTCTCCAATCATATCAATTCTCCACATAGAAAAGGGCCAAGGAGCTGTCAAGACATTCAGAGGAACCCGAGGTACGTGCACCTTGTCAGCATAAATTTGGCATTTATGACAGGTTCGAGAATGTTGATAGAAATTTGCTTCCGTGGTAGACCAATAATAGCCTGCCCGTAGGATTTTCTTTGCCATCGTATGCCCACTGGAGTGGGTGCCAAAAGTACTTTCATGTAATTCAGCCATGATCTTTTCAGCTTCAACCTTATCCATGCATCAAAGTAAAATGGAGTCATGATTGCGTTTGTACATGATGCCATTACTAAGTAAGAACTTAGTAGAGAATCTCCTTAAGAACTTTTTATCATTGATTGAAGCTCCTTCTAGATATTCTTGAGCCTCGAGATACCTCTTGACTCCATGAAACCAAGGTTGGTCCACTACCTCTTCAGTATTAATCTTGTGACAACGTGATGGTTCATCCATTCGTTCGATGGTGATCTGGGGAGCCTCATTATCCCAATTAAGTTTAAACATAGATGACATTGTGGCTAGAGCGTCTGCTAGTTGATTTTCTTCTCGCGGAAAATGCTCGAAGGTAATCTTCTTAAAATGTGGTAGCAATGTCAAAACATGTTCTTTGTAAGGGATAAGGTTTGGGTGTTTAGTGTCCCACTCCCCTTTGATCTTACTGATGACCAAAGCTGAATCTCCAAACACATCTAAAAATTTGATTCCCAAGTCTATGGCAGCTCTGAGACCAAAGATACATGCTTCGTACTCCGCCATGTTGTTTGTACAGTTGAAGCAAAGTCTGGCAGTAAAGGGAGTATGACACCCTTCCGGAGATATGAGTACAACGCCGATACCATTACCAAGTGCATTGGATGACCCATCAAAGAACAGGGTCCATTGGGATCCTTGTTCAGGTCCGTCATATGGCCTGATTTCTTTACAGTTGTCTAATGTCATGATGTCTTCATCCAGGAATTCAAACTTCATGGACTGATAGTCTTCTACAGCTTGGTGAGCAAGGTGATCAGCCAATACACTGCCCTTTATAGATTTCTAGGTAGTATATTGTATGTCATATTCTGTTAGGATCATCTGCCATCTAGCTATCCTCCCAGACAGAGCAGGATTTTCGAAGATGTATTTTATTGGATCCATCTTAGGTATCAACAAGGTAGTATGAGTCAGCATATACTGTCTTAGCCGGCGAGCAACCCATGCCAGAGCGCAGCAAGTTTTCTCGAGCAGTGAATATTTGGTTTCATAATCGGTAAACTTTTTTCTCAGGTAGTAAATAGCGTGCTCTTTTCGGCCAGACTCTTCATGCTGCCCCAATACACACCCCATTGAATTTTCTAAAATAGTCAGATACATGATCAGCGGTCTTCCCTCGACTGGTGGCATCAAAACAGGAGGTTCTTATAAGTACTCTTTGATTTTGTCAAAAGTAACCTGGCACTCATCATTCCATCTAACTACTTGATCTTTCTTCAATAGTTTGAAGATTGGCTCACAAGTAGCTGTTAGGTGAGAAATGAATCTGGCAATATAGTTCAGGCGTCCTCCTCTGACTTCCTTCTCAGTACGAGGAGCAGGAATTTCTTGTATCGCTTTAACCTTGGCAGGGTCGACCTCAATGCCTTTGTTGCTGATGACAAAACCTAAAAGTTTACCGGACCGTACTCCGAATGTGCACTTGTTTGGATTCAACCTTAACTTGTACTCCTTCAATCTCTTAAACAGCTTTTGCAAGTGATCAAGGTGCTCTTCTTCCGTTTGTGATCGGGCTATCATATCGTCTACATAGACCTCTATTTCATGATGTATCATGTCATGAAACAAAGCTACAATGGCGCACTGATAGGTGGCCCCATCATTCTTCAGACCGAATGGCATCACTTTGTAGCAAAATGTGCCCCACTGTGTGACAAATATTGTTTTCTCCATGTCCTCAGGTGCCATTTTGATTTGGTTGTAACCTGAGAATCCGTCCATGAAGGAAAACACTTTGTGTTGGGCCGTATTGTCAACCAGGATATCTATGTAGGGGAGTGGAAAATCATCTTTAGGGCTAGCCCTATTCAAATCTCTATAGTCCACGCACATTCGTACTTTCCCGTCTTTTTTAGGCACGGGAACAATGTTGGCAACCCATTGGGGATAGGAAGTGACAACCAAGAATCCAGCATTGAATTGTTTCACGACTTCCACTTTGATCTTCTCTGACATGTCAGGTCTCATGTGTCAAACTTTTTGTTTTACTGGTGGACAATCTTCTCTTGTTGGCAGACGATGTACCATGATGTATGTATCAAGTCCTGGCATGTCTTTATATGACCAGGAAAAGATCTCAACATAATCATGCAACAACTGAATCAGATGCTCCTTGACACTGGGCTCCAGATTGGCACCCACCTTGACCTCTTTTCTATCCTCCTCGGTACCCAGATTGATTGTATCCACAGGTTCCTCGTGAGGCCGAATGGATCTTTCCTCTTGTTGTAGTAGTCTGGCCAGTTCTCCTGGTACTTCACAATCTTCCTCACCTTCGTCTTCGGCTTGGTAGATTAGATCCTCAGAGTCATAAAAGGCCATAGAAGTATCGTTACCCGTGGGATCCAGAATGAAGGGGTACCTGCATTTGTGAGTGTGGGTGTGTGTAAGGGTATATCCATCCTTAAAAATAAAATGTAAAAGAAAAACAATGAGCACAAAATTTTTTATGTGAAAAACGTCCATGATTCATTGAATGTCATATGAATATGAAATAAAAACCCTTACAAATGGACCATTGTGCCTCGAGCAAGACACAAGGTTTTG
Source organism: Vicia faba (assembly GCA_948472305.1). Classification (NCBI taxonomy): domain Eukaryota; kingdom Viridiplantae; phylum Streptophyta; class Magnoliopsida; order Fabales; family Fabaceae; genus Vicia; species Vicia faba. The sequence goes on along the minus strand of OX451737.1, from coordinate 466,382,014 downwards.
AATGTGCGAATTGTTTGTGAATATTACAAGTCCAACAGAAATGTAAAGATAAATTACGGAGGGATGAAAGTTATTGGAACAGAGTCTCTGGCTTCCTAATTGCGAAGTCCTCCATTGATAGTAGGAAAGATCCAATCCTCCAATCTGCAATCCTCTTTTCCATCTTCCACCGCATTGACCTCTCGGTCGCTAATCTTCAAAGGCGGCCCTCCAGCACGGGCACGACGCACAACCTTCTGAGCATTTGAAGTGAACCCTAAACCAAACTTATCAGATTTATACGGAATATTCGGAAGTTTCCCCCAGATGGTGCATCCACCCTCCTCTACTACTGCCTTGGCGTCCTTCAGAGATGACATCTGGAGTGGAGGTCTTGTAATCTTGGGAATCTGGGACACAGTCTTGGTTACTGCTACCTCTTGGGGGACTTCTTCGAAATGTTGAAAAGGAGTTTCAATGAACTCGCCGTCCAATTCCACATACCAGAAGGAATTGAGGTGTCTAATCATATACTTTTCCTCTCCGTGGACAATGATAATCTTTCCCTGGACCAGATATTTCAGCATCTGGTGCAGTGTAGAGGTGACAGCGCCGACATTATGGATCCACGGCCGTCCTAGGAGACATGAGTAAGAGGGGCGAATGTCCATTACATAGAAGGTTGAGTTAAAAGTTTGAGTCCCAACCTTTATGGGGATATCCACCTCCCCGTGCACCATCCTTTTTGAGCCATTAAATGCTCTCACGACTATGTTACTAGGTTTCAATGTCAGTCCTTCGCAGTCCAGTCTGTCGAGAGCTTTCTTCGGTAAAACATTCAAAGATGAACCAATGTCTACCAAGACATGGGCCAGAGTTGTTCCTCTACATTCCACAGAGACATGCAATGCCTCATTGTTCTTTCTTCCCCTTGGTGTCAGATTAGCATCCGAGAAGCCTAGGCCGTTATCTGCCGTCAAGCTGGCCACGCAGTCTTGAAATTGATCATCCGATGTCTCTTGAGGCACATGGGATGTCTTTATGAACTTTACTAGAGCTTTCGCATATGCCTCAGAACACAGCAACAATTCCAGCATGGAGATTTTTGAGTGAGTTTGCCCCAACTGTTCAACTACGTCGTAGTCGCTCTTCTTTATTATTCTCAGGATCTCCTCCATTTCCTTCTTGGAGGTTTCGGGGATAGTCAGCAGTTGAGCCTTCGTCCGGACAGGCTCTTCTTGAATACTTTTTCCTCGAGTTTCAGCAGTAAGAGTGTTGGTAGCGATAACAACAGGGGTTGTGTCGTCTTTGTCAATAGGAGCACTTGCAAATATGATTATTGGCACGGAGGTCCCCTTTGGAGCAGCCACGGGTCCAAAAACTGCCTTTGGAGGGGCAATTTCTGGAGAGAAGATTCTACCACTTTGGGTAATCTTACTGGTTCCGGAAATATTTCTAATGTTGGAGTCTTCTTCTTCAGAGTTTATTTCTTCGGTGGCCAGCCCATCTTGTTTGATGCCATGGTAATAAATGTCCCCACCATAATTCCACGACACAACTTTATCTGATTCATATGGGACTGGCCCAGGAATTGTGATTATAAGAGGAGTAGTTTTTGGAACCGATGTAATTCTAACGGGTCTTTTGGGGACCCTGGAAGAATTGGCGGAGATGGTGATGATTGAAACATCTTCAACAAGAGCAGGTGAAATAGGAGTACTTTAAAACATAATCTCTTTGTTGTCTATCAAGCGTTGAATGCCTGTTTTCAACAAAGGGCAAATAGTTGGTGAGGATGAGCAAAGATGGAAGTCTTCATTACATCCCAGGAATACACCGACTTTCAACAAGTTTATCTTAATGATTGGGAGTGGAGTCAAGAGTTCATCAACTGTGGTAACAAACAAATCTTCTTCAATTGCATTGGTGTTGTGACCATGCCTGGGCATAGGAGCATAAATTACGTTTGGCTTCTCTGGCGCATCAAACTTAATCTCTTTTGCCTCTATAAGGTCTTGAATCTTGTTTTTCAGGGCCTAACAGTTATTAGTGTCATGACCTGGACTTTCAGAATGATATGCGCATCTGGAATTTGGGTGATAATAAGGGGACATTGTGTTGGGGTTCTTTGGAGCTTCTTTTAAAGTTGCCAAATTGGATTTCAGAAGATGCGGTAAAACCTGGGCTAAAGTCATATTGATTCTGGTGAATTGCCGGACCGGCCTCTCCACCCTCGGTTGATTACTTCTTGGTTGATCAGATGTAGGCTTTGGGATCATAACAACCCCTACCATTAGTCGGTGCTTGGCTCTCCCTTGGTTCCTTTGTGGATAAATAAAAGATACCTCCTTCTTCCTAATGAAAGGTTTCCTCGCAACTGTAGAGGCAGATGAATCCTTCTGAATCTTTCAACTTTTTATGCCAGCTTCCACCCTTTCTCCGGTCAGTATTAACTCAGTAAAGTAAATCCTGCAGATGAGCTTCCAATCAGATGGTTGAAGAAAGGGCCCGATAGAGTGCCTAAGAACATATCCACCAACTCCCTTTCAGACATAGGAGGTTGAACTCTCCCAGCTAGATCTCTCCACTTCTACGCATAATCCTTGAAACCCTCATTAGAAGCCATGGCCATACTCTGAAGTTGAGTACGGGTAGGCGCCAAATCTGCATTATATTATTATTTCTTATAGAAAGTTGAGGCAAGATCTTCCCAGTTGTGGATGTTGGCCCTTTCCAATTGGTAAAACCAATCTAGTTATGTTCCAGATAGGCTATCTTGGAAAAAATGCACCCACAAGTCTTTATCGGCGGAGTGCGGCTGGATCTTTCTCAAATATGATCGGAGGTGCATCTTAGGACATGACACCCCATCATATTTTGCAAACAACGACACTTTGAACTTTGGTGGGATCACAATTCCCGACACTAGTCCTAATTCTTCAAAGTCTAGACCTGGCACCTTTTGTATTTCCATAACACTTAAACGCTCTTCAAGATGTCTGTACTTATCATCTGCTGGAGGATACTGTTCCTGGGAGTAGTCTTCCTCTTCTTCCTCCTCTTCAAATTCTGACGGAACCACTGTTTCCTTTCCTTTCCCTTCTCCTTCACCAGGTATTGTTGCAAAATTCAAGGTTCTTCTAGTCTTCCCTTGAAACCTTCTCCCCATGTTCAAAACCCCAGTGACCTTCTTTGTTTTCTTCTTTCTTTCCTCAGCCAGCAGAGTCTTCAACTCTTCTTTCCCCTTGGCTACGATCTTGATTAACTTTTGAAACTGCATGTTTTGAACTTGAAAATCTTTGACCGCCTGTTCGAGATCCATTTTACTGAAATAAACAGTAGAGAGATGAGGAAAATCATTGCAAAAGACCTGTTTATGTTATGATGAATGATATGTGCATATGTAATGTTTTCAATGATTTTTAAAGATTCAAGTTCGTTTTAGACCAAAAAAAGAAAAACACATTATATTAATAAGATAATGTTTGAGTACATCAATGCCCCTTGGTAAAAATAATACAAAACTCTAAGATAAAAAAGTAGTGCGCATCTTCTTTGGTGCTATGTAGGCATTTAGAGCCTGCTCCTCATGAAGTAGCCTAGTGAGTTCCAAAACCTTCTTCTCACTTGCATAGAATTGGGCTTCGAAAGTATCTCGCTCTCCTTTGAGCTGTATCCAATCCCTTTGTAGGTTTTCAAGAGATGTGGGCATGTTATGATGTAGGATAGTGTATGGAACTTCTCCTTCCTTAACAGGCTCAATGATCACCGGGAGAATGGAAGGATAAGGCATCATAAGACTTTGAGCGCGGGTTTGTACCCACTTGAGGTAAGGCTCAAGAGGGATGTAATTCTTGTGCCCCAAAGTCTTGCTATCCACCTTGTTTAGCATCCTCCATGCTCGGATGAATCTCTGGCAAAGACCTTGATTGTCATCGTCGTAGTCGAATACCAAGCCTTGAATCAGCATCTCATGTGGGCCATCCCTTCGGGCATGGGTTGTAGGTGATGCCTCCTCTAATGCCAAGTAGAGGGACATTAGGGAATTCCCCACAACGATCAATAATGATAACATTCTCTTTGGATCGGGAACACCAATGAATATCTGAATGTTTGAGCGTCATTAACCTTTGTGACCACCTTAACCCTTGCTCATTCTTTAAGACTGATTAGGGAAGATGAGAAATAAACCATCTTGCCAGGAGAGAAGTGAAACACATAAGGACACCTCTTTTCCTCATTGTGCGAGTGTGAAAAGAGTGTAGGACAACCCCTAGCAATATAGGCACCGAATTGCGTGACATGAAGATTTTGACGGCACTCACATCTATGAGTTGGTCAGGATTGGGAAATAAGACCATCCCATAGATAATAATAGCCACAATTTCCTCAAAGGCTTGCAAGTCTAGGGAATTCCAACAGCTTTGGGCTTTCTCAAACAGGAACTTTGCTAAGAAGCCTTTGACACCACTTCTAGTTTCCCAATGGGTTGTGACATCAGATGAGTGCAAGTGTAGAGCTTGAGCCATCTCTTCTGGCTTTGGGTCTCTTTCTGGACCGTTGAAAGGTATTTGATTGAGAATGGGAATCCTCAAGAGTTGAGAGAATTCCTCCAAAGTAGGCACAAGCTGATAGTCGGGAAATGTGAAGCAATGGTGCAAAGGATCAAAGAACTGGAAGAGCACCTTCATCATATCCTCATTTGTGTTGGAGGTGACCAAGTTGAGTAGACGAACATGCCTCTCGGTGAATGGAGAGTTCTCAGGGATCCTTGAAGCTAGCTCCTTAAGTTGTGGAGGAATTCTTACAAGGTTGACTTGGATAGTTTTCCTGCGAAGTGAATCCATATCCTACAAAACAAGAACAAAGATGCATCTCCAAAATCCTTGAAATGGTTAGTGAATGCATATGATGCTCATGATGTCCATGATGTTATGTACAAGTATGCATATACAAGAAAAACAAACAAGTTCTTAGTTTAAGCTTGTATGGGGTTTTATAGGTAAATACCCTCTTGAATTTTAGTTGGCTTAAACTTGTCATAGTAATAGTAACAGGGTTCTAAGGAGCTCAATATCACCAGATTGTTTCCTTGGTCATTGTTTCATCTCAAGCCTCTTTAATGGCGACCGAAATATCCCAAGAAACCAACCCTCAATGAGTGTAGTATCGAGTATCTACAAACTTCGGACTGCACCAAAGCCGGTCATCTCACTACATCCTAAAGGACAAGTTGGTCAAGTAAAGGGTTCTAGAAGTTCATTAGTGCTTCATGACATCATTCAGTGGCCCCGTATTCTCTTTGATTGACTCAAAGGCTATCGGTACCCACAAATATGTCACACTAACATAGTTACTGCTTGGACCATGTCGGTATACCCCGCACAGTTTCCACAACGTATTGCTATTTACCTATAATGTCTCCCAATCTGGGTGGAGGATTTCAAACCCAAACAAAGAACCATAATGAAAAGAAAACAATTCAAATAATGTAAGCAAATAAATATGATCTAGCCCTAAGGTAACCCCACTTTTATAAAATCCCCAGCAGAGTCGCCAGTTCTGTCATACGGTGGGAGAACTGACTTGAGAATTTTGCGTTTTATCGCAAACGTTGCGGTTAGCAAGAGTCGCCACCGACTTTTATTTTATCTAAAAGGAAAGGTGAAAAAGCACATGAAATACCTTTGAGATTGTTTCTTGAGTTCGGGGGTAGATTATGAAAAGGGAAGGTATTAGCACCCTTTTCATCCATGGTTTTCCATGGGCTATTAGCTACTTGCTAGATCACTTGCTTTTTGTTTTGAAATTGTGCTTTGTATGGTTTTTGAAAGTATTTTGTAAAAGAGGCCATTGTTTAGGCAACCTTTGTAATGATTCTCGTTCGTAAGAATGTATATAAAGATGTTTGTCTTTTTGAAAATGTTTTCAATGTTTGTAAAATGTTTGGAAATGTGTGTGTTTGTTTTGGAAAATAGTAAGGATAGTTGTTGGAAATAGAGCAAGTAACTAGAAGTAATCTACCTACTCAAATGTCTTTCTTATTCATTTTTTATTCCTTTGACATTGTTGTCTTACCATTGATTTGGTAAGCAACCCTATCTTTGTATGTAAACGGGACGGGCGTGGGTCATCGTATAACCATGATTAGCAATATTACAAAGTATCTTAGCATTTTTGAAGGACCAAGATCATTTTGTAAGGCAACTTTGAATAGCGTCATCGAGGGACTATGATCTTATACTTGTTTGTTTTGCCAAGATACTATGCATGCATAATATGGCCATTTTTGTATAAGGCAACCAAGTGGAGAAACCCTAAGGGTGCTTGTGTGCAAGTGTGTTATTTTCATGCTTTGATTTTGTATTGGATTTAGGGTTTTCTATTTGATTTGTTTTTATCTTGCCATACAAACCCTAATTACTAGCATGGTATATAAAAGCGGTAAATTGCATAATTTAAAGATTGCTACGCTATTAAAACATTTTTATGGGAGGGGGGAATACAAATTATGAATGGGGATTTGCAATAATATAAATCAAATCAAGCTATTACAACCAAATCGAATTTTCACGAATATTTGAATAAATAAGATACAATATAAATTAAATGCAATGTTATGTGTATGCAAGAAAAAAAAGAATTTGGTTTTATTTTTCATATGCAAAAGAGTTTTTGACTTAAATCTAATAAACTTAAGAAAAAGAAATTAATTCTTGAAAACCAAAGTTAACCTTAATTTCTAATTTAAAAGAAAATAAAGTTCTTTAGGTATTATTTTTATGTATTTTTTGTATTAAAAATAACAAATAATATTTTATGAAAATATTTAGTTTTTATATGTCAAAATAAATATTTACAAGTATGAATAAAAAAAAGAATAAAATAGTTAAACTAAATCTATTATATTCACAAGTATATTTAAGAAAGAAATAATATATATATATATATATAGTTTAATAAAAATATTTTTTTCATGTGAGAATAAAATAAAATAAACAAAAATGCAAAATCATTATGTTTTATATTTTTTTATGATTTTTATGTGTTAAAAAAATATTTTAATAAAACAAATATGAAAATAAAATAAATAAAAAAAAGATTGGGCCAGGGGTACTGCAAGCAAACAGGGGGTAGTGTGTTAGAAAAAAAATAGAAGGCCCAAGAATCAAGCCCATACTGCCAAAAAATAACAAAACTGAAGCTGAAAAAATGAGAAAAATGTAAAAGGTAGCGCCAAGGTTCAAACCCATGACCTGGGCATTTCCAGCGCGCTACCTTGCCACTGGGGTGACTTTACATCCGTTAGTTTATATGAAACAATAAAAACATAATGTAAAAAGCTTCCTTGCCTCGTACTTCATCTTCTTCCTCAAGCTGGCCAAAAGCTTTGTATCTTCCTCATCTCTCCATGAAAATGGAAACTTCCAACATGAAAATGATAGCTCTCTTTCCCACGATTTCAGACATGTAACTTATGGAAACTAATAATCAAAGATTAAAACGAATTTTAAAAGCCCTAATTTTAAACCTAATTTTTACAGAAATTTGAACTCCAAAATTCTCTACACATAATGAACAGAAATGAAATCTATGCACATGGTTGGCTTTAGCACTATAATATCTACATTTTTCTTTCACAAATCGTGGCCAATGGATGCCTGTATGAAGAGATAAAAGTTGGAATTCTTACCTTTTTCAGCTGAGATCGTGAATGGAGTTTGAGTGAGATTTAGGAAGGCCTGAAGGTTCCTTTAGCTTGCTTGAACCTCCCTGAGTGTGTTCCAATCCTTGCCTTGCTTTGGAATTGCCTGGAACTCTCTATCCAAGTCAACCTGCAGGTTTGGAAAAAAAATGGCAGATGAAGAAGGAGGAGTTACAGTGTAGGGATGATGGTCTGGATCACTTAGATATGAGGTAGGTAAAGTGTTTGAATGATTAAAACTTGAAACACACGAGCAAATTTATGGATTGCTATGCTTATGCTCAAACTGCAAGTTTTTGACAGGTTTTAGTGATAGGGAGTTTTTGGCCTCTTGCAATTGTGTTCTAAGCTGTAATGGGTTTGTGTATTAGTATAGAGAAAGTTTTTTTGTCAATTCCCCAACAGATTTTTCAGTTGTAGGCTTTTTGCACACTTTCTTGCTTTTGAAGCAAAGTGAAGATACAAGTCTCCACATGCTTGTACTGGCCTGCTTGAAGTTGGTACCAATCCTAGACAACTTGTATTTGGTTTATATGACTTGTGTGTGTAGAGAAAACAGGTCCAATGCTCAAGAAATGTAAAGTTGCAAAAATTATGCTTTTCCAAAATGGCAATGGCAACTTTGTGCCATTTATGGAATTAAAACTTGGGCAAAGACTCTTGGGCTTGGATTAAGGCTTTTTCAACTGAGTAAGCATTAAATTATGAAGTGAGAAACAAGTTTGAGACATGTAAAGCAAGAATTAAGCAGCATAGGTTCAGATTTGAATTTTGTTCTTCATGAAATGGCTTGAATTAAAAGTGAGAAATTGCCAATTTCATCTCTTCGATTCTCCCTACTCAAAAATAATCTCAAGGAGTTCTTGGACATTTTGGAAAGCTTGCAATGTGCTCTATAACTCATCTTTGAAATTCATTTAATCACAAAATTTCATTTAGGGCAAAATTTCACTAAGTTATTTTAGTTCATGGACATGTAATCACAAAATTATATCTTGAGATCCAAGCATCTTTAGGGAAAAATGTGTGAAGCAAAGTTGTAGATTTCATGGATGTCCACAACTTTTATTTTGGTAACTTTCTTTGAATAATCTTGCATCATGGTGGAAATTTGGCTTAAAGTTGAGAAAAAAATAAGAAATTTTCTATACTTTGAAAAATTTCTAAGTTAAGAAAATTTCAAATTTTAAAACCAAATCTTCAATCTTTGATTTCTTTATGAACAAGTTTCACATTTTGACATGTTTTGATGAATTGTGATCCTTGGCACTTGATTTTGACCAAAAAGTCAAAGTTTGACTTTTCAGTATACAGTTGACTTTTGATCAGTTAACTGCAAATTTCATATGTCCATCCAATGGATTTGCAATGTTTTGAAGCATGTAATTAGGTCAAAATGATGCAATTGAACTCTTGAAATCATGCTTCAAATAAATTGGTTATTTTCTAGGTCAAAAATCAGAAATTACCCTTTCTCAGTCAAAACCCTAATTTTGACCATTTTGCCCTTTTGATGATTTGATCAAATTTCTTGAGGAATTGTGGTCCAAACTTGATCAAATGATATATATGGGTCTAAAATGTTGATGTGGATAAAAAATTATTAAATTTGACTGTAAATTGGCCATGGTTGACTTTTTTCCCAATACAACTGATTTTTAGGTCAATTATCCAATTGATTGATCAAAAATGTGGTTCAAGGCTTGAAACCTGTCATGAGTAATCTTAGGGGTCCATAATGATGTTTGAAAGTCATATGAAGCATTAATACTCCAAAAATACTTGGGCAAACTCAAACCCTAATTTTGGGTCATCTGTGTAAGATGAGATGTCATGAGTTGATCAAACCCTAATCTAGTCTTGAGTCACAGAGATCTTGTGAGAAAATCTTGATAAATGAGAGGGCAAATTTTAGGGTACAATAGGTGTTGTTTTTCATCAGCGCTCGTGATCACTCCTTTGATCTGCATCAAATGTTTCAATCGCCACAAGAGGTGACAATTTTTGTCACTGATCATGCTAATTCGTAAGGATCTCTAAAGGGAAAATTTTAATTTCCACTGTGTTTTGAATCATTATTTCCCTTCAGTGGTATCAGAGCCACTAACGAATTCATGATTGGATAGTTGTTTAATTTCTTTAATTTATGTTTTAATTCGATTAAACCACATTAAAAATTAAATAATAAAGAAAATTAAATTTTGGCATCATATTGTGTACGGTTTAGATGAATCAATGTTGATTATGCTTCAGAATCCGACTTTTGTATGGTGAAGCAGCGATACATCGATCATTCATAAGTTACACAAAAGTGATTGATCAATTTCATATAAGATATGAATAATTACGATGCAACGATGGTATATTTGATATGCCTTTTATTTCATCGATTCAATTAGTGTGATGATTGTGTTTCATATGAATGGTCAATATTCATTCTGCTTCATAATCCAACGTTTGTATGGTGAAATAGAGACATTTCAATCATTTGAATTGAATAAACAATCATTATATTTTTGATAGTATGAGTATGTTGTGTTAGTGTTTAGAACGGCACAAGAGTTGTTTTGATAGTATGAATGTATTTATTATTATTGTGTTGTGGTGAACGGTTATGGTCTTAGTCTTCTATTATTTTATTTTGAGAATTTTAAATACAACTTGCGTGTCGTGCATTTCTCTATTCTTTCCTTATGTAACTTCTCTTCTCATCTGACTCTCTCGTATGTAAAACAAGTATTCTTTGATGTAATATAATATAACGAAGAAAATAAGAAGACAAGATCAAAGGAGGACAACCATGTGGTCTATCTTGGAGAAGCATAGATCATTATTAGGTTTAGCTTAGTTTCTCTCATAAGCTTGAGAGAACAATTGTGTTAAGGGAAATAATTGTTTCATATTTTTATGCATGTGAATGCGTGTGGGAGACGTTTTATATGATAAACAAGCCAGTGAGATTAAACTAATTACAAATTCCTCAAAATAAATATTAAGTTTATGCCTTCTAAGTTTTAGCATTCATAAATACTAGGATCAAATAATGTAGGTTCCGCCTAACGCGAGGTGCATGTTCTATATTAGTAAGGTGCGATGAGATAAATGTAATATCCAATTGCTAAAATATTGGGTTGAACTTGACTAAACAAATTATAATAAGATTAAATATGTTTAGAAGCAAGAGTTGGGAACTATCTATATAACTGATTTGAATAAGGAGTTATTAACCCAATTGGTAATATTTGAGAATTGTATTAGATATAATTGAAAGAAGTTCCTACTTAAATAACTGAGTTTTGTGTAATCAGCCTAACGCTGACTTAAAACGAAGTGAAATATGGATCTCGATCCACTAGAAAATCTTTCAACAGGATTTTCCTAATCAAATGATGAGGGTCATTTTGTTTGAGTAAAATAGTGGGAGCATATTTAATTACAGGCCCAATTGGATATGTTTTAAAGGTACTGATATCTTCACAGTCTTTATGTAGATTACCATGACAACAAACACCTCTAACAATATTTTACGATCAATCCTTGACAAGGAAAATTTGTATGGGATAATTTTTTTGGATTGGCACCGAAACCTGAGGATTATCCTCAAACATGATAAAAGTTGTATGTCTTAGAGACACCTGTTCCTGAAGAGGAGTCTCCTAGTTCTACACCTAAGGCAAAAAAAAAAAAAAGCTTATCAGAAACATATTGATGATGCCAATGAAGTTGCTTGCCTCATGCTTTCTACTATGAACTCGGAGTTGCAAAAGCAACATGAGAATATGGCAGCATTCGATATGATCAGACACCTAAAGATGCTCTATCAAGAGCAGGAAATGCATGAAAGGTTTGAAGTTTCAAAAGCCATTTTCAAGACAAGTTAGATGAGGGAGCCCCTGTAGGTCCCCATGTACTCAAGATTATTGGGTATATGGAGAACCTTGAGAGGTTAGGTTTTCCCCTCAGAAAGGAACTTACGACTGATTTGATCTTGCAATCATTATCGGAGAGTTTCAATCAATTTGTCCTAAATTTCAACATGAATGATATAGACAAAACACTTCATGAACATCTAGGCATGATAAGAACTGCTGAGAAAAATCTGAAGTCAAAAGGGAAGTTCATTCTGATGGTCTAATAGAAAGAAACAAAACAAAAGGCCCACCATATGGCCCCTTTACAGGAAAATTTGAGTGGGAAGTATCTCCCTTGGAAATGGCCTGCTTCAACATACAAATTTTGCACTATGCCATTGTCTCATACGAAAGAAGTACCATGGTGGTGCATTCGAAGGGCTTGCCAGGCATGTCTGGATGTCCCAATCGAATGACATGTTTTGTTGACCCATCCCAAGAGCATGTATTTGGACCATTCGAAGGAACGCGTGAAGGGCCTGGTTGAAAGACACTTATTTGGCCCCCTTCAAAGGATACCCATATGAGCCATTTGAATGACACTTAGATTTGAAAAAAGAAATGGTTGTTGAAGAGTCTGGTCGAAAGACAAGACTAGGGGGTCAAGACAAAAGGTTGAGATGCCAAAGGTATTTGTTATCCAAGTCCCATGCACTGCCAAGTTCAGGCCTGATACACTGACCATAAAACTCCAAAATTGTTGCACAGCAGTCCTGCAATGTTGCCTTATTCCTTGCACCAAAATGGCATAAAAACACCGTCCCTCGAAAGCTACAAATACAACATACCTTTTTTGTTTGAACCTTTTGTTTTCCTTCCTAAAACATCAGCCTAGGCCATCTATAAATAAGAGACTCCACCACACATGTTGGGGGCGCCAGAAGGATTGCAAGAAAACACTTGTGAAAATTCTCAAAAATTCTCAAACACTTCCCAACATTTTTTTCAAACACTTCTGTAAAACTCAAATCCCTTTTATACACTAAGTAAGAACCTTCGATTCACCCTCCAAGTGACCATCAAACTGGATTAGCCTCAGGAAGTTCCCAATGAACTCTCATTCTCCACCAAGAAAGGCACTTGCAGTTCCGTTTGATTTAAGAACTTCAAGAGGTAAGTCCCCTTTAAGCTTGAATCTATTCTATTTTAATATCATGTGCATATGCCAATAAAGAAAAATATAGATATTTAATATAGGGAACTAGACCATGTTTTAGTTTTCGATTCTGATTGCCCATATGCTGAAAACTCAACTTTAATTAGTTAGGCTTTGGACTTTGAGACCCATTGGTTTTTGTGCTAACCCCTGGACTGTAGTTATGTTTGGATGTTGCACATTAAGAATTTAAGACATGTTTATTATATCCTTTGATTGGCTAACTGCACAAGCCTTTCGAATCACAATCTGAGGGCCTAACATGCTTACAAACAAAGGAGTCAGCAAGGAGCCTGTGGCAAAGCATGAACCTTGATGACTCCAGGCCTCAAACGAAGGAATGAACCTTGTTGTCCCCAGGCCTCAAATGAAGGACAAAACCTTGCTGCCTCCAAGTCTTAAATGAAGGATAGAACCATGCTGACTTCCAGGCCCAGATGAAAGGCACGCCTCCACTGATTCCATCGCTCAGTCAAAGGAGGCAGAAAGTTAAATCGAAGGGCATGACTCCACTGACTCCAGACCCCAAATCGAAGGAAGCAAAAAAATGCAGAATCGAAGGGTGTTTCTTCCTAAATCGAAAGACCCATTTTTCTTGCTTTTATTTTATTTTTGCCTTTATATTTTCATGATATTCAATATGGTTGTAATAGTGTAGAATTTTATCTTTCTGCATTTTATTATTTTTGCATAAATGCTAGTAACTAGGATGTATGGCAAGATAAAACAACAAGTAGATAACCAAAAGTTCAAAAGACAAAATGCATGCAATCAAACACATTACTCACACACATGCACCCCTAGGGTAATTCCACTTGTTGCCTCTGAAAAATAGTCACGTCCCTCGAATATGGGCGTTTTAGAAAAGACCCTCAATAAAAGATCGTAGTCTCTCGATGTCCCTCAATGTTGCCTTCGGTAAACGATCTAGTCCCTAAACGACATTGCTAAAATGTTCCATAGGTTGCCTTCTATGACTATACAAACGTCCCACGCCCGTCCCTTCACATCCAATGACGGGGTTTCTTATCAAATCAATGGTAAGATAGAAACATCTAAAGGAGGAGGAAAAAACATTTAAGACCTTTTGAGTAGTTAGGTTGCTCCTAGTTGCTCGCTTGCTCATAACAAAAACATTTCATACACCTACAATTTCACTTTGAAACATATTTTTCAAAAGACGAAACACTTTGTACACGTTCTTATAGAGACGAGAACCATTACAAAGATATTCCTTTTCAAAATACTTTCAAAAACCACACCACAAACACATTTTCAAACAAAAAGCAAGTGATATAGCAAGAAACTATGAGCTCGTAGATAACTACGGATGAAAAGGGTGCTAACAGCTTCCCTTTTCATAACCTACCCCCCGAACTCAAGAAATAATCTCGAAAGGTCTTTCCTATTATTTTCAACCTTTCCTTATTGGATAAAAGAAAAGCAGGTGGCGACTCTTGCTACCCGCAACTATTTAGATCAAACGCAAAACACCCTAGTCAGTTCTCCCACCGTATCACAGAACTAGCGACTCTGCTGGGGATGATACTTAAAAGTGGGGTTACCTTAGGGATAGATCACCTTTAATTGATTTTAATTGTTTGATTTGTTTGCTTTATATTATGGTTCCTTATTTAGGTTTGTTTTGATCCTCTACCCGGATCAAGGGCACCTTTTTAGGTAAGTAGCGATAAGTTGTGGAAACTATGCGAGGTATACCGACATGGTCTAAGAAATAGCTATGTTAGTGTGATACGTTTGTTGGTACCGATAGCCCTTGAGTAGTAAAGGAGAATGCGGGGCCGCTGTATGGTGTCATGAAGCACTAACTGACTTTAGAACCTTTACTTGAACACATTGGCCATTAGAAAGTAGTGAGGTAGCCATCTTTGCTGCAGTCCGAAGTTGGTTGATACTCGATACTACGCTCATTGAGATCGAACTTTCAGGATATTCCGGTCGCTAATAAAGAGGCTTGTGTTGGAACAATGCCCGGTGAAGAAAGGTCAGTGATATTGAGATTCCCTAGAACCTGTTTACTTTCTAGGATAGGTTGAACCAACTAAGCTTCAAGAGGGTACTTACCTATAAACCTCATGCAAGCCTAAACCTAAGGACTTTGTTTAATTAGCTTGTGCATATGCTTGTACATAACATCATGACATCATACCATATCATTTTATACTAACCATTTCAAGGATTTTTAGATTCATCTTTGTTCTATTTTGTAGGACATGACTACCACTCGCAGGAATACAATCCAAGTCAACCTTGTACGAGTACCTTTTCAGCTCAAGAAGTTAGCATCAAGGGTCCCTGAGAATTCTCCGTTCACAAAAAGACATGGAAGACTTCTCAACTGGGTTACCTCAAGCTTTGATGAAGATATGATGAAGGTGCTTTTCCAGTTCTTTGACCCTTTGCATCATTGCTTTACCTTTCCTGATTACCAGCTTGTACCTACTATGGAAGAATTCTCTCAACTCTTGGGAATTATTATTCTCAATCAACTACCTTTCAACGGTACTGAAAGAGACCCAAACCCTGAAGAGGTTTCCCGAGCTTTACACTTGCAACAATCCAACGTCACAGCTAATTGGGAAACAATAAGTGGTGTCACAGGGTTCCTAGCCAAGTTCCTGTTGGAAAAAGCTCAAGACTGTTGGAACACTCTAGATTTACAAGCTTTTGAAGAAATTTTGGCTCTTCTCATCTATGGGATGGTACTATTTCCAAATCCTGACCAACTTATAGATGTGAATGTTGTCAAAATATTCTTAGCTCACAATCCAGTGCCTACTTTGTTAAGAGATATCTTGAATTCTCTCCACTCTCGCACCATGAAGAGAAGAGGAGCCCTCATGTGTTGTACTCCTTTGTTGGCTAAGTGGTTTGTTTCGCATCTCCCCTGATCTATTGTGAAGAATGAGCAAGGCTTGAGATGGTCCAATAGGTTTATGTTGCTCATACATTCAGATATCCACTGGTGTTCTCGATCCTTGGAGGACATTACTATCATCGACCATTGTGGGGAATTCCCTAATGCCCCTCTGCTTGGAATTAGGGGAGGTATCACTTATAACCCTTGCTTAGCTTTGCGACAGTTTGGGTATGCACAAAGAGATGGTCTACATAACGCGCTCATCCAAGGTGTGGTGTTCGACTATGAGAGCGACGATCAAGGCTACCGTTAGAGGTTTATACGAGCTTGGAGGATGGTAAACAAGGTGGATAGTAAGACATTGAGACACAAAAATTCCATTCCCCTTGAGCCTTACCTTAGGTGGGTACGAGATCGTGCTTAGAATCTGTAATGCCTTACCCCTCCATCCTCCCTGTTATCATGGAGCCTGTTGTTGAAGGAGATGTCCCATATACTGTACTTCATCCCAACATGCATATCTCTCTCGAAGACTTGAAAAAGGATTGGATTCAGCTAAAGGAAGAACGAGACACTTTCAAAGCCCAATTCTACACCAGTGAGAAGAAAGTTCTGGAACTCACCAAGCAGCTTCATGAAGAGCGGAGTTTGAACGCCTACATCACACCGAATATGATGCATTCAACCTTTTTTTCTTAGGAATTTTTGTATTTTATTTCTTCCATTGTAAGCCCAAAGAGGCATGATGTACTCGAACTTGGATTTATTAATACAACGTGTGTTTCCTTAAATAAATTTAAATCTCTAATTTCCTTGAAATTATTTGCATATGCATTTTCATTCATCATAACACAAACATGTTTATTATAACAGGTCTCCTTATCTTTCTACTGTTTATTTCAGTGAGATGGATATTGAACAGACAGTAAAGGATCTTCAAGCGCAGAACACTCATTTCCAACAAATGTTCTTGGCTCTGGCTAATAAACAAGAGGACTTGAAGGCTCTGATGATCAAAGATAAGAAAAATAAGGCAAAGAAACCAGATGGTGTTTTGAATCTGGGAAGAAGGTTCAAAGGACCAGCCAGGCGAACTCTAAATTTCGCAACCTCGTCGGGTGAAGGAGATAATCAAGAAGGAAAAAACAAGGAAGGAAATGACCACCCAGAGTCTGAAGAAGAGGAAGAAGTGGACTACTATGAAGAACAGTATCCCCCAGCTGATGATAAATACAAGCAGTTGGAGGATCGCCTCAATGCTATGGAGATCTAGAGGGTACCTGGGTTGGATTTTGAAGAGCTAGGACTTATCTCATGGGTTGTCATCCCGCAGAAATTCAAGGTCCCCACTTTTGCTAAATATGATGGTGTATCTTGTCCTAAGCTGCATTTAAGGTCATACGCCAGGAAGATTCAACCCCATACTGCTGATAGGAACCTATGGGTGCATTTTTCCCAAGAAAGCTTGTCAGGGACACAGTTGGATTGGTTCTATCAGTTGGAAGGGACCAATATTCGCAATTGGGAAGATTTGGCTGCCACTTTTTACAAACAATACCAGTTGTTGTACCCCAAAATTTTCCCTCTCATGTTTTCCAAAGTCTTCCCCCTGCATGGTTGATCACAAACTCTTGCTTAAGGAAAAGGAAAATTTTTGAGTGGTGCTTTAAGTACATTTCGATTGGCATTCTGAAAGACCCTTCGATTGGCATTCTGAAGGAGCAGTTCGATTGGCATTCTGAAGGAGCACTTCGATTAGCATTCTGAAAGACCCTTCGATTGGCATTCTGAAGGAGCATTTCGATTGACATTCTGAAGGAACACTTTGATTGGCATTCTGAAAGACCCTTCGATTGGCATTCTGAAGGAGCATTTCAATTGACATTCTGAAGGAGCACTTTGATTGGCATTATGGCCAAGCACTTCGATTGGAATTCTGAAAGACCCTTCGATTGGTGTTCTGAAGGAGCCTTTCGATTGGCATTATGGACAAGTACTTCGATTGGAATTCTAAAAAGGTCCATTCGAAGAAGCATTCAAAGGGTCCATTCGAAGAAGCTTTCGAAGAGCATTCAAAGGAGACCATCAGCCCATTTGAAAGGGAGCATTCGAAGGCCAGCTACATGTCATTCAAAATTCAAAAAGGGACAAGATCCCATGTGTTTAGCCAACGTTACAAATCCTCATTCATGGCTGTCAAACACATAATCAAGGTCATTTAAACCTTTGTCTTCCTGTCCCCTCCACGCCCTCTATATAAAGAGATCACAAGTGGAACGAAAAACAGACAGAGGAGAACATAACAAAAAAACATTGGAGAGGTGCTGCCCACAAAATCCATCAAAGGTTGCCAGAATTTTCCAAGCAAAGCCACCCTTCAGCAAAAGCATCCACGCCCATAAGCCCCAAATCAAAAGTGCCTACATCCAGGAAGTGCCCAGATCGAAGGTGCCTACATCCAGGAAACGCCCAAATTAAAAGTCCAATCTGCTGGTAAGAAAGGGTAAACTATTCAACCTAATATTTGCATAATACATCCATACTGGTTATTACCTTCGATTTTCTATCCTAGACAGGATCAAGAGGCATGGGTTTGGCACCCAGGCCATGTCCATCATTTGCTAATACTTGCTGCAGACATAGCCTGAAGATACTCAGCAAGCGCAGGATCGAAGGGGCCTGGGGTTCAATACCCAGGCCCTGTGTTTTATTTCGCTAACATACTTTTGCAGGTATAACATCCCAGATCGAAGGAGACACCTTCTCTGGATCGAACCCATTAGTATGCTGGATCGAAGGAGGCATCTCATTCATGGATCGAAAGCCATGACCTCCATGATCAAAAGACAATCCTCTTCACTGGATCGAAGGCTACTCACGCCTTACTGTCTGGCCCAATTGAAAGGACCGTTTCCCTCCCTGGGTCGAAACTCCTTTTTTTCCCCCTGGATCGAAGGATCCCCCCCTTGTATTTTATTTTTGTTTTCATTGACATCTTTTTATCTTTTTTTAATTAACATTAAAATAAAAAAAACCACAAAAAACATTAGGCTAGTTTTTTCTATTAAAATTAACTTTGTTAATTAATCTCTTAATTATCTTAACATTTTCTCAAAAACTAAAATTAAATAGATTTAGATCATTTACCCAAAATAAAATAAAACAACAAAAAGATTTTATTCTTAGAATTTTTAGAGGTTATTTTCAGATTCGTGCGCGTTTATTTTATTGTAATTGCCTATTGGGATGTAATAGCTTAACTAAGACTTTTACTTTACTGCTTTATTCCCCCAATTTTGAACATGTAAATAATCCCCCTCCCCGAAGCCTTGTAATAGCGTAGGATTTACAATTCCCGCACTTTAAATTCCTGTACATATATTAACTGCTTAGATGTACGCTAACTAGGATTGTATGACAAGATTAGCTCTTAACTTAAAATCAATAGTAGCTCACCATGACATGCAAAGATAATATAACTGAAAATTGACACACTTGCACATGCCACCCCTAGGGTACACCTCACTTGGTTGCCTCGAAAGTGGTCATTGAGTATAGGAAGTCTTAGAGGTCGCCCTCCTGTCCAAAGATCAAAAGTTGCCTCGAAATGGTTGCCTCGATAAAAATGATCTAAGACATTAGGGTTACTGCTAAAGCGTCCTAACATTGCTTTAGTGACCACACGTCCCTTAAACAGAATTGACCCGAAAACTCCAACGACAGTGCTACCTACTCCTTAATAGTGGGATAGCACTATCTAAAGGACATTTACACAGTTTAATTCCTTTTTGAGTAGGTAGAGGTTCTTAAGTACTTGCTCCTTTTAAAAACAAAACAAAACTTTTCGCACCTACACTCTCTTCAAAAATAAAACTCTTTTCAAAACCCACAATCACAAAGAAAAGCAAAACTTTTGAAAACATAGTGAGCAAGTACCTAAGAGCCCGTGGATAACCACAGATAGAAAGGGTGCTAACACCTTCCCTTTCTATAATCTACCTCCCGAACCCGAGAAACATCTCGAAAAGGAATTTTTCCGTGCTTTTGTCCTTTCCTCGTTGGATAAAATAAAAGACGATGGCGACTCTTGCTTACCGCGATACTTTGCAAAAAAAAACGCAAACACGAACTAGCATTCCAAAAAAAGTCAGTTCTCATTCCCACCGATCACAGAACTGGTGACTCTGCTGGGGATATAATATAAGTGAGGTGTACCTTAGGATTAAATCACTTGTGTTTTCAATTGTATGCTCTGTATGCTTTAAATTTTGTGGGCTTGTATTGGAGTTCTATACATCCTAACCCGGATCTGGGGGTACCCTTTTTAGGTAAGTAGCAATAAACTGTGAGGGATGAAGCAGTAGCTACGTTGGTGTGGCACCTTAGTCTGTACCGATATCCCTTGTGTTGAAACGAGGAGAATATGGGTCTTCTAAGGAGTCATTAAGCACCAACTGACCTTAGAACCTTAAATTGACCAACTTGGCCATAGAACAGCAGCAGTATGCTACACTCATTGAGACTAAACTCTCGTGATGGTTCCGGCCGCAAGAAAAGGTTGCTAAGCTGGAATTATGACCGATTGAGGGTAGTCAGTGATATTGAGATCCTCTAGAACCCGATTACTATTTTTTAGGACATGTTTAAACCAACTGAACTGAAAGAGGGTACTTACCTATGGAACCTCATGCCAGCCTAAACTTAAGGCTATTTGTGTGACTTGTGTGCCTTCAAACTTGAACTACTTGCACATTCTTGTTATCTAACAACATGAGTTCCTTGCAGGTTTTGTTTACAGTCCTTATCCAATAATTTGGACTTATTGCAGGGTTTACTTACATTACCTCACATTTTTGCTTAAACGCATAGCATACACATCATAACATCATACCTTAACATTTCCTTAACCATTTCAAGGATCTCAAGGGTCTGTGATGCAGGTTATGGGAAATCAAAAGTCTAGCAAGGGGCAAAGGGGATTTATTTTCCTCTAGCCAAGGTTGTTTAGAAATCAAAACACGATAACTTGAGTCAGGGGCTATGACCCACTCGATATGGTGAGCTTGACTCTTGAAGAAGGACTCTTAGCAACATGAAGTTCCTTCAATCAAGCTACCAGATTCAAATTCTAATAGTTTCTTGTTTACCCCGCGAGATCCTTGAAAACATTGCATACATATATCATACATATCATTGCATTACAGGTACCAGTACAGGTCTCTCATGTTCTCGCTGTTTATTTCAGCAATGGCTCTCCAACAAGACAACCAGGATCTTCATACTCAAGAGACTCAGTTCAGGGAAATCTTCCTAAACCTATCCAAGGGGAAGGAGGAGTTGAGAACACTCCTCATGGGGAGTTTGGTCAAGAAAAGTCCTGAAGACAATAAGGACGAACGACTGAAACATCTGCAAGCTGAGGTAGATGCAATAAGAACCCAGATGCTGGGGCAGATGGCTCTTATCCAAGGCTTAGCTCGGGAACAAGAAGAGCTGAGAACCATGATCAACCGGCTTCATCAAGACAGATACAACAACATGAAGCAAACACTCAAGGCCAGGGACCAAGTCTTTGATCAACCTCCAAGAAGACAAGGGTTTGGTATGGTGAAGAATGGACCTCTCCAAGTTGCTACTACCTCAAAGGTCCAACAACAACCTCGCCAAGAACAACGGGTTGATCAGAGTAAGCCAAACATGCCCAGAAGAAAATTTACCAAGCTCAACATGCCGTTGTCTCAAGCTTTACAACACCTGTTGAGATTGAATCTGGTGACATTGGTAGGACCTCATCCGAATCCTAAGACTTCTTCACCCAACTACGATCCTGATGCAAGGTGTGCATACCATTCTAATAGTCCGGGGCATGATACTGACGACTGTTGGAAGTTGAAGTACAAGATTCAAAACCTGATTGATGAAGGAGCATTGGAATTCACATAAGATGGTCAGGCTGAGTTCTTCTACCATCCCTTCAAGGTTCACCATTTGAAGTAACAAGTCCTGAGACAAGAAAACTTTTTTGTTCATTAGAATTTTCAAGTTGTAATTTTCTTTTGATTGTTCGAACATTTATTCATGTCAAAATTTGTTACTTTATCAATGCATTGCATATGTCTGTTTTGAATCAATCCATTCGTATTTCACTATATTCAAATTGCTTTCATTTTTTGTGATGTTCAACTCTCGATTAAAAAATTCTAAGCCTTTTGAGGGAGGATGACAAAAACGATACCACGATCTTTACAGTATGCTTTTGAATAGACCCCGCTGATGAGGTACATGCATTGTTTCAAATCCTAAACAGTGGAGTTATAAGGAAGATAATCCCTAGTCAACCCCTTTGAGCCAAAGAAGTTGGAGTTTTTCTTTTCACAAATTAAAACCCTTAATTATAACCTGGGGCAGGGTAGTTCTCTCAGTTGATCCAGGTGCACAATAAATGGCATCAAAGGAGTCCTTCCAAAACAAGAGACAGTGATGGTTCCGAATAATCGTAAGGACGGGCAGTCATTATCTCTCAGAAATAAAAGCCCATTAAGTCAAAACCTATGAAGGAGACTTACAAAACTGGGGCATCCCGCTGACTGTAAATACAAAAAGAAACAGTTCAGGCAAAAGAAAGGGATAATAAAATAAAAAAGAGGTCCTAAAAGCTCTCAACAAAAATGACTGCCTATTCAAAATAAATTGTCAGTATCCGAACCATCACTGGTATATCAGAGCAAAGACTCAAACAAGGTCTAATGCACGATTAGCTGAGTTTAGGATCGAAGAACATCACGAAGAGCGGGTGGGTACAAATAAATTTTGAGCCTTTATCCTTTGTTTCTTAAACCGTGAACCAGGCCACGTTATAACCCTTAAAAAGTCCTAGTTGAAGCATGGGTTAGTTCGAAAGCATACTGTTACAAAGGTATCCTGACTCCTGTAGGGCTTGCTGTAAATCCTGAGTTGATGTCACATTTTACAAATTTTTTTTTGCCTGTTTTACTTAAAAATGAATTTTCAAAAACTTCAAGACAAACATAAGCTTTGCATTCTTAAAATAACATTGTTTGCATATGACTAATTGTTCAAACAACAGAGAAATTCACACGACGAATATCTAGTGAACAAAAACCTTCTCAATAAAAAGAATCACTTCAATAAGGATGACACTTCCATTGACAAATCTCCTATCAACAAGGGGGCATGACATGTCACTATCCAGCGCACCTGGGGCAGTCCAGTCAAGATTTCAAGAAATCCCTGAAGAAGTGCAGAGTAACCAGGGGCAAGTCTCCATCTCCGTCACTTGGGGCATTGGACATGAATTCCAGCAACGAATCTTGCATGATTAAACGAAGATCTTCTGATAGTATGGCAACACAACACTACCGACAGTGACACCTCTCTACATCCTGAGGGAATGGACATAGTCAAAAATACCGCGCATGAACAAAGACCCGCTAGGTTGATAGGCCTAGGCAAAAATAAGGGCTTCCCGGCAAACCAAAAGGGTTCGGGAAAAAATAAGGGATGAAAGTGAAAAAATCTGTACACCCGGTAAGTCGAAAACCTGAAAAGGCGGCTTAGGCAAAAAAGGGTATCCCGATGGACTGAAAACCTGAAAGGGCGGTCCAGGAAAAAATTAGGGATCAAAGCGTACGACTATGTCCCGTCATCTCGTCACTTGCCTACTAGAAGAAGATTTGTCACTTCAATCGGCAATGACTAAGCACCTCATAGGATGGGATAATACTCGATCCACAGGGCCTCCGCAGGCACCTTCTCCCGCAGAAACAGGGGCAATAAAAATTGTCTAAACTGTACAGCTGCTCTGTCCACTAGGTACCAAGGTATATATTCAGCTGAAGAACAGGGCTAAGATACTTTCACTCCCCGTAGAATAAGGCAGTAATGGTAGCTCTCCCAGCTGAGACTTGCAGCTATGTACAAATCAGCAATACTCTCCCCGAGCAGAGTTGGTCTACCATCATCCCTAAAAAAGTTGGGTATCCCCAAAAGGTCTTAATATTCCCCAGCGGAGTATAAGGATATTCCCCAGCAAGCATAAGAGTATCCCTGACAGTCTTAATATTCCTCAACAGAATATAAGAATGTTCCCTGACAGAATGCAAGATACCCCCAGTGGAGTCATTGCCCCAACGCAGTCTAAAAAAAAGCTTCCTCGCCAGAGTCAAATCATCTTACCCAGTAGATTCTGGAAGCTTGTCCCCTGCAGAATACAAATGTATCTCCCCAGCCAAATTCAAAAGGTTATCCTCACAAGAGTCTAACTGGGTTATCCTCAGCAAGTTGCAACTGAAAGATCATCCCCAGCGAAGTTCTTTCTTTCCCCAAGCAGGACTTCTATCCTCAACAGATTCAATATCACCAGCAATGGTAATCAATCCCCAGCATAGTTCATCATCAAAATCTCCAACAGAGCTTATCAACGGCATCCCCAATGGAGTTTATCGTTAAAATCTCAGCAAAGTATCTCTTCCCCACAGAGTATTTCCCCTCGGAGTAATCTCTTCATCATGTTTTTCCCCCAGCGGAGTTCTCCTCAAACAACAAAGCAGGGATCCCCGGTGGAAACATTTTGAGCAAAGTCCAAGACAAAATTACACTTCAACGACATTCATAACATATGCACACATATGACACAAATCTCATTTTATTTTGAGAACATCATTACACAATGCATACAGCATGACAATGCATACATCATGACATTGCATACAACTAACTCTTTACCTTTTCAGGAAAGATCAATTAACAGGCAAAGATCATCACCTTCTAGAGACAGTTCAGATGCGATCCAGATATGGCTGACATTCTGATACTTATTCCAGATTCCTTCTAGAGACAGTTCAGATGCGATCCAGATATGGCTGAGATTCTGATACTTATTCCAGACTCCTTCTAGAGACAGTTCAGATGCGATCCAGATATGGCTGACATTCTGATACTTATTCCCGATTCATTCAAAATACAGTCCAGATACGATCCAGATTCAGATGTCATTCTGTCACTCATTCAAATTACAGTCCAGATATGATCCAGATTCGGATATCATTCTGTCACTCATTCAAAATACAGTCCAGATACGGTCCAGATTCGGATGTCATTCTGTCACTCATTTAAAATACAGTCCAGATACGATCCAGATTCGGATGTCATTCCGTCACTCATTCAAAGACAGTCCAGATACGATCCAGATTCAGATATCATTCTGTCATTCATTCAAATTACAGTCCAGATATGATCTAGACTCGGATGTCATTCTGTCACTCATCCAAATACATTTCAGATACGCTCCAGATGCAAACACAATTATGACAATCATCCAGATTCAACTCTATTCTCCAGCAAGCTATCCGGGATTTATTTTCCCCAGCTAAAACATTACATTTCCATGCATCATGATACATGCATATACGCATCATACTATACAATCTCATTTATGTTGAGAACATCATTGCTTGATCCATATCATGCATTGTATATGACTGACCTTTACCTTTTAGGAAAGATCCAGTTAAGTTCTCAGCTATGTCCAAGACCTCCTCTGGTTCAGTTAAATTGATTCCTAAAGATTTTTTTGATGCCGATCCAGTTGAAGTTATTCCAAGACCTCCTCTGGTTCAGTTAAATTGATTCCTAAAGATTTTTTTGATGCCGATCCAGTTGAAGTTATTCCAAGACCTCCTCTGGTTCAGTTAAATCGATTCCTAAAGATTTTTCTGATGCCGATCCAGTTGAAGTTATCCCAAGACCTCCTCTGTTTCATTTAAATCGATTCCTAAAGATTTTTCTGATGCCGATCCAGTTGAAGTTATCCCAAGACCTCCTCTGGTTCAGTTAAATCGATTCCTAAAGATTTTTCTGATGCCGATCCAGTTGAAGTTATTCCAAGACCTCCTCTGGTTCAGTTGAATCGATTCCTAAAGATTTTTCTGATGCCGATCCAGTTGAAATTATTCCAAAACCTTCTCAAGTCCCAGTTCAATACCTGTAACAAGCCAGGAAAATATCTGTGGACGACTGATTGTAGGTTAATACCTGAAACAAGCCAGGAAAATATCTGTGGATGACTTATTGTAGATTAATACTTGGAACCAGACAGGAAAAGTTCTATAACCTCAACGGTATACTCCCGGTGAGCACGAATCAGTTCCTAAATCTCAAACAAAGTTAGACTTCCCCAGTGGAATCTTCTACAGCAACAGGTATGCAAGTTCTCGCTAAGGAATCTCTTATGCGATCGACACTCCTGCAGATGGCATCTATAAGCCCATCCTCTTACCAACAATCTCCAAATGGCATCTGTAAGCCCATTCCTGACATCACAATGCTGATACTACACCATGCGAGTGCAAATTTCTGGGCACTCTAGTGTTCAATTATCTTCCACCTTCGGATCACGAAAGGCACGCAAGCCAATATACATCCTCAGGTTTAAGAAGATTGAACATGGGCAACTGTTGTACCCCAAAATTTGCCCTCTCATGTTTTTCAAAGTCTTCCCCCTGCATGGTTGATCACAAACTCTTGCCTAAGGAAAAGGAAAATTTTTGAGTGGTGCTTTAAGTACATTTCGATTGGCATTCTGAAAGACCCTTCGATTGGCATTCTGAAGGAGCATTTCGATTGACATTCTGAAGGAGCACATCGATTGGCATTCTGAAAGACCCTTCGATTGGATTTCTGAAGGAGCATTTCGATTGGCATTCTGAAGGAACGCTTCGATTGGCATTCTGGAAGACCCTTCTATTGGCATTCTGAAGGAGCATTTCGATTGGCATTCTGAAGGAGCACTTCGATTGGCATTATGGACAAGCACTTCGATTGGCATTCTGAAAGACCCTTCGATTGGTGTTCTGAAAGAGCCTTTCGATTGGCATTATGGACAAGTACTTCGATTGGAATTCCAAAAAGGTCCATTCGAAGAAGCATTCAAAGGGTCCATTCGAAGAAGCTTTCGAAGAGCATTCAAAGGAGACCATCAGCCCATTCAAAAGGGAGCATTCGAAGGCCAGCTACATGTCATTCAAAATTCAAAAAGGGACAAGATCCCATGTGTTTAGACAATGTTACAAATCGTCATTCATGGTTGTCAAACACATAATCAAGGTCATTTAGACCTTTGTCTTCCTGTCCCCTCCACCCCCTCTATATAAAGAGATCACAAGTGGAACGAAAAACAGACAGAGGAGAACATAACAAAAAAACATTGGAGAGGTGCTGCTCACAAAATCCATCAAAGGTTGCCAGAATTTTCCAAGCAAAGCCACCCTTCAGCAAAAGCATCCACGCCCATAAGCCCCAAATCAAAAGTGCCTACATCCAGGAAGTGCCCAGATCGAAGGTGCCTACATCCAGGAAACGCCCAAATTAAAAGTCCAATCTGCTGGTAAGAAAGGGTAAACTATTCAACCTCATATTTGCATAATACATCCATACTGGTTGTTACCTTCGATTTTCTATCCTAGACAGGATCAAGAGGCCTGGGTTTGGCACCCAGGCCATGTCCATCATTTACTAATACTTGCTGCAGACATAGCCTGAAGAGACTCAGCAAGTGCAGGATCGAAGGGGCCTAGGGTTCAATACCCAGGCCCTGTGTTTTATTTCGCTAACATACTTTTGCAGGTATAACATCCCAGATCGAAGGAGACACCTTCTCTGGATCGAACCCATTAGTATGATGGATCGAAGGAGGCATCTCATTCCTGGATCGAAAGCCATGACCTCCATGTTCAAAAGACAATCCTCTTCCCTGGATCGAAGGCTACTCACGCCTTACTGTCTGGCCCAATCGAAAGGACCGTTTCCCTCCCTGGGTCGAAACTCCTTTTTTTCCCCTGGATCGAAGGATCCCCCCCTTGTATTTTATTTTTGTTTTCATTGACATCTTTTTATCTTTTTTTAATTAACATTAAAATCAAAAAAACCACAAAAAACATTAGGCTAGTTTTTTCTATTAAAATTAACTTTGTTAATTAATCTCTTAATTATCTTAACATTTTCTCAAAAACTAAAATTAAATAGATTTAGATCATTTACCCAAAATAAAATAAAACAACAAAAAGATTTTATTCTTAGAAATTTTAGAGGTTATTTTCATATTCGTGCGCGTTTATTTTATTATAATTGCCTACTGGGATGTAATAGCTTAACTAAGACTTTTACTTTACTGCTTTATTCCCCCAATTTTGGACATGTAAATAATCCCCCTCCCCGAAGCCTTGTAATAGCGTAGGATTTACAATTCCCGCACTTTAAATTCCTGTACATATATTAACTGCTTAGATGTATGCTAACTAGGATTGTATGACAAGATTAACTCTTAACTTAAAATCAATAGTAGCTCACAATGACATGCAAAGATAATATAACTGAAAATTGACACACTTGCACATGCCACCCCTAGGGTACACCTCACTTGGTTGCCTCGAAAGTGGTCATTGAGTATAGGAAGTCTTAGAGGTTGCCCTCCTGTCCAAAGATCAAAAGTTGCCTCGAAATGGTTGCCTCGATAAAAATGATCTAAGACATTAGGGTTACCGCTAAAGCGTCCTAACATTGCTTTAGTGACCACACGTCCCTTAAATCGAATTGACCCGAAAACTCCAACGACGGTGCTACCTACTCCTTAATAGTGGGATAGCACTGTCTAAAGGACATTTACACAGTTTAATTCCTTTTTGAGTAGGTAGAGGTTCTTAAGTACTTGCTCCTTTTAAAAACAAAACAAAACTTTTCGCACCTACACTCTCTTCAAAAATAAAACTCTTTTCAAAACCCACAATCACAAAGAAAAGCAAACCTTTTGAAAACATAGTGAGCAAGTACCTAAGAGCCCGTGGATAAACATGGATAGAAAGGGTGCTAACACCTTCCCTTTCTATAATCTACCTCCCGAACCCGAGAAACATCTCGAAAAGGAATTTTTATGTGCTTTTGTCCTTTCCTCGTTGGATAAAATAAAATACAATGGCGACTCTTGCTTACCGCGACACTTTGCAAAAACAAACGCAAACGCGAACCAACATTCCAAAAACAGTCAGTTCTCATTCCCACTGATCACACCAGTATAATGTTGACTTAGCTCCAACTCGAACACAATTGCAAGGTATTTCTATGGGTACTGGTGAAGGTTTCAAATTTTATGCCTAAAAATGGAGGGATCTCGCGGGAAGAGTCCAACCCCCTTTATCTGACAGAGAATTAGTGGATATGTTCTTAGGCATGTTGTCTGGTCCATTCTTCAACCATCTAATCAGAAGCTCTTCGGCTGTATTTACTGAACTAATAATGACTGGTGAGCGGGTAGAAGCCGGTATTAAGAGCGGCAAAATTCAAAGGGATGTATCCTCCAGCACGATGAAGAAACCCTTTACTGGAAAGAAAGAGGCCAGCGTTGCTTATCACCACAACAATCAAAACAAAACAAAACGTCACCCGACGGTAGGGGCTGTTATGATTTCCAATCCTGTATCAAATCAACAGCGAAACTATCAACGCAGGCTAGTGGCGCCCATGAGACGATTCACCCGGATCAACATGACCTTGTCCTAAGTTTTTCCGCATCTACTGAAGTCTAATTTGGTGACTCTAAAGGAAGCTCCCAAGAACCCCTATACTGCTTCTCCCTGCTACAACCTGAATGTTCGATGTGCCTATCATTCTGAAAGTCCGGGGCATGATACAAATGATTGTTGGACCTTGAAGAATAAAGTACAAGACCTTATTCAGGAAAAAGATATTAAGTTTGACCCCCTAGAAACACCTAATGTAATAACGGAACCAATGCCCAAACATGGTCAAGGTGTCAACACCGTTGATGATGACTGTTTTGTTTCCTCCGTGGATGATTTAACTACTCCCCTTTTGACTGTTAAACGAAATCTATTGCAAGTCGGTCTGTTTCCGGGCTGTGGTGAAAGTTGTCGATTATTTATGTATCTACCAAATGGTTGTTTGTTACTGAAGATGGGCATCTAACGTCTGATGGTTAACAAAGAAATCCTATTTGAAAAAGTTCCTCTTTCCACAAATTCATGTGAAGATGTTTCAATAATCACCATTTCCGACAATCCTCCCAGGGTCTCCACCAAAAGACCCGTCAGGATTACATCTATTCCAAAGTCTGCTCCCCTAATCATCACAATGTTGGGGCCAATACCATATTCTTCGGATAAAGTTGTTCCCTATAACTACGGGGTTGACATCTATTACCATGGCATCAAGCAAGATTTGTTGGCTATCAAAGACAAAGTTGCGAAAGACACTGATCCTGACATCGACAATATCGTTGGGACCAGTAAGATAAAAATAAGTGAAAGAGTCTTCTCCCCCGAGATCTCTCCAAAGACCATTACTACTCCTGTAATTACTCCCTCTACCGCTCCTACCAGCATTCCCAGTGATACTCCCATTAATAGTCCTACTATTATCCCTGCTACCGAGACAAGGGGAAAAGAGGTATTGTTTGAGCCTGTCCAGAAGAAGGCATATCCAGAGGTCATTCTTGAAGCTTATAGCAAGGAGATGGAAGAGATACTAAAGATAATCAAGAAAAGTGACTACAACATTATAGAGCAGTTGGGGAAGACCCCCTCAAAAATATCAATGTTGGCTTTACTTTTGGTCTCTAAGGCCCACGCTAAGGACTTAGTAAAATTTCTGAAGACCGCCCACGTGCCCCAAGAGAATTCCATTGATTAATTTGTGAATTGTGTGGCCAGTCTAACTGCTGATAATGGATTAGGTTTTTCTGACGCTGATTTAACTCCCAAAGAAAGGAAACACAATGATGCCTTGCATGTTTCCATTGAGTGCAAGGGCACTACATTAGCCCATGTTCTGCTGGATATGGGTTCGTCTCTGAATGTCTTGCCCAAGAATGCTCTTGACCGGTTAGATTGCGAAGGACTCACATTAAAGCCTAGCAACATTGTGGTGAGGACCTTTGATGGTTCTAAAAGAACAATGCACAGAGAAGTGTACATCCCTATAAAAGTTAGAACTCAGACCTTTGATTCAACTTTCTATGTGATGGATACCCGCCCTTCCTATTCCTGTCTATTGGGCCGACTCTAGATCCATGGCGCTGGTGTCGTCACTTCTACCCTACATCATATGTTGAAGTACCCAATCAAGGGAAAGATCATCACAGTCCATGGGGAGGGGGATTACATGGTTAGCCACTTGAACTCTTTCAGGTATGTGGAAATGGACGGTGAGTTCATTAAGATCCCATGTCAGAATTTTGAGGAGGTCCCACAAACGGTTGTGGCAACCAAGACTACTACCAAGACTCTAGAGGTTACCAGACCTCCATTGAAAATGGCCTCTTTGAAGGATGCTAGAGTAGTAGTTGAGGAATGTGGATGTACTATTTGGGGTCAACTTCCAGATATTCCATACAAATCCAACAAATTTGGTTTGGGTTTTACTTCCGAGGCCCAAAGAGTTGTTCGACAAACTCGCACTGGGGGACCACCTTTACGTATCAGCAATTAGGGAGTCAATGCATTAGAAGACAGTGATGGCATTTGTGACATGGACGAGTGGATTTTTCCAACCATCAGCGGAGGACTCAACAATTGGGAGGCCAAAGAATTTATCCCTATTACTTTTATTCAAGAGTAATTGTCTTTTAAATTTTTCTGGACTTGTAATATTTAAACAATTTAGACTTTAAAACCTTGTGTCTTACCCGAGGCACAATGGTCCATTTGTGAGGGTTGTTACTTCATCTTCATATGTCATCAATAAATCATGGAAGTTTTTTCATGCAAATTTTATGCTCTTTGTTTTTCTTTTTTATTTTATCAAAGATAGATATGCTCTTACACACACTCACATATCAAAATGCAGATCCACATCCACTCAGGATCCCATAGGTAACGATTATACTATGGCCTATTGTGACTTTGAAAATCTGATCTACCAAGCCAAAGATGAAGGCGAGGAAGATTGTGAGGTACCAGGGGAACTATCCAGGTTATTGCAACAGGAAGAAAGGACCATACAGCCCCACGAAGATCCGGTTGAAATAGTTAACTTAGGTACTGAAGAGGACAAGAAAGAAGTCAAGGTAGGTGTCAACCTGGAGCCTAGTGTCAAGAAGCGCTTAACTCAATTACTATATGACTATGTTGAGGTATTTTCCTGGTCATACGAAGACATGCCAGAACTCGACACTGATATCGTGGTCCATCGTCTGTCGACAAAAGAAGAATACCCTATAGTAAAATAGAAGGTCCGTCGCATGCGGTCGGAAATGTCAAAGAAAATCAAGACTGAAGTTATGAAGCAGTTCAACGCCGGATTCTTAGTTGTCACCTCCTATCCACAATGGGTCACCAATGTTGTTCCAGTGCCTAAAAAGGACGGTAAGGTACGTATATGTGTGGATTACAGATACTCGAATAGGGCAAGCCCCAAGGATGACTTCCCGCTTCCCCACATCGATATTCTGGTTGACAACACCGCATAACATAAAGTATTTTCCTTCATGGATGGTTTCTCCGGATACAACCAGATCAAAATGGCACCTGAGGACATGGAGAAAACGACCTTTGTCACACGGTGGGGCACGTTCGGTTACAAAGTTATGCCATTTGGGTTGAAGAATGTCGGGGCAACCTATCAGCGTGCCATGGTAGATTTGTTTCACGATATGATCCTTCATGAGATAGAGGTCTACGTGGATGACATGATAGCCAGATCTCAGACTGAAGAGGAACACCTTGACCATCTGCAGAAACTGTTTGAAAAATTGAAGAAATAAAAACTAAGGCTGAACCCGAATAAATGCACTTTCAGAGTGAGGTTCGGTAAGCTCTTATTCTTCGTTATCAGCGGTAAAGGTATTGAAGTGGACCCTGCAAAGGTAAAATAAATATAAGAAATTCTTGCTCCTCGCACTGAGAAGGAAGTTAGGGTATTCTTAGGATGGCTAAACTACATCGCCCGGTTCATTTCCCATCTAACCGCTACTTGTGAACCGATCTTCAAATTACTGAAGAAAGATCAAGTGGTGGAATGGAACAACGACTGCCAAGCTGCCTTTGATAGGATCAAAGAGTACCTTCAAGAGCCTCCCATTTTGATGCCGCCAATTGAGGGAAGACCTCTGATCATGTACCTAACATTCTTGGAAAATTCAATGGGGTGTGTGCTGGGGAAGCATGACGAGTCTGGCCGAAAAGAGCATGCGATATACTACCTGAGCAAAAAGTTTACTAACTGTGAAACCAAATATTCACTGCTCGATAAAACTTGTTGTGCTCTGGCATGGACTGCTCGCTGGCTAAGATAGTATATGTTGACTCACACTACCTTATTGATATCCAAGATGGATCCAATTAAGTACATATTCGAGAAGCCCGCCCTCTCGGGAAGAATAGCAAGATGGCAGATAGTCCTGACTGAATACGATATTCAGTACACTACCCAAAAAGCAATAAAGGGAAGTGTGCTAGCCCATCACCTGGATCATCAGGTTGTGGATGACTATCAATCCATGAATTTCGAATTCCCAAACGAAGACATCATGGTGGTAAAAAATTGTGAAGAACTCAGACCATATGACGGACCTGAACAAGGATCCCGATGGACCGTGGCTTTTGACGGAGCTTCCAACGCACTAGGAAATAGCATCAGTGTTGTAATCATATCCCTTGAAGGCTGTCATACTCCCTTCACTGCTAGAATGTGTTTCAACTATACCAATAATATGGAGTAATATGAAGCGTATATTATGGGTCTCAAAGCTGCCATAGATTTGGGAATTAAGTCCTTAAATGTATTTGGAGACTCAGCCTTAGTCATCAGTCATATCAAAGGAGAATGGGACACGAAGTATCTTAATCTCATCCCTTACAAAGAACATATGTTGACACTAATCCCACATTTTGAGGAAATTACCTTTGAGCATTTTCCACAAGAGGAAAATCAACTAGCGGACGCGCTAGCCACTATGTCATCCATGTTCAAAATCAGGTGGGATAATGAGGCTCCTCAGATCACTATTGAGTGGATGAACGAACCAACTTACTGTCACGAGATTGATATTGAAGAATTAGTGGGAAAGCCTTGGTTCCATAAAATTAAGAGATATCTCGAGGCCCAAGAGTATCCGTAAGGACCTTCAGTCAATGAATGGAAATTCCTGAGAAGATTCTCTGCTAAGTTCTTCCTCAGTAACAGAGTTCTCTATAAGCGCAACCACGACTCTATTTTGCTTCAGTGCATAGACAAGAGTGAGGCAGACAAGATCATGTCTGATTTACATGAAGGCACTTTTAGCACCCATCCTAGTGGACACACGATAGCTAAAAAGATTCTACGGGCAGGATACTACTGGTTCACCATGAAAGTAGATTGTCATCAGCATTCACGAACCCGTCACAAGTGTCAGATATATGCTGACAAAGTACATGTGCCTCTGCTTCCTCTAAACGTCCCGACTACTCAAGGGCCATTCGCAATGTGGGGCATTGACATGATTTGAGAGATCAAACCTATAGCTTCTAATGGACACCACTTCATCTTGGTTGCCATTGATTACTTCACGAAGTGGGTCGAGGCAACTTCATTCGCTTATGTTACCAAGAATGTTGTGGCCCGATTCATGAAACAGAATCTTATCTGTCGATATGGTATTCTAGAGAGAATAATTATAGATAATGGTACCAATCTCAACAATACTATGATCACTGCACTATGTCCACAATTCAAGATCCAGCATCATAACTCTTCTCCTTATCGGCCGAAGATGAATGGTGTTGTAGAAGCCGCTAATAAAAACATCAAGAAGATCATACAAAAAATGACATTGACCTATAAGGACTGGCATGAGATGTTACCATTTTCTCTTCACGGTTACCGTACCACGGCGCACACATCAACAAGGGCAACTCCTTTCTCTTTGGTATCCGACATGGAAGTTGTCCTACCAATTGAAGTCCAAATACCTTCTATGAGAATTGTAAAGGATGCAGGGTTGAATGAAGATGAATGGATTAAAACTTGACTTGACCAATTGAACTTGATTGATAAGAAGAGGCTTACGACTGTCTGCCATGGTCAGATGTACCAAAAACGTATGATTAAAACTTTTAACAAGAAGGTCAGGCGTCAGTTATATCAAGTTAGTGACCTGGTAATCAAACGTATCATACTTCCACAAGGTGATCCCAGGGGAAAATGGACTCCTACATATGAAGGACCATTTGTTAATGTGATATGGTGGGAGAACTAACTTAGTTGTTTTATGTTTGATCGCAAATGTTGCGGTTAGCAAGAGTCGTCACTGACTTTTCTTTTATCCAAAAGGAAAGGCTGAAAAGAACAAGAAAGACCATTGAGATGTTTTCTTGAGTTCGGGGGGTAGATTATGAAAAGGGAAGTTATTAGCACCCTTTTCATCCATGGTTTTCCATGGGCTCTTAGTTACTTGCTAGATCACTTGCTTTTGTATGAAAATGTGCTTTGTGTAGTTTTTGAAAGTATTTTGTAAAGATGCCATCGTTTAGGCAAACTTTGTAATGATTCTCGTTCATAATAATGTATACAAAGTATTTGATTTTTTGAAAATGTTTTCAGGTTTGAAAGATGTTTTGAAAGTGTTGGTATTTAGAAATTAGCAAGGATGTTTTGGTTTTGAAAATTGAGCAAGTAACTAGGAATATTCTACCTACTAAAAAGTCTTTCATGTTCATCTCCTCTTTCCTTTGACATTGTTATCTTACCATTGATTTGGTAAGTAACCCTATCTTTGGATGTAAAAGGGATGGGCGTGGGTCATTGTATAACCATGATTAACAATGTTGTAAGATATCTTAGCATTTTCTTTAAGGGACTAAGATCATTTTGAAAGGCAACATTTGATAGCGTCATCGAGGGACTATGATCTTGTATTTTTTATTGCTTTTGGCTAAGATATCCCACATGCATAACATGGCCATTTTTGTAATACAACAAAGTGTAATTACCCTAAGGGTGCAAGTGTGCAAGTGTATTGATTTACATGCTTGTTTATCTTGAATTAGGGTTTGCTATTGTTGATTTTAGTCTTGCCATAGAAACTCTAATTACTAACATTTATATAAAAGCGATAAATTGCGGAAAGAAAAATTACAACGCTATTACATCATTAGAGGAGGGGGTATACAAATTTACAAAGGGGGATGAATGTAAGTATAAGAGTGCGCCTAAGAGGGGGGTGAATTAGGTACTTTAATAGTTTTACCATTTTAGTGATGATGGATATTATTTTTCTGGTTTAGTGCATGAGTTTACAAATGTGTTTCTTTCTTTTCTGGTTTATGACTAGTGATGAAAGCGGTAAATGCGGAAAAGTAAAGAACACAGAGATGTATCCTGGTTCCTCTCACAGTCCGAGAGTACTCCAGTCCCCTTTCAACATGAAATAGATTTCCTTATTGTTAGATCTCTAGATAAGACACCCTAGTCTTTCTATACAAGACTCTAACCAATAAAACCACCAAGAATAATCCTCTTGGACTAAGAACAATCCTCTTGGATTTTCACTATGTCAACAATGAGAACAATCCTCTCAAAGTGACCACACTTGTATCCAACAATCCTGGAAAGACAAGATTTAAAAACCACTTAAACTTATTTCCAACAATCCTGGAAAAATAAGTAAGTATCTATCAATATTTGATTTTGAGTGAGATTGAGTAGTAATGATCACTTAGAGTGATTTAATCAATGAATGATATTATCTTCCAATGATAATAATGTACAATGACTCAAGATATAATGCTCAAAGTTTTCTGGTTAACAATATGTGAAAGTGTGCAGAAAACTTATGTATGAAAGTGAAGAAAAGCTTGAGTTTGTATTTTGAAAATTCAGAAAATATATTTGGAAGAGGTGTTGAAAATGATTTTGAAAATGAGTATTTATATGTTCATATCACCTTTTTGAAATATCATAAAGTTCTGTAAATGAATCATGAACAATTGCCAAGATTGATTGAAAGGTTTCCATGAAAAGGTATTATGAACAGGCATGTGCAAAGCTGCTATTTTTCAAAATCGTGCAACATGCAATCGATTGCACCCTTTGTGTAAATCGATTGCACGGGGTTTTAACAGCTATATTTTCAAAAGTTTTAAGTGTGCAATCGATTGCACAAGAGTGTAAATCGATTGCATGTGAAGTTAGTAGCAAAAATTGATTGAGTGCAATCGATTGCACAAGCAATGTAAATCGATTGCATTGAGAAACAGAAGCAAATGTTTTGAAAATTTTAAGCATGCAATCAATCACACTAATATGCAAATCGATTGCACTGAGAAACAATAGTAAAAGATCTGAAAAATTGAAGTATGCAATCGATTGCACTAATATGCAAATCGATTGCACTCAAGTAAAAAATGAATTTTAACTTAGAAAAACTTGAGTAAGGATTTATAAAACATTTCTTTTCACCATTGAGAATCTATGTCTTAAGTTCAAAGTAAGTATTATCATTATACCTTGAAATTTGCTAAGAGCTTGAACTGAAGACTTTGTCCATAGATGCTTTGAGCTTGATCAAAAAATCTTTACCTTCTTTGTCAATCATGGTTTGTCTTCATCAAAACAAAAGTTCATTTGAGAAGCTTAATTTTACATTCTCCCCCTTTTTGATGATGACAAACAATCTTGCTTTGTGCATTGTAATTTCCGGAAAGAACTTCTCCCCCTAAGATGCATAACTCCCCCTATGTATGAGAAGGTTGGAATCCTTTGTATTTGTTCATCTTGGTTGAAGAGTACCTTAAAAAATTAAGACAAGGAAATATACAAGCATAAAGTACCACATCCTTCTCCCCCTTTGATATTATCAAAAAGAAGGGAAAGATGCAAAAAAAAATGACAATAATATATGATAATATTGAAAGCTTAACCATATGCATATTGCTTCATGATGCTTTTTCTCATCCTTTGATAAATGCACATAGTAGTTATCTTCATCAAAACATAATGTTGAAGATGCTTGACTCTTTTAGGCAGAATGAGAAACTCTTACGTGAATGCTCCCCCTATCTTTAATAACCCCCTCTTTATCAAAGTTCTCCCTTGAAGCATAGAGAATTTTCATCTTTCTTTGGGCAATGAGTTTCACCTTAAGAGTGACTTCATAAATTATTCATCTTTTGAGAACATGATGTTGAAGCCTTTGTCACAAAGTTGACTTGTACTTAGAAGTTGTCTTTTGTTCTTCAACATGAAGTACATCTTCAATGAATACGAAAGTTAGTGTATCAACTTTGCCAATGCCAAGAATTCTTCCTTTAAGGTATTTTCCATATGTGAAATAATCCTTGGACTTGAACTAGATTTGAAAGTTAGTGTATGTCTTCCGTCATATGCTTTGAACAACCACTATCAAGATACCAAATATTGCATGTGGTCTTCAAGCATACCTACAAAACAAATTAAGTTTGATTTGGTACCCAATGTTCTTTGGGTCCATCATAGTTAGTTCCTTTCTTTACCCACACATAATGCCCACTTGCCACACTAAAGTTTCTAACATAGCAAGCATTAGGTGTATGGCCTTTAATACTACAATAAAAACAAGTAGGTTCAAGGTTACTTCTATATCTAGAAGGGTAAGATTTCTTCTTAACAAATCTTTTATTTTTAGGATATTTATGAACTACTTTAGGTTTGTTCACTTTCTCTTTGGATGATTGATCACTAGCCTTAACAAAGATAATTTTATTAGAACTTGGTTTTGAAAACTTTGAATATCCAAGTCCACTTTTATCATTGGAATATCTTTGTTGGCTAAGAACACCTTCCAATCCAATTTTACCTTTTTCATATCTTTCAATAACTCTTTTTAATTGGACAATTTAGAAAGAGAGTGATTCATAATTTTTGCATACAAACTTCTGTTTTTGCTCACTAAAATTTTGTTTTTCATCTTTGAGATCTTTTTCCATAGACTCACATTTTTCTTCTAAAGATGAAATTTGTTTCTTTTGAGATGAAATAGTTTTGTACAGAATTTTGCATTCATTTAATAGTTCATCTATAGCACCTTGTGCATCACTATCAAAAATAGAAAATTCATTACTAGCCTCGTCATCTTCACTATCAGAATGGTGTGAGGCCATCAATGCGAGATTAACACGTTAATTGTTTTCGGAATCGGAAGATGAACTTTCCCATGCTATATATGCTTTATTTGACTTCTTATATTTATTTCTCTTAAAATATTTCTTCTTCTTTTCAAGTGTAGGACATTCACTTTTAACATTTCCCTTTTCTCCACATTCAAAGCATATAACCTTCCTTGTTGGTGCTTCCCTTTTTCTTTCTTTTCGTAGAACCTTTTCAATCTTCTTGATAAGATCATCATCTTCACTACTAGTGGATTCATCCTCTTGATTGATATCATGATTTTTTATCCTTGTATTTAGAGTCGTGTCTTTTGAATATTTTACTTGGATTTCATGATTTTCAAGTCTTGCAAGTTCCGTCTCGTATTCTTGAAGTTTTCTGAATAAAGTGGCAGAAGTCATTATGGATAGATTCTTCTTCTCAGATATTGCTGTCACTTTTGGTTGCCATTCCAAGGATAAAGATCTAAGCACTTTAAGATTAAGCTCATCATTAGTTAAAGTTTTACCGAGTGCTTTCAAATGATTTATCAAGTGCATGAATCTTTTTTGCAAGTCGAGGATTGATTCTCGGGGCTGCATTCTGAATAGTTCGTATTCTTGACTCAAAGTATTTAATATCGATCTTTTAACTTCAGTGGTTCCTTCATGAGTTTCTACCAAGGTATCCCATATTTCTTTCTCCGATTTGCATGCCGAGACACAGAAGAATTCATCCATTCTAAGTGCACCTTGAAGAAGATTTATTGCCTTTTTATCATAGAGAACCTTCTTCTTATCATCTTCGTCCCATGCAGCCTTAGGCTTTGATGAGCCAACACTATTGATTACCGTTATAGGGATGTAAGGACCATTCTCGATGGTATCCCATATTTCTTCTCCTTGTGTTTCTAGATGTGCCTTCATGCGTATTTTCCAGAAGTCAAAATATTCACCACAAAATAGAGGAGGCTTGTTGTTACTACCACCATCTCTGAAAACGGGATTTTGATTTGCGGAAGCCATTCTGGATATTTTAGGAGCAGGTTACCTATAACCTGCTCTGATACCAATTATAAGTATAAGAGTGCGCCTAAGAGGGGGTGACTTAGGTACTTTAATAGTTTTACCGTTTTAGTGATGATGGATATTATTTTTCTGGTTTAGTGCATGAGTTTACAAATGTGTTTCTTTCTTTTCTGGTTTATGACTAGTGATGAAAATGGTAAATGCGGAAAAGTAAAGAACACAAAGATGTATCCTGGTTCCCCTTACAGTCTGAGAGTACTCCAGTCCCCTTTCAACATGAAATATATTTCCTTATTGTTAGATCTCTAGACAAGACACCTTAGTCCTTCTATACAAGACTCTAACCAATAAAACCACCAAGAACAATCCTCTTGGACCAAGAACAATCCTCTTGGATTTTCACTATGTCAACAAGGAGAACAATCCTCTCAAAGTGACTACATTTGTATCCAACAATCCTGGAAAGACAAGATTTAAAAACCACTTAAACATATTTCCAACAATCCTGGAAAAATAAGTAAGTATCTATCAATATTTGATTTTGAGTGAGATTGAGTAGTAATGATCACTTAGAGTGATTTAATCAATGAATGATCTTCTCTTCCAATGATAATAATGTACAATGACTCAAGATATAATGCTCAAAGTTTTCTGGTTAACAATATGTGAAAGTGTGTAGAAAACTTATGTATGAAAGTGAAGAAAAGCTTGAGTTTGTATTTTGAAAATTCAGAAAATATATTTGGAAGAGGTGTTGAAAATGATTTTGAAAATGAGTATTTATATGTTTATAACACCTTTTTGAAACATCATAAAGTTCTGTAAATGAATCATGAACAATTGCCAAGATTGATTTTAAGGTTTCCATGAAAAGGTATTATGAACAGGCATGTGCAAAGCTGCTGTTTTTCAAAATCGTGCAACATGCAATCGATTTCACCCTTTGTGTAAATCAATTGCACGGGGTTTTAACAGCTGTATTTTCAAAAGTTTTAAGTGTGCAATTGATTTCATAAGAGTGTAAATTGATTGCATGTGAAGTCAGTAGCAAAAATTGATTGAGTGCAATCGATTGCACAAGTAATGTAAATCGATTGCACTGAGAAACAGAAGCAAATGTTTTGAAAATTTTAAGCATGAAATCGATTGCACTAATATGCAAATCGATTGCACTAAGAAACAATAGCAAAAGATCTGAAAAATTGAAGTATGCAATCAATTGCACTAATATGCAAATCGATTGCACTCAAGTAAAAAATGAATTTTAACTTAGAAAAACTTGGGTAAGAATTTATAAAACATTTCTTTTCACCATTGAACATCTATGTCTTAAGTTCAAAGTAAGTATTATCATTATACCTTGAAATTTGCTAAGAGCTTGAACTGAAGACTTTGTCCATAGATGCTTTGAGCTTGAACAAAAAGTTTTTGCCTTCTTTGTCAATCATGGTTTGTCTTCATCAAAACAAAAGTTCATTTGAGAAGTTTGATTTTACAATGACAAGTAAAGTAAACCCTAATTACTATTACAAGGCTTTGAAAATTACATAATTTATAATTCAAAAATAGTAAAATATGCAAGAAGATGTAAAGTGAGAGAAATTGTTTTTTAGGATTTTTTATAGAAAAGGTTTTGTAATTAATTTCATTGAAGAAAAACCTAAGTGTAAGTTAACAAAAAAGACTAATTGTTTAGAAATTTTTTTTTGAGGTTTCATTTTAAAACAAAGGTTTTATAATGTTAGGTCATTTACGAGCAATGCAACATGTCCAAAATAAGCTAAAAAATCAAGAAAATTGGTGCCTGAGCTGACACGGGCCGTGTCAGTGGACACAGGCACCCGTGTCAGGACCTGTCCATGACTTTTCTGCATTTTATGGTTCCAGCCAATATGACACGGCCATGTCACGTGACACGAGCGCCCGTGTCAGCCCCTCTCCATCATTTTTCTGCTCGTGTACGCACCAGTAACATTGACACGGGACATGTCGTGTGACACAGGCACCCACATCAGCCTCTGTCCCTACATTTTACTATGTTTTTCAACCCAATTAGGCTGACACGGGCCGTGTCGTGTGACACGGGTACCCGTGTCAGCCTCTGGTCTGGCTTTTTGTTAGTTTTTTCTCTTTGATCTGTCTTGTTATATCTTTTGAGCGCAAAAGCTAATGATGTATGAATAATGATATCATAGTTTGAGAAAGTTTACCTCTCGAAGCGGAAGCTTTAGAACACGTACAAATATTTTCGGGTGCAAAGTGGTGATTGATCGAGCTCCTTTGAACCTTCTTGAAGTAGCTCCAACCTTCTTATTGTGCTGAAAATGGTTGAACTGCTCCAACCGAGTCAAGTTGCAATGTATATTTTTTGAGTTTAGAAGATGGTGGTAATGATGTTACAGAAGTTATTCTTATGTTTGAACAACTTCTATATGGTGTATATGAAGTGTTTGGATGGTTTTTTTGGAGAAAACATGCAAGGTATGAGATTCAAAGATTTGGACTTCAAAGCTCAAAAATGGAGGTTTTTTGTACAAATATGGTTTTTGACAGCAAAAATGATTTTGAGTGTTAGTTTGCCCTCCTATTTTTATGGCCCCTTTCTCTTGTGATTGGCCTCTCTATTTATAGAGAAGGTTTGAGACTTGAACAAAGACAGATTTTAGATCACATGTTATGGCTAGGTTAGATTGTACATGAAGCAAGCTTGAAGAACATGTTCCCAATGACTGTACCAAGCTATCTAAAGTGGTTAATCACTTTAAACATGTTTGTTATGACTTGTAGAAGTTAAGTGTTGTTAGAACATAGTTTGATTCTACAACCCTCAGTTAGAGTTTTGATGATAACAAAATACAAGATTAAATGAATTATGAGTGTTATATAAGACATAGATGCTACTTAAAATTATGTTATGTATCTACAAGAAACTCTGATGGAATCAGCATCAGAATATCAGTATCAATATCAGCATCAAAAGATCAATACATGCTCTACGTTGTAGTCTGATGAACAGAATCTGTGCTCAACACACTCTGACTCTGATCAGGATCTTATCAATGTCATCAGCACTCAGAATCAATCAGAATAAGCTAAAAGCCAAAGAACACTTTGATCTTAATCAAGCAGAACATTCTGAAGTGTTAACATTACTGCATTCAAGGCAGATTAATTACCAACGGCTTTATTCCAAGACAAAGATCTTCTCAAAATGGAAAGAACATAATGAGTATTGAAATGGAATTATTGGCATCAACGTATCTATTCCAAGAAGTATTTAAACAAATCAATGTGAAGTGAAATGGCTAATGCTCTACAATACTCTACACGCCTAAAGCCAATAATCATCTTCGTTCTCACTCAATCAGTTTGCTAAAGCTCTCAACCGCTTACTCTATAGCATTAGCAATCCAGTTTCATATAAGCTTCACTTTTGTGTATTATCACAGTTGTGATATATAGTTTTTCTAGAAACATCAAACACATATTTGTTCATTTATCTGTAAGAGAATTTCCTTGAGAAACCGGTCTGTGGTTTAGACTCAAGAAGGCTTTAGCAGTTGTTAAAGCAGTTTTGTTTTCAGTTGAATATAATGGATTAAGACCTCGTTGGAGAGAGGCGAAATCACCTTGACGGGTGGACTGGAGTAGTTTGAGATCAAA
Source organism: Vicia faba (assembly GCA_948472305.1). Lineage (NCBI taxonomy): Eukaryota > Viridiplantae > Streptophyta > Magnoliopsida > Fabales > Fabaceae > Vicia > Vicia faba. The sequence continues at coordinate 466,338,558 of OX451737.1, read as the reverse complement.
CGAACCAGGATAAAAGTAACGTGTTGTCTGCATTTGATTTCAAGTTTTAACAATTCAACCCCCCTTCTTGTGTTTTTCACATCTTCAATTGGCATCAGAGCGCCTGGTTCTGAGTTCATAACACTTAACCGTGTCAGTACAAGATCCAGCGTTGAAAAACACTATGGCAGGAACACATCACAACATCAGCAATGACAACAATGAAGAAAGAGACAGATTCAGTGGCAAACCTCCAGTCTTTGATGGAGAGAACTTTGATTACTGGAAAGACAGAATTGAAAGCTTCTTTCTAGCCCATGATGCTGATCTGTGGGATATAGTGACAGATGGATACACGCACCCAGTGAATGCAAGTGGTCAGAAGATTGACAGGAAAGTAATGTCTGATCAACAAAAGCGTGATTTCAAAAATCATCACAAAGCCAGAACTATTCTTCTCAATGCTATCTCTTACTCTGAATATGAAAAGATATCAAACACTGACACTGCAAAGAATATGTTTGATTCTCTGAGAATGACGCATGAAGGCAACCTTCAAGTTAAAGAAACTAAAGCTCTTGCGCTCATTCAGAAGTATGAAGCATTCAAGATGGAAGAAAGTGAATCTATTGAAACAATGTTCTCAAGATTTCAGATTCTGGTTGCTGGTCTCAAAGTTCTGGACAAAGGGTATTCAACTGCTGATCATGTTAAGAAGATCATCAGAAGCTTGCCAAAACAGTGGAGGCCAATGGTCACAGCGCTGAAGCTAGCTAAAGATCTCAACAAAATCACTCTGGAGGAACTTGTCAGCTCCCTCAGAAGTCACGAGATAGAGCTAGAAGCTGATGAACCTCAAAAGCAAGGTAAGCCATTAGCTTTAAAATCTAATAGAAAATTTGACTCCAAGGTTTTGTAGGCTGTTGAAGAAACCTCTGATGGGTCCTCATCAGAAGAAGATGAACTGTCTCTCCTCTCCAGAAGGGTGAACCAACTGTGGAAGCAGAGGCAAATAAAGTTCAGGAATCCCAGAAGATCTGAGAACCAGAAAGAATCTTCCTCCAGATACAGAAGGTCAGATTCCTCCTCTGGACACAGAAGATCTGAAGGCTCTTCAGGAAGAAAAAAGCCAAACAACAAAGACATCATCTGCTATGAATGTAACGAGCAAGGACACTACAAGAGTGATTGCCCAAAGCTTCAGAAGGAAAAGCCCAGAAGAAAGTTTGGCAAGGAAAAGAAGAAAAGTATCATGGCCACATGGGATGATTCTGATATATATGAAGCTAACTCAGAATCAGATGATGAAAGAGCAAACATAGCTCTCATGGCGAACATAGCAGAAGACAGTGAAGCTTCTGAATCAGACTCTGAATCAGTCACAAAAGAGGTATTTCTTGACTTTGCTATTAATTTTACTAAGGTTGAACTAGCTGAAAGCCTCAATGAGATTCTGGAACGATATCAGCAAATCAGAGTCAAATTCAGAAACCTGAAAAGGGATCTTGCCTCTGACTCTGATAAAACTGAGAGTCTAAAATTGGAGAATTCTGAGTTGAAAAATAAACTTTCAAATATAGAAAATATATTACAAAACTCTCAGAAGGAAACAATTCTTGAAACTCCCAGTAGTGCTGATGAGATCATCAAGGAGTATGATCACAGCTTCCAGAAGTTTCTAGCTAAAAGCATAGATAGAAGCAAGATGGCTTCAATGATCTATGGAGTTAGCAGAAACGGCAGAAAGGGAATAGGATACCAAGGTAAGGTACCTACACCAAAGAATGCCATGGATTTAGTTATTAAACGAACTCCTCTTAATTCACACTTTGTATATGGGCACACACACGACATTAAATATACTAGTAGTAATTATTCTGTCAAACCAAAATTCAACCAGAGTTTTGGTAAAACTAACAAATCAGGACCCAAGAAAATATGGGTACCTAAGGATAAAATAATACATGTTGTAGATCTCTTTAGCAGCAAAGCAGAAACACCAGTCATGGTACCTGGACTCTGGCTGCTCGCGACACATGACGGGAAGAAGGCATATGTTCCAAAGCCTGGAACTTAAGCCTGGAGGCCATGTAGGCTTTGGAGGCAATCAGAGGGGAAAGATCATTGGCTCTGGAACAGTAGGTAACATAAATCTTCCCTCTATAAGTAATGTTTTATTAGTATATGGATTAATGCATAACCTGTTATCCATAAGTCAATTAAGTGATAACGGTTATCATATAATCTTTAATCAAAATTCATGTAAAGCTGTTAGTCAGAAAGATGGGACTATCCTGTTTAATGGAAAGAGGAGAAACAACATTTAAAAAATCAAACTTTCTGAACTGAAAAGTCAGAATGTAAAGTGTCTTCTGTCTGTTAACAACGAGCAATGGATCTGGCACAGAAGATTGGGGCATGTTAGTATGAGAAGAATATCTCAGATTAACAAACTCAATCTGGTCAGAGGACTTCCTAACCTGAAGTTCAATTCAGATGCTCTGTGTGAAGCATGTCAGAAAGGCAAGTTTGAAAAACCTGCTTTTAAATATAAAAACGTTGTTTCCACCTCTAAGCCATTAGAACTTCTGCACATTGACTTATTTGGACCAGTTAAAACTGCTTCAGTCAGTGGCAAGAAGTATGGGTTAGTAATCGTAGATGACTATAGCAGATGGACATGGGTAAAGTTCTTAAGACACAAGGACGAGTCACACTCTGTGTTTGTTACCTTCTGTAACCAAGTTCAGAATGAAAAGGATCTTAGAATCGTCAAAGTCAGAAGTGATCATGGTGGAGAGTTTGAAAACAAAGATTTTGAATCATTTTTTAATGATAAAGGCATTCTGCATGATTTCTCTTGTCCTAGAACTCCCCAGCAAAATGGAGTTGTAGAACGAAAGAACAGAACATTGCAAGAAATGGCCAGAACCATGATCAACGAGACTAACATTGCTAAGATCTTCTGGGCAGAGGCAATAAACACAGCGTGCTACATTCATAATAGAATATCTATAAGACCTATTCTGGAAAAGACTCCATATGAATTGTGGAAGAACAGAAAGCCCAACATTTCATATTTTCATCCATTTTGATGTACTTGTTTTATTTTAAATACTAAGAATTATTTGAACAAGTTTGACTCTAAAGCACAGAAGTGTATTATGTTAGGATACTCTGAATGCTCAAGAGGGTACATAGTATACAATACAGAAACACAGATTGTGGAAGAATCAATCAGTGTTCGTTTTGATGACAAGCTTGACTCTCAAAAGTCAAAGCAGAATGAATTACATGCAGGTATGGAAGTTGAATTCACAGGTACTGAAGACAAGTCATCAGAAGCTCTTAACCGAGACACTCCCTCAACATCAGAAAGAGGCACTGCAAGCAATCCAGCATCTTCTGTTGATCAACCTCAGAAAAGACCATCCAGAAGCAACATGGATCATCCAGAAGAAACAATCTTAGGAAGAAAGGAAGATCCAATCAGAACAAGAGCCAGTTTCAGAAACTCTGAACAATCCCTCATGGGACTTGTCTCTCTGATTGAACCATCCTCAATTGATGAAGCACTTCTGGATAATGACTGGATTCTAGCAATGCAAGAGGAGCTGAATCAATTCACCAGGAATGACGTATGGGATCTAGTTCCTAAACCAAAATGATTCAACGTCATTGGAACAAAATGGGTGTTCAGAAACAAACTGAATGAACAAGGTGAAGTCATCAGAAACAAAGCACGATTGGTAGCACAAGGTTATAGTCAGCAAGAGGGGATAGACTATACAGAAACCTTTGCTCCAGTCGCCAGGTTAGAATCTATCAGACTTTTAATTTCTTTTGCTGTTAATAAAGGCATCACTCTGTATCAGATGGATGTCAAGAGTGCATTCTTAAATGAATATATAGAAGAAGAGGTATATGTGCACCAACCCCCTGGTTTTGAAAGTTCAAAAAAATCCAGAACATGTTTTCAAACTAAAGAAGTCACTGTATGGTCTGAAACAAGCTCCCAGAGCTTGGTATGAAAGACTAAGTAACTTTCTGTTAGAAAAGGAATTCACCAGAGGGAAGGTGGACACAACCTTGTTCTGTAAGACAATTAAGAATGACATTTTAGTCTGTCAGATTTATGTTGATAATATTATATTTGGATCTACTAAACCTTCTCTGGGAAGAGAATTTGCTAAGTGTATGCAGGCAGAATTTGAGATGAGCCTGATGGGGGAACTGAAATTCTTTCTGGGCATCCAGATCAATCAAACCCCAAAAGGAACTTACATTCATCAGAGCAAATATGTCAGAGAACTTCTGAAGAAATTTGATCTCTCAGAATGTAAGCCATCAAAGATTCCAATGCATCCCACGTGCATTCTGGAAAGAGAAGAGGTAAGCAAAAAGGTAGAACATAAGGTCTACAGAGGAATGATTGGTTCTCTTCTTTATCTTACAGCTTCAAGGCCTGATATTTTATTCAGTGTATGCATTTGTGCAAGATTCCAATCAGATCCTAGAGAATCTCACTTAACAGCTGTTAAGCGAATTTTCAAGTATCTGAAAGGTACTACTAATCTGGGTTTGTGTTATAGAAAATCTGGTGATTACAGCTTAGTAGGTTACTGTGATGCTGACTTTGCTGGAGACAGAGTTGAACGTAAAAGTACTTATGGAAGCTGCCAGTTTTTGGGAGAAAATTTGATCTCTTGGTACAGCAAAAGACAATCCACCATTGCTCTATCAACAGCAGAAGCTGAATATATAGCAGCAGCTGGATGCAGCACACAAATGCTCTGGATGAAAAGTCAACTTGAGGACTTCCAGATATATGAGAGTAACATTCCTATCCTCTGTGATAACACTTCTGCCATTTGCTTAAGTAGAAATCTAATTTTGCATTCTAGGGCTAAACATATAGAAATAAAACATCATTTTATTAGGGACTATATTCAGAAAGGCATTTTAAACTTAAAATTTATTGATACAGACCATCAATAGGCTGATATCTTTACAAAACCACTTTCTGAAGATATGTTCAACTTCATTCTGAAACATCTCAGCATGAAGCTCTGTCCAGAATAAAACTATTTTAATTTTATATATTAACCTTCCGAATTATTTTTATTTTTTATATGAACTTCTGATCAATCCTCTTTCAGAATTTTAGAAATGCAGATTGCATCAGAATCTATCCATGAAGATCTGAGCGCTTCAGTTCAAGGATAAATGTGTTGTTCACTCAAGAAAATAAGTGTCATCCAGTCATCAGATGTTTCCTGAGGCTGAACACACGTTCACGCTTCTGAAAAGGTAAGGCGGTGATTGGATGCATTGAGACACATGTCACTGGTAACCGTTTAAGTATCTTTCTGAAATCCCCTAAAATCAGCTATCATTAAATGCTATTAATCATGATTTATTTCTCTCTCTTAAGCATTTATGTTTTCAAATTTTTTTTAGAAATCTATTTAAACACTCTTCACACCACTCTCACACGTTTACCTTCACTTTCGTCTTCACTAAGCATTTCTGTTTCCTGAGAAACCTTTCAAGCTTCTTTTCAAAAAACCCTCGTGTGAACATGGCTTCTAGCATCAATCTTTCATCAGGTTCCCAGAAAGACACATCAGCTGAGCAATATGAGGTTCCTCTCAGAACGCTACTCACTCCAGTCAAGAACCTTGAAGTTCTGTCAGAGATTATTGTGGATTTCAACAGTTTGAAGGAAAATGGTTTTGACTTATCAGAAGAGGTTCAAGCTCAAGGGTGGGAGAAATACTTTGACAGGTTGGTGGGTCCAACTTTCCCTATCTCGGTTAAGGAATTCTGGATTCACGCCTCTTCCTCAAATCACCAAGTCACTTCCTACATAATGGGGAAGAAGATTTTGATAACTGAAGATTTGATTGCTCGTCTGATTAGCTACAATGGAGGTGGTATACGCTGTATTGACATGGCAGAAAGATGTCAAGATGTTGCCCTAATTGCAAGGGAGATTTTCAAACTGGGGCTTCCCTCCAGCAAGATAAGGGATCTGAAAGATAAGCACAGAATTTGGGCAAAGATTATTCTGGGCTGTTTCAATCACAGGAAGCCTACAAGCTCTCCTGATTACATAAACATAGATCATCAGTTTCTGATTTATTTTATCAATCAGAAGGTAAAGATTAATCTAGCTCATCTTCTGTTCAACCATCTGAGAACCAGCGTCAAGGAGACAAGGGAAGAGGAACACACTAAAAGGGATTGGATACCATTGGGCAGATTGATATCAGATATTCTGACTGAGAATAGGCTAATTGAACACTTGACGGAGGCACAAGAGATCAACACACTGGAACCTTGTGTTGGCAAGCAACTGAATGCCAAGAATCTAAAGAAGATGAAGCTGATAGAGAACATTAAGAAGGAGCCCATCATCACTCCTTTTGCTGAAATCTCCAGCAGGAAAATCCCTCTAGACGACTTTCCTATGTTCTCAGAGATTGACTCCAAGCCTCAGATCATTCTGAGATATTTGGATGCGTGCAAAGCTGATGGTACAGCACCCAATCTAAACATTCAAGATCTTAAGCAGAAGGCACCAGAGGTTGCTCTGAAGAAGACTAAGAAGAGAAAAGCTGCTCCAGAAGGACCATCATAATAGACTCCAAAGAAAAGAGGTAATCCTGTTTCTATATCCATTTTAAGTTCAAATGCTATTTCCTCATCTATTCCTACCCCCATTCCAACTCCAGCTGATATCCCAACACCCCAAACCTAAGAAGATTTTGACATTGATTTTGACCCTTCTGAGTCTTTAACCCTCAGAAGATCCTGCTCCAAACCACAAAATCCAAACACTGCAACCTTACCAGAACCAGAACTTGCACAAGTTCTGTCTGACATAGACCAACATACTTCCGCTCCTGAAACAAACAATCCAAATGCACAACCAGAAAATCCAAATCCAAACTCTGAAATTCCCATTTCTCCACAACCTGACATTCCACTATCACCAATACCAGAAACTCCAATTCCTGAAACTCCACTCTCTCCAATGCCAGAACCAGAAATTCCACAACCACCCTCTCCTCAACCAGATTTTAATCCACCATCACCTCAAATGCACAATCACCACAGCCTGAGACTCAAAACTCTGAGGCTCAAACCTCTGAGTCCCCTGAACCACAACCCTTGGCCATTCAATTGCCTTGTGGTACAACTGTTAATATGTCTCAGCTACCATCCTCACCAGAAACAACTCCACCTAATACCCCATCCAGTCCAATCGTTATTTCTGATTCTCCTACTCCCTCACCTAAGAAAAATACAGAAAACCACAACAAGACAGTCATTGATCTAACAATCCTTGAATGCCTTGCTGCAATAAACCAGAAAACTGCTATTCCCAAACCGAAACAACCAGATGTTGGTTCCAGCATTTTGAATTTTGAAACAGATATGCAGAAGTGGATCACTTCTTTAAAACAAGCAAGTCTGGAAGTGGTTGATCCTGCTGTCTCATACTTCCTCTGGACTCAATTCAGAAGATGGGTTTGTGCTGAAACATTCAAGCTGCAAGACCAGAGCTATGGCCAGGCTCAGCAGAACTTCAACAATCTGCTGAAGGAAATGGAAGGCCCAGTTCTGAGCAAGCTGCTGCAGGAAGAAGCTCTCACTCTGGACATTGAGCCTTGGTCTGAAAATCATCCAGCATCTACAGTTCAAGCTGCAGAAGAACAGGTTATTCAAGCTGAAGATTTGGGTCAAGCAGAAGAAGCTACAGAAAGCTCTGAGAAGCAGTCTGTATCTGAAGATCCTCAAGCTTCCTCTCTTGACAGGCAGGCTCTGGAGGATTTGAAGAGATCAGATATGCTGATGAACGAAAGGATGGACAAGCAGGATATCAAGATTGATTCTATAGCAAACATGGTATCTAAGCAACAGGAAACCAGTGAGCAAATCAAGAGCATGTTGGAAGCTCTGTTCACACGACTTCCTCCTTCTTCTTAGATTTTTCTTATGTTTTCCTTGTTCTGTTTACATGTTTGTCTGTAATATTTCTACTTGTTCTAAACTCTCATTGCTTCTGTTTTAATACAAACATGTTTTTACTCTGATCATTTTAAACTCTGATTATTTATGCTTTTTGATCGCTGACAAAAAGGGGGAGAAAGAATGATATTTTTCAATAACGGTTTACTGAGACAAAAGTCTCAAACATTCTAACATTCTTATATATTTGAAGTTCTTTGTTCTGAAAAGCTTACGGGTACAAGAATCTGAAGAACTCTCATAAAGCAAAATTCTGATGCTTAAAGAAAGGTTCAATAAAGTTCTGATACTCAAGGAATCAAAAGGAAATAATCAACTCAGGGGGAGTTTTTCTCATCTTTACTCTGATACTTTTTATTTCTTACCCTCTCAGCTCTGATAACTTTTTCTCATTATCTGATTAGCTCTGATACTGTTTCCTCTCTATTCTTAAACTCTGATACTTTCATCACTTTATTTTAATTGAAAAAATCTAGTTTTTGTCATCATCAAAAGGGGGGAGATTGTTAGAACATAGTTTGATTCTACAACCCTCAGTTAGAGTTTTGATGATAACAAAATACAAGATTAAATGAATTATGAGTGTTATATAAGACATAGATGCTACTTAAAATTATGTTGTGTATCTACAGGAAACTCTGATGGAATCAACATCAGAATATCAGTATCAATATCAGCATCAGAAGATCAATACATGCGCTACGCTGTAGTCTGATGAACAGAATCTGCGCTCAACAGACTACAGCGTAGCGCATGTATTGATCTTCTGATGCTGATATTGATACTGATATTCTGATGCTGATTCCATTAGAATAAGCTAAAAGCCAAAGAACGCTCTGATCTTAATCAAGCAGAACATTCTGAAGTGTTAACGTTACTGCATTCAAGGCAAATTAATTACCAACGACTTTATTCCAAGACAAAGATCTTCTCAAAATGGAAAGAACGTAATGAGCATTGAAATGGAATTATTGGCATTAACGTATCTATTCCAAGAAGTATTTAAACAAATCAGTGAGAAGTGAAATGGCTAATGCTCTACAATACTCTACACGCCTAAAGCCAATAATCATCTTCGTTCTCACTCAATCAGTTTGCTAAAGCTCTCAACCGCTTACTCTATAGAATTAGCAATCCAGTTTCATATAAGCTTCATTTTTGTGTATTATCACAGTTGTGATATATAGTTTTTCTAGAAACATCAAACACACATTTGTTTATTTATCTGTAAGAGAATTTCCTTGAGAAACCGGTCTGTGATTTAGACTCAAGAAGGCTTTAGCAGTTGTTAAAGCAGTTTTATATTCAGTTGAATATAGTGGATTAAGACCTCGTTAGAGAGAGGCAAAATCACCTTGACGGGTGGACTGGAGTAGTTTGAGATCAAACGAACCAGGATAAAAATAACGTGTTGTCTTCATTTGATTTCAAGTTTTAACAATTCAACCCCCCTTCTTGTGTTTTTCACATCTTCAAGTGTGATTAGAACAACAAGTTAGAGGCTCAATAAATTGACTTTATGATTAAAGTGAACTTTGCAAGAATGGCAATGGTGCCTTTGTGCCAAAAATGGAAAGATGCAATAAAAAATACTTGAACCACTTGGATAATGGTTTAATAAATTGTGTAAACATCTTATTACGGATAGATTTTCAAGTCAAGAGGCCTGCAAAGTGAAGATTATGCAGCATGGCTAAGATTTTGGTTCCTTGTTCATCACAAATCTGCCTTGTAAATCAAGAATGAATGTCCAACTTCAGATCCTTGAATCTCCTAGATCAAATATGATAAATTCATGCTCTCAGATGTTTTGGAAAGGTTGAAACACCCTCTACAACTTTCATGTTGACCACTTTTGCTAAATCAAATTGGAACTTGATGAAAATTGGCCAAGAAATTAGGATAAAAACCTGACCAAAGCTGCTGAAAATTTCTCTAAGTGGTTATTCAAAAATGCTATGACTTCATGAATTCATAACTCAAAATCCAAGCATTTCTAGAAAAATCCCTTCCCTAAAAAGTTTTAGATCACATTGAGATCTACAACTTTCATGTTGGAAAATTTCCTTGAATCACCTTGCATCATGGTGAAAAGTTGGCATGAAGAAATGAAATTATCATGTATAAAAAACACTTAGAAAAATTTCCAAGTCTTGAAGAGTTTGAATTTTCACATTGACTTTTGACTTTCTTGATTTCTTGATGATAAATTTTCATATTTTTGAATGTCTTGATGAATTTTGATCTTTGACACTTGATTTTGGCCAAAAAGTCAATGTTTGACTTTTCAGTATACAATTGACTTTTGATCAGTTGATTGAAAATCAATTATCAATCAATTGATCTTTGAGCAATGTTTTGAGTCATGCAATTAGGAAAATTTATGAAATTGAACTCTTGAGATCATGCGTCAAACCAATTAACCATTTTCTAGGTCAAAAATAAAAAATTGCCCTTTCTTAGTCAAAACCCTAATTTTGACCATTTTGCCCTTTTGATGATCTAATCAAATTTCTTGAGGAATTATGGTCCAAACTTGATCAAATGATAAATATGAGTTAATAATGTTGATATGGATCAAAAACTATGAAGTTTGACTGTAAATTGGCCACAATTGACTTTTTCCCAATATAGTTGATTTTTAGGTCATCTGCTCAATTGACTGAGCAAAAATATGATCCAAGGCTTGAAACTTGACATGAGTAATCTTGGAGGTCCATAATGATCCATGAAAGTCATATGAGGCATTGAAAGTTCAATTATCCTTGTGCAATTTCAAACCCTAATTTCAGTTCATTAGTGCTTAAGGAGGTGTCTTGAGCTGATTAATCCTTGTGCAGTCTTAAACCCAAGGAGATCTTGCGAGAAAATATTTGATAAATGAGAGGGAAAATTTTGGGGTACAACAGTGATCAAAACATATTTTCTGGTGGGGAAATGATCTTAACCACTATGGACGGTGACAACCTTCCACACTCTATAAATACGAACATAGTTAAAAGATACTACACATGAAAAAGACCTGCTAGGTTGACTGGCCTAGGCAAAAATTAGGGACAAATACAAAAAAAAATTGTACACCCGGCAAGCTGAAAACCTGAAAAGGAGGCTTGGGCAAAAAAGGGTATCCTAGTGGACTGAAAACCCGAAAGGGCGGTCCATGCAAAAGTTAGGGATTTAAAGCGTATGAATATGTCCCGTTGGATCACCTTACAGCCAATCTTCAGTATCAATCGTCAAACTCAAACGGCTCTAATCAATTCAATCAGCTCCGGACAAAGCAGCAAATGGATGAGACGCTCAGATACATGGAGACTATAGCAGAATGGGAATCCTATGGAATTATTTCACATAGCTGTCTTTTCTTTGTATCAATTTTAATTTTTTTACGACGACATTCTCTTACTAGGATGTTCGTCTCTTTGTACAAAAATACTTATTCAAGTTAATACAATGATATCCTTTTAAAAGTACAAAACTATCTGTTTTTCTTTCCTGTTTTGTTTGTAAAAACGTCCAGTGATTATTTTTGAACATACGCCTTTGAATGTAATTACTGTTTACAAATGAACACATAAAAAAGAAAAGAAAAAATTGAACAGAAAGACAATTACTAATGGATTTAAGAAACATGATAATATCTATGGGCCATTCCATAAAATCCCCACAGGTACTTTCTCTAATGGAGAAGAAGCAAGGACATCCTGCTATAGGATCACTGTCGTATCTCCAGTATGTAGCCTAATGATATATGTTTCTTTCATATACCCGATGGAGTAAAACTTCCAGTTACTGATCCAAAGGTTCCTCAGTGAAAGTCGTCCAGCTGCTCAGGAATTCCCCAACAGGATTTCACCAAGTCCACAAGCAATGCACGACGTTTCCCTTCCTCAACAGAGTTTACTTCTATAATGATGAAAACCCATCTATAAATACTTCAATTTCAACAAAATATAAAGGGTTACACTCCACATTTCCAACGACAGTCAGGGATTTATTTTCCCCAATCTAAACAACACTGCAGCAGAATAACTAATATGTGCATACGTTGCATTCATACATCATAAACATCGACAACATAAATGCATATATCTCATTTATTTTGAGAAACATCATTACACCATGCATTTTATACATCATGGCATTACATACAACTAACTCTTTACCTTTTCAGGAAAGATCAATCAATAGAAAATTATCATCAACAAGTTTTCGATAAGACAAGACAACTATCTGTGAACAAATCAATTGTAGATCAATTCCGAAAATAGGACAGGGTGACTATCTACATGACGAATACTTCCTTCATACCTCTGCTGGTTCAGTTTAAATCTCTCAATGGTTTATCCTGATTCTTTCCCGTAGACATCTTCTCTGGTTCATATAAATCACTCCAAGATTTATTCTGATTCTTTCCAGTTAAAGAATATTCAAGACCTCTACTGGTTCAGTTTAAATCTCTCAATGGTTTATCCTGATTCTTTCCCGTAGACATCTTCGCTGGTTCAGATAAATCGCTCCAAGATTTATTCTAATTATTTCCAGTTAAAGAATATTCAAGACCTCTGTTGGTTCAGTTTAAATCTCTCAACGGTTTATCCTGATTCTTTCCCGTAGACTTTTTCTTTGGTTCAGATAAATCGCTCCAAGATTTATTCTGATTATTTCCAGTTAAAGATTATTCAAGACTTCTGCTAGGATCAGTTTTAAATCAACCAAAGGTTTATTCTGATTCTTTTCCCAGTTGAAGTCAAGCTTAGACATAGTCTAATTTTTGTCAACAATCGCCTTTGGATGGCATATATAAGCCCATCTCCGCCAACTCTCCATCATTTCTCCAAATGGCATACTTAAGCTCATTCCTTACACCTCAACCACAATATCATCAAGTGCAAATTTCTGGGCACTCTAGTGTTCAATCATCTTCCACCTTCAAGTCACGAATGGCATATTTACCAATCTAACTCTTCAAGTATAAGAAGATTGAACAGGGGCAGCTGTTGTACCCAAAAATTTTCCCTCTCATTCCTCAAGACATTTCTCACAAAAGGCTCCCAAAAATTCAAACTTACACAAATATATTTGGACTTTTCAGCATCAAAATTAAAGAAGAAATTTCTAAAAAGAAAAAATAGATGAAAATGCTCTTTTTGACAAAATTAAAGGAAAAGCAAGTTGTTTTTGATTTTGCATCCTTCGATTGGACAATTTTGCTTTCGTTGCATCTTTCATTTGGGCGCTGGACTCCTTTGGGGAAAGTTCATTTCATGCTTCGATTGAGGCATTGGACTCATTTGGGAAAGTTCATTTCCTGTTTCGTTTAAGCACTAGACTTAGTTTGAACGTTTGTGCAAATCTTTCATTTGGCCACGTAGCACCTTTCATGCGTGTTAGCCAAGAATTACAAGGCAGAATTTCCTACCATATTAATATGCGCAAGGCCAAAGTCACCCTTTGAAGAGACTTGTTACAAGCTTCGACAGGGAAACACTTCTCATCAAATAACTTCAATTCACAAGGAAAAAAGCCTCTTGATGATATCCTTCGATTCAGGAGGACAAAGCCTCTCTTTTGCCCTCTTTGATTACACATCATGCCCCCTGCAAGCCTCATTCGTTTGGGGCAATGGCTTTCCCGGTATTGCAAGCTTCGATTGATCCTTTCATCCCCTGCATGCATCCTTTGTTTGGGGGTGTGTGAATCCTTCAACACAAGCTCTTAGTCATGCCTTACGTTTGGACATGTGGCTCCCTTTTTACAAACTTTCGTTTGAGCATGTTTGCATAAGGTCACAAGGCAAGGACCTCCTGTATACACTCTTTCATTTGGCCATATGGTCCCTTTGCATGAAAATTTGAGTGGGCAGTATCTCCCTTGGAAATGGCCTGCTTCAGCATACAAATTATGCACTATGCCATTGTCTAATACGAAAGAAGTACTAAGGTGGTGCATTCGAAGGGCTTGCCAGGCATGTCTGGATGTCCCAATCGAATGACATGTTTTGCTGACCCATCCCAAGAGCATGTATTTAGACCATTCGAAGGAACCCATGAAGGGCCTGGTCGAAAGACACTTATTTGGCCCCTTTCAAAGGATATCCACATGAGCCATTTGAATAACACTTTGATTTGAAAAAAGAAATGGTTGTTGAAGATTCTGGTCAAAAGACAAGACTAGGGGGTCAAGACAAAAGGTTGAGATGCCAAAGGTATTTGTTGACCAAGTCCCATGCGCTTCCAGGTTCATGCCTGATACACTGGCCATAAAACTCCAAAACTGCTGCACAACATTCCTGCAATGCTGCCTTATTCCTTGCACCAAAAATGGCATAAAAACACTATCCCTCAAAAGCTACAAATACAACATACCTTTTTTGTTTGAACTTTTTGTTTTCCCTCCTAAAACATCAGCCCATGCCATCTATAAATAGGAGACTCCACCACACATGTTGGGGGCACCGGAAGGATTGCAAGAAAACACTTGTGAAAATTCTCAAAAATTCTCAAACACTTCCCAACATTTTTTTCAAACACTTCTGTAAAACTCAACTCCCTTTTATACACTAAGTAAGAACCTTCTATTCACCCTCCAAGTGACCATCAAACTACCCTTTGACCCACTTCCCTAACTACCATACAATAGGCCTTTGAGTCATTCCATTACTTGTTATAAAAGAACCTTCGATCCACTCACACAACCTCTTTCGATTCAGTGACTGCTTTCACAAAGTGGTAACTGGATTAGCCTCAAGAAGGTCCCAATGAACTCTCATTCTCCACCAAGGAAGGCACTTGCAATTCCCTTAGATTTAAGAACCTCAAGAGGTAAGTTCCTTTCAAGCTTGAATCTATTCTATTTTAATATCATGTGCATATGCCAATAAAGAAAAATGTAGATATTTCATATAGGGAACTAGACCGTGCTTTAGCTTTCGATTCTGACTGCCCATATGCTGAAAACTCAACTTTAATTAGTTAGGCTTTGGACTTTGAGACCCATTGGTTTTTGTGCTAACCCCTGGACTGTAGTTACGTTTGGATGTTGCATTTTAAGAATTTAAGACAAGTTTATTATATCCTTCGATTGGCTAACTGCACAAGCCTTTCGAATCACAACCTGAGGGCCCAACATGCTTAAAATCAAAGGAGTCAGCAAGGAGCCTATTGCAAAGCATGAACCTTGCTGACTCCAGGCCTCAAACGAAGGAATGAACCTTGTTGTCCCCAGGCCTCAAACGAAGGACAGGACCTTGCAGCCTTCAAGCCTCAAACGAAGGACATAACCATCCTGACTTCCAGGCCCAAATGAAAGGCACGCCTCCACTGATTCCAACCCCCATTTGAAGGAGGCAGAAAGGAAAATCGAAGGGCATGACTCCACTGACTCCAGACCCTAAATCGAAGGAAGTAAAAAAATGCATAATCGAAGGGTGTTTCTACCTAAATCGAAAGACCCACTTTTCTTGCTTTTATTTTATTTTTGCCTTTATATTTTCATGATATTCAATATAGTTGTAATAGTGTAGGATTTTATCTTTCTTCATTTTATTATTTTTGTATAAATGCTAGTAACTAAAATGTATGGCAAGATAAAAACAACAAGTAGATAACCAAAAGTTCAAAAGACAAAATGCATGCAATCAAACACATTACTCATACACATTCACCCCTAGGGTAATTCCACTTGTTGCCTCGGAAAAATAGTCATGTCCATCGAATATGGGCATTTTAGCAAAGACCCTCGATAAAAGAACGTAGTCCCTCGATGTCCCTCAATGTTGCCTTCGATAAACGATCTAGTCCCTAAACGACATTGCTAAAACGTCCCATAGGTTTCCTTCTATGATTATACAAACGTCCAACGCCCATCCCTTCACATCCAATGATGGGGTTTATTATCAAATCAATGGTAAGATAGAAACATATAAAGAAGGAGGAAAAGAACATTTAAGAACTTTTAAGTAGTTAGGTTGCTCCTAGTTGCTCGCTTGCTCACAACAAAATCGTTTTATACACCCACAATTTCACTTTGAAACATTTTTTTCAAAAGACGAAACACTTTGTACACGTTCTTATAGAGACGAGAACCATTACAAAGACATTCCTTTTCAAAATACTTTCAAAAACCACACCACAAACACATTTTCAAACAAAAAGAAAGTGATCTAGCAAGCAACTAAGAGCCCATAGATAACTACGGATGAAAAGGGTGCTAACACCTTCCCTTTTCCTAACCTACCCCCCGGACTCAAGAAATAATCTTGAAAAATATTTCCTGTTCTTTTCAACCTTTCCTTATTGGATAAAAGAAAAGTCGGTGGCGACTCTTACTATTCGCAACAATTACGATCAAATGCAAAACACCCTAGTTAGTTCTCCAACTGTATCACAATTACAATGTGTAAGGTGGAATTTTGCTGATGTTATAACCTCTACAATAACTATATATAAGGTCATGGAAAAGCCACGACTTTATAAAACAAGAACAAGTTGGCAACAAATGAAAGAAGATAATTCTTTATTCATATTGATCACTCACCCTAAATTAGTTTCAATTTCCAAAAGTAGTTCTACATAAAAAAGTTGTCAAAATAAGAAAGCTCTGAATATGTTGAAGGTAAAAGCCTCTGCTTGAAGTCTCACTTAATCAAATACACGTCAAAGAAATCAAGGAGAATTTTCCATACCCGGGCCATGAAAATATTATGGAATTATTTTGATTTTGATTTTATTGTTTTATCAAATTTTATTGTTGTTAACAAGCACAATAAAACCCACTTACGTTAATCACTGCTTTTGTTTTATTATTGTTGGATTTGATTTTGTTGGGAAAGATGAGGACTATATTTGATTTAATCAAATTACAAATTAAGTTTCTGAGAGATGTTAACAAATAGGAGTAGTTGGCCAAATGATTATGAGGTGTGTTCAAAAGCAATGGTTTCTGGGTTTGAATCTCATTGGAATTAATTTTTTTGAGATATTTTCTATGTTTTCATATGAAAGATAAAGCAAAAATGTCATGTCACTAATTAAATAAATAAAAATTTAAAAAAAGCCACATGGAACGCCACATAGGAAGATTCTTGGTGCAATAGTCACCCAGATTCTATGGTGAATGAATCTTGGTTTGTTTAGGGGCAAATCACAATTTTTTTTCTTAATGGAGTAAATCAAAACACGCTAATATGGCAAGGGTAAAGTGCATTTAACCATATATTTCATGCTACTGCACAAATGAACAATGGATTATGTGTCCTTGATCTTGAAATGCCTATTTATAACATTAATACTAAAAGAATGAAACTCAATGAGTTAAATCCAACTTACCTATGGTGAAGGAATCTTGGTTTGTTGAGGGGCAGATCACGATATTTTTTCTTAAGGGGTAAATCAAAATACGCTAATATGGAAGGGGATAAAGTGCATTTAACCATATATTCCATTCTACTGCACAAATAAACAATGGATTGTGTGTCCTTGATCTTGAAATTCCTATTTATAACATTAATACTAAAAGGATGAAACAAAATGAGTTAAATCCAACTTACCTTTGGCATTGTCGATTAAGCCACATAAATGAGAAACGCAATTCCAAAATCCATAAACATGGACTCATGAACTCTTTTGATTATGAATCATATGAGACATGAAGATCTTGTTTATTTGGAAAGATGACAAAGTCCTCATTCACAGGAAAAGGTAAAATTGGTAATGATCTTTTGACCCTCATACATACTGATGCATGTGGACCACTTAACATACCATCCATAGAAGGTTTTTCAATACTTCATCACATTTACAGATGATTTCAGTAGATATGTGTTGTACCCCAAAATTTGCCCTCGCATTTTTCCTCAAGAAATCACAGCTTCAGGCGTTTCCTGATTTTTCAGATTGGCTCAAGAATTGGTCAAACTGACTTTTCTCGTCAGTCAAACAAAATTAGGATTTTTATTGATTTTCAGGGCTCTAGAATGTTTCAAACAGTTGGTTTAGGGTTTTGGTTGATTTTGGCTCAACTTCGATCAGGCGAACGTTTCTTTGGCATTTAATCAGGAATTAGGGTTTTTGTGCGTGCGTTCTCAGAAAGATTTAAATTCTACAGCACTTTTCAAGATATGCTGAGATTTGGATTGAAACATTTGGATTGAGTTCGCACTGTGTGATTAAATCAGTGAAAGGATACATTCAGTTGAATTTGCAGTGTTTGGTAAAAATCAGTAAAAAGGGGAATGCGTCTGATCAGTTGTTGTGATTAACTGTTGTTTTGCTTTGGATGTTGGAAATGCCATATTTAACTGATCAAGTGCTAAAGCATTGTTTATTTAAATTATTTATTATTCTAAGATTAAGTGATTGGAATTTAGTTTCAATTATTATAATTAAAGAATTATAAATAATAAATAAACAATTGGAGAAAAAAGAATTAATTGGATAAAAACTTTTTATTTATTTTTAAATTATTCGTACAATTATTGTTTACAATTTGTTTACAACAATGATTTTACAGTAATTTAAACCTAAATAAGACTATCCTATATTTTTTCTAAATCTCCAAATTCTTCATCTTTTGCCGGTCCTCCCCATTTTAATTATTCATCTGCAAAGAAAAGAAGAAAAGTCAATAGCAGTTAAATAAATAAGAGACAAATAAAATTACAGTTCATCATTAAGGGCAACTGATTGGGATCAGTTAACCCTCTCTGCAAATCACGGGATTTCTCCCGGTTCACAAAGAGGGACGGATATTTATTTACTAAACTTTGAAAGAATGCACAAGTCAAATTGACAAACTGCATAGTTCAAATCTCAAACAACAACTGCACAGTCCAAATCAAACTACAAAGTCCAAACTAAAAGTCCAAATTCAAACTTTCTGCCAAAGTACAAAATACTGTCACAAGGCTACCAAAGCTGTCAAAAAGAAGATTTGGCAAGATATCAAAAGATACAAAAGTACAAGAAGCTGTCAAAAGAAGAGATAAAAAATGCAGAGAAAGCATGTTATGCAAGCAAGCTAATTTTTGCATCATTTCCCAATGCTGCCCTTTCAGAAAAAAGTACACACATAAAACATATTTCAATATTTTAAAGTGTACTGGAGAGAGAGAAGAGAGAAGAAGTGTTTAGGCTTATAGGTTTTGCTTTGAGGCTTAAGAAAATATAAAAGAACCTGTCAATAGAACAGTAGGAGGCAGCCAAACAACTTAAACAAAAAGAAGCATCAGGTTTCAAACAAGAGGGGATAACAGCATAAACCCTCATACCCTGTCAAGCCTTGCCATAAAAAAACATAAACCACTGTCAAACTAAAGCAAGTAACATCAAAACCTGCATCAGACCTGCATAAACCTCACCACAAACCAGATAACCTGCAAGCAAGGCCAAGCCTTAAAATAAAAGCCTTGGTTCAAAAACCTCTACAAGACCTTCCAGCCTTAAACCAACAAACATCAAAACCTGCTGGCCTCCATCAAACACTCACCCTGCCTGAAGCCTAACAAAAACCAGAAAAGCCTTAAGCCCTGAACCAGGCCTGAAACCTTAGCCTAACAATAAATCAGAAAACCTGTAACCTATAACAAACATCCAAAGCCTTGAACCTGTAACACCAATCTGAGCCAAAAGCCTTTTAACCTACAAAACTCACCAAAAGGCCAAGTTTTGCAGGCCTGAGCCTCAAAGCCATTAACCTGCTGTCCAAACCTCAGGCCAGAACATAACTTAAAACAAAATATCCAACACACAACCAACCAAGCATATTAACCTTGAAATATCCAAACACGCCCTCAGAACATTCATCATTGGGCAAGCGTCCAGGCAACAGAAGAAAGAGATAAAAAAGCATACAAAGGCATCATACAACAGTCAAGCATACTCAAGCATTCAAGGCCACCCATCAAAACCCTCAGAACCCTAGGTTCATCATCGGACAAAGAAGCATATTAAGCAACGAGCATACAGTAAAAGAGAAGAAGAAAGAAGTGAAATCAGAAAAGGTTTTCAGGCCATAATCATCATCAAACCCTAATACAAGCAAAAAGTAACACAAACCAGGAATAAAAGATAGCACCCAGTGTTCGTCATCACCGTCGTCACCTCGCCGTCAAAGCCCCCCAGACGCCGCCACGTCCACCTCTCCCTCCAATAAAAGGTAGCCTTCTTTCCTTTTGCATAACCACCACAAAACTAAAGTCGGAAGTAATAAGCAGAAACGAAACATGTAAAACATAAAAACGGAAACCCTCACTCGAATAACTCAGAAAATGTTACCTTCAAGTCACGTCGCTGAATGACCCAGGGAGGAGAGACAGACGACAACATTGTTTGGCTTAGACGAGGAAAGACATGGTTCTGATGGCTATGGCTTTAAGGAAGATGAAGAGAGATCGGAGAAGACGAAGAGAGAACGAATGACGCTGTAAACCCTAAGCGTTATCCCAACTGAAAACAAATAATCAAACCCTAAAACATTTGGTGTCAACTTGGGCCTCGTCCCATTCTCAACGCCTAAAGCCCAACACGTTTCCAGTTCACACCCCCCTCATTCATTTTTCTGTTTGGGCCAACATAGCCTCCCAAAGGCCCATTAAACTTAACCTTTTTTTCTTTTCTCTTTTGCTAATATAAAACAGATTTTATAAATTAACATAACTTCTTTTTACAATCAATTTTTTTCTTTTATATAATATATTTATAATTTGAACACAATATTTATTTTCTCAATTTTTTGTATAAATATATGTATTAATATTAATTACTAATATATAAGAAATAATACTTCATATTGATACCATAAATACATAGTCACATAATTTTTTCTTTTAAAGATAAATACTTTCCTTTTTTTCAAGATATCATTTTTGTACATAATCAAGACAAAATACATTTTTTTAATATACATAATTTAATTAGAATTTAAAACATTTAACTAAAACATTCTTTTTTGTACATATTAAAGAAATATACAAGATTACAAAGACTAATTAAATAAACATTTAATTCTTTTCATTTAAGTTAAAACAATACCTTAATAATACATTTAAAATCACATCTCAACCTGTAAATAATTACATACACATATACACGTACACCTACACAATACACGTTACATTTGACAATATACATTTGCTTATCTTATACATTGCTATACGTTACATTTACATTTGATCGATTCGATTTGGTTGTAATCTATTGGACACTACATTCCTAAAGTCTCACCCCCATTTGTAAATTTGTACCCCCACTCCCGGATACTATTTGTAATAGCGTAGACTTTAAATTCTTGCAATTTACTGCTTTCAAATTATACCATGGTTAGACCTAGGGTTTGTATGTACATAAAACCAAACGCTAGATAACCTAATACAAAGACAAATACATGAAATCAACACACAATCACACTTGCACCCTCTAGGGTAATCCCACATGTTGCCTTCCAAAATGGGCCATGCTTGCACGTCGAGTATCTTTGGCAAAACAAATTCAAATGATCATAAGTCCCTCGATGGCGCTTTCGAAAGTTGCCTAAATAGAATGATCATAGTCCCTTCAAAGCAAATTGCCAAAGACACTTGGCACCATTGCATTCATGGTCCATACGATGACCCGCGCCCGTCTCGAACAAGCATCCTAATCGCAAGATTGCCCACCAAATTCAATGGTGGAACAAAATTGTTAAAAAGGGTTGAAAACATAGAGAAAACCTTTGAGTACAATAGGGGTAGACAAAACTCTTAGTTACTTGAGATCAACTTGCAAAAACACTTGCCTTCTTTTCAAAACCACACTTCACAAATACTTTCAAAACAAACTCTCAAAAACATTTGAAACATCTTTTCGAAAAGATACACACTTTTGTAAAACACTCAAACACGAGTCGAATACATTGGTTGCCTAAGACAAGGCATCTCTTCAAAAACATTTTTCAAAACACACACACACACCACAGTTTCAAGCAATCGAAAATCAAGGCAAGTGATCTAAAAACCAAGTAACTAAGAGCCCATGGATAACCATGGATGAAAAGGGTGCTAATACCTTCCCTTTTCATAATCTACCCCCCGAACCCACGAAATATCTCAAAAGGTTTTTGCTGTGCTTTTTTTAACCTTTCCTTTAGGATAAAATAAAAAGTCGGTGGCGACTCTTTCTCAACCGAACAAGTGCGAATACAAACGCAAAACACTAGTCAGTTCTCCCACCGTATCACAGAACTGACGACTCTGCTGGGGAGTACTACTCAAAGTGGGGTTACCTTAGGGTTTAGATCACCTTTGTTTTCAATTGATTGCTTTGTTTGCTTTTACATTTGTGGGCTTTGCATCGGAGTTTTATAGATCCTAACCCGGATCTGGGGGAAACCTTTTTAGGTAGCATAATCTGCGAGGGACCTGTCCGAGGTATACCGACATGGGTGAAGCAGTGGCTACGTTGGTGTGGAACCTTGGTCTGTACCGATATCCCTTGTGTTGAAACGGGGAGAATATGGGTCTTCCAAGGAGTCATTAAGCACCAACCGACCTTAGAATCCTAAATTGACCCAACTTGGCCATTAGAACAGTAGCAGTATGCTACACTCATTGAGGCTAAACTCTCGCGATGGTTCCGGCCGCAAGAAAAGATAGCGATGCTGGAGTTATGACCGATTGAGGGTAGCCAATGATTTGAGATCCTCTAGAACCCGGTTACTTTTGATAGGACAGGTTTTAACCAACGAAACTGAAAGAGGCTAGTACCTGAACCCCATGCAAGCCTAAACCTAAGGACTTGTTTGCTTTGTGTGAATATGTTTGCCTGTATATACACTTACTTGCTTGTGCATACATGTACATAACATCATGACATCATACCATAGCATTTTCAATAACCATTTCAAGGATCTCGAGGGTTCTTTTGATGCAGGGTTACGTTGAACCAGACGTCTACCAAGGGGCAAGGGGTTTCTCCTCTAAACAAATGCCATCAAAGATCAAGTACAACAACTTGAATCAGTGGCTATGACCCACTCGACATGGTGAGCTTGATTCTAGTGGAAAGACATCCACCGATACAAAGTTCTCCAATCAAAGATCAAGTGCAACAACTTGAATCAGTGGTTATGACCCACTCGACATGGTGAGCTTGATTCTAGTGGAAGGACATCCACCGGTGCAAAGTTCTCCAATCAAAGAGCAAAGTTCAACCTCTAACATTTTCTTGTGTTTACCCCAAGAGATCCTTGAAAGCATGCATCCACATATCATGCATTGCATCTTGACGATCTTTCCTTTTTTCAGGTTTCCTTACTCTCCTGCTGTTTATTTCAGTAAGAGATGGCTTTAGAAAGGTCTGTCAAAGACATCCAAGACCAGACTGCTCAGCTGCAGGAAATGTTCCTGAACTTGTCTCTGGGGCAAGAAGAAATGAAGGCTCTCCTCACAAAGGGCTTGGAGAATTCAAACAATGCCAGGGGTGATCAGCTTGCAGAGATGCAGTTTGATCTGACAATGTTAAGGACCCAAGTGATGGGACAGTTGGTGGGCCAGATGGCTCTCATCCAAGACCTATCTTAAAGACAAGAGGAACTCAGAGTTCTTGTCCGCCAACTGCTTCCAAACAACCAATTGGGGCAAGCATCTGAGGTTGGAGAGCAAGTCACCACTCAGCCTCCATCCACTCAAGAAGACAAGGGGAAAGCTCCTTTGCTTGCTTCAGGGTCACAAGCCCATCAACAACCTCGCCAGCGTCAAAGGGGTAATCGGTGTAAGCAAGAAACGTCGGGAAGACAGTTCACGGAGACTGAAATACCATCATTCTTCATACTGAAGCGCCTGTTGGAGGTCAACTTGCTCACCCTAAGAGATCCTCCTCAGAAGCTCAATACCTCCTCTCCTAACTATCGTCCCGACGCATTTTGTGCTTACCACTCCTACAGCCCGGGACACGACACCAACGACTGTTGGGCCTTGAAGAACAAGATTCAAGATCTGATCGACATTGGAGTGCTGGAATTCATGCCAGACGGCGAGATGAAAATCTTCCGTTAATGGGTTCTCCATCTGGAGTGACAAAGCTCAAGCTGAAAGACTTTGGTTTCATTTGAATTTTCAAAGTTGTAATTTCTTTTGCTGTCAAACAATTATCTGTTGATGTTAAACTCTGTTTTCATTAATGCATTGCATATGTTTGTCTTGAATTCATCCATTCGTTTCACTACTCTTATGATTTTCTTTATGATATCTAACTCTTGATAAAAAGATGCAAGCCTTTAGAGGGAGGATGACGAAACAATACCATGATCTTATACAATATGCTTTTGAACAGACCTTGCTGATGATGTACAGGCATTTCTTTCAAATCCCAAACACTGGAGTTATAAGGAAGATAATCCCTAGTCAACCCCTTCGAGCCAAAGAAGTAAGAGTTTTCTGTTCTAAACAATCAAAACCTTTGATATAAGCCTGGGGCAGGGTAGTATCTCAGTTAATTCAAGAGAAACGCGCATTGAAGTCGCAAACTCTCAGTTCGTAAAACAACGAACGACATCGAAAAAGAAAGCATTCCTTTGGAATCAAAAGACAAGGGTGGTTCCCTATCACATAGACAGTCAATCTCTCAAAAGAGAAAAGCCCACCCAGCCAAAACCTGTAAAGGAGGCTTAAGAAGGTTGGGGCATCCCGCTGACTGTAATCTCGAAAAATGGGAACAGTCAGGCAAAAGTTAGGGATAACAAATCAAAATCAAAATAGTGAGATCATTACAAATCCTCAATAGCATGAAAAATGTTGCAAAGAAAAAGGAGATGATGACTGTCTCCCCAAATTCAACTGGGGAACCATCGCCCAAAGGTCGTTCCAAGCTCAAAGCAGAGTGCGACGCACAATTAACTGAGCTTAGGGTTGAAGAACATCACGAAGAGCGGGTGGGTACAAATATACTTTGAGCCTTTATCCTTTGTTTCTTAAAACCGTGAGCCAGGCCACGTTACAATCCTTCAAAAGTCCTAATTGAAGCATGGGTTAGTTCGAAAGCATACTGTTACAAAAGGTATCCTGACTCCTGTAAGGCTTTGCTCTAAATCTTGTGTTGATCTGTCTTACAAAAAAGGTTTTCTGCTAAAAAACGCATTTTTGCAAAACTTCGAGACAAACATAAACTTTGCATTGCTTGAATATCACTGTCTGCATTTGGCTTTTTGTTTGACAGCGAAGAAATTCATACAGCGAATGTTCGGAGGAACGAAAACTCTCTCAGTGAGCAAAATCACTTCAAAAGGATAACACTTCCAACGACAAATCTCCTATCAGCAAGGGGAATGACATGTCACCATCCAATTAACCTGGGGCAGTCCAGTCAAGGTCCAACATATCTTTCAAAATTCAGTTAACCTGGGGCAGTCCAGTCAAGATTTCAAGAAATCTCTCAATATGCAGAGTAATCTGATTCAAGACTCCTTCATCACCACTTGGGGCATTCGAATGTCAAAAGTGTTCAACAAATCAACTATCACATTTCAGACTCGATTCCTGTATCTAGCCAGGGCACGTCTGAAGAGTTTGAAGATTTGATTCCTGTATCCAGCCAGGGCATATCTGTTAACTATCACATTTCCAGACTCGATTCCTGTATCTAGCCAGGGCACGTCTGAAGAGTTTTAAGATTCGATTCCTGTATCCATCCAGGGCATATTTGTTGACGACTATTTCCAGACTCGATTCCTGTATCTAGCCAGGGCACGTCTGAAGAGTTTGAAGATTCGATTCCTGTATCCAGCCAGGGCATATCTGTTATCTATCACATTTCCAGACTCGATTCCTGTATCTAGCCAGGGCACGTCTGAAGAGTTTGAAGATTCGATTCATGTATCCAGCCAGGGCATATCTGTTAACTATCACATTTCCAGACTCGATTCCTGTATCTAGCCAGGGCACGTCTGAAGAGTTTGAAGATTCGATTCCTGTATCCAGCCAGGGCATATATGTTGACGACTATTTCCAGACTCGATTCCTGTATCCAGCCAGGGCACGTCTGAAGAGTTCCAGATTCAACACCTGTAACAAGCCAGGAAAACATCTGTGGACGACTGATTGTGGATCAACACCTGTAACTAGCCAGGAAATTATCTACATCACCACTTGGGGCATTCGAATGTCAAAAGTGTTCAAAAATCCGATGCAGTTTTACACGGACTCATCGTCAGGAAGCCCTACACCGGTTCCCTTTCGACCCCCGATGCAGTTTTACACGGACTCATCATCAGGAAATCCAACACAGATCTCCTCAAAACAGGAAGACCCCAGTAGTTTGGCATACAACCCAAGCTTCTGATTTCCCCAACAGTGGTCCCAAGACTTCTCATTTTTAACAATTGAAGATTCTTGCCCTCCACAGCAGCAGCCAAAGAATTATTCTCCCCGGCAGCAGCCAGGATTCATTTATCCTCAGCAAGATAGCTTATCAGCTTACATGCGCATTCATCACATTCATGTCATAAACATTGATGTCACATACATTGCATCATGCATCATAACATGGCATACAACTAACCCTTTACCTTTTCAGGTAAGATCAGTCGACAGACAAAGATCGTCTCCCGAGATTCATCCAGAAATAGTTCAGATGTGACCCAGACATGGCGAAATTCTGATACTTATTCCAGTTTCACTCAGAGACAGTTCAGATGTGACCCAGACACGGCGACATTCTGATACTTGTTCAAATTCATCCAGATGCAGTTTTATACGGACGCATCATCAGGAAACCCTTACATCGGTTCCTTCTCAATACTTCTGAAAACAGTTTATGGATTCTTCCCAACAACGGATGTTAATCTATCACTTGTTCAGATGCAATTTTTGAAAACAGTTTACGGACGCTT
The DNA here is from genome assembly GCA_948472305.1 of Vicia faba. Lineage (NCBI taxonomy): Eukaryota > Viridiplantae > Streptophyta > Magnoliopsida > Fabales > Fabaceae > Vicia > Vicia faba. The sequence continues at coordinate 466,311,681 of OX451737.1, read as the reverse complement.
CCCAACAACGGATGCTGCTCTATTTGCTTATTCAACTTCAAGACTTCTGAAAACAGTTCACGGGTTCTCCAGTAACGGATGTTAACCTATCGCTTGTTCAGATTCTTCTCAAGACTTCTGAAAAACAGTTCACGGGTTCTCCAATAACGGATGTTAACCTATCACTTGTTCAGACTCTTCTCAACTTTTGAAAATAGTTTATGGACGCTTCCCAACAACGGATGTGGCTCTATTGCTTATTCAATCTCAACTTCAAAAATAGTTTACGGATTCTCCAAACATGGATGTCAATCTATTGCTTGCTCAGACCCCCAATTCAGAGATGTTCCAAAAACATGGAGGCCTTTCTGATACTTGTCCACTCACCAATGAAATACAGTTCAACATTTCCAGATGGCATCTATAAGCCCATCCTCCTACCAGCAGTCACCAAATGGCATCTTTAAGCCCATTTCCAGATGGCATCTCTAAGCCCATCCCCCGACAAGATTCTATCGCATCAGATGGCATCTTTAAGCCCATTTCCATATGGAATCTATAAGCCCATCCTCCTACCAGCAGTCACCAGATGGCATCTTTAAGCCCATCACCAAATGGCATCTTCAAGCCCATTCACCTTTACCATCATATCGCCGAGTGCAAATTTTCTGGGCACTCTAGTGTCTAATCTTCTTTTACCTTCAAGTCGCGAAAGGCAAACTTGCCAATCTAACTCTTCAGGTTCAAGAAGATTGAACAGGGGCAACTGTTGTACCCCAAAATTTACCCTCGCATTTTTCCTCAAGAAATCACAGCTTCAGGCGTTTCCTGATTTTTCAGATTGGCTCAAGAATTGGTCAAACAGACTTTTCTCGTCAGTCAAACAAAATTAAGGTTTTTATTGATTTTCAGGGCTCTAGAATATTTCAAACAGTTGGTTTAGGGTTTTGGTTGATTTTGGCTCAACTTCGATCAGGCGAACGTTTCTTTGGCATTTAATCAGGAATTAGGGTTTTTGTGCGCGCGTTCTCAGAAAGATTTAAATTCTACAGCACTTTTCAAGATATGCTGAGATTTGGATTGAAACATTTGGATTGAGTTCGCACTGTGTGATTAAACCAGTGAAAGGATACATTCAGTTGAATTTGCAGTGTTTGGTAAAAATCAGTAAAAAGGGGAATGCGTCTGATCAGTTGTTGTGATTAACTGTTGTTTTGCTTTGGATGTTGGAAATGCCAGATTTAACTGATCAAGTGCTAAAGCATTGTTTATTTAAATTATTTATTATTCTAAGATTAAGTGATTGGAATTTAGTTTCAATTATTATAATTAAAGAATTATAAATAATAGATAAACAATTGGAGAAAAAAGAATTAATTGGATAAAAACTTTTTATTTATTTTTAAATTATTCGTACAATTATTGTTTACAATTTGTTTACAACAATGATTTTACAGTAATTTAAACCTAAATAAGACTATCCTTTATTTTTTCTAAATCTCCAAATTCTTCATCTTTTGCCGGTCCTCCCCATTTTAATTATTCATCTGCAAAGAAAAGAAGAAAAGTCAATAGCAGTTAAATAAATAAGAGACAGATAAAATTACAGTTCATCATTAAGGGCAACTGATTGGGATCAGTTAACCCTCTCTGCAAATCACGGGATTTCTCCCGGTTCACAAAGAGGGACGGATATTTATTTGCTAAACTTTGAAAGAATGCACAAGTCAAATTGTCAAACTGCATAGTTCAAATCTCAAACAACAACTGCACAGTCCAAATCAAACTACAAAGTCCAAACTAAAAGTCCAAATTCAAACTTTCTGCCAAAGTACAAAATACTGTCACAAGGCTACCAAAGCTGTCAAAAAGAAGATTTGGCAAGATATCAAAAGATACAAAAGTACAAGAAGCTGTCAAAAGAAGAGATAAAAAATGCAGAGAAAGCATGTTATGCAAGCAAGCTAATTTTTGCATCATTTCCCAATGCTGCCCTTTCAGAAAAAAGTACACACATAAAACATATTTCAATATTTTAAAGTGTACTGGAGAGAGAGAAGAGAGAAGAAGTGTTTAGGCTTACAGGTTTTGCTTTGAGGCTTAAGAAAATATAAAAGAACCTGTCAATAGAACAGTAGGAGGCAGCCAAACAACTTAAACAAAAAGAAGCATCAGGTTTCAAACAAGAGGGGATAACAGCATAAACCCTCATACCCTGTCAAGCCTTGCCATAAAAAAACATAAACCACTGTCAAACTAAAGCAAGTAACATCAAAACCTGCATCAGACCTGCATAAACCTCACCACAAACCAGATAACCTGCAAGCAAGGCCAAGCCTTAAACTAAAAGCCTTGGTTCAAAAACCTCTACAAGACCTTCCAGCCTTAAACCAACAAACATCAAAACCTGCTGGCCTCCATCAAACACTCACCCTGCCTGAAGCCTAACAAAAACCAGAAAAGCCTTAAGCCCTGAACCAGGCCTGAAACCAAAGCCTAACAATAAATCAGAAAACCTGTAACCTATAACAAACATCCAAAGCCTTGAACCTGTAACACCAATCTGAGCCAAAAGCCTTTTAACCTATAAAACTCACCAAAAGGCCAAGTTTTGCAGGCCTAAGCCTCAAAGCCATTAACCTGCTGTCCAAACCTCAGGCCAGAACATAACTTAAAACAAAATATCCAACACACAACCAACCAAGCATATTAACCTTGAAATATCCAAACACGCCCTCAGAACATTCATCATTGTGCAAGCGTCCAGGCAACAGAAGAAAGAGATAAAAAAGCATACAAAGGCATCATACAACAGTCAAGCATACTCAAGCATTCAAGGCCACCCATCAAAACCCTCAGAACCCTAGGTTCATCATCGGACAAAGAAGCATATTAAGCAACGAGCATACAGTAAAAGAGAAGAAGAAAGAAGTGAAATCAGAAAAGGTTTTCAGGCCATAATCATCATCAAACCCTAATACAAGCAAAGAGTAACACAAACCAGGAATAAAAGCTAGCACCCAGTGTTCGTCATCACCGTCGTCACCTCGCCGTCAAAGCCCCCCAGACGCCGCCACGTCCGCCTCTCCCTCCAATAAAAGGTAGCCTTCTTTCCTTTTGCATAACCACCACAAAACTAAAGTCAGAAGTAATAAGCAGAAACGAAACATGTAAAACATAAAAACGGAAACCCTCACTCGAATAACTCAAAATGTTACCTTCAAGTCACGTCGCTGAATGACCCAGGGAGGAGAGACAGACGGCAACGTTGTTTGGCTTAGACGAGGAAAGACATGGTTCTGATGGCTATGGCTTCGAGGAAGATGAAGAGAGATCGAATAAGAAGAAGAGAGAACGAACGGCGCTGTAAACCCTAAGCGTTATCCCAACTGAAAACAAATAATCAAACCCTAAAACATTTGGTGTCAACTTGGGCCTCGTCCCATTCTCAACGCCTAAAGCCCAACACATTTCCAGTTCACACCCCCCTCATTCATTTTTCTGTTTGGGCCAGCATAGCCTCCCAAAGGCCCATTAAACTTAACCTTTTTTTCTTTTCTCTTTTGCTAATATAAAACAGATTTTATAAATTAACATAACTTCTTTTTACAATCAATTTTTTTCTTTTATTTAATATATTTATAATTTGAACACAATATTTATTTTCTCAATTTTTTGTATAAATATATGTATTAATATTAATTACTAATATATAAGAAATAATACTTCATATTGATACCATAAATACATAGTCACATAATTTTTTCTTTTAAAGATAAATACTTTCCTTTTTTTCAAGATATCATTTTTGTACATAATCAAGACAAAATACATTTTTTTAATATACATAATTTAATTAGAATTTAAAACATTTAATTAAAACATTATTTTTTGTACATATTAAAGAAATATACAAGATTACAAAGACTAATTAAATACACATTTAATTCTTTTCATTTAAGTTAAAACAATACCTTAATAATACATTTAAAATCACATCTCAACCTGTAAATAATTACATACACATATACACGCACACCTACACAATACACTTTACATTTGACAATATACATTTGCTTATCTTATACATTGCTATACGTTACATTTACATTTGATCGATTCGATTTGGTTGTAATCTATTGGACACTACATTCCTAAAGTCTCATCCCCATTTGTAAATTTGTACCCCCACTCCCGGATACTATTTGTAATAGCGTAGACTTTAAATTCTTGCAATTTACTGCTTTCAAATTATACCATGGTTAGACCTAGGGTTTGTATGTACATAAAACCAAACGCTAGATAACCTAATACAAAGACAAATACATGAAATCAACACACAATCACACTTGCACCCTCTAGGGTAATCCCACATGTTGCCTTCCAAAATGGGCCATGCTTGCACGTCGAGTATCTTTGGCAAAACAAATTCAAATGATCATAAGTCCCTCGATGACGCTTTCGAAAGTTGCCTAAATAGAATGATCATAGTCCCTTCAAAGCAAATTGCCAAAGACACTTGGCACCATTGCATTCATGGTCCATACAATGACCCGCGCCCGTCCCGAACAAGCATCCTAAACGCAAGATTGCCCACCAAATTCAATGGTGGAACAAAATTGTTAAAAAGGGTTGAAAACATAGAGAAAACCTTTGAGTACAATAGGGGTAGACAAAACTCTTAGTTACTTGAGATCAACTTGCAAAAACACTTGCCTTCTTTTCAAAACCACACTTCACAAACACTTTCAAAACAAACTCTCAAAAACATTTGAAACATCTTTTCGAAAAGATACACACTTTTGTAAAACACTCAAACACGAGTCGAATACATTGGTTGCCTAAGACAAGGCATCTCTTCAAAAACATTTTTCAAAACACACACACACACACACCACAGTTTCAAGCAATCGAAAATCAAGGCAAGTGATCTAAAAACCAAGTAACTAAGAGCCCATGGATAGCCATGGATGAAAAGGGTGCTAATACCTTCCCTTTTCATAATCTACCCCCCGAACCCACGAAATATCTCAAAAGGTTTTTGCTGTGCTTTTTTTAACCTTTCCTTTAGGATAAAATAAAAAGTCGGTGGCGACTCTTGCTCAACCGAACAAGTGCGAATACAAATGCAAAACACTAGTCAGTTCTCCCACCGTATGACAATATGATTATGTGTATTTAATGAAACACAAATTCGAGTCCTTTGAAAAGCTCAAGGAATTCAAGAATGAAATACAAAACCAACTAGGTAAGAATATTAAACTCTTCGATCAGATCGAGGCGACGAATATTTAAGCCTAGAGTTTGATGACCACCGAAAAGAGTGTGGGATTTTATCCCAACTTACTTCTCCTGGAACACCATACTGGAATGATGTATTTGAGAGAAGAAATTGAACCTTGTTAGACATGGTACAATCCATGATGAGCCACGTCAATCTTCCAAACTCCTTTTAGGGGCATGTACTATTGACAACAACTTACAGACTTAACTGTATTCCACCCAAAAAGATTGAGATATGGAGCGGTAAGAAACCATATATGTCTTAAATGAAGATTTGGGATTGTGAAGTTTATGTGAAACGAAAATTTCAACTAAGATTGAGCTCAAATATGACAAATGCTTATTTGTGGGGTATTCTAAAGAAATAAGAGGATATTACTTCTACAATCCTTCTGGGGGCAAAGTGTTTTCCGCTTTACTGGAGTTTTCTTGGAAAAGGACTTTATTTCCAAAGGAATCAGTGGGAGGAAAGTATAACTTGAAGGAATTCAAGAATCACAAAAACAACGATACACCTATGGAGGAACTAGAGAAGGAAACACAAGTAGTTGTGGAAGAGAAACCTGCTCAAGTAGAACAAGACCAATGTAGATCAAAGAGGATACATCACCAACCTGAGAGATATGGTTATCTTGTAATTGTTCAAGGTGATGTATTACTCATGGATCAAAATGAGTCTTATGTATACAAGAAGGTTAATAGGAGAATGAGAGTCATCCTAATATTCTATGTTGATGACATATTACTCAAATATGATAATGTGTTTTGCTTAAATGGTGGCGTTGTGAGCTTGAAAAGTTCAAAGCTGAATACAGTTGTTGATTCTACAACCGAAGTCGAGTGTATTGTTACCTTAAATGCAACAAAGTAAGCTGTTTGGATAAAGAATTTCATTATGAACTTTGCATAGTCCATAGCATTGTGGATTATATTGATCTTTATTATGATGACAACGATGTTATCACACAAGCTAAGGAGCCTAGATCTCACAAATGATCCAAACACATACTTAAGCGATATCGCCTCATTTGAGTGATGATAAATAAGGGAAATGTGAAGATATGTAAAGTACCTACACTTGACAATGATTTTGACCCACTAACAGAGCCTCTTGTGCAGCAGAAGCGTGACACCCATACTAGATCTATGGGTATTTGGGATATGCCTAATTAGCTATAGTGATAGTGGAAGATTATTGGTGTAAGCCCTAGAGACCAATACTTTTGGTACTTGTATCGAAATATTTATAATTAATAAAAGGCATTTCTTTATTATGTTTGTTTTTCCAAAATAATAAAGTCCCTAGAGTCGATAGTCTGTTTAATAAAATGTTAAGTGTGACTTTATCATGATATCCCATTAACCATAAAGACAATATTCTTAAAGTATCTCTAGTTGAGCTTTATTATGAAGTGGAATAGTATTAAAGCATTGAGGCTATTATGTGGATAGATTAATGATCAGATCTCATAGATCATGGATAAAGAGTTATCAAGTCTTCACATATTAGGAGTAATATTTATACTGGATTGACCCGCTATGAGAACACTACATAGAAAGTTATGCAAAGTGTTATAAGTTATTTTAATAGTGATAGTGGTGTATACCACCCTTCAACCTGAAACTACTATGGATCCTAGATGCAAAGTCGAGTACTTTATTGTTGATCAAATGTTGCCTGTAACTGGATGACCATAAAGACAGTTGATGGGTACTCCATAAAGCATGATGAAGGAAATGAGTGATCTAGATAGAATATTCCCATCCAGCATAACATGATACATGTCTAAGGGTCCAATATTGAACTGGACAAGGATGACACAATCTATGTCTTCTGTTTAATATAGACATAAGGTCAAAAGGGTAATTATACACAAACATTATCGCGAAAAAGGTTTTGTCAGATCACAATACATTTTGGTGACTTGGGTAACAGTGATGTGTTGCTAGATACCGCTCACTGTTCATTATATTAAATGTATGATTTAATATAATTGCCAACGTCACGAGAACCTATAGGGTCACACACATAAAGACAAATTGATTAGAGATAGAATAAATAAGGAATATCGTAAGATACGATCTACTTGAGAGAATTATGAAACACCGTAAGGTATGGTGCACTTAAGTAAAATATGGAACATCACATAAAATAATATTAGTTAATATTATTATTATTATTTTTATAATAGTTATAAAATATAATAATAATAAAATATGTTTATTATAATAATAGTTATTATAATAATATAATAATAATATTATTATATGGTTCACTTAAGTTGGGATTTTATCTTGTAGCCCACACAAGTGGTTCTATAAATACAACCCTTATGCATAAGCTTTGTTACTTGATGAAATTAGGTTAGTGAAACCCTGGCCGTATTTCTCTCTCATTCTCTCTCTCTCTCTCACTCAAAGCCTTAATTTGTAGTAGCTAGCACTGATACTTAAGGTTATCTATTCATGTGGACTGAGTAGAGGCGTTGTTTGTCATCAACGCTCGTGATTACTCCTTCGATCTGCATCAAAGGTTTCAATCGCTACAACCTCATTCGTAAGGATCACTAAAGGGAAGTTTTTAATTTCTACTGCATTTTGAATCGCTATTTCCCTTCAGCCTGACCCCGAGCTTCATCCTAATTTTTACAACTTGGTCTATCGAGGTTGTCATCACTGTGTATGAAGAACATAAAATGCTCTAAATACTTTCCAAAGAGATTCATTGAAAATACTATTGTTGATGTTGATGGCTATCCACTATACATAAGAAGATCAACTACACACATAATTCAGAAAAATGACATTCATTTAGACAATAGGCATATTGTCCCCTATAATACAAAGTTTTTACTAAAGTACCATGCTCATATCAATATGGAGTGGTGCAGTCAGAGTACTTCAATCAAGTATCTATTCAAGTATATTCACAAAGGGTATGATTGAATAACCTCATCTCTAGTACCTTCTATGCGACCATCAGCAAATGATAATGAACTTGTTGATGAGATAAAACAATACCTTGATTGTAGCTATGTTTATCCGTGTGAAGCAAGTTAGAGAATCTTCTCTTATAACATACATGGAAGTAAGCCAACCGTTGAACGCATGTTTTTTCATCTTATTAGTGAGAAGTTTGTGTACTACATTGATTATGATTGCATGAAGAATATTTTAGATAAGGAAAGTGTCACGAAATCTATATTTTTGTTGTGGTTAATTGCAAATCAAAATTGTGAAGATGCCATACAATTATCCTACGGTCAGTTTGTCACAGTGTTTGTTTATGAAAAAGGTAAAGAATGTGGAAGCCGCAAAAAAAAGGTATACAATTGGCTGTTTGATATGGGTGACATCGTCAACCAGAGAACTTTTTATCTACAAATGATGTTGATAATTATAAAGGGACCAACAATTTATGAGGAAATTCGAAAGGTTGGAGATACACAATGCGAGTCATTTAGGGATGCATGTTTTGCAATGAGTTTCCTTGAAGATGATATGGAATACATTGGAGCTATTAAAAAAGAAAGTTAATGGGGGTGAGAACATTTCCTTCAAAAGATTTTCGTGGTTATGCTTCTATCTGGAAATGTAAACATGTCTGCTAATGTTTGGTTCGAGTCGTGGGTTTTATTGTCTGATGATTTATTGCACAGACAAAGACAATTGGCCAATACTAATGGTCAGGATTACTTTTGATATCACTTTTTCCTTTTCAACTATAATGTGGTAAAATACATTGTAACCATTTAAATACATTTGTGTTATCCATTTCCTACTTATATGCGTTATCTTTAAATCTTCATTTGAATTTTTAACCACTTTATCTCACATGCCAATATTCGTAACAGAACTGGTGTTGAGTGCCACTGAAGTGAAGAATCTCACATTAGTTGAGATTGAAACACTATTGCAAGCCAATCAAAGGAGTAGTATAGACTTCAAACCAATCCCATATTCCGACTGTTATGATCTACATCAACTAGGAAATCTCCTCATCTACGAAGAACACAATTATAACATTCAAATCATGAAGGGTGATTTCCAATTACTTCACGCTGCTCTTACCAGTTTTTCCCATTACTTATATTTAACATTTCGATTACTACTTCAACCTTACATTGTGCTTAGGTCGAACGTATTTTTAATATATGAGCAACATGGAATCTACAAAAAGATTATGTCTGTTGTGACCTGTCAAAATGTGGAGTTTTCTTCCTACATGGTTATGGGGGTACTGGAAAAACATACATGTGGAAGACACTGGAAAGTGCCATTAGATCAAAGCACGACATATGTTTAACCATAGCAACCAGTGGAATTGCATAGATTTTGTTACCTGATGGTCAAACGGCACATTCTAGGTTCAAAATACTTGTGCCAACTTTGGATAACTCAATTTGCAGAATTAATTACAACGACGATGTCGCATAACTAGTTCGGCAAGCAAAGTTAATCATTTGGGATGAGGCACCTATGGCACATAAATGTTGTTTCGAAACACTTGACAAAACATTGCGGGACGTTATGAGTAGCTATAGTAATTCTAATGAGGTTTTTGGTGGGAAGGTCGTTGTCTTTGGTGGATACTTTAGACAAATATTGTTGGTTGTACCTCGGGGGAGTCGTTCGAATATTTTTCCACTCCACCATCAACGCTTCCAACATATGGAATTATGTATAAGTTTTGACCTTAACCAAGAGTATGCGTCTCAGTTGTGGTCCAATTGAACACGAGTGGAAAGAAATTGTAGAATTCTCCAATTGGTTATTGAAAATTGGAGAAGGTAGACTAGTTGAACCATACGATGGGACTACTGAAATTGAATTCTCACCTGGTATGCTAATTACATGGGTTGATGATCCAGTTGTTTCCATCATGAAGAGTATGTATCTTGATTTTATCACTAATTATCAGGATTATAACTACCTCAAAAGTAAGGCTATCTTGGCATCTACCATTGAAATGGTTGATAAAATTAATGATCATGTATTGACCATGATGCCAGGTATAATTACTGTTTATTAGCATTTTCTTCAAACTTTAAATATTTATATATGTTTCACAATGTTTGGTTGTAGGTGACATTAGGGATTACTATAGTTGTAATTCGGTTAATCGATTGGAGGTATATGATAGGGACATGCTTGATGTCCTCAGTCTAAAATTTCTCATCACATTAAAAACTTCCAGCTTGCCTAACTCACATGGTAGTTTTCAGTTAATTTAACTGAGTGTTCAAATTTCAAAAGGAAGGTGCTTCTGAATAAACCACAATGGTTATTCTTTACATATCATGAGGCCAAAAGATATGAAACCATAATGGTTATCCCTCATCCATCAAGAAAAGAGGTAGTCACAACCCTCTCAACAAGTCCAGATAAGCCAATGTCGCACGATTTGTTCAAATCAAAAAGAAAAGAAAAGCCCTCTAAGTCAAGTAACTTAGGCAAAAATTAGGGTATCCCGTTGGACTATCAATTCAAAAGAATTAGTCTAGGAAAAAGTTAAGGGAAAAAAAAAGAAAATCAAATAGCAAAAAAGCGAAAGATACTACAAATAAAGGACTACAAAGAAAAATTCCTCAACAAAGAACAAATCAGTGTGACTACAAACATGAAGATGAAAAAAAGGGTGACTGCCACTTTGCAAGCCTCAATAGTTCCTTAAACCATCACAAGATCCTTTCTGAGATATGAACACTCATATTAAATTAACTGAACATAGGACTGGAGAACATCACAGAGAAGTCGTGGGCACAAATAAACTCTTGAGCCTTAAAATCTTTTTTCTGAAAAAACCGTGAACCAGACCATGTTACAACCCTCAAAAGTCCCAATTGAAGTAGAGTTTATTTCGAAAACATACTTCAAAGAGATAGTGTTTCCTGACTCTCATGAGTTTTGCTAAATATTTGTATTGTTATCATATGATTTTTTTATCTTTCATACACAAATAAATGTTGCACCCTAGCCAGTGATTCACTCATAAGGTTTTGCGACATCTTTTTAATAAAATCTTCAAGACTTACATAACTTTTGAATTAGAATTAGAATTCTCATAATAAACATTTTCTTCTTGTAAAACAAATGCTTGATGTCAATGAAGTTTACATTTGAGTATTAATAAGGGGCATGTTTCCTAGAGAAGCTGTTGAGCAAAGAAATGCAGTATTCAGTCAATCTGGGGTAGTTACGTCGAGATTAAACAAATCTCTAAAAACCCGTTGATCAGGCAGATTATCTTAAAAGCATGTAGTCTGGGGAAAGTTGTGAAGGTTATCTTGATCAACACGGTAAAATTGGGGCACCAAAGTTATTTCTAGGGGCATTTTCAGATATTGTCAAGATAGTTACTATGTTTTTTCCCTAAGCCAATAATCTTCTCCTAAGCAGGGTTGTTCTTGTGATCTTCCTTGTAGAGGTGTTGAGGTTTTTATCCTCTACAGTTATTAATCTGATAGTATGCTTCCTCCAAGTTGCTATGTGGTGTTGGGTTTGTGATCCAATATTCCCCAGCTAAGTCTTGATTCAGTTTTCTCTAGCCGAGTGTGATTCTTTTCCCTATCTAGGTTGTGATCAAGTAGATATTGTGAAATTAAGAAGCTTTGTTAAGTTGTTGGATTTTTTCTCCCTTTGTGTTGAAACTTGATGTAGAATCCTCTGCAAAGTTTTACTTGACCTGTTATGAGAATTGTTTCTTTTGTTTTCTCCCCAAGAAGAAAGTCCATAACACTTTCCTTTCTAAGAAGTGTTGAGATAGTAGTCAATTGTTAGGTTTTCTCTCACCTTTGGTTGAGTTTGATTTAAAATCCCCACATTTTTTAATTTTGGTTGTGATGTTAACTTCTTAGTTCCCCTACAAGTCCCAGGTGATTTTTCCATTTGGTGATGTATATCCTCAAGGAGTTTTCTTTGATAACCCTTGGGTTTACATTTTCCCTCAATGGAGTTTGTGCAACTGCTACTCATGGTATTGGAAGAATTTTATGGTATTGATCCTCAGCAGATCACTCTTCCCTCATAGAAGAGTTTTAGAAAAGATGTGTTTTTCCTCTCAAAGGTTATATTTTAAAAGATTTGTTTTTTGGTTACTCCAACTGATCTTTCCATTCCTTAGCAGAGTTTATACATGTGTTATCCCTCTCCCAAAAAAATTTCTTTATGTTTGTCCCTAGCAAGATTTCATATTCCCGCAGTAGAATTTTGTGTGGATATTATTTCCCCAAGGAGAGTTTGAATATTTATGTTGTGTTTCCCCAGCTAATCTTTCCACTTCTTTGAAGCAGAGATCATATTGTTATCCCATCAAAGGATTATTGATGTTAGAAGATTGAACTTTGGGTTTTTTTCTCCAAGCATCACCTTTATTCCCTAGAGAGTTAATCCTTGAAGTAGGACTTTGGTTCCTCAGTTGATTGTTTACTCTTCGACATGATCTCTATCTTGGATGTGATTTAGTCGAGTGCCTGGTTGTAGACTAGTTTTATCTGGTCATCCCCATCGTAGTCTGTGTGTTTGTTTTGTCAGCATATGCATCGTAACATAACATCCATTCGTTCATTTATACATATATCATGCATAATAGGACTTAGATCTGTGCTTATTTACATTCTTTGATGTTTCTGATCTACTCTCTTTGGTTTTGTTTATCCCCTCACAGAGCATGTATCCTTTGTGCGTACTCTCTCCAGTAGAGTGTCATCTTTAAGAAAAAAGTGTGAGTCCTTTTTAATTCCCCACTGAGGTTATTCCTTGTGGAATAATTTTATTTCTTCTTTCCTTCCCAGGTCACTTACCTGGATGGAACAAATTCCTAGTTGAGCTCTTTTCTCACTTAGTTGAGTTTTGGTTGACCGTTTCTCTCCAGTTTGTTCCTTGATTGAACTTTGGTCCTTGGCAGTGATATCTGTCTAAAAAAATATTTGTTCTCCTCAATGTAGTGCATTTATTTTTAACTTTTGAAAGCTTGGTATTCTACAGTTAAGGTTTTTATATGATGTTTCCCTATTAGAAGATGAAGAGTATTATCTACCCTACAATTTTTCTATGGTAACCTCAGCAGAAGTTTGCTTATCTGCAACATTTCTTATCTTCATAATCAAGTAACCGTCTCTCCGGTTTATCCCTAGAAGACAATCCTTTTTGTGAAATCAAGTTCAACACTATTTCACGGCTATCTTTTTATTTGAGAATCCTAATGCTATCTAGCCAGTTGATTATTCCTGACAAGTGGTTGCTTATTTATTTGAGCATATTATTGTCTATTCAACCTGCTCATATCTCTCGGATCCCCCTCCAACAGAGTTGTTGATCATCTCCAGCAAGTGATTACCTTTTAAGGAGCTTGTCTATTACCCTTTTCAAGTGATATATTGATTAAAGAAGAAAATGTCTTCGTTTTTGGCGAAATCCAGAAGTCGGGTGAAGTTTATTACCATTTCCAAGTGATATGTGAAGTTTATTACCATTTACAAGTGATATCTTGGTTAAAGAAGAAGCTTTTACCCGTTTCAGGTGAAATTTGAAAGTTAGGGGAAGTTTGATACCCTTTTTGAGTGATATCTTCATTAAAGAAGAAACTATTACCATTCTAGACGAAATCTAGAAGTCATGTGAAGTTTATTATCCTTTTCAAGTGATATCTTTATTAAAGAAGAAACTATTATCGTTATTGGCGAAATCCAGAAGTCATGTGAATTTTATCATCTTTTTCAAGTGATATCTTGATCAAAGAAGAAACTATTATCGTTCTTGGAGAAATCCATAAGTCAGGTAAAGTTTATTACCCTTTTCAAGTGACATCTTGATCAAAGAAGAAACAATTACCGTTCTTGGAGAAATCCAGAAGTCAGGTGAAGTTTATTACCCTTTTAAATTTATATCTTGATAAAATAAGAATCTATTACCATTCCAGGTGAAATCCGGAAGCCATGTGAGGTTTATTACCCTTTCTAGGTGGAATACCTTGGTTAAATAAGAAGTTGAGACTTGTTCTAGGTGGAACGCCATAATTTTGGGAAACTTGTTATTGTTAATGCATATCCCACTATTGTACCCCAAAATTTTCTCTCTCATTTTACTCAACACATGCCCATTGAGGTCCTCAACTTGCTCAAGGATGCCCAAGAGTTGACCATACAAACTCTCTCCTAAGGAAATGCACCTCAAACTAGGGTTTCCATTTTTATCAATATGTGTGAACTCCAAAGGTCCCAAATTCCTTCCATGGTCCCAATATGTTCTCAAGATCATCCATGTCAAGTTTCATGCCTTGCACAAGAAGTTTGCTCAGTCAATTGCCCAAATGCTTGAAAATCAACTATACTAGGTCAAAAGTCAACTATGGCCCACATACAGTCAAACTTCAAGATTTTTGGTCAACATCAACATTTTGAAGATATATCCATCATTTGATCAAGGGTTGATCATGATTCCTCAAGGAATTCCCCAAATTCATCAAAACCCAAAAGTTGCTAAATTAGGATTTCATAGGAAAAGTCAACCAAATTTTGACCAAGCATAACTTCTTCATACTTTATCAAACTTTTTCCATCTAAGGCTCATTTTGAAGAGAATGCAATTCCCTACAACTCATTTTCAGCGCACAAGTTCAAAATATGCACTCATCAAAAGATATGAATTTCTACATTATAGGTCCTTTTGAAAAGTCAACAAAAACACCTTTTGGGTCAAAGCTTCTTACTTGAACATGGAAGACCCAATTGAGATAAAACCAAAAGGTTGTTTAGGGGACATCCTAAGATTACTAAAAAGTCCAAGAACGCCTCTCTAGGGTTAAAATTGGAGGAGATATGCCTTGTCAAAGTTGACCATTTTTGGAAAATTGCCAAAGGTAAAAAATGCTCAAAAGTGCATTTTTTTGTCAAATGGGCATAGCTTCTCATGATTGCATCTTGTTGGAAACATGGTCCACGACCCAAATCAACATACATACTTTATTTTCTTATTTATTTATTTATTTTATTTATTTTTATTTATTAAAAGTTTGATTAAATCAAATAAATTGCAAAAACATATAAAAGATTGATTTTTGATCTGATTTTTGTAGGAATCACAATCTAATCAGGCTGGCCAAATCATATCAAATTAGATCAAGGGATAATTGGAGAAAATTGACATGATTATACTTGTTTTGGAAAGATATCACATAGCAAAGAAATCAAATCAAATTTCCATGATTTACAAAGATTCAAACCATTTTTGGTACCCTAATTCATCAATTATATATACTGAACAAGAACAATGCGCAAGGAGAAGGTTTTGAGGTCGTGAGAGCCGGGAAACAAAACTGAAAAATTGACAAAAAGTGGTGGATCGGTTTCAAACCTAGAAGGAAATTCAAAGCATTTCAACACTCCCAATCATTTCCTGGAGCCTCTCTGAAGCTAACACAGTCAATTTCACGCATCCTCATGCCCAGAATATCCCCCTTGACCTCACGCAGTTTGCTTCCTTTTTCAAATTCTGTTACAATGATTCTTGCATCATAAACATGTTCTAATGATATATTGTGTTCATTGACATATTTGTAACGTGTTTGAATGGTTTAATTGATGTTTTGATGCATGTATTCATAATTGCCATTGTTAGGGTTTACCTTGTTGTTTTAGGGGTTTTTCATACAGGTTAAATTGGCCCAAGAAAGGGGTACCATGATGCTCGTGGCATCAAGACGAGTCGATCCATGTGCTTAGAATTAATGTATCATGCTTGCTGTGAATTTTTGAAACTTGCATTGCTATAGCCATGAAAGATGTCTGTAGGTAGAACTATTGTACCTAAGACAACAGACAGGGGAAAAGGAAGATATGTGGCACGACCCCATTGGCCTGTTTGAATAAAACACGCGTATTTTTTTATTTCTTCAGTTATCCACTTTGTTTTTATATAATATACATTATTTGTATTACATTAACAATTAAAACATGTAGCCGAGTGGTGAAGCGCGCGTTAGAAAGTGGAGGGGACTTGGGTTCGATCCCAGGTCCCAGCGTTTTGTTATTTTCCTAACATTTAATTGCAGGTTCCATGCTACACGCTTCCAAGTGCTCACCATACACTCCAGCCATCCAACCATTGGATCATCACCATCACCAATCCAGCGCCTCATGATGCGTCTCTATGGTACATCTCTAAGCTTGGCCAATACAGAATCAAGCGCGTTGACTGGGTTGATCAGCTATTGGGCCTTATAGATTCAACATCACACCCCCCATTCAGCTTTTATACAGGCCCAAGTTTTTCTTTTTCCTTTCTTTATTTTATTTCTTTTATCTTAATTATTTATTAGTTATTTTCCTTTTTACAATAATAATAAAAATCATTTTCTTATTTAATCAAAAAAATCACAAAAAAACATTAAAATCATTTTTTTCATAAAAATATTGTATTTCCTTAATTAATTAGTTTAATTATTTAGGGAAATTTAATCCTTTTTTTCATAATTTAAATCAATTAGGAATTAGGGTTTAATTTGTACATAACCTAATTAATTTTTCTGAAGAAAAAAAAAACTAACCTAAATCTTTTTCAACTAGATTTTTTAGGTTTGCTAATTATTCTCGTATTTAATTCTCCGCGCGTATTTTTAATTCCTTTTTCTATTATTGTAACTGCTCCGAGTTTGTAATAATAATTAGGGTTTCAATTCCGCATCTTTATTTTCAGTCCAAAATAATTATGTATCTGCGAAAGCCTTGCAATAGCTAGGACCTTTAACTTTCCCGCATTTTAAATTTCCGCAAACTATAAACTGCTTAGACGTATGTTAATAGAATTGTATGGAAAGACAAACTGAAAATTAACACGGTAGAAAACCATAAATGTGCAAAGATAAATTAACTGAAAATTACACTCGCACATGCTCACTCCTAGGGTTTACTCCACTCTGGTTGCCTTTGATAAACAGTCATGAAGTATAGGGTTTGTTAGTGGTTGTCCTCTAGCCCCGAAAGATCTAAAATGACCCATTCAGATGATGCCTCAGAAAACGATCTTTAAGGCTTTAGGATGACTACTAACATTTCCTAACATTGCTTTTGTGATCGTACTTGTCCCTTCGAATGTCCGTAAAAAACTCCAACGACGGTGCTACCTATTTCTCAATAATGGGATAGCATTGTCTAAAAGGAAAACGAACAGACCTTTTTCGAGTAGGTAGATTAGTTCCTAGGTACTTGCTCAAACAAACAATTTTTTTTCCACATAAACACTTTTCAAACAAAGTTTTCAAAAACAACTTCGTAACACTCTTGAGGACAAAAACAAGGGTTAACATGAAGTAAAACAAAAAATTTCAAAGCAAGCACATACAAGCAGTTTTCAAAATGAGCAAGTACCTAAGAGCCCATGGAAAACCATGGATAGAAAGGGTGCTAACACCTTCCCTTTCTATAATCTACCCCCCGTACTCAGAAATATCTCGAAAAAGGTTTTTTTCTGTTCTTTTTCCTTTTCCTGATTGGATAAAATAAAAGTCGATGGCGACTCTTGCTTACCGCGACATTTGCGGAAAAAAAACTCGAACCAGTATTAACAGTAGGTTCTTCCACCGTATCACACCCACCTTCAGTAAAAGTCGATGCATCCTTTATTTCTCTACCTTCAGTGGAAGTCAGCAGTTCACCTTCAATAAAAGTCGGTGTATCTTTTATTTCTCTACCTTCGTTAGAAGTTGGTAGTTCACCTTCAGTAAAAGTTGGTGCATCTTTTGTATATATACCTTCAGTGGAAGTTGGAAGTTCACCTTCAGTAAAAGTTGGTGTATCCTCTATTTCTCTATCTTCAGTAAAAGTTGGTAGTTCACCTTCAGTAAAAGTTGGTGTGTCCTCTATTTTTATACCTTCAGTGAAAGTTGGTAGTTCACCTTCAGTAAAATTTAGTGTATCCTTTGTTTTTATACCTTCAACGGAAGTTGGTAGTTCACCTTTAGTGAAAATTGGTGTATCCTCTGTTTCTCTACCTTTAGTAAAAGTTGGCAGTTCACCAAAGTATCACGCACAAATTTCATATGATTATCCTGTTGCACATAAATCCAAAGGTGTCAGGACCTCTGGAACTTCTAACAAGAAAGGACCCAAAAAATGGGTACCCAAAGATCAGATAATCTATGTTACAGATGTTCTTAATAGTGCAATTGAAACACCAACTATGAAACCTGGACAATGGATGCTTGCAACACATGATGGGTGAAAGGCATATGTTTCAAGGTTTGGAACTTAATCCTAGAGGCGTTATCGGTTTCAAAAGGCAATCAGAAAGGGGAGTTCATTGGCTCTGGAACTATTGATGTGAAGATAATGTTCACTGAACCAAAGGACAAAACTAGATAAAGAATCAAAGTCTCCTACTTTTGATATTATTTTTGTTCCTTCAGATCAACCTCAACAAAAGAAAAGCGGAATCTCATGATCTCTTTCCGAAGATCTAATTCTAGGAAACAAAGATGCTCTATTCAGAACAATATTAGCGTTCAAACCCTCTCAAGAATACTATAGTTTGAGTTTAACAAAGGTGTTATATTTCTTTCAGAACCTCAATAATCAGAAGATGTTTCGGTAAGAAATTCCTTTAATTAGATGGAAGCATTTTTGGTTCTCCAGACTCTGAGGATATAAGATGTGTCACTTAGTTAGATGTATTGATTAATGTGTGTAACCCTTGGTTAGCTTAATCATCACACGCTATCTAAGCTATGCAATGAGCAGTGTGCGTATTTCTTGGAATTAATTGATATTATAATTATTACTTTCATTTAATACTCCTAGTTATTATTTTTAATTTTATTTATCTTTATTTTATTTTCTTTCACTTCTCAAACACTATAAATCACACATGCTCACTTCACTCCCACACGTTAGAAACCATAAACCCTCTTTTCTCTCAAACGTTCAACAAGTTTTCTGCTTTTGTCAACAAACCTCCATAATTTCTCATCTCTCCTCAACAATGATGACTCCTAATCAACAAGTTGTTATTGAGTTCAGAAAATAAGTGGAACAAAGTATGAATTCAACAATTTCGTATTCATCAACCATCGCTCTGTCTTCATCAACCATTGCTCCGTCTTCATCAACTATTATTCCTTCATCTTCAACAATTCCTTCATCAACTTCATCTGCTCCTTCATCTTCTGCAAACCTTTTTAATGTTAATCACATTATGCAGAGAGGTTCTCAAGTTCATTGCAACTTAAAACCAACAGAGTTGATTGTTCTTAAGGAATTAATGGTTGATTTTGACAATCTTGCTGCAAATGGGTGTGACTTAAAAGAGGAATTAAAAGCTCAAGGATATGAAATCTATTTTCAAATGGATTCATGGTCATGTCTATGGGACGCTAGTGATAGATTTCTGGAAAATGCTAATTGTGACGACTGTCGCATTGTTTCGGATGTTATTGGACAAAGAATCATTATTACTGAAGAGTCCATTGTGAAACTGTTGAGATTGACGCATTTGAAAGAAAAACGTGTGTATGGATTGGATAATAAATCAAAGGCTACAAATAAATCTCTAAATCGACTATTGTTTTCAAATTTCTCTGCTGAGAAATCCAAGTACAAAAGCAAGGATCTTCATGATAATCTAAGAGTGTGGCACAAGTTTATTCTAGGCTGCATAAATCCTAGACCTCCTTTAAGCTCCTCTAATTATTTCAACATCAATCATAAGTTCATGTTGTACTTTTTGTTGTCCAAACAGAATATTAATCTTCCCTTCATTCTGTTTAATCATCTGAGGGATTATACTAGAGAGTCCAGAACCACCGCCCTTACCAACAAAAAGGTATCTCCTAATATCCCATGTGGACGTCTTCTAATGGATATTTTTGTTGAAAGTGACTTGGTAAGGTTTTTGGTCGAAAAAGCCAACTATAAAGAGGATCTGACTCCAAGCATTGGAGATTCCGTCAATGGGAAAACTTTGAAGAACATGAGGGTGATTGTAGAACTTAAGGTCAAGCATCTGATTGAACCGTCTAAGAGTTTTCATCATAAAACAATTCATGTGAATGACTATCCTCTGTTCTCCAAGCAAGATTTTGTATTCAGTATCCTGCATATGTTCCAATGATGCAACAAGAAGGACATTGTGATACGGTGGGAGAACTGACTTGGGTTTTTTCGTTTTATCGTAAATGTTACGGTTAGCAAGAGTCGCCACCGACTTTTCTTTTATCCAAAAGGAAAGGTGAAAAAGCACAGGAAAGACCTTTGAGATTGTTTCTTGAGTTCGGGGGGTAGATTATGAAAAGGGAAGGTATTAGCACCCTTTTCATCCATGGTTTTCCATGGGCTCTTAGTTACTTGCTAGATCACTTGCTTTTGTTTGAAATTGTGCTTTGTGTGGTTTTTGAAATTATTTTGTAAAGAGGCCATTGTTTAAGCAAACTTTGTAATGATTCTCGTTCGTAAGAATGTATACAAAGTGTTTTATCTTTTGAAAATGTTTTCAAGTTTGAAAGATGTTTTTGAAAGTGTTGGTGTTTGTTTTTGAAAATAGCTAGGATGTTCTGTTTTGAAAGTGAGCAAGTAACTAGGAACATTCTACCTACTCAAAATTCTTTGATGTTCACTTCCTCTTTCCTTTGACATTGTTATCTTACCATTGATTTGGTAAGTAACCATATCTTTGGATGTAAACGGGACGGGCGCGAGTCATCGTATAACCATGATTAGCAATGTTGCAAGATATCTTAGCATTCTCTTTTAGGGACTAAGATAATTTGAAAGGCAACATAGATAGCGCCATCGAGGGACTATGATCTTATATTTTGCTTGTTTTGCTAAGATACTTCACATGCGTAATATGGCCATTTTGTAAGACAACCAAGTGGATTTTACCCTAAGGGTGCTTGTGTGCAAGTGTATTGTTTTTCAAGCTTGGTTTTTTCTTTGATTAGGGTTTTCTAATTGATTGGTTTTAGCCTTTCCATACAAACCCTAATTACTAGCATTTTATATGTAAAGCGGTAAATTGCGGAATTTAAAATTACTACGCTATTACAATACTTGTGGGAGGGGGTGTACAAATTACAAATGGGGATTGCAAGAAATTAAAATCTAATTATCTATTACAACCATATTGAATCTGAATAAATAATGTACGAAAATGTAAATGAATAATATACAAGAATGTAAAGAAACAATGTATAAGGTATTGAATGAAAAAGAAATGAATTACTTTGTTTTGTTAAGAAAAGGTTTTTATCTTAACCTAATAAACTAAAAAAGAAAATGATTTTAAAAGAGAAATAAATTAACTTAATTTAGAAAAAATATTTTTTTGTGTTTTTACGAAAAGATTTTAATATTAACTAAAATAGCATTAAAAAAACAATTAAAAGAAAACCTAAGTTCTAAATTTGATTAAGAAAATAAATTAAACCCTAATCTAATTATTAATTAAAAAAATTAAGTTTGTATAAGAGGATATTTTTGGCCTTTTTGTAGAAATATTAAATAAAAATATTTTTGGGATTTTATTAATAAATTAAAAAAAATATAAAAAAGAAAATAAAAAAAAATAAGTTAGGGGTTATAACTTTGATTTGGGGTGTTTTATAGAAAACAATTTTGTTGGTTAGAGCCTGGCCCAATGGCAGCTTTTTTTGTACACAGCAAAAAGAATTAAAAAAAAGAATTTGGGCTTGTGGTATATTTAGTAATAGGGGGCGTGTGTATGAGTGAAGGGACTTGGGCCTGGTGTTGTTTGTTTGTTAACATAGGGGGGTGTGGACAGAAAATAAGGGTGTAGCGCTGAGTATGGAATTGGGTTTGGAAAATGGGCTTAGCCCATTATCTGAAAAGAACAACAACAGGGTCCTTTATTCATTTTGTCATAAACTCTTCTCTCACTTGTTTTCTTTCTCTCTCGCCCTCTAAGGCTTCCTTCGCCGGAGACGAAGAAAATGGTCGCGCCAGAAATCGCCTCACGGCGGTGACAACGGTGGTGATGCTCCAAACTTGATTTTTTTACCTTTTCTGATTAGCCTTGTTCTCTTCTTTGCTAATCTGTGGTTTATTTTTGCATATTTCGCTTAGTTACGCGTAAATCTAAAAGGGGGAAAACAAAACTCTAGGGTTGGATTCGGCGGAAATGGCTTTACCTCGGTGAGATCTTTCCTCTCTCTTTCTCATCGCTAATTCTGAAGGGTTTTGTATTTGAGAAAATGATGAAGAAAATACTTAGGGTTTGGCCGTTTGCATGCGATTCTGTTTTTGGTTGTGAACTGCGTGAGAATGATTTTGAAGGGAAAATGAGGTTATTGTTTCTATGAACTTGTTTTTTGAAAGAGTTTTTAACC
Organism: Vicia faba; assembly: GCA_948472305.1. Classification (NCBI taxonomy): domain Eukaryota; kingdom Viridiplantae; phylum Streptophyta; class Magnoliopsida; order Fabales; family Fabaceae; genus Vicia; species Vicia faba. The sequence continues at coordinate 466,289,084 of OX451737.1, read as the reverse complement.
TAGGGCTTTTTTGGTTCTGTTTCTGTGTTTTTTTGTGTGTTACAAAATCATGAATGTTTTTTGTTGTTTTGGCTATGACTTTGTATATTTTTTATGGTGAATCCCCCTTCTCAGAATCATGGCTCTGCTTCTTATACTATGGCTTGCCTTTGTTCCTTTCTATACTTGGTACTTTTGCTGATTTTGTGGCTTTTGAATTGGATTTAATGGCCCCTTTTTTTATACTTGGCACTTTTGCTGGTTTTGCTGGACTATGCTTGCTGGCCTTTTGTACCTTGTACTGACTTTGATACTTTATTGTTAGCTTTTGTACTTTTTTTATGATGCTAGTTGTACTGTGATGACTTTTCTGAGTTCTATTTTTCCTCTTTTCTGTGAACAAAAAGTATGGTCTTTTAGATTTTGCAGTAAAGTTATTTTGGCCCATGACATGACTTTACAAATTCCGAGTTCTCTGAAACAAACAAGATATGAGGCTTTTTTGATTGCTTGCTGTACTGGTTTTCTGTTGAGACTTTGATAACTTTGATTTTCTTGTGAACAAAAGCATTGTCTTTTGAGAGTTTGCAGTGCCATTGTCTTTGGCCTATGATTTTGACATTACATCTTTGAGTTTTCTTTGAAATAACATAATTATGAGGCCTTTTTTATTTAGTTGAGCTTGAATTATTCTTTGCACCTTTTAGTTTATTGTCAACCAAACTAAACTTTGTGATTTGCAATAAGAAATGGCCTATGATAAAACAAACACTGTATGAGGCTTTTTGAGTTGTTTTAAATCATGTTGGGCTGAAATCTGTTGGGCTTGCACTTGTGTTGGACTTGAAATTCTATTTGCACTATTGTGAACCAATTCTTTTGAGATTCGCAATATAATTTTAGCCTATGATAAAAATGAAATTGTTTGAGGCCTTAGAACATAAAACCTTCTTTTTCTGAACTCTGGTACTTTGTTGCCTTTAGATTTTGCACAAGTTTTGTTCTAGAAGCTTGCAGTGTGCGTTGCTGTTTGTTACAATTTGCTTATATTGTTGTTTTGCTGCCTGCTATGCAGCTTACCCTGCTGTTTGTTTGCAGCTTGCCATGTTGTTGTTTGCTGCTTGCTGCAGCTTGCCCTGTTATTTGTTGCAGTTTTCCATGCAGCCTGCTTTGCTTGCTTGCCCTTAAAATCTGATTCCTAAACATAAAACCTAACGATGAATTTCTTCTCTCTTTTTTACATATCATTTTTTTATTTGAAATGCTTGCTAACTTTCTCTTCTTCTTTGTTTCATGAACATGAGGCATGGGCAGCAAGCGAAGATTGGATGGGTTGCTTGAAGATGAAGCAATGAAGACTTTGAAGAAACAAAATTTCTCCCTTTTGCAAATAAAATAAATCTTTGTAATTTATTTCATTTGTAGACAAGACAAAATTTGTAAATTCACCTTACTTGTAATGTAATGAACACAATGTCCTTTGAATAAATTTGGTGTGATGAAATTATTGTACCAATCTCAAATTCTAATTAAAATTTGAAAATCTCATTTGAATGCTTTGAGTAAAACACCTTGGTTTGGGTAACTTGTACTTCAAGCAATCACCAAAAATGATCAAAGAAAATAAGTGCCTTATACTCCAATCAAATTTCTAAAACAAAATAAATGTTTAAGAATTTAATTCCACTTGGTTAACTTGAATCCAAAAACTATGGTCATTTAAAATAAAAGTCTTAATCTTCAACTCTTGTCCAATGTCTAATTGGTAATCAAAATGAGTTCGCATGTCATACTTGATTAAAATGGGACTTCATTGTCTATCAAACATGTTTTAAGAACATTCGTCAATCTTGTATATTTAACAAACTTCAACAAATTGTGTTTAAGAACATATGAAATCAAACGAATGACTTGTGATGGTTCGATAAATTTCAAAGCCTTCCTAATAAGAGAATATGTATGATCAACCTTTGAGTCAAATTGAGTATACGAGAAACCCTAGGATAGTATCTTGCATGAAAAATTAGAGGGAAAATTTTGGGGTACAACAGACATGATATGTCAAGCTTTAATTACTCAGATTTTCTTGCTGAGGGTATTGATTGTTCTGTTGGTAAAAGAAAGAGAAGTTCAGATGCTCCTGAACCAGAGAAGAAGAAGAAGAAGTCTGGGTTTCTGAAAGATGCTATTTTGGGAGCTGAAACTTCTGTAACATCTAGTAAGTCTGATACTTATGTAACTGTTTCATTGTCTACTTCTAATACTGTTAATGTATGTTCATCCACAACCTCCACTGCACAAAGTAATCCTCTTCCACCATCAATCAGAACTATAATTGTTTCTAACTCTGTTACCACTTCTATCTCTTTTCCATATATTTCATTTACACCATCATCTTTTACAATTCCCGTATATCAACCAACAATCACCATTCCTTCATCTGATGGTTTTAACTCTTTTTTTATTCCACAAATCACCACAATCTTTCTTGCTTCTGATCATGTTTCCTCAACCAATAAATTAACAACACAAGCTTTTGCTCCAAATCCTATTCCATATCTCATTACCATCATTCCATCAGAACTAATTCACACTTTTACATCCTCATTAACCTTATCTCAATCACTTCCACAGACTTCTCATTTTTCAACTATTGATATTAATCTTCATTTTGCCTTCTTTAACAAAGAAATCACTCTCCGTGACTCACCTATTGACCATCCTGATCCAATATCTCTCTGATCACGAAATGTCTAAAAGGACAATTTCTAATAACCATGGAGCTATTGAAATTTCCACAACTGAACCTTTCTCTTATTCTGAACTTTTCGATATGACTGAGCAACCATTATCATAAAACTCCTGATCAAACTTATGAACCAAACCATCTTGAACCTACCCAAGCCTTGGAGGCTTATGAAAAACCTACTCCTAAAACCTTGGATGAATGCATTAACAATTTTAGAACTAAGGCTATGAAAAATGTTTCTAAGTTAAGGGCAGAGGCAAGTGTTGCAACTGGTTTTTAAATCAGAGTTGCCACCCTTAATTTTTATCCTAAAAGAAGGGAGTATAAAGGAATAACCATAAAAGGCAGAGATCCTAGATTTGGACTCAGTTCTAGACGAGGGGAAGGTGTTAGGCACCCCTTATCTACCTTGTTCGCAAGGATACTAGGTTTAGAAGTGCGATGTTTAGGAAATAGGGTTTTAATTATTAGTTAGTGGGACTCGCCACGATTTTAATCGTATGCCTACATATCCTCTTATGAGGAATCAGAGTCCCAATTCGTAGTTCGTAGGGTTTGTGTTTTTTATGGATTGCGAAATTTATTTTTAATTTCCCACGTACGTGGTCTAAGAGTATGAATAGAGGAGTTTGTTAGACCAAATACGCAGTTAATTTAAATATATTTGCATTCCTTTTCGAAAATTAATTGTTCGAATTAATTTAATTTGTGAAAAAAAGATTGGTGTTTGGTTTAATCTTTTTTTATATGCAGAGCGAAGGAGTCTGCTATAGTATCCTCATTACGTGACCAGATATTAGCCACGTGTCGCTCGCAGACGTAGTATTTTGGTGAATCGCGTGAGTTTTAATATTTTGATGTAAAATATTAAAATAAATTATATGTTGAGAAAAGTTTTTAAGTATATAATTAAAGGATGTGATTTAATGTAAATAAATATTATATTTTAAATGAGTTTTAAAATACTAAATTATTTATAATAATAAATAATACATAATATTATAATTATTAAAATATATATATATATATATATATATATATATATATATATATATATATATATATATATATATATATATATATATATATATATATATATATATATATATATATATATATATATATATATATATATATATATATATATATATATATATATATATATATATATATATATATATATATATATATATATATATATATTTAAAACTAAATTATTTATAATAATAAATAATACATAATATTATAATTATTAAAATATATATATATATATATATATATATATATATATATATATATATATATATATATATATATATATATATATATATATATATATATATATATATATATATAGAAAAATAAACAAATAAATATATAAATAAATTTATAAAAGAAAATAATAAATAAAAATAAATTAGTGGGGGGTTTGCAAATTATTTTATAGTAGTAAAACTGGGGGGGGTTATTAGGAAGGGCCTGAATTCAGATTTTGGAATTCAGGCCCAAAAGGCCAAAGGGGTGTGAATTCGCATGTGTTAGCAAAACAAAATTTAAGGAGGTGTAGATAGGGATTGGGCCTGGCCCAAAGGACGATCTAGGGAGTCCGTTTGGACTCGGTGCATGCAAGTGTACGGTAGCTTAAGATGAAAACACATTTTGGGGCGTACGATTGGGATCGAGCGAATAAGGAAGAGGGAGTATGATAATGATTAAAAGGGACGCACATGGAATTATTATGCTAATAAAATTGTTTTAATCAAACGAAACTTTTCATTTTCTTTGTTAACCCTCTCTTCCCTCTATCAAAACTTCACCGCCCTTTTCTTTCTCTCTTTCAGCATAAACATGAAACCCTACCCCTAAACCTTAACGACGACGGTCATTTTCCTTCACTCCATCCCCCAAAATCAAACCCCAACAACTTAGATTATAGAAAATGAAAAGAAAAAGAGAAGCTAATGATTTGTTACCTCGCTATATTTCTCTTCTCCGAACCTTGCTCTTTCTTCGCTAATCGTCTTTTTGTTATCGATTTCAGGTAACCGGCGAATTGGAAGCGGTGATTTGAAATTTAGGGTTCCAAATGTTGGAAACCTAGATCTCCTTTGAGGGAAGCTCCGGTAAAGCAAAGAGGATTCGCGGCGACGAGATAGGAAAAAACTTCATTTGTTCTCCAATGTCCCGTTTCTTTTATTTACTGTAATCTCCTATGTTTTCCTCCGTCCCCTTTCTTATTGTAAATCAATCTAATTTATAGTCTTTTTTAGGTGAAAACGAATTAGGGAATTAGTTAGTAGTTATTATCGATTTAGGAATTTTTCAAATGTAATTGATTATGGTTTTCGATTAGCAATGTATTTGAAATTGTGTCTGTAAAAATAAAAAAAATTATTGAATTTTGTTCTCTACAATTGAATGTTGTTTCCAGATTTGTAAAATATGTTTTTGTGTTTAAAGTTTTTCTGATTTCGTTCATTAAGGCTTAGAACAACATTTTTTACTTCACACGCGTCTTTGATCTCTACAGTGCATGTTAGTGGTATCGATTTGGGCCATGCGCTTCTTACCGTATTGGGCCGATTGCGCATTTTCTTTTTATCAGCAAATGAAAACAAAAAATATTTGGTCCAAAATACAATGTTTTGAAAAATATAAAAATACTCTTTTTTTTTATTATTAAACTGAAACTGAATTGGGCCATCGATTTGCTAGGCCTCATATTTTTTTGAAACAACAACATTTTTCTTTTTTCTTAATGGGCATGCTCGCTTGGGCTTTCATGCCAACATTTTTCTTTTTCTCAAATTAATAAAATAAAACTAATTTAAAAAATAATGATTTTATTACCAATAAAAATAATATTAATAATAAATAATGATAATAATAAAAAATAATTATTAATGTAAGTAACCAAATTATATATATATATATATATATATATATATATATATATATATATATATATATATATATATATATATATATATATATATATATATATATATATATATATATATATATATATATATATATATATATATATATATATATATATATATATATATATATATATATATATATATATATATATATATATATATATATATATATATATATATATATATATATATATATATATATATATATATATATATATATATATATATATATATATATATATATATATATATATATATATATATATATATATATATATATATATATATATATATATATATATATATATATATATATATATATATATATATATATATATATATGTTCATATTTCCTTTGCAATAGACCCTTTCTTAAAAACCTAATGGGCCATCAAATATTGATGGTCCGTTTTAAATCAATAAACCCCTCTTCCATGTTTTACACCCTTGTAGAAATAAAAGTTAAACAAATACAATTTTATTTTAAAAGAGAAACCCTAAATATAAATAAGGGTAGGGAAAATTTGGGTTATGACAGTTGTCCCTATTTAATTATCTTTCAATTGAATAGTGCGAGAATACGTAGGTCTCGCACGTTTAATCAGAAGTTTATTAAATATTGGAAAACCCCAAGGTTTGTCTGAGCTACCATAAGAATACGTTGTACAACGTTCCTATGACTGTGAAGAATAGGCATAGATGATGATGTATCATCCTACCAGCGTTTGGACCAAAGTTAATTAGAATTAAGACTCAATGACGCAGATAACTCGTCGGTATTTGAGAGATTGTAAGATTTTGCTTATTTACTGTAACCTAGGAGGTAAATGATACAAGTTTTAAAAAGCTGACCTACTAATGCTAGGAGACTAATATAGTAAGTTTGTGACGCAAATTTTATATATTCATCGCAACCTAGGGGACTAATAAAACAAAATTTGATAACATATTTCTGCATGAAGACTGATGCAATGTGTGATACGGTGGGAGAACTGACTTGAAGGTTTTGGTTTGATCACAAATGTTGCGGTTATCAAGAGTTGTCACCGACTTTTCTTTTATCCAAAAGGAAAGGTGAAAAATCACAGGAAAGACCTTTGAGATTATTTCTTGAGTTCGGGGGGTAGATTATGAAAAGGGAAGGTATTAGCACCCTTTTCATCCATGGTTTTCCATGGGCTTTTAGTTAATTGCTAGATCACTTTCTTTTGTTTGAAATTGTGCTTTGTATGGTTTTTGAAAGTATTTTGTAAAGAGGCCATTGTTTAGGAAATCTTTGTAATGATTCTCGTTCGTAAGAATGTATACAAAGATGTTGATCTTTTGAAAATGTTTTCAAGTTTGTAAGATGTTTTGAAAGTGTAGGTGTTTGTTTTAAAAATAGCAAGGATGTTTTGTTTTAAAATTGAGCAAGTAATTAGGAGCATTCTACCTACTTAAAAGTCTTTCTTATTCATTTTCTTTTCCTTTGACATTGTTATTTTACCATTGATTTGGTAAGTAACCCTATCCTTGGATGTAAACGGGACGGGCGTGGGTCATCGTATAGCCATGATTAGCAATGTTGCAAGGTATCTTAGCATTTTCTCTTAGGGACCAAGATCATTTGAAAGGCAACATAGATAGCGTCATCGAGGGACTATGATCTTGTATTTGCTTGTTTTTGCTAAGATACCTCACTTGCGTAATATGGACATTTTGTAAAGGCAACCAAGTGGATTTACCCTAGGGGTGTTTGTGTGCAAGTGTATTGTTTTCATGCTTGATTTTGTCTTTGATTAGGGTTTTCTAATTGATTGGTTTTAGTCTTTCCATACAAACCCTAATTACTAGCATTTGCATATAAAGTGATAAATTGTAAAATTTAAAGTTACTACGCTATTACAATACTTGTGGGAGGGGGTATACAAATTATAAATGTGGATTGCAATAATTTAAAGCCTAATTATCTATTACAACCATATTGAATTGGTGCAAGAATTAAAATAAATAATGTACAAAATGAATAAATATACAAAAAATGCAAATGTAAAGAAAATGGGTATTTTTGTTTGGATTTTTTAGGAAAAGGGATTTTGTTTTAACCTAATTAATTAAAAAATAATTAATTACAATAATAAAAGTAAACCTAATTTTACTAGGAAAAGAAAGTTAAATAAAAACCTAATCTATTAATTGATTAAAAAGAAATTAAGTTTATAAGAAAAGTATTTTTGGTATTTTTGTCTTGAAAATAAATTATAGTATTATAAAATATTTTTGGTCTTTTTAAATATTAAAATAATATATTTAAATGGTGTAAAAGAAAATAACTAAGACCCTAGTTTTTAATTAAATTTACAAAATATTTAGTGAAATAAATAAAGTATGATAAAATTAAATAATTTTTGTGTGAGAAAAAATAAATAAATTATGTCCGAATATAAAATCTACTATTTTTATATTTTTTGTGATTTTTTAGTATTAGAAAAATAATTAAGAAAATAAATAAAATGAAAATAAGAAAAGAAAATAAAAACTGGGTCAGGGGTATAAATAGCCTGCAAGGGGGTTAGAGGTAAGAAAAAAACATAAGGCCCAAAGGAGGAGGCCCAACGCTTGTCCAAAAAGTCAGAATAGGAAAAAAATGAAAAAAAATCAAAAGGGTACCACTGGGGCTCGAACCCAGGTCTCTCTGGTTACAGGCGCTCGCTTCTACCACTGGAGTGGCTATACATCCGTATATATAAATCAAACCATAAATATATATGGTAAACATGTTTCTGAGGCCAACTTCATCTTCAACCTTACGCCCAGACAGAAGCTCTGTAACTCAATCAATCCTCAACAAAAATGAAAACTGTAAACATGAAACTTGTAGCAAATTTCCTCACGATTTCAGAAATGCAAAGCAAAATAATTAAAGATCAAAGATGATCATGAATTTTAATGGCCCTAATATGAACCCTAAAAATCTCATAAACTTCAATCTTAAAATTCTCTAAGCTCAAGCAAAGTTAATGAAAACTATGGACATGGTTAGCTTTAGGGCAATGATATCTACATTTTTCATTCACAAATAAATCATTGATGATGCCTGTATGAAAAGTTCCAAAGTTAGAAAACTTACCTTGCAAGAGGGTATCAGGTTTGGAGTTTGAGCAACTTTCAGGGAGTTCCAATGATTGGGTTAGCTTCCTCAAGTTCCCAGGAAGCTAATGGGATGCTTAGCTTGAGTTTAAAGTGCTTGAGGAGTTCTGGAGAAGTCCAAGTGCAAAGCTCTGTTTTTGAAAATAGAGGATGGTGTTAATGGTGTTACAGTCTTATAACAGGGTGTGGGATGAGTTCTAAATGATGTTTAGAAACTTTAGGAACCAAAAGGCTTGAAAACGCACGAGGGAGATGTGAGTTTCAAAGTTTTGGTCAGGTTGGGCAACAATGGAGGTATGTGATGTAGTTCTGAGCTCGTTTTGTTTTTAGGGGTCAAGCATGCGTGTGTTTTCTTGCCAATAACTTGTGTATGTATAAGAAAATGGGTTGGAGTTGTTTTGAAAGTCAGAAGTACAAGTTTTAAGCTAATTGCTAGGTTACTTGATTTTGAAGAAAAGAGGGAAACCAAGTTTCAATGTGTAGTACAAGCATGGGTTGGGTGATTTTAAGTGTCTACACCATTTCTCTGTTATGAGACATGTATGATCAGAAAAGAACAAGTGCAAGGCTCAAGAACAAGTTTTATGCAAAAAGTCACTTTATCAAAATGGCAATGTGCACTTTCTTCCCAAAATGGATATAAAGCATGTCCTTGCATTAAATGCTTGAAATGAGACCTCTAACAGTTGTGAAAGAAATTAATTATGGAGTGCCTAACAAGTTTGAGGCCTGCAAAGTAGAGGTTATGCAGCATAACTTTGAATATTGAATTTGTTCATCACAAAATGACTTGTAATTCAATGGATAAAACCCTAACTTCATCTCTTCGATTCTCCCTACTCAAAAATGATATCAATTAGTTCTTGGACAATTTGGAAAGCTTGCAATGTTCTCTACAACCCATATTTGAATCAATTTTGAAAATTCCCCTTGTAACTATATGAAAAAGTGCCATGAGCTTAAAGATTCCATTTGGAGAGATGATGGAAATTTGTTAGAGATGGGCTTGTAGATGCCACCCAGAAATGATTGCTGAAACGTATCTGTAAGTTGAAACTGAATGAGTATCAGAATGGCGTCCGTGTTTGGAGCGTATCTGAACTGTATCTGAAAGCTGAATCTGAATGAGTATCAGAATGGCGTCCATGTCTGGAGCATATCTGAACTGTATCTGAAGATTGAATCTTGATGAGTATTAGAGTGGCATCCGTGTCTGGAGCGTATATGAACTGTATCTGAAAGCAGAATGGCGTCCGTGTCTGGAGCGTACCTGAACTGTATCTGAAAGTTGAATCTGAATGAGTATTAGAATGGCATCCGTGTCTGGAGCGTACTTGAACTGTATCTGAAAGTTGAATCTGAATGAGTATCATAATGGCATCCGTGTCTGGAGCGTATCTGAACTATATCTTGAAGATTGAATCTGAATGAGTATCAGGATGGCCTCCATGTATGGAGTGTATCTGAGAAGGAATCTGAATGAGTATCAGAACGACGTATGTGTCTGGAGCATATCTGAAAACCTTTGAACATTGTTAATGGTAGCTGTTGATTAACCTTATCCTGAAAAGGGTAAAATGTTAGCTAATATGCAATGTCATGTTGTATGAAATGCATGGTATGCATTCATGTTATCGATGTTTATGATATATGGATGCGATGTATGCGTATGTGAGCTAAGCTGCTGCACTACTTATTGGATTGAGGAAAAATAAATCCCCGACTGCTACTGAGGATATGGAGTGTAAGTCTTCATGTTGTGAAGTTGAAGTGTTGACGAGTTTCCATTTAGAGAAATAAACTCTGTTGTTAAGGGAAATGTCGTGTACTGCTTTTGAGATCCTGTTGGGGAATCCTGAGAAACTTGGCGACTTCTTCCGGGGAGTGATAGTTGGAAGTTTTATTCTGCTGGGGATTAAACTGTACACTGCGGGGGACTTTGTGGAAAAAACTTAGAGAGATTTCCCTATCTCTTAAAGCCATTAGTGACTTGTCTTTCTATTTTGTTTAATTGTAAATGGTAATTACATTCAAATGCATATGTTCAAAAATAAATCATTGGAAGTTTTTGTAAACAAAACATAAGAGTAAAGAAAAACAGATAGTTTTGTACTTTCCAAAGGGATATCTTTGTATTGACTTTGAGTAAGTATTTTTTTACAATGAGACAAACATTCTAGTAAGATACCGTTGTAAAAATGAAAATTTGATACAAAGAAAAAGATAGTTATATGAAATAATCTCATGGGGTTCCCATTCTGCTATAGCCTTCGTGTCTGAGCATCTTATCCATTTGTTGCCTTGTTCGAAGCTGATTGAATTGATCAGAACTATCGAGTTTGCAGGTTGTTCGTAAGGTGATCCAACGGGACATAGTCATACGCTTTAATTCCCTAACTTTTGCCTGGACCGCCCTTTCAGTTTTTCAGTCCACCGGGATACCCTTTTTTGCCCAAGCCGCCCTTTCGGGTTTTCAGCTTGCCGGGTGTACAGAGTTTTTTTTTGTTTTATCCCTAATTTTTGCCCGAACCTTTTTGGTTCGCCGGGGTGCCCTTGTTTTGCCTAGGTGTGTCAACCTAGCGGGTCTCTTACGCGTAGTATCTTTTGATTATGTCCGCGTTCACAGGATGCGGAAGTTCGTCTCCATCCATGGTGGTCAAGATCATTGCTCCACCAGAGAATATACTTTTGATCACAAACGGTCCTTCATATGTAGGAGTCTATTTTCCCCTGGGATCACCTTGCGGAAGTATGATGCGTTTGATCACCAAATCCCCGACTTGATATACTTGGCGTCTGACCTTTTTGTTGAAAGCCTTGATCATCCGTTTTTGATACATTTGACCATGACAGACAACAGTAAGCCTTTTCTCATCAATTAAGTTCAGTTGATCAAGTCGAGTCAGGACCCAATCGTCTTCGTTCAGACCTGTATCCTTCATAATTCTCAGAGAGGGGATCTGTACCTCAATAGGAAAGATAACCTTCATGTTTTATACCAGAGAGTAGGGATGGCAAAAAAATCCGTATCCGCGGATAAAATCCGTTACGGATATGAGATGGATAACTTAATGGATATCCGTAGATAAAATAAATGAATATTTAGATACCCGTTATTTAATGGATATGGATACAAATTTAATAATATCCATACCCGCGAATATCCGTATCCGTTAATTAATTATAAAAATTATTTAAATATTTATATATTTTACTAAGTCTTATCATCTTCCAAAAGAATTTGGTCTTTTTTTTTTACTTTTCTTTAAAAAAAATTATATTCCATTATATATTATAAACCTTACTTTTCCATTTCATAATTAATTTATTTTATATGATCATTTCTCTTGCCTTCTCAAATTCCACTTCAGTGTTATCAATGCACCTTCCACCACAAAAATAAGGATCCATCTTATCTTCCTTGTTTTACCAGCTCTGTACCGGCTCCGTCGCAACTCACATCACAATCAACCATCTCATCTCACACAGGCAAGTAGTATTTGTATCTTTTATCTATACTTCTTTTTCTGATTTCCATTTCTATATGTTTAATAACTATTTTCAATTTATATTAAATTAAATTACTTGTGAATTAATAGTATGGATTTCAATGTTCTTTCATCATAAAGATAATTTTTTTTTTGAAATTGATTATGAAAAATAATAATGAACAAGAGATGACATATAGCTCATTTTGAAGTTAACAATGTTGTTTTTTTATTTGCATGAACACTCACACTCTTTCAATAAAATGCAATAAAGTCATAAATATTGACTTAAACTAAAGTGGTAGCATGTTTTGGCTAATGAGTAAGACATTTGCACAAAATATGATTTTAATACTCTCTACGTTTACTTCTCCGAGAGACACAAACAAATTTTGTTTTTTAGTGTTGCTATGAGGGTTATATACTTATATTTGGTCACCATAGTCATCTTGAATTGATTTATTATCTTGCCACAAAATGTCTTTTGTATTTGTCTTTTTTGAACGTAATGATAAAATACCAACTGAAATTGAAATATGACCAATTCTGCATAATTGCTCTGCTATTATTAATTGTGATTTATAATATCTTACTAACAATTATTTATTTATTTTTAGAATGTCTTTTGACAAAACCGTTACTCCTACCGAAGTTGTGCAAGAAAATTTGGCACCCTCCAATGCGGACGAGTCTAATGTCGCTGCTCCAAATATTCTGAATGTGGAAATTAATTCAACTCTTAATGAAATTGAAAGTCGGGTTTCATGTGAAGTTGAGACTGGAGGTTCTAAAAGAAAGCTAACTTCTGAAGTTTGGAATCATTTCAAAAGGCAAAAAATAGATGGAAAGATGAAGGCCATTTGCAACTATTGTGGTGCAAAACTCTTGGGTGTTCCAAATCAAGGAACATCACACTTAAAACCACACGTTAAGTCCTGCCCACGTCGAACAAATAGAGATATAAAACAAGATTTGATCAAAACTGAACAAGTTGATGGTCAGAATGTAATGGTTGGTTCTTATGCATTTAATCAGGACATAGCAAGGCATGTTGTTTCTAAGATGATAATTCTTCATGAGTATCCTCTAGCAATGGTTGAACATATTGGTTGAACACATTGGACATTTTTTCGCATTGCAAATCTTGTGCTCCTTTTCTTTCTTTATATATTGCAAAACAACTATATTTACACACACTCACCCATATAGGTTTCAATCCACTCTGGATCTCACTGGTAACGACTCTGCTACTTCCAGTTATGACTTCGAAAATCCGATCAACTTATCCGAAGACGAAGGTGAAGATGATTGCGAAGTGCCTGGCGAGCTTGCAAGACTGTTACTCCAGGAAGAGAGGGCCATTCAACCACATGAAGAGCCAGTGGAAACGATAAATCTGGGTACTGAGACAGATAGAAGGGAAGTTAAGATTGGTGCCAACCTAGAGCTCAGCGTGAAACAACAGTTGATTCAGATGTTGCATGATTATGTGGAGATCTTTGCTTGGTCCTACGAAGACATGCCTGGTTTGGATACTGACATTGTGGTCCATCACTTGCCTACCAAAGAAGACTGCCCTCCGGTAAAGCAAAAGGTCCGCCGTATGCGTCCAGAGATGTCCGAGAAGATCAAAGCTGAGGTTATGAAGCAATTTGATGCCGGGTTTCTTGCAGTGACTTCTTACCCTCAGTGGGTTGCCAACGTGGTTCCGGTGCTAAAGAAAGATGGTAAGGTCCGAATGTGTGTTGATTACAGGGATTTGAACAGGGCCAGCCCTAAGGATGACTTCCCCTACCTCACATCGACGTTCTGGTTGACAATACTGCTCAGCACAAGGTATTCTCCTTCATGGATGGTTTTTCAGGTTATAATCAGATCAAGATGGCTCCTGAAGATATGGAAAAGACTACCTTTGTTACTCAGTGGGGCACCTTCTGCTACAAGGTCATGCCTTTTGGATTGAAAAATGCTGGGGCAACCTACCAACATGCCATGGTTGCTTTATTTCATGACATGATCCATCATGAGATAGAAGTATACGTTGACGATATGATTGCAAGGTCCCAAACTGAGGAGGAACACCTTGACCATCTGCAAAAAATATTTGACCGCCTGAAGTTATACAAGCTAAGGTTGAATCCGAACAAGTGCACCTTTGGGGTAAGATCTGGAAAGTTGTTAGGCTTCGTCGTAAGCGACAAAGGTATTCAAGTAGACCCTGTCAAGGTTAAAGCCATTCAAGAGATGCCAGTTCCTAAGACAGAGAAAGAAGTCAAAGGCTTTCTAGGACGTCTGAATTACATTGCTCGATTCATCTCGCATCTAACTGCTACCTGTGAACCAATCTTCAAGCTGCTGAAGAAAGATCAGGTAGTACGTTGGAACGATGAATGTCAGGACGCTTTCGACAGAATCAAAGAGTATCTCCAAGAACCACCCATTCTTATGCCACCGGTTGAAGGGAGACCTCTAATACTATACCTGACAGTACTTGACAACTCAATGGGGTGTGTACTGGGGCAGCATGACGAGTCTGGCCGAAAAGAGCACGCCATTTATTACCTTAGCAAAAAGTTTACCGACTGTGAGACCCGATACTCACTGCTCGAGAAAACTTGCTGCGCTTTGGTATGGGCTGCTCGCCGGCTAAGACAATATATGCTAACTCACACTACTCTTATGATTTCTAAGATGGATCCGATCAAGTACATATTCGAAAAGCCGGCTCTGTCTGGAAGAATAGAAAGATGGAAGATGATCTTGACAGAATACGACATCCAGTACACGACTCAGAAATCCATCAAAGGAAGTGTATTGGTAGACCACTTGGCACATATGGCAGTAGACGACTATTAGTCAATGAACTTCGAGTTTCCAGACGAGAGCATCATGATAGTGACTGATTGTGAAGTACCCAGACCGGATGAAGGACCTGAGGAAGGATCCCGATGGTCTATGCACTTTGACGGAGCCTCGAACGCTTTGGGTAACGACATTGGCGCTATGATCATATCCCCTCAAGGCACTCATACTCCACTTACTGCCCGACTATGTTTCAACTGCACCAACAACATGGCGGAGTATGAGGTATGCATCATGGGTCTTCAAGCTGCGATTGACTTAAGGATCAAGTTTCTGAGTGTCTTCGGAGATTCCACTCTCGTGATCAATCAGATCAAAGGCGAGTGGGATACGAAACATCCGAATCTTATTCCTTATAAAGAATGTGTGTTGACATTGATCCCCCATTTGACAGAGATAACTTTTGAACACTTCCCAAGAGAGGAGAATCAGTTGGCGGACGCGTTAGCTACGATGTCTTCTATGTTCAAAGTCAAATGGGACAATGAGGCTCCCCGGATCATTATCTAGAAACTGGACGAACCGGCATATTGTTGTGATCTCGAGGCTGAGATAGTAACTGAAAAACCCTGGTATCATGAGGTGAAGAGGTACTTGGAAGCTCAAGAATACCCCGACGGTGCATCTGTCAATGACAAGAAGTTTCTGAGAAGGTTCGCAGCGAAGTTCTTCCTCAGCAATGGCATTCTATACAAGCGAAACCATGATTCAACCTTGCTGCGTTGTGTGGATAAGACTGAAGCAGAAAGGATCATGGTAGAGCTGCATGAAGGTACCTTCGGAACGCATTCCAGTGGACACACCATGGCAAAGAAAATCCTCCGGGCAGGATATTTCTGGTCCACAATGGAAGCCGACTGTTACCAACATTCTCGGACATGTCACAAGTGCCAGATATACGCAGATAAGGTGCACGTTCCTCCAGTTCCTCTGAATGTCTTGACGGCACCTTGGCCTTTCGCAATGTGGGGCATAGATATGATCGGCGAGATTAAACCTACGGCATCCAACGGGCATCGCTTCATCCTAGTGGCGATTGATTACTTCACAAAGTGGGTTGAAGCAGCTTCCTACGCCACAGTAACCAAGAATGTCGTGGCACGATTCATTCGACACAATCTAATCTGTCAATATGGCGTCCCAGAAAGGATCATTACGGATAATGGTACCAATATCAACACCAAGATGATCACTGAGCTCTGCGAGCAATTCAAGATACAGCACCACAACTCTTCTCCTTACCGACCGAAGATGAATGGGGTTGTCGAAGCAGCTAATAAGAATATTAAAAAGATTGTGCAGAAGATGACAGTGACCTATAAAGATTGGCACGAGATGTTACCGTTTGCTCTTCATGGATACCGTACCTCAGCAAGAACGTCAACCGGGGCAACTCCCTTTTCCTTGGTCTATGGCATGGAGGCAGTCTTACCGATTGAAGTCCAGATACCCTCTCTCCGGATAATGAAGGATGCAGATCTGAGCGAAGATGACTGGATCCAGACTCGACTTGATCAGTTAAATCTAATTGACGAAAAGAGACTCGCTGCTATTTGTCATGGTCAGACGTACCAAAAACGGATGATCAGGGCATTTAACAAGAAAGTCAGACCACAAGAGTATCAAGTTGGGGACCTGGTAATCAAGCGCATCATTCTTCCTCAAAGTGATCCCAGGGGCAAATGGACCCCCACATATGAAGGGCCATTTGTGGTTAAACATGTGTTCTCAGGAGGAGCCATGATCCTAACCACCATGGATGGTGACGACCTTCCTCACCCCACCAATGCAGACATAGTAAAAAGATACTACGCATGATAAAAGACCCGCTAGGTTGACATACCTAGGCAAAAATTAGGGCTTCCCGGCGAACCAAAAGGGTTCGGGCAAAATGAGGGATGAAACGAAAAAATCTGTACACCCGGCAAGTCGAAAACCTGAAAAGGCGGCTTGGGCAAAAATGGGTATCCCGGTGGACCGAAAACCCGAAAGGGCGGTCCAGGAAAAAGTTAGGGATTAAAGCGTAATACTATGTCTCATTGGATCACCTTGTATCCAGAATCCGGTATTAACTAATTAGGTTCAGACGAAATCGATCAGTCAGCTTCATCTTCAACCGAGCAGCAAAGTGATGAGACGCTCGAAGATATAAAGGCGATAGTAGAGTTGAAACCCAGTGGGATTATTCTTTTCACACAGCTGTTTTGTTTTCTTTGTACAAATCGTATAAACTCTGTTTGTTCGGCGGCGTTCTCTTACTAGGACGTCACCCTCTTGTACATAAACGCCTATTTACAGGCAAATTCAAAAAGTCAATACAAATTCACGTTTCGGATCAATTGCCAAGTGTTTTTCCTTTTTCTGTTTTGTTTTGCGAAGAACGTCCAATGTTCAATTTTGGATATATGCATTTGACACTAATTGCTAACTCATAAATATTTGCATGCAAAACAAAGGATTAATTACAGGTAACATCAGAAACATGGGCAATAATGGGTGGTCTAAGCAGTCTAATTGCTCCGTCCACCAAGGTACCAAGGTAAGTTCGGCTAAGAATGTAACCCAGATACCTTCATTCCCCAGTGAAGTCCCTAAGATTCATCAACACTCTCCCCAAGCAGAGTTAATATACTGTCAGCCCTAAGGAAGTTGGATTATCCCCCGCAGATCTCAACATTCCTCAACGGAGTACACAAACTTTCTAACAAGCATCCCCGTCAATCTTGATCTAAGATTGTTCCTCGACGGTATACCAGACATCCAGTGGAGCCATTCCCCAGTACAATCCGAGAAGTTTCCCCAGAAGAGTTCAATCTATCTCCCCAGCAGGAAGCTTATCCCCAGTAGATTCTGGAAGCTTACCCTCGCAGAGCACGAACACGTCTCCCGGATCTTTATTCAAAGGTTATTTCCCCACCAGGATATAACTGGGTTATCCTCAGCCAAAAGCCATGGAAAGATCGTCCTCGACGAAGTCTTCCTATCCCCAGCGGAGTCTATTAAAACTTTCAACACATCAACGGAATCCCCAGCGGAGTTATCATCAAAACCACAGCGAAGTATCTCTCCCCATAGAGTTCACTCCCCACAGAGTAATCTATTCGCCAAGTTCATTCCCCAACAGAGTCATCTTCTCCTATCAGTATTCTTGCAACCATCATCCCCAGCGGAAACAAAAGCTCTACTCTTCAACATCAGCCCAGGATTCGAACTCCCGGCATTCGTCAAGGATTTATTTTCCTAGATGAAATACACATTCATAAACATCACATCTTCATACATTATAGCATGCACATACGCATCATGAACATACAATCTCACTTATTCTAAGAACATCACGCATGTCATACATCATGACATCGCATATAACTAACGTCTTGTCTTTTCAGGACGAAAGATCAATACAAAGATGATTACCATCAATGGTCGCAACTAAAGATCCGATTCCTGTATCTGGCCAGGGTGTATCTGTTGACGACTAATTCCGGACTCGATTCCTGTAACCAGTCAGGGTATGTCTGAAGAGTTTGAGGATCCGATTCCTGTATCTAGCCAGGGTGTATCTGTTGACGACTACATTACCAGACTCGATTCCTGTAACCAGCCAGGGTACGTCTGAAGAGTTTGAGGATCCGATTCCTGTATCCAGCCAGGGTGTATCTGTGGACGACTATTTCCGGACTCGATTCCTGTAACCAGCCAGGGTACGTCTGAAGAGTTTGAGGATCCGATTCCTGTATCCAGCCAGGGTGTATTTGTGGACGACTATTACCAGACTCGATTCCTGTATCCGGCCAGGGCACGTCTGAAGAGTTCGAAGATCCGATTCCTGTATCTCGCCAGGGTGTATCTGTTGATGACTACATTACCAGACTCGATTCCTGTAACCAGCCAGGGTACGTATGAAGAGTTTGAAGATCTGATTCCTGTATCCAGCCAGGGTGTATCTGTTGATGACTAATTCCAGATTCGATTCCTGTATCTAGCCAGGGCACGTCTGTGAGTAACCGATTGTAGACTCGATTCCTGTATCCGGCCAGGGTGCATCTACATAAAGGGTTCAAAGATTCGATACCTGTATCCAGCCAGGGCACATCTACATGAAGAGTTTGAAGATCAATTCCTGTAACAGGCCAGGTAACTATTTTTCTTTCTCAGGTACGCAAGTTCTCGCTAAGGAATCTCTTACGCGATCGACACCTAGATGGCATCTATAAGCCCATCACCACTCCTATCCATCAGTCTCTAAATGGAATCTGTAAGCCCATTCCCGCTATCACACTGCTGATACTCTACTATGTGAGTGCAAATTTCTGGGCACTCTGGTGTTCAATCATCTTCCACCTTCGGACTACGAAAGGCACGCCAACCAATCTACACCCTCAGGTCTAAGAAGATTGAACAGGGGCAACTGTTGTACCCCAAAATTTGCCCTCCCATATTCTTTAAGATTTGTCAAGATCAATCTCCAAATGATTCAAAATCCCTCAAGGGTTGCACAGTCCAATTGCCTCCTAACACAGTCAAAATTAGGGTTTTGGTTATGGCAAAGAAATTGAGGTTTCCAAGGGTCCAAGCAAGTCCCACATGCCTACATACATTGTCAAGCATCCTTATGTCAAGTTGCAAGACTCACAGCATCAAGTTGCACAGTCAAAAACCTTAATTGCTTCACAGTCAACTGTAGGGGCAAAATGGTCATTTGACAGTCAAAAATCCAAATTTTTGGTCAACATCTCATTTTGAAGCCACAAACATAATTTGATTAATTCTTGATCATGATTCTCAAAGTATGGCTCAAAAAGTCTCAAGATGCAAAAGTTTCTATTTTTGGACAGTTGAAAAAGTCAACTGCAAATTGACTAGGGCATAACTTCTCCATGGTGTTGGCTCCTAAATTCGACACCCTTGTTTTATTAATGTCAGCCATTAAAGCTGGAAGATGTTTTCGACTAGCTAGGCCCGTCGAAATGCCCATCGATAGATGGCAAAGTACTTAGAAGATTTCTTCCAAGGGAGAAGTTGGTTGCCTTCGACGTCGAAGGAGTTTCTCGTCGAAGATGTCTCTCGACGAAGGTGTTCAACGGTTCAGAGTGGAGCAGTTTGAAATTCAAGCGTTTGGAGGGAAAACGGTTTCCAGCGGTTACCAGGTGCAACGTGCAAAGATCTGGAGCGTCGAACGTTGAGAACGTGCCAAGTGGAATGATCTCGGAGCAGTGTAACTGCCCGACGGTTACTTGGGATGTTTTAGTATAAATAGTAGTAGTCATGTAAGTTCTCGCGTGTGTTCACAATTCTATACAAAGTCACTCATATAGATTCGAGTACCCAGCGTGTGAGAAAGAATTGTTGAGAAATGTATGTGTGAAACACCAACTTTATTAATCAAAGTCATTTACTTTTCCAGAAATTGACTTGCTTTCCTCTTTACTTTCCTGTCGAAGCCTTTCATTTAAAGCCTTATTTATTTTACCAAGTCCTTTCTTCATGCAATTTACTTAAAGCCTCTTTATTTTATTGTCACTTAACCCATAGCCAATTTAATACAAATCTTCGAAATCAACCTATGTCCTAGGATCAATCTGATCGATCCTGCGAGTAACCAAATAAGTAACCATTTGGAGGATCAGCGGTTGTTTACCAAATACCAAGGTAAACAAATTGGCACACCTGGTGGGACTGTGTGTTGATTGTTGAAAATAATCTCATCTTTTCGAGGAGTGTTGTATGTTATTGAGAAGTGGTAGAATATACACTAACGATAACAATACTGCCGGACGAAGGGAAGAGATGGCGAATCCGCCAAACAATAACGAAATCCCACAAACGAATGTGGGAGCAACGGTTAATACGACCGTAAGTGAAGCGACAACTGTTGGTTCGACACCAGCAGTAACGGTCACAGCAACGGGGCCGTTACTTTCGTTCACAGGCCCCAGAGCGCCTTTGGGAACTCCCCCACCAAGGGGAAATTTAGGCACAAGGCCTTTCGCGCCACCAGGATTTATGCCACTCTATGGTATGCCAACTTCTGACTTGGCTAGCCTGACGAATGCTGCGTCCACTTTTTCAGACACTTTAGTGAGTGCCTCTTTGCCACTCCAAGGTTCTGGAGTAGGCATGGCGAATAGAAATAGGACCCAACTCTTAGGAGGAACGTCCCAAGTAGCCCATGGCCTTACAAATGCCTCGACAGCAGTCTTGAGGCAACAAATGGACGAAAGCAATCATGATATGGTGCAAATGTTGGCACAAACTTTGAGTACAGTGCTAAACCCTCTAATACAAAACACTACTCAATCGAATCAGCAAGTGACAGCGCAAATGACGCGTTTGGCTGATTTCTTTGGAGTACCCCAACCCATTCGACAGCCCCAAAGGGCGCAAATAAGGGGAAACCAGGGGATATTCTTAGAGGAAGAAACCACCATCAACCAGGCTCAACAGCCTGTCGAACAAAACCTTAGGGCACGATTGGAGCAACCCGTCGAGGAACCTAGGGTAATAACCCCAGAGGTAAGGTTAGTTAACAGAAACCAAAATGCTGACAAGTAGTTCAGCATGTCCAATACCAAAACATGGGTTTGGAAAATAATCTGGCAACCATGATCGAAAGGATCATGACTCAAAATGGGATGAACATGGGCTTTCGAAGGCCCAACTTTACATCCCCATTGTCAGAATACGTGTTACAAACAGACTTACCTCCTAGATGCAAAGTCCCCAAATTTACTAAGTTCTCTGGGGACACGACAGAATCTACTGTCGAGCATGTGGCGAGATACTTGATCGAAGCAGGTGACATTTCGAATAACGAAAACCTAAGGATCAAGTACTACCCAAGTTCTTTAACAAAGAACGCTTTTACTTGGTTTACAACTCTCCCCCCCAATTCGATCCATCATTGGACCCAGTTGGAAACATTGTTCCATGAAAAATTCTACATGGGGCAAACCAAGATAAGCCTGAAAGAATTGGCCAGTGTGAAGAGACGTTTCACTGAACCTATAGACGAATATCTAAATAGGTTTAGGCTGCTCAAGGCGAGATGTTTTACACAAGTGCCAGAACATGAGTTAGTCGAAATAGCCGCAGGCGGTTTAGATTATTCCATTAGGAAGAAGCTAGACACCCAATACCTGAGAGACATGGCCCAACTGGCCGATAGAGTTCGACAGGTAGAACGCCTCAAAGCTGAAAAAGCAAAGGCAACGAAAACTCACAAGAGAGAGAGAGGATAGCGTACGTTGAGATGGATGACGAAGATCCGGAATCCTTCGACAATACTTTAGCTGTCGAAGAAGGAGAAGTCGATTTAGCAGAACTGAAACAAGGGCCACCATACTCTTGTAAACTGTTAGTCCCCTCAAGTGGGAAAAATCCCATTGGTCCAGAAAGGACCAACGATAGGTTCCCCAAAAAGACTTATAGTTTTGACATCACAAAATGTGATGAAATATTCGACTTGCTTGTTAAAGATGGCCAAATGATAGTACCCCCAGGGGTAAAAGTGCCTCCTCTTGATCAAAGAAAGAAGAGAGGTTTTTGCAAATATCATAATTTTCTGGGCCATAAAACTTTCAATGTTTTCTTTTCAGGAACCTTGTGCAAGACGCTATCGAAGAAGGGAGGTTGAAGTTTGCTGACAAAACCCCCATGGCTGTCGACTCAAATCCATTGTAGGCTGAAGCCCACTATGCTGAGCCCTCTGAGGTGAACGTGATAGAGGCAACCAGGAGCCAGTCGAAGAAGCCAGGAATTACAATGGTCGAAGTCTCAAAGGACCACATCAACATGCCAATCTTTGGCAGTTTTTCTGGAAATTTATCCAGGAAGACAATTGAAGCAGTTCAGAAAGCGGTCGAAAGCCCGAAGTTGGAGACCGCTGAAGCACAAAAAACTGGACCAAAATCCAGTTCCCACTTGGCCACAGTTCAAGGCCAGACGGAGAATCTGGAGACACAAATGAAGCAGTTAGCTCTTGCTAATAAAGATACAATGAATATCAACATGGTTGAACTTTCTGACCCAAAAGCATCAGAAGAGGCCATAAGGCAAGAACAAGCTAATAAGACTGCTTTCCCTCTGGAAAATGAAAATTTGGCAGATTTTCTACAAAGATGCCAGAAAAAGAAATCAGAGGTGATGCTGTGTCCAAGATGCAGTTCGATCTTTGACAAAAAAGCTGCTGAGCACATTCAAGGCGTGAGAGCAGCGAATAAGAGAAGGGAAAATGTTGATCTTCGACATGACCCCAGAAGAGCCTCCCAAAGAGGTTCAAACCAAGAAAAGAGGCCATTGACTTTTAGGCCTCCAACAAATGTGCCGGTAGATACTTGGTACAAAACCTCTGGTCGAAAAAGGCCAAGTGAGGAGAGATGGCACTCTTTCGACGTGCCAAGGGGTTCCTCTTTGACTCAAAAGAAAGAGCCTCAGGTTGCTGCACCTAAAGTTGCACAAGTGTCAAGCAACTACAAAGGTAAAAATCCCATGTCTCGATCTCAATGGAGGAGATACCAAAGGAGGCGAAAAGCTGAAAGGGAGGCTGCCAGCGAACCAAAGGCAGGAACTAGTTCGAATGTTCCTCAAAGGAAGCAAAGGAAACCTCTAGAAAGAGAGCCAGTAACCAACAGGCTAGTTTGGCCTAACCAAAGTGAAGTCGAAGACGAAGACGATTCTAAGTCTGACGATACTTTGGACATAATGGTGAATATAGTCTCAGTGCTGCCCAGAGAATTCAACCAACAAGTGGAGGTCGAAGCAAGTGACTGGGAAGTGGAGCAGGAAATGGCCAAACATAGGCCAGTGTGTTATTTTGTCATGGACAATGGCACCACTGAGGAACAAAATGGGTTCTTCGAGCCACCTACAGAGGCGATGAAAAATCACCTCAAGCCTTTATTCATAAGGGCTAAACTCGAAGAAACTACTGTGAATAAAATATTGGTGGATTGTGGGGCAACCATCAACATTATTCCTCACTCTATGCTGAGGAAAATTGGCAAAAGGGATGAGGACATTAAGCCTCACAACATGGTCCTGTCAAACTATGAGGGCGGCATAGGGACCACTATGGGGGTGATCCAGCTGGATATCAAAGTAGGATCTATCCTTCGACCAACGATGTTTATGGTCATATCGGCCAAACCTAACTACAATCTTTTGTTGGGCCGTGAATGGATTCATGGTGTTGGAGCTGTGCCATCATCAATGCACCAGAGGCTGCTCCTATGGCGTCCAGATGGGATGGTCGAAAACATAGAGGCAGATCAAAGTTATTACCTAGGCGAAGTGAATCACCTAGGGTTGGCAGATTTCGACAAGAACTTGGCTCACATAGGGCCATGTCCAACACCTGACTTCGACATGGCGCCAGCGCCAAACACTTTTTGTTCCCTATACCTGCATCCTGAGCATGGCTTCCAATGGGACAGAGAAGACTTGTCCCACATAGACTTCAGTGGGTTAACTGATATCCAACCAACTGGTTGGGGAAGTGAATTCAGTGATAATGACTGAGTCACAATCTTTGAAGAGAATTTCGGCTTATGTAGCCGAAACTAAGATGATAACGGCTCTCGAAGCCGAAGTAAAGTACATGGCCACTCAGGCCAATGATCAACGGTTATCTGCTGCAGGTCCAGGAAAGGATTTCGATCCAAAACCCCCTGATATCATGCCAGAAGAAATGCAGGAACAGAGGCTCGACGCCATCTATGACGATGAGCCTTTGGGCTTCGAAAAGGACCCCTTGGCGAACAACATTAAAATGTTAGCGCAAGATCCTTTAGAAGAAATCAACTTAGGCGAAGGATCAGAGAAAAGGCCAACTTACATCAGCGCCAAAATTGATCCAGAACTTAGGTTGGAAGTAATCCAATTGCTGAAAGAGTTCAAAGACTGTTTTGCATGGGATTATGACGAAATGCCTGGTCTCGACAGAGGATTGGTAGAACTTCAGTTGCCAATCAAACCTGGGAAGAAGCCAATCAAGCAAAATCCAAGGCGCTTCGCTCCAGAAATACTGTCGAAGATCAAAACGGAAGTCGAAAGACTTCTGAAATGCAAATTCATACGCGTTACAAGGTATGTCGAATGGATTGCAAACATTGTGCCAGTAATTAAGAAAAATGGTACATTAAGGGTGTGCATAGATTTCAGAGATTTGAATGCTGCTACACCCAAAGATGAATATCCTATGCCTGTGGCGGAAATGCTAGTCGATTCTGCCGCCGGCTATGAATACCTGAGTATGCTCGATGGTTATTCAGGATATAATCAAATATTCATTGCTGAAGAGGATGTGTCGAAAACAGCTTTTCGATGCCCTGGGGCCTTAGGCACTTACGAATGGGTAGTGATGCCTTTTGGCCTAAAGAACGCTGGGGCAACATACCAGCGAGCAATGAACACTATCTTCCATGATTTTATTAACACTTTTATGCAAGTATATATTGATGACATTGTTATAAAATCTGTTTCCAGGAAGAATCATATTGACCACCTTCGACAATCATTCGAAAGAATGAGAGAGCATGGTCTGAAGATGAACCCTTTGAAGTGTGCGTTCTGTGTGAAAGCTGGAGATTTCTTGGGCTTCGTTGTCCACAAGAAAGGAATCGAAATCAACCAGAACAAGACGAAGGCAATTCTGGAAGCGAAAGCGCCATCGAATAAAAAGGAACTGCAATCCCTGTTAGGCAAGATAAATTTCTTAAGGAGATTCATATCTAATCTAAGTGGGAAAGCTCAGGCCTTTTCACCCTTACTTCGACTGAATAAAGAAGGGTTTGAATGGGGGCAAGAGCAACAAGAAGCCTTCGACAGAATCAAAGGATACCTCACTAAGCCACCTATTTTGGTGCCTCCTTGTAGCAATAGGAGTATGATATTGTACATAGATGCATCCGACAAAACTTTGGGAAGCATGTCAGCCCAAGAAGATGATAATGGAGTCGAAAGACCCATTTACTATCTCAGTAGAGTTTTGAACGATGCAGAAACTAGATATAGCGAAGTTGAAAAATTGTGTCTATGTCTGTATTTCTCTTGTACAAAACTCAAGCAATATATAAAACCAGTTGATGTGTATGTTTCGTCTCATTTTGATGTTTTCAAGTATATGTTGTCGAAACCTATCTTGCACAGTCGAATTGGCAAGTGGGCATTAGCATTAACTGAATACTCCTTGACCTTTATGCCTCTTAAGGCAGTAAAAGGACAAGTGGTTGCAGACTTCATAGTCGACCACTCAATTCAAGTTGAGGACATTAATTATGTGGAGATAGAGCCTTGGAAATTCTACTTCGATGGTTCCAGCCATAAAGATGGAACAGGGGTAGGAGTCTTGATTATTTCTCCAGATAAAATTCCAACAACATTCAAGTACAAAATATCAGGTTCTTGTTCGAACAATGAGGCTGAGTATGAAGCTCTAATTACTGGCCTTGAGATATTGTTGGAATTGGGGGCAACTCGAGTCGAAATAATGGGAGACTCAGAGTTAGTCATTAAGCAAGTCACAAAGGAATATAAATGCATAAGAGAAAATCTCATTATGTACTTTGTGATAGCAAATCGTTTATTGAAAAAATTTGAAACGGTCAATATTCGACACATACCCAGAGTCGAAAATCAAATAGCCAACGACTTGGCACAAATTGCATCTGGGTATAAGATTTCAAAAACGAGATTACAAAGAGCAATCGAAGTTCGAGAAAAGATAAAAGCAACTTGTCTATCACCAACAGACTTGGAATCGACGAGACTAGGATATGCTGATCAAAGTAACTTCGAAATTTCGTTCATAGATAATTTGTCAGAGCAAGATTGGAGGAAACCCATTGTGGACTATCTTCAAAATCCAGGAGCTTCGACAGAACGAAAAACAAAATACAGAGTGTTGAGTTATGTACTCATGGGTAATGAGTTATTCAAGAAGACGCCTGAAGGGGTATTGCTGAAATGTTTAAGTGAAACTGAAGCATACATAGCCCTTTCGACTACGCATGCTGGGGCATGTGGGGCTCACCAAGCAGGCCATAAGATGAAATGGTTGTTGTTTCGACAAGGACTATATTGGCCCACTATGCTGAAAGATTGTGTTGAGTTCGCCAAAGGTTGTCAAGAGTGTCAAGTCCATACAGGCATCCAACATGTACCAGCAAGCGAACTTCACTCGATAGTGAAGCCTTGGCCCTTTAGAGGGTGGGCGTTGGATCTCATTGGAGAGATTCGACCAGCATCATCAAAGAGTCAGAAATACATACTGGTAGGCATTGATTATTTTACTAAGTGGATCGAAGCTATTCCTTTAGTCAATGTAGACCAAGAAAATGTCATTGAATTTATTCAAAAGAACATTATCTTTAGGTATGGAATCCCTGAGACGATAACAACTGATCAAGGATCAGTTTTCACTGGTCGAAAAATGCAGGAATTTGCTCAGGAAACAGGTTTCAAACTCCTAACATCAACGCCTTATTATGCACAGGCAAATGGTCAAGTCGAAGCAGCAAACAAAGTAGTGATTGGCTTGATAAAAAAGCATGTTGGGAAGAAACCAAAGAATTGGCACAAGACGTTAGACCAGATTCTGTGGGCTTGTCGAACGTCCCCAAAAGAAGCCACTGGTACAACACCATATAGGCTAACTTTTGGCCATGATGCAGTGTTGCCAGCGGAAATTTGTCTTCAATCTACAAGGGTTCAGAAGCATTATGATATTCCCTCTGAAACTTATTGGAACATGATGTTAGACGAACTGGTGGATTTAGACGAAGAGAGATTGCGCGCTCTTGACCTACTCAGGCTTCAGAAGAAAAGAGTAGAAGACTCTTATAATAAAAAGGTAAAACCTAAGGTATTTTTGCCTGAAGAGCTAGTTTGGAAGGTAATTCTTCCCATGGATCGAAGGGATCGAAGCATGGGGAAATGGTCACCCAAATGGGAAGGACCATTCAGAGTTATCCAAACTTTTTCTGGTGGAGCCTATGAAGTCGAAGAGTTAGGTGAAGATAAAAGGCTCTTGAGAGTAAATGGTAAATATTTGAAAAAATACAAGCCTACACTCCAAGAGATAAAAATAAAATAATAAAATAACAAGACTAAATTAACCATAAAAAGCCAAAATGGAAGTTTTTTATAAATTTAGCCAAGATGGCAATGTTGTCGAATATAGATTACAAAATATGGTTACAAAAGCTGAATCAATCAGAAGGGAACAGAGTCCTTAAGTCGAAGGTATTTGGCTTGCTGCAGCTCCAATCTTTTCTTGCACCAGGCGTTCTCCTGCACAAGCTTGGCAATCTGAGCGTCGAAGCCTTGGGCCTTCTCAGCAAATTCCAGGCCCTGTTTAATTTCAGTTTGACTCTCGGTGTCTGGGATGGTCGAAAGAAGTTCCTCCTTGCGTTTAGTGTTGGCATTTATCTTAGCCTCTATTTCTTCGATTTGTGCCCTGAAGGAAGCATTCTATCGATCTATGGCATCGACTTCTTCCTGCGTAGATGCTTTTTGCTTCGACAACTCCGCAATTCGAGAAGTCGTATCCGAAACAGCAGTCCACGCAGAAGAGCTTTTGCCATATAACACCTCAAGCTGACTATTAAAGCCCCTTTGGCGCCTATAATCTGCTGAGACTTGATCAATCATAGAGTGTAACTCCATGATCAAGCCTGAAACTTCTGGAGCTACAGCTAACAAGTCGACAGCATTCAAAACATCCCTCAAGTATGATGGAGCAGTGGGGTCCCCCTCTAAAGCCTTCATCAAGTCCTTCTTGAAAAACTGGGCCTTAACCTTCGCCAAAGCTTCATCGAGAGGAGAGGTTTCAGTGGACTTCCCCGACAGGGTAGGAACCTCCTGACTAGCATCAGATGAACTCTTGCTCTCGATGATTGCGTTGAGATAGCTAACAGGGTCCGTTTGTTTCAAGAGTTCTAAGTCCTCTTTCGACCTGTGCTTCGTTGAGGTAGCAACCCTTGCAACAACATTGTCTTGGCTTTGAGGCTGTTGAGTGTTAGGTGCCTCGACTTGTTCCCCTTCGACTCGGACTGGGGCAGTACCAGCGTCATCTTGGTGCTCTTCGCCAGCGTTACCTTGGTTCTCTTCGCCAACGGCACCTTGGTTTTCTTCGCCAGCACTGCCATGGTCCCCTTCGTCACGATTCTCTTCCGACAGATCCACCACCTGAACCTCTTTTGGCTGTTGTTCTTCCGTTTGAGGATCTTCTGCTGGTTTTTCTACCGTCTCAGCATTGGCCTCATTTATTTCAGTATGGGCTTCGTCATTTTCCAAGCCCTTTTCTTGTGGCCTGCTGAGTTCAGCAGACTCCAGTGTTTCAGAGGTCCTTGGCGGCGAGCTTTCAGTGGTGTCCTGAAAAGAAAAGAAGAAGAATCTTCAGAAATCAAAAGAGACATAATCGAATGCAGGTATCTACACCTAAGTTACAAAAAGGTCTAAGAGATTACCTGTAAATTAGCTTCAGCCCCAGGGCTGGAATTGTCGCTTTCGACAGGCTTATTGAGAAGAACGTTCAGTTCCTCCTCCGTTGGCTCCTCAATGATCACTGGAGGTGGCCTGGGCTTTCTTCCAGCAACCTTGATTCTAATGGTTCGACCCTCAGGAGCAGGAGCAGGAACAGGAGCGTCCTTCGTCAGCTTTCTCCTTTTTAGAGGAGCAGGAGGAGAATCACCTTCTTCATCGCTCCCAGATTCGACCACCAGTGCTGGCCGTTTCTTGGGCGAAGGTGCCTAAAAAACCAATGGGAATTCGACTTAGCAATTGCATCGAAAGTCAAAAATCGAAAGCCAGAAGAAAATATTGAAAGTCTGGTTACCGATACAGAAGGCTTCTTCGAAGGGCCTTCCCCCTGTTGTTTGGTTGTGGTCTTCGCCGGCGCTGTAGTCTTCGCCGGCGGTGGAGGTTTTGTTGAAGGGCCTCCTCCCTGTTAGCCTTCTGTAGCCTTCTTGGCTACAGGCTTTCGAACAACTGAAATCAAATAAATAGTTAACAGGCTAGCAGTCGAAAGAGAAAGACAAAGTAATGTAAAATGATGAACTTACATTTCTTTATTTTGTCCAACACAAGGACAAAAGATTTCTGAAGCTCATCCACGAAGTCCTTCTCGTCGAAAAACTCCTCAGCATAATAGCTTTTCCACCACTCCTCGAAGGATGGTGAGCAAATAAAGTTGAGCTGGTAGTCAAACAACGAGAGAACTGTTCGACCAGCATATCTTCCGATATGCTTAATGGCAGCTTCTTCGGTGTAATCATTGCAGAAGTACAACATAGACTTCTCTCTTGGAAAAATTGGAGAAGGTAAGGTTTGAATAATACCAAACTGGCGAGATACCAGGTTTGGTTGGTATGCAATCAGACTCAAGTGAGTCTTAGAGCTCCTGAATCGAAGAGGCATGATCCTTGGTGTCAGGAACGCCTCCCACAGTATTGTATGTTCGTCAACATTGGGACCACTCGACGTCCTTGGATGTGGCCTTGTGAACCATGCCGGGCCTACCTTCCGTCGAGCAAATGGAGCCATAGTCGAAGCAAACTCTTTCCTTCGAGCAAACATCAGAACGAAGTTGGTGAAAGTTTGCTGAAACTCCAGTCCATCTTCCATAGGCGTCAACAGAGCCAGTCTGGTTCCTTCGACGCGTCTGTTCGCTATCTCTGGAGCCTGCTCATTTATTTGAACCTTCTTAGGCAAGAAAGATTCGAAGGTGGCATTGAGCCACAATTGGAGCAGCCAAAAAGGCCCAGCAAGTAGCAAACTGGCCCTGTTCTCGATAATTTTTAGAAGAGTTGCCCCATTACTGATCGAATCATAGAGGCTAGCCAAAATCAATTCTGCCAAACAGATATTTTGGCGATGATGGAGTTGAGTGGCGAGAGTGACCATTTTCTTGGTCACCTGTAAGGACTTCGAGCAAAACACGAAGCGAGTCAGCCATAAGGCTAGGAACGCTATGTGTTCGACATCCGACATAGCATCTGTCGACCTGTCGTGGTAATGATTGATGAAGGTGGTATAGGTTGGTTTGGTGTCAGAGAATCCAATTTGGTCCTCCGACATCTCCTCCGGATCGAAGTAGTCCCCGGTGGGTCGAAGGCCAGTGATAGCGGCCACATCGAAGAGTGTAGGAGTCAGCATCCCACAGGGAAGATGGAAAGTGAAGTGGGAGTAGTCCCAGAAAAGTAGAGAAGCTATCAACATCTCCGGAGAATAGTTCAACCCTGTCTTCGACAGCATCACCAGGTCGAAAATCCCCATATCTTTCCAGATTGAAGCTTGGCGTTTCTCCATCTTTTCCAGCCAAGCAACATAATCAGGAGTAAGGCTAGGGCCAGACCTGAAAGCCCTAACACCTTTGTTGAAGAAACGAAGGTCGATTTTTTCATGCGCAGGGTCTTCATTGTCCTTTGCGTCTTTCTTGGCGCATGCAACCGGTTTGAGTTTCTCAACTACCGGAAAATAACTCTTGATCTTCATGGCCTCAGCAATACTTGGATACAAGGGGCCAGACATAGAAAAGATCTGGTTGGAATATCCAACCGGGATCATAAGGTGGCGTGAGTAAGCATCACGAACGACGATGTCCAAGGGTTCAGGGACCCTTCGTTGGCCCGTGGAAGTTACTACTGGAGCAATGACGAAAACCTTAGGTTGGACGTTTCCAGATGGTACAGTAGTGCTAGGAGCATTGGAACCAGATGCCATTGTTAATGATGAGGTTGAAGACGAAGTGAAGGAGGAAAGGTTTTTGCAAAGATGACAAGTTTGTATGAAAACAGAGAAGTCTGAAAGCTAGATGGCGTAAAAAGTCCCACAATGGGGTACTTACTGCTATTTATAGTGGTGGGGAAAAATCCCCAAAACCGAGGACATTAAATGCCATTTAATTATTGCAGGAGATAGTGGGACACGTGGCATCCCCCTGTTGTTTTAGCCGTTCTGCAGAAATAGAGGGACGCAGCGTGCGTCCTCGTTTTTGGGAATTGTCATAATGACAAATTCAGAAATGACGTTTGGCACTGCACGCTGTGCTGAAGTGACGTCTTAGGTACGGATAAATGATGGTTTTCTTGGGATTGCCAGTGGTTGGTAGAAGACAACAAAAAGTGCACAAATTAATTTGTGACTAAGCGTGAAAAGACAGGTGTCGAATGGCGTTTCAAAGAATGCCTTTTTCTTTCAGAGTCGAAATAAGGCATTCTTGGGGGGCAATTTGTTGGCTCCTAAATTCGACACCCTTGTTTTATTAATGTCAGCCATTAAAGCTGGAAGATGTTTTCGACTAGCTAGGCCCGTCGAAATGCCCATCGAAAGATGGCAAAGTACTTAGAAGATTTCTTCCAAGGGAGAAGTTGGTTGCCTTCGACGTCGAAGGAGTTTCTCGTCGAAGATGTCTCTCGACGAAGGTGTTCGACGGTTCAGAGTGGAGCAGTTTGAAATTCAAGCGTTTGGAGGGAAAACGGTTTCCAGCGGTTACCAGGTGCAACGTGCAAAGATCTGGAGCGTCGAACGTTGAGAACGTGCCAAGTGGAATGATCTCGGAGCAGTGTAACTGCCCGACGGTTACTTGGGATGTTTTAGTATAAATAGTAGTAGTCATGTAAGTTCTCGCGTGTGTTCACAATTCTATACAAAGTCACTCATATAGATTCGAGTACCCAGCGTGTGAGAAAGAATTGTTGAGAAATGTATGTGTGAAACACCAACTTTATTAATCAAAGTCATTTACTTTTCCAGAAATTTACTTGCTTTCCTCTTTACTTTCCTGTCGAAGCCTTTCATTTAAAGCCTTATTTATTTTACCAAGTCCTTTCTTCATGCAATTTACTTAAAGCCTCTTTATTTTATTGTCACTTAACCCATAGCCAATTTAATCCAAATCTTCGAAATCAACCTATGTCCTAGGATCAATCTGATCGATCCTGCGAGTAACCAAATAAGTAACCATTTGGAGGATCAGCGGTTGTTTACCAAATACCAAGGTAAACACATGGTTCATCAGAAAAATTCCATCCAAAGCTCATTTTGAAGAGAATGACATTTCCTACAACTCATCTTCACACTCCAAGTCCAAGAAATGCTCTCACAAAAAGTTATCAATTTCAACATTATAGGTCATTTTCAAAAGTCAACAAAAAGGCACTTTAAGTCAAAGACCATAACTTGAGATTGGTAAATCAAAATGACATGGGACCAAAGACATTGGTTAGAGGACTTCAAGACCTTTCCAAAATGTCCAAGAACATGATCATAGCTTCAAAATTGAGCAAGATATGCCTTGTAGAAGTTGGGAAATTTTTGGGAATGTTGAAAAGTCAACTTTGCACAAAAGGCTTCAAAAATGCTAATGGGCCTCAATTTCTTTCATGAATCATTACCCAAAGGCTATGCACGACCCATTGACCTCAAATGGATTTATTTTCTTATTTTTGATTAATTATTTGAATTTTTATTATTATTAATTCACTTAATTAAATTTAAATATGAGAAAAATATCAAATCATGGTTTTAAATCTTTTTTGTGCAGCAAATATATTCATGATATGCAAAATATCTCGTGCACCATCTCAAGGGGACAAAATCATCCCTATTTGGCAAGTTTTCCACGGCAAAAAGATGTGGAAAAATCAAAGATTGAAATCATTAATTCAATGGATTATGGGCTTGTTTCTTGACCTAATTCCATTCACCTACAAAGGCATAACATAACCTAATGCTCATGGAGGCGAAAAAGCTGCTCAAAGAGACATAACCAAATTGCAACTTTGGACAAAAATTTTGGAATCTGAAATCATATTTGCAGGGTGTTTCGAAGCATAACAAGTATTCCATTGTGTTGCTGGACCTTCCAGGAATAGATTGCAATCAAGAACACGCCTCCACCCTCAAAGAAACGGTAGAACGGCATCGTGCTTGTCATAAACATGTCCATTATCGTTTTTTAATTCTCATGCATTATCCATATGTTTTAAATGTTGATTCTTGCTAATATTGATGTTCTGAAGCGAATGGTACCATTTAATTGAACTAACAATGCCTATATCAAAATCTACCATTGATGGATATTAGGTTTTCAGAAGCTCAAAATTAGGGGTTTCTTCATATGGAAAAATCAGGCCACCAAACCTATGCCATTGAATTCGTGACGTCCAGACGAAGCAAACTGACTACTCGCGCCCTTTTTATATTTGTCCATGTGCTATTCTCTATTTTTGCAGGTCTCGTTTAGTGGGGGTTTAAAACCCCCGCTATCTGTTTTATAATTACAGGGAAAATAAGGAAGAAGATGAACGTGGCCTATGATGATTGGAGCGTTTGAAATCTGGCGCGCTTTTGTTCGTTCCATATCATTAACGTGCTTTTCTTTTATATTATTTATGTTCCACTAACCTTACAAATAAACACAATGGTTCAATTGGTGGCTGAGGTGTCTGGCAGGTATTGGGACCTGGGTTCGATTCCCAGCTCCCCCCAAAACGCTTAATAATTTTTGTTGCAAGGTATTCCAACGTAGCACATCCTCAAAGGTCCACCATATGCCCTCACGCTCAGGCTTGCCACATAATCAGGATGATCAATCTAGTGGCCACAAAAGAGGTTTACCATATGCCTCAGTCAATGGATGAACACTCAAACTGGAAAGTCAACAAAGGCCTTGTATCCAGTGGGCCTGAATTTCTCAATTTACCTCCAAAAAGGGCCTGATACCCCCCATGGTTTGCATCAATTTTTAATTTTTATTTGTTTTTTCTTTCTTAATTCTATTAATTGTTTAATTGTTTTCTTTAATTTCCTAAAATAATTTTCATAATAAAAATAAAATACAGAAAAATCAAAAAAATGTTTATTGTTATTAATATTAATTTCACCATTATTTTTTTGTAAATAAACTTTAATAATTAACTAGGTTAATTTAGGTTTTAAAAACTTTAATCTTTTTCTTAAATAAATTAAAATATGTAGAAATTAGGTTTTTTTTAACATTTTCATCTTTTTTTAAAATAAATAATTTTCTCTCCTCATTATTATTATTAATTACTACTTTTGTAAATAAATATGTAAAATAATTAATTAGTGTAAATTAGGTTTTAAACTTTAACTTTTTCATTAATAATTAAAAATAATTTAGAATTAGGGTTTCGTTAAACTATAATTTTAATCCTTTTCTTTATTCTCATTAAATACCAAAAACATTAAAAAAAACATTTCTTTTCTTTTAATTAAATAACTTTAGTTTCAATTTAATTTCAATTTAATTTCAAAAGGGTCCAACGCCCTCGAACGTTCAACTTTAATTCTTTCGCGCATTTATTCTTATTTTATTGTGAATATTATGTAATTGCTCAAGCCATGTAATAGTAACTAGGTTTTACTTTCCGCATTTTTATTTAAAACGGGTCTTTGTTAATTTGGCGATGTATAGACCCGCGCCTTGTAATAGCGTAGGATTTACCTTTCCGTATTTAAATTTCCGCACTCTTAAACTATTAAACTTTGCATGAAAGAATGTATGGCCAAATTAAAAACAATGCGTAGATCACCATGATACATGTACAAGATAGATATTGACATGAAAACAACACACAAATTCACACACCACTCTT
Organism: Vicia faba; assembly: GCA_948472305.1. Taxonomy (NCBI): domain Eukaryota; kingdom Viridiplantae; phylum Streptophyta; class Magnoliopsida; order Fabales; family Fabaceae; genus Vicia; species Vicia faba. The sequence continues at coordinate 466,253,314 of OX451737.1, read as the reverse complement.
AGGGTACGCCTCACTGTTGCCTTGCCTTCGAAACGTGGTCGTCGAGTATAGGACGTTTTAGTAAGTCCTTATGTCCATGATCAATGGCATAAGGGTAGCTTCTAAGGTGTCCTACTGTTGCTCTGGTGACCACACTGTCCCTACAATCGAATTGACCCGAACACCTCCAACAGTGGTGCTACCTACCTCTCAATGGTGGGATGGCACTACCTTAAGGACATTTACACAGCCTAATTCCTTAGGGTAGGTAGATGACTCATAGATACTTGCTCTATTCAAAAACAAATCAAAAAACTCTTTTCACACCGACACTTTCAAAAAGCTTTCAAAACAATTTTTCAAACACTCTTGAGGACTGATACAAGAGTCATTCTGAAACTTTCAAAGAAACTTTTTCAAACCCACTCACGATTGAAAAGCAAACACTTTTGAAAACACAATGATCAAGTATCTAAGAGCCCATGGATAACCATGGATAGAAAGGGTGCTAACACCTTCCCTTTCTATAAATCTACCTCCCGAACCGAGAAACATTCTCATAAGGAATTTTGCTGTGCTTTTGTCCTGTCCATGTTGGAGAAAATAAAAGACGGTGGCGACTCTTGCTTTCGTGACATTTCGCGAACCAGCTTTAAACAGTCAGTTCCAGATCCACCGATCACGCACACGTTATATTAATAAATTAAAGCTTGAGTACATCAATGCCTCTTTGGGAAAAATAATACAAAAACTCTAAGATAAAAAGGTAGTACACATCCTCTTTGGTGCCATGTAGGAATTCAGAGTCTGCTCCTCATGAAGTTGCTTAGTGAGTTCCAAAACCTTCTTCTCACTAGCATAGAATTGGGCCTCAAAAGTATCTCGCTCCCTCTTGAGTTGTATCCAATATCTTTGTAAGTCTTCAAGAGAGGTGGGCATGTCAGGATGCAGGATAATGTATGGAACATCTCCTTTCATGACATGCTCAATGATTACCGGGAGAATGGAGGGATAAGGCATTATAAGACTCTGAGCACGAGTTCATACCCATTTGAGGTAAGGCTCAAGAGGGATGGAATTCTTGTACCCCAATGTCTTGCTATCTACCTTGTTCAACATCCTCCAAGCTCGGATGAATCTCCGACGAAGACCTTGATCGTTGTTCTCGTAGTCAAATACCAAACCTTGGATCAGCATCTCATGGGGGCCATCCCTTCGGGCATAGCAAAATTGTCTTAAGGCTAAGCACGGGTTGTAGGTGATACCTCCCCTAATTCCAAGTAAATGGACATTATGGAATTCTCCATAACAGTCGACAATAGTAACATTCTCTAAGGATCGAGAACACCAATGAATGTCTGAATGTTTGAGTGTCATCAACCTTTGTGACCACCTTGAACCTTGCTCATTCTTTAATACAGATTTGGGAATATGCGAAATAAACCATCTTGCCAAGAGAGGAGTACAACACATAAGGATACCTCTTTTCCTCATTGTGCGAGTGTGAAAAGAATGTAGGATGTCCCCTAGAAAAGTAGGCACCGGGTTGCAGGATATGAAGATTTTGACGGTGTTCACATCTATGAGTTAGTCAGGATTTGGAAACAAAACTATCCCATAGATGAGGAGAGCCAAAATTTCCTCAAAATCTTGCAAATCCAAGGAGTTCCAACAATTTTGGGCTTTTTCAAACAAGAACTTTTCTAGGAAACCTTTAACACCACTCCTTGTTTCCCAATTAGTTGTGATATTAGATGATTGGAAGTGTAGAGGTTGAGCAATATCTTCTGGTTTTGGATATCTTTCCGTACCGTTGAAAGGCATTTGATTGAGAATGGGAATCCTCAAGAGTCGGGAGAGTTCTTCCAAATTTGGCACAAGTTGATAATCGGGAAATGTGAAGCAATGGTGTAAAGGATCAAAGAACTGAAAGAGCACCTTCATCATGTCTTCATTAGCGTTGGAGGTGACCAAGTTTAGTAGGCAACCATGTCTCTTGGTAAATTGAGAATTTTCTGGAATCCTTGAAGCTAGCTCCTTAAGTTATAGAGGGATCCTTACAAGATTAACTTGAATGGTTTTTCTGCGAATAGAATCCATGTCCTACAAAGTAGAACAAAGATAAATCCCAAGATCCTTGAAATGGTTAGTGAATGAGTATGATGTTCATGATATTATGTACAAGTATGTATATAAAAACAAAGCAAACAAGTCCTTAGGTTTAGGCTTTCATGGAGTCTCATAGGTAAGTACCCTCTTGAAGTTTAGTTGGCTCAAACTTGTCCTAGAAATAGTAACCAGGTTCTAAGGAGCTCAATATCACTGGTTTGTTTCTTTGGTAATTGTTTCAGCACAAGCCTCTTTAATGGTGACCTAAATATCCCAAAAAAACAAACCTCAATGAGTGTAGTATCGAGTATCTACCAACTTTAGACTGCACCAAAGCCGGTCATCTCACTATGTCCTAAAGGCCAAGTTGGTCAAGTAAAGGTTCTAAAAGTTGATTAGTGCTTTATGACATCACTCAGCGGCCCCGTATTATCCTTGATTAACTCAAGGGCTACCGGTACCCACAAATATGTCGCACTAACGTAGCTATTGCTTAGACCATGTCAGTATACCCCACACAGTTTCCATAACATATTGCTACTTACCTATAAGGTATCCCAAATCTGGGTAGAGGATTCAAACCCAAACAAAGAACCATAATGTAAAGCATACAAGTCAAACAAAGAAAGCAAGTAAATGTGATCTAACCCTAAGGTAACCCCACTTTTTTAGTATTTTCCCCAGCAGATTCTCCAGTTCTATGATACGGTGGGAGAACTGACTTGAAGGTTTTCGTTTGATCATAAATATTGTGGTTAGCAAGAGTCGCCACCGACTTTTCTTTCATCCAAAAGGAAAGGTGAAAAAGCACAGGAAAGACCTTTGAGATTATTTCTTGAATTTGGGGGGTAGATTATGAAAAGGGAAGGTATTAGCACCCTTTTCATCCATGGTTTTCCATGGGATCTTAGTTACTTGCTAGATCACTTGCTTTTGTTTGAAATTATTCTTTGTGCGGTTTTTGAAAGTATTTTGTAAAGAGGCCATTATTTAGGAAATCTTTGTAATGATTCTCGTTCGTAAGAATGTATACAAAGATGTTGATCTTATGAAAATGTTTTCAAGTTTGTAATATGTTTTAAAAGTGTAGGTGTTTGTTTTGAAAATAGAAAGGATGTTTTGTTTTGAAATTGAGCAAGTAATTAGGAGCATTCTACCTACTCAAAAGTCTTTCTTGTTCATTTTCTTTTCCTTTGACATTATTATCTTACCATTGATTTGGGAAGTAAACCTATCCTTGGATGTAAATGGGACGGGTGTGGGTCATCGTATAACCATGATTAGCAATGTTGCAAGGTATCTTAGCATTTTATCTTAGGGACCAAGATCATTTGAAAGGCAACATAGATAGCGTCATCGAGGGACTATGATCTTGTATTTGCTTGTTTTTTCTAAGATACCTCACATGCGTAATATGGCCATTTTGTAAAGGCAACCAAGTGGATTTATCCTAGGGGTGTTTGTGTGCAAGTGTATTGTTTTCATGCTTGATTTTGTCTTTGATTAGGGTTTTCTAATTGATTGGTTTTAGTCTTTCCATACAAGCCCTAATTACTAACATTTGCATATAAAGCAATAAATTGCAAAATTTAAAGTTACTACGCTATTACAATACTTGTGGGAGGGGGTGTACAAATTATAAATGGGGATTGCAAGAATTTAAAGCCTAATTATCTATTACAGCCATATTGAATTGGTACAAGAATTGAAATGAATAATGTACAAAATGAATAAATATACAAAAAGTGCAAATGTAAAGAAAATGGATATTTTTGTTTGGATTTTTTTGGAAAAGAGATTTTGTTTTAACCTAATTAATTAAAAAATAATTAATTACAATAATAAAAGTAAACCTAATTTTACTAGGAAAAGAAAATTAAATAAAAACCTAATCTATTAATTGATTAAAAAGAAATTAAGTTTATAAGAAAAGTATTTTTGGTATTTTTGTCTTGAAAATAAATTATAGTATTATAAAATATTTTTGATCTTTTTAGATATTAAAATAATATATTTAAATGGTGTAAAAGAAAATAACTAAAACCCTAGTTTTTAATTAAATTTACAAAATATTTAATGAAATAAATGAAGTATGATAAAATAAAATAATTTTTGTGTGAGAAAAAATAAATAAATTATGTCCAAATACAAATCTACTATTTTTATATTTTTTATGATTTTTTAGTATTAAAAAAATAATTAAGAAAATAAATAAAATGAAAATAAGAAAATAAAATAAAAATTGGGCCAGGGTATGAATAGCCTTCAAGGGGGTTAGAGGTAAGAAAAAAACTTAAGGCCAAAAGGAGGAGGCCCAACGCTTGTCCAAAAAGTCAGAATAGAAAATAAAAATTAAAAAAATCAAAAGGGTATCACTGGGGCTCGAACCCAGGTCCCTCTGGTTACAGGCGCGCGCTTCTACCACTGGGGTGGCTATACATCAATTTATATAAATCAAACCATAAATATATATGGTAAACACGTTTCTGAGGCCAACTTCATCTTCAACCTCAAGCCCAGCCAGAAGCTCTGTAACTCAATCAATCCTCAACAAAAATGAAAACTGTAAACATGAAACTTGTAGCAAATTTCCTCACGATTTGAGAAATGCAAAGCAAAATAATTAAAGATCAAAGATGAGAATGAATTTTAATGGCCCTAATCTGAACCCTAAAAATCTTAGAAACTTCAATCTTAAAATTCTCTAAGCTCAAGCAAAATTAATGAAAACTATGGACATGGTTAGCTTTAGGGCAATGATATCTACATTTTTCATTCACAAATAAATCATTGATGATGCTTGTATCAAAAGTTCCAAAGTTAGAAAACTTACCTTGCAAGAGGGTAACGGGTTTGGAGTTTGAGCAGCTTTCAGGGAGTTCCAATGATTGGGTTAGCTTCCTCAAGTTCCCAGGAAACTAATGGGATGCTTAGCTTGAGCTGAAAGTGCCTGAGGAGTTCTGGAGAAGTCCAAGTACAAAGCTCTATTTTTAAAATGAAGGATGGTATTAATGGTGTTACAGTCTTGTAACAGGGTATGGGATGAGCTCTAAATGATGTTTAGAAACTTTAGGAACCAAAAGGCTTGAAAACGCACGAGGGAGATGTGAGTTTCAAACTTTTGGTCAGCTTGGGCAACAATGGAGGTATGTGATGCAGTTCTGAGCTCTTTTTGTTTTTAGGGGTCAAGCATGCGTGTGTTTTCTTGCCAATAACTTGTGTATGTATAAGCAAAGGGGTTGGAGTTGTTTTGAAAGTCAGAAGTACAAGTTTCAAGCTAATTGCTAGGTTACTTGATTTTGAAGAAAAGAGGGAAACCAAGTTTCAATGTGTAGTACAAGCATGGGCTGGGTGATTGTAAGTGTCTAAACCATTTCTCTTGTGTTATGAGACAAGTATGATCAAAAAATAACAAGTGCAAGGCTCAAGAACAAGTTTTGTGCAAAAAGTCACTTTATCAAAATGGCAATGTGCACTTTCTTCCCAAAATGGATATAAAGCATGGCCTTGCATTGAATGCTTGAAATAAGACCTCTAACAGCTGTGAAAGCAATTAATTATGGAGTTACTAACAAGTTTTATTCCTACAAAGTAGAGGTTATGCAACATAACTTTGAATTTTGAATTTGTTCATCACAAAATGACTTGTAATTCAAGTGATAAAACCCTAACTTCATCTCTTCGATTATCCCTACTCAAAAATGATCTCAAGGAGTTCTTAGACATTTTGGAAAGCTTTAAATATGCTCTACAACCCATATTTGAATCACTTTTGAATATTCCCCTTGGAACTATATGAAAAAGTACCATGAAGTTGGGTCAAAGTCCTGACCATGAAGATTCCACATGTTCTTAAAATTATAACTTGAGATCCAAGCACTTTTGGAAGAAGTTGTGTGAAGCAAAGTTGTAGATTTCATGGAGACCAACAAATTTCATGTTGGAAGTTTCTTTTGAATCAGCTTGCATGATGGTGAAAATTTTGCTCAAATTTATGAAAAAATAAGAAATTTCCAACACTTGAAAAAATTTCTAAGTTTAGAAATTTTAACTTTTCAAAATGGAATTTTGAATTTTTGATTTCTTGATGAATAAGTTTCATATTTTGACACACTTTGATAAATTGTGATCTTTGGCATTTGATTTTGACAAAAAAGTCAAAGTTTGACTTTTCAGTATACAGTTGACTTTTAATCAGTTGACTGAAAATTCATCTGTCAATCCATTGGACTTGAGAAGTGTTTTGAGCCATGTCATTAGGTCAAAATGATGAAATTGGAATCTTGAGATCATTCCTTAAATCAATTGATCATTTTCTAGGTCAAAAATTAGAAATTGCCCTTTCCCAGTCAAAACCCTAATTTTGACCATTTTGCCCTTTTGGAGATTTAATCAAATTTCTTGAGGAATTATGGTCCAAACTTGATCAAATGATACATATGAGTTTAAAATGTTGATTTGGATCAAAATTTTTGAAGTTTGACTGTAAATTGGGCATAGTTGACTTTTCCCCCAATATAGTTGATTTTTTAGGTCAACTGCTCAATTGACTGAGCAAAATTGTGATCCAAAGCTTGAAACTTGACATGAGTAATCTTGAGGGTCCATAATGATCCATGAAAGTCATATGGGGCATTGGAAATTCAAATATCCTTGTGCAATCTCAAACCCTAAATTTGGTCATCAGTGCTTTAGGAGGTGTCTTGAGTTGATCAACCCTAGTGCAGTTTTGAGCCAAAGGAGATCTTGTGAGCAAATTCTTGATAAGTGAGAGGGAAAATTTTGGGGTACAACATAATGGATTACGCAAATTTTGTTGTGTTTATTACAGCCTTGGGAGTAAATAGTACGATGATGAACCTTTACATTTATCACAACCTAGGGGATAAAAGACGATAGAGGTGGGCTTAAGTTATCCATCGCAACCTAGAGGATGAATAATATAACCTTGAAGATTCGCATATCTATCGCAACCTAGGGAATAGATAATTAAAAAATCTTGAAACCAGATATTTGGAACTTGGAATGACGATGTTGGTTGTGTCAGCCCTTAACCAAGATTCGGTAACCAAACTAAATATGCTAGATTTGAAGCGATGGAACCCAAAATTTACTAATGACGTTTGGTTATGTCAACCCTCAACCGAGACTAACAACAGGAAGAAAAACCCCAAACTCGCGATGATGTTGGTTGTGTCGTCTCAACCATAACCATCAATGTGAAAACAATACCCCAAATATATGATGATGTAGGTCGTGTCGTCTCAACCATAACTGTTGTACCCCAAAATTTTCCCTCCCATTTTTACTCAAGACGTTCTCCTAGAGGTCCTCAATTGCTCAAGGTTGACCAAGAATTGATCGAACAAATTCTCCTCCTAAGCAATGAACCTCTAACTAGGGTTTCAATATTCATCAATATGGTTGAGCTCCAAAGGTCTCAAATTGTTTCCATAGTCCTATTATGCCTTAAAGATTATCCATGACAAATTTCATGCCTTGCACTACAAGTTTGCTTAGTCAATTGCTCAAGTGTTGGAAAATCAACTATATTAGGTCAAAAGTCAATTGTGGCCTATATAAAGTTAAACTTCAAGATTTTTGGTCAATATCAACATTTTGAAGTGATATCCATCATTTTATCAAGTTTTGATCATGATTCCTCAAGAAATGATCCTAATTTATCAAAAGTCAAGAATTGCAAAATTAGGGTTTCCATAGGAAAAAGTCAACCAAACTTTGACCAGGCATAAATTTCACATAGTTCACCTATTTTTACCCAACCAAAGCTCATTTTGAATAGAATCCAATTCCCTACAACTTCTCTTCATCCCTCAATTTCAATAAATGCACCATTTGAAAGATACAAGCTCATACATTATAGGTCATTTTTATAAAGTCAACAAAAGCCACTTTTTTCCAAGACCTTTTACATCTAGATAAAATCTTAAAATGCAAAATTGATCAAAAGATGGATTGAAGTAGATGTTGTACCCCAAAATTTGCCCTCCCATTTCCTCAACATTTTCTCATCACAAGACCCTTAGAGCTCAAGGTCCAGTTAGGGTTTCCTCTGCTCAAGACTTCTCCTTGCACTGTTGACCCAAATTAGGGTTTGTGTTTGCACAAAGATATTTTGACCTAAAATGCCTAAGATTACTTTCATGCTTCATGTTGGACTCCCAAGTTTACCCATACCAAGTTTCAAGCCTTGATTCCAAACTTTGCCCAGTCAATTGGACAATTGACCTAGAAATCAGCTGTATTGGGAAAAAGTCAACTATGGCCAATTGACAGTCAAATCTCATGAAAATTGACCCACATCAATATTATAAACTCACATGGACCATTTGATCAAGTTTGGATCACAATTCCACAAGAAATTTGATCAGATCACCAAAAGGGCAAAATGGTTATTTTTAGGGTTTTGACTGCACAAAGGCAATTTTTGACTGTTTGACCTGGCCAATGGCAAACCAAACTCACATATGGACTCAAGGAACCCATGTAATTGTCTTGACATACTCAACAAGTTCAAAAGATCCCAAATGCACAAGATTGACAGTTGAATTTCCCAGTCAATTGATCAATTTTGACTGTATACTGAAAAGTCAAACTTTGACTTTTTTGGTCAAAATCAAGTGTCAAGATTCATTTTTCATCAAAACATGCCAAATCATGAAACTTGTTCATCAAGAAATCAAGAATCACAAATTAGGGTTTGAAATGAAGATTTTTCATAACTTAGAATTTTTCTAAGTTATGAAAAACCCTAATTTTTTCCTAACTTTGTCCCACTTTCTCACCAAGATTCATTTGGATTCAAGGAAAAGTCAAAACATGAAAGTTGTAGTCCATTGCAAAATCTACAACTTTGATTCACAAAGTTTTCCCAAAAGAAGCTTGTAGCTCAAGTTACAATTTTTGGAACAAGGGTACCAAACCATTCTTAAACTTAGAGAAATTTGACCTATTTTAGGAAGGATTTTGGCCTAACTTCAAGACCATTTTTCACATACTTCCACTTGGAATTTCAATTTGCATTTCAAAGATGGATTGTAGTACACATCCCAAGATTTCCAAAATGTCCAAGAACTCATCAAACAACCTCATGGTTAGGGAGAATCGAATTTGGCAAGTTGGGAAAAAGTCACTTTGTTTATGGCCAAGTTACATGTTCATACATCTAGGCCATTTTGAAATCAGCTTGCATTCCTTGATTACAGGTCCTATATCCCATTTGCACTCAATAATTTAATGCTAACTCATTGTGCCAAGGCCTTGTTTTATGTGTTTAAGCATTACATGAAAGATTAAGCCATTTTTAGATAAAGCATTTTTGCCATTTTTGAAAAGTAGAACTTTATGTCAAATGCAAATCCAAGCAAGTACAATGCAAATCCTTTTGGCACAAGTTTATGAACTAATTACACTGATCAAGGCCAAGGTATGCAGCATATATTGGGGGCCTCTATCAGTCTAAAACTCAAGTGGACACTTTGTTGCTTAAAGTTGAAGAAACATAGCATAACAACACACATCTATCATTCCTGTAAACCAGAGCTTAAGAAAAGTTATCAAACACTTTCTAATCATCAAACCTGAGCTAGAACACGAGCCAACCATCTCCAACACCCTCTCAAACACAGAATCACCCTGAAACTGCCAAAACAGGGGACCTGCTACAGATGGAGTTCCATAACTCAATCTATTCGTGCATTCTTGCTAAAACCACTTCAAACACATCCCACATCATCCCTTGAAACTATTCCAAACCTCAAACACGACCTGTAACACTCACAATCAACATCACCATTTTCATTTTTCTGTTTTGCAGGTGGAGTTCTATAACTCGTTTCAGCTAGTTTCAAAGCAAACTAAAGGTTGGAGAAGCATCCCTGAACTTCAAGCAAGCTATTCCAATCATCATCTTGCACTGAAAGTACCTCCATTGCCAGATACGATTCAAGCTGAACAGGTAAGTTCATGGACTTCTATCTCCCTATCCAGGCATTGTTAGCTCTAGGTTTGTGAATGAAAAATGTTCTACTCATGCCCCTGAAGCTGTACATATCTTTACTTTCCATTTATTTTGCATGTGCTATGAGAATTTAAGGTCTGAACATTGATGGAAACTTAGGTCAAGAATTAGGGATGGAGAAATTCTCTCTCATCTTAGAGAGTTAAGTCAAGTTCTTTATATGTCTGGATTCGTCTTTTAATGCTCTACATTTTTCATGTTGTGAGTTTTGCTTGAAAGTCCAGGAATCTGGAGATAGAAAACGCGCGTTTTGTTCATATTCAAACACTCTGGAGGTTGAAGAAGGTCTTTTGGGTTGGGCTCTGTTTCATATTTCTATTTGCACCCTTTTGTTACTTTTACACCCCCTTGGCCCATTATGCTTATTTTCATGATTTTTTGACCTTTTCTTTTTTGTTCTGACTTATTTATTTTTCCTCATAATATTAAAAATATAAAAAATATTTTTCACACCATTTTTATATTTATTAGGCTTTTATTTGTTTAAATTGATATTTGTACATAAATAAATATATAGATATACTCTTATTCAAAAATATTAAAAATAATGCAAACATGTTTATCTTCTGATTTTTATTTTATATTACCTCTTGAAAACATTTTATATAAAATATAATTTTTTTAATAAATATTAAATATTATTATTTTGTACATATTCAATATATTTAGTAAATAAATACAAATACATATATATTCATTAGTATATTTAGGTTAAAAAATACAAAATAAATACATTTTTATTTTTATTAATATTTAACATTAAAAATACTTTTTTGACAAATATACTTCTCTTTTATTTATTTTTTGTACATAACTAATAAATATTATACATATTAAATAATTAATACCTTTTATTTAATAAATTAGGGTTTTGCCCTAAATACATAAAAATACAAAAAAATTAATTCTTTTTATTTTGTTTATTTGACATATAAAAAACACTTTTTTTCATACATATAAAAAGCCTTTTTGCATCTTACATATTTATTTTTATTTAATTTGTGTAATTAAATACCTTGTAAATTCTCAATTTGATGTAATAGTCTAGATTTAATTTCTTGCTAAAATACCCCCATTTGAACATTTGTACCCCCCTTCCCATATATTGTGTTGTAATAATTTAGGAATTTTATTTTTCGCACTTTAATGCTTTCTAATAATGCCATGCTATAATTAGGGTTTGTATGCAAATAAATTAACCAAAATAGTTTGACCTAATTTCAAGATAAACAAGCATGAAAATGGACAACACTAATCACACTTGCACCCCTAGGGTATTCCACTTGTTGCCTTCAATAATGGGCCATATTGCATGTTAGGTTTCTTTGGGCAAAACAAAACAAAACAATCAAATGATCATAGTCCCTCGATGACGCTTTCGAAAGTTGCCTAAAAAAATGATCAAGTCCCTCAAAGGAGAAATTGCCCAAAGATACTTGGCACCATTGCAATTATAGTCTAAACGATGACCCGCGCCTGTCCCTTTCACATCCTAACACAAGATTGTCCACCAAATACAATGGTGGAACAAAATTGTTAAAAGGGTTAAAAACATAGGAAAGATCTTTGAGAAATTTAGGGTAGATAGCTCTTGGTTACTTGCCAACTTGCAAAACAAAAATACTTGCCTATTTTTCAAAACCACACATCATAACACACTTTCAAAACAACTTTCAAAACATTGAAAACTTTTCAAAAGATAAGTACACCTTTGTATACATCCCAACATGGATCATTACAAAGGTTGCCACCACATTGGCCTCTTTTCAAAACATTTTTCAAACCCACACACAAAGCACCATTTCAAACAATTGAAAATCAAGGCAAGTTGATCTAAGCAAGTAACTAAGAGCCCATGGATAACCATGGATAGAAAGGGTGCTAATACCTTCCCTTTCTATAATCTACTCCCCGAACCCAAGAAAACATCTCAAAGGTTTTTGCTGTGCTTTTTAACCTTTCCTTAGGATAAAATAAAAAGTCGGTGGCGACTCTTGCTCAACCGAAACATTTGCGAAAACAAACGCAAAACCTCAAGTCAGTTCTCCCACCGTATCACAGTAGACATCTTTTTATTTCCAAAAAGTCCAAGATCATCATCATGAAATAAAAATTGAGTAAGTTATGGCTTACCCAAGTTGGGAAAATTTTGTAAATTTCAAGAATGGTGCATTGAGCAAATTTGAACTTTTAAGTCAATGGATTGTTTTCTTAGACTTCAAACATCTTCCTAAGTTTATAGAGGATCTCTAATTTCATTCTTACCTTGCCTTGCATTTTTTAGCTATTTTCTTCATAATTATTTTGTTTTTATTCACATAAATACAAGATAAATTATATAAAATAGTAAATGATGGATCATGACAATTGGGCTTTTGGTTTGATTTAATTTCAGGCCCACAAATTCGTACAAGGAGTGACCAGGTTCATTATAGCATGAAAAGGCATGAAATCTCCATTTTTGGAAATTATTCAAACTTTGATCATGTGTTAAAATGCATGTTTATGGTGGAGATTCTTTCCATGTAACTTTGTCTCCCTCCTCTCTACTATAAGTACATCACCTTAGCAAGCCAAATTCACAGAGATACAACCCAAAGAATCACACGAAAATTTACAAAAAGAAAGCGAGGTTATCAAAACTCAAAAACATAGTTCCAGCCTTCCACAATACAAACCAAAGATCCAAACATATTCCTGGAGGGTCACTGAAGCATTTGCGATCACCACCAAGTCCTGAAATGCCACGAAACGATCTAACCAGTTCGCACGGTTTGCAATTCTTGTCCATTTTATTTTTCTTAATTCGTGTAATATAAATACATTTTGGCCATGCATTACTGATCATTTAAGTATTTGTAAGCTTTATGTATAGTTGGATTGAGGTTTTGGTGCAGGAATCATACGTTTCCATTGTTAGAGTTTACACTTCTAAATTGGGGTTTCTTGAAAGAGCCAAAATTAGGCCCAACCAAGGGTACCATTGAGCTCAGGAGGTTGAGGCCAATCAATCCATGGCCTCACATTGAATTTATTTTACGTATTGTAGTCTTTTTGAATTGCAGGTGCTATAGTGACAGACACAAAATTGTCATTATAGGTCTTATTACCTAAGACGACGGAGGGGGGAAGAATACAATGAGTGGGAGCCTCCAATTGGCCTATTTGAATCAGCGCGCGTGTTTTTTTATTTTTCTCTAATATTGACATTTTTTAATATTATATTATTAATTGATTTTATGTAACGAATGACTAAATGGCTCAGCTGACAGTGAGGCGCGTATATGAGAGAGAGGACTTGAGTTTGAATCCCAGGTCTAACATTTTATTTTCTAACATTTGTTTCATACTTGAGTTCGTAGCCAGATGTGCTTCATACACCATCAGACCTGTACCATCAGATGTCCATCTGATCAAATCTAGCGCATCCAACGTGCAAGTGCACCATGCGCCATCAAGACCAATCCACATTGGATCCAGAAGCAAAAGCTGGGCTGATTTCATCTGGGCCCAGCGAAATTCCAAAAACTCACCCCCCCCCCCCATTTTATTTTTGATATCAGGCCCAACTCTATGTTTTTTTTTATTTCACTTTTTTTTTAGTTTTTTTAGTTTAGTTTATATTTTTATTTTTTTTAATCTTTTTCTAACAAATCATAAAAACCAAATAAATAAATAAATAAATAGATTTAGGTCTTCAAAAATTAATTTAATTAATTATTTTAATTTTATTTTATCAACTTAAAATCAATTAGACTTAGGTTCATGTTAATTTAAATATTTTCTTAAGCAAAAAATGCAAAAAATATTAGAATTAGGTTAATTTCAATATTTATTTTCTTAAATTAAATATAGATTTAGTTTTAATTATTTTTATTGAAATAAATAAAAATAAAACCAAAAATATTTTCATTCTTAGGATTTTTTAGACGTAATATTTCATTTCGCGCGCATTATTTTTATTTTTATTCTCGTATTTTATATAATAATGTAACTGATTATGGATGTAATAGTCTAGGTTTAAAATTCCGCATTTTATTTTTTTGCACTTTTTATGTAATTGTCCCAAAGCGTTGTAATAGTCTAGGATTTAAATTTTTGCACTTTAAATTTCTGTAAATATTAACTGTTAGTAACTAGGCGTGCATGATAAGACTGAAAATTAAAACGTTAGAAAACTTAATAATGTAAGATAAATAACCGAACTTAACAGATATGCACATATGCACCTCTAGGGTATCCCCGCTTCGGTTACATTCGTAAAAACAGTCATGTCCCTCGAAATGGGGACGCTTTAGCAAAGACCCGTAAATCAAAAGATCATAGTCCCTCGATGACCCTACAATTGCCTTCTCGATAAATGACCTAGTCCCTAAACAAAATTGCTAAAGCGTCTCCATAAGTTGCCTTCGTGACTGTAAATGTTCCTTTGATTGTCCCTTAAACATCCAACGATGGGGATACCTACTCACTAATAGTAGGATAGCGCTGTCTAAAGGATAGGTGGAAAAGAAGAAACCTTTTCGAGTATAAAAGTAGATAGCTGTTAGAAGTTTGCTCAAAACAACTTTTTGCACCTACACAAAAACATTTCAAAAAAATAATTTTCAAAACATTTTCTTTGTTAACACTCTTGAGGACTGATACAAGAGTTAAACGCAAAGTAAATCACCGCACTAAGGCATTTTCAAAACATTTTCAAACACACAAAGCACAAAGGTATTTTAAAAATGAGTAAACCTCTAAGAGCCCGTAGAAAACTACGGATGGAAAGGGTGTTAACACCTTCCCTTTCCATAATCTACCCCCCTTACTCAGAAAACTCTCGAAAAGGTTTTTTTCTGTTCTTTTCACCCTTTCCTTAATTTGGATAAAAGAAAAGTCGATGGAGACTCTTGCTTACCGCAACATTTACGAATACAAACACAAAACCAATATAACAATCGGTTCTGCCACCGTATCACAGAATTGGCGACTCTGTTGGGGACACTTATAAAGTGGGGTTACCTTAGAGCTTAGTTCATCTTTAATATTCTTTACGTTGTGTGTTTTGTTTGCTTTATCTTTGAGGGTTGCTTGGGTTATTGTTAAATATCGTACACCCAGATCTGGGGCACCTTATTAGGTAAGTAGCAATAAATCATGGAGGCTATACATCATAGACCGATACAGACAAAGTGGTGGCTATGTTAGCGCGGTACTCTGGATTATACTAATGTTCCTTGAGTAAGTCAAGGATAACATTAGGCTTCCTCATAGTGTCACTAAGCTCTAAATGACCTTTAGAACCTTTAATTGTTTCATCCTAGCCATTAGGAAGTAGTGAGATAATCAGCTTTGGTTCTGACCAAAGATTGGTTGATACTCAATGCTACACTCATTGATAGTAGACTTTCAGGATTTTTGGCTGCAATACTTCGGTGCATGAGCTGAAACAATTCATGATGAGAAGGTCAATGATATTGAGACTCCTTAGAACCCGATTACTATTAATAGGACAGGTTGAGCCAACTGAAACTTCAAGAGGGTACTTACCTACAAACCTCATGCAAGCCTAAACCTAAGGCTGCTTGTGTGACTTGTCTGCCTTCATTGTCTAACAACTTGAACTCATTGCAGGGCTTTTGTTTGTATTCCTTGCAGGACCTTGTTTGTATGCATTATCCAATAAACTGATTTTCTTGCAAGACATATTTGTCTTCATCACCTTACACTTTTGCTTAATTCATAATGTATACATTATAACATCATCCCATAGCATCTCCTTAACCATTTCAAGGACCTCAAGGGTCTGTGGTGCAGGTTATGATGAACCAGACGTCTAGCAAGGGGAAAGGGGATTTATTTTCCTCTAGCCAACACCGTCAAAAGACCAAAGTGACAACTTGAGTTAGAGGCTATGACCCACTTGACATGGTGAGCTTGATTCTCGTAGAAGTAAGTTCAACAAATACTAAAGTTCCTCAGTCCAAGCTGAAGTCAAAATTCAAATATCTTCTTGTATTTTCACCCGCGAGATCCTTGAAAACATTGCATGCATGCCATTTCATAACAGGTCTTCCAGTACATGTTTCTCATTTTCTTGTTGTTTATTTCAGAAAGGAAAATGGCTCTCGAACAAAACAACAGAGGTTTCCAAGCTCAAGATGCTTAATTCAAAGAAATGTTCCTGAATCTAGCCAAGGGGCAAGAATAATTGAAGACACTCCTCAACGGGAACTTTACCAAGAAACGTCCTGAAACCAATAAGGATGACCAGTTAGAACAACTCCAAGCTGAAATGGAAAGGATGAGAATCTAGATGAGTGGTCAGATGGCCCTTATCCAAAGTTTAGCTTGGGAACAAGAAGAATTGAGGATTCTCATCAGCAAGCTTCTTCAGGACAGATACGACAGTCTGGGGAAAACTACTAGAGCTTGAAGCCTAATCAATGATCAATATCTCTTGGCAGAGAGGGAATTAGGTGACTTGTTCATACGGGGGCGTGTTGAATAAACTCAAGAGCAGTGACATTCAAGGGACTTCATCTTCAAGTACTCAAAAGAGACCATACAATAGGAAGAAAGAGTCCAATGTCATGTACGACCAGAAGGGCCGCAATAGGAGTAATCTCAACCAATCTGTGGGGTAATGCGGACTTCTATTCCCGCATTGATGCAATCACAACGGGGTAATCATCAAAGGCAAGACAAGCCCAAAAGGCAATTCACCAAAATCAACATGTCCTTGGATCAGGTATTGAAACACACGTTGAAGATGGATTTGATTACATTAAGGGATCCTCATCCAAACCGTAAAACTTCTTCCCCTAACTACAATCCTGATGCAATATGCGCCTACCATTCTTATAGTCCTGGACATGATACGAATGACTGTTAGGAATTGAAAAGTAAGATTCGAGACCTGATCAATGAAGGAGTGTTGGAGTTCACACAAGGTGAATAGACTGAAGTCTTCTGCCATCCCTCAAAGGCACACCATCTAAAGTGATAAGTTCAGACAAAGGGGCCTTTTGTTCATTTGAATTTTTCAAATTGTAATTTTCTTTTTGTTCGAACACTTATTTATGTCAAACTTTGTTATTTCATCAATGCATCACATATATTTGTATTGAATCAATTCATTTGTATACACTATTTCAAAGCTGCATTCTTACTTCCTTTTTGTGATATTAGACTCTTGATTAAAAGTTGTAAGCCTTTAGAGGGAGGATGACGAAAATGATACCACAATCTCTACAATATGCTTTTGAACAGACCCCACTGACGATGTACAGGCGTTGTTTCAAATCCTAAATAGTGGAGTTATAAGGAAGATAATCCCTAGTCAACCCCTTTGAGCCAAAGAAGCAGGAGTTTTTTTCACATAAATTAAAACCCTTAATCATAACCTGGGGCAGGGTAGTTTTCTCAGTTAATTCAAGTGTGCATTCAGTCGCAATCTTCCACTGCATACATAATGAATGACCTCAAATACGTCCTTCCAAATCAGAAGATGGTGATGGTTCTGCATAATCATTAAAACCAACAGTCATTATCTCTCAAAAGAAAAGCCCTCTAAGTCAAAACCTATGAAGGAGACTTAAGAAAAAAACTGAGGCATCCCACTGGCTGTAATCACAAAAGAAACAGTTCAGGAAAAAGTAGGGATAACGAAAAGAAAAAAAGAGGTTACTACAAAAATGACTACCTAAACTTTCAGTATCCGAACCATCACCGGAACATCAAGGACAAGATGCCAGATTCAATCGGTATTTAAACGCACAATTAATTGAGTTTAGGGCTGAAGAACATCACGGATAATGGGTGGGTATAAATAAATTTTGAGCCTTTATCCTTTGTTCCTTAAACCGTGAACCAAGCCACGTTATAACCCTTAAAAGTCCTAGCTGAAGCATGGGTTAGTTCGGAAGCATACAGTTACAAAAGGTATCCTGACTCCTGTAAGGTTTACTATTAAATCCTGAGTTGATATCACACTTTTACAAAATTTATTTGTTTTACTAAAAAATGAATTTTCAAACTTCAAGACAGACATAAGCTTTGCATTCTTAAAATACCATTGTTTGCATATGACTATTTGTTCAACAACAGAGAAATTCGCACGACGAATATTCAATGAAAGAAAATCCTCTGAATGGACAGAATCACCTCAGATGGAAAGACATTCCAGTGATAGGACTTTCATAATCAAGGGGCATGACATGGTGTCCAGCTAATCTGGGGCAGTCAAGTCAAGGTTCAAGTAATCTCTCCAAAATTCCAAATAGTCAGGAGCAGATCTCCATCTGAATTACTTGGGTAATTAGACATGAATTCCAACAAAAAATCATGTGAGATCAAGCAAACACCTCCTGTCAGTATGACAACACTTACTAATAAAGACAATGACAATTCTCCGTACCTGGTGAACATGGACATAGTCCGAAAATACTATGCATGAACAAAGACCTGCTAGGTTAATTGGCATAGGCAAAAATAAGGGCATCCTGACGAACCAAAAGGGTTCGGGCAAAAATTAGGGATACACATATGAAAAAATCTGTACACCCGGCAAGTCAAAAACCTGAAAGGGTGGCTTGGGCAAAAAAGGGTATCCCGATGGACTGAAAATCTGAAAGGACAGGCCAGGAAAAAGTTAGGGATTAAAGCGTACGACTATGTCCCGTCATCTCGTCACTTATCTATCAGTAGAAGGTTTATCACATTGATCTGAATTCACCAAGGACTCCAGGAGTTAGGATGACACTCAAACCATCCACAAAACCTCTGCAGATACTTTTTCCAACAGGTACAGAGGCAGTGACATCCTACTAAAAGGTCACTTCCATATCTTCAGCTTACAGCCAAGCGATTTCAAGCGTTCTTGTATCCCCGACAGAGCAAGAATCTCAAATTACTACTCCAGCATCTTAAAGAATTCCCTTGTCGGGTTCACAAACTTTTCATGTTCCCCAACAGATTTCTTCTCAAAAATAAAAAAATAGGAATTCCCAGCGGAAACATTCTAAATAAAGCAGATTCTCTTCTAGATACAGTTTAGATACGCTCCAGATACGGATGTCATTCTAATACTCATTCAGATTCAGATTTCAGATACAGTTTAGGTACGCTCCAGACACAGATGCTATTCTGATACTCATTCAATACAGCTTTCAGACACAGTTCAAATACGCTCCATACACGAATGCCATTCTGATACTCATTCAATACAGCTTTCAGATACAGTTTAGAAACGCTCCAGATACGGATGCCATTTTGATACTCATTCAGATTCAACTTTCATATACAGTTCATATACGCTCTAGGTATGGATGCCATTCTGATACTCATTCAGATTCAGCTTTCAGATACAGTTCAGATACGCTCCAGATACGAATGCCATTCTGATACTCATTCAGATTCAGCTTTCAGATACAATTCAGATACACTCCAGATACGGATGCCATTCTGATACTCATTCAGATTCAGCTTTCAGACACAGTTCAGATAAGTTCCAGATACGGATGCCATTCTTATACTCATTCAATTCAACTTTCAGATACAATTCATATACATTCCAGATACGGATTCCATTCTGATACTCATTCAATACAGCTTTCAGATACAGTTTAGATACTCTCCAGATACGTACGCCATTCTGATACTCATTCAGATTCAGCTTTTAGATACAATTTAGATACGCTTCAGATACAGATGCCATTCTGATACTCATTCAATACAGCTTTCATATCCAGTTCAGATACGCTCCAGATACGAATGCCATTATGATACTCATTCAGATTCAACTTTAAGATACAATTTAGATACACTTCATATATGAATGCCATTCTAATACTTATTCAGATTCAGCTTTCAGATACAGTCCAGATACGCTCCTGATATGGATGCCACTCTGATGCTAATTCAATACAGCTTTCAGATATAGTTCAGATACGCTCCAGATATAAATGACATTCTGATACTCATTTAGTACATATTTCCATTCAAATATAATCACAACATAGATTCATTCTGACACTCCCTCACACAGCTGCTAGATACATTTGGAGACGAGTTCATTTTAGTATACTTCTCATTCCATGAGGTACATAAACGGGGGAATCTTCCTGTCACATTCTCAAGCAGAAGACGAAGATCCCCAATAGAGTTTTATAAGTCTCAAGTAGATTATAAAGCCTCATCCCAGGAAGAGCAAAAATCTCCAATTGCTGCTCCAAAATTCCCCAGTGAAGTCGCCAAGCTTCCCAAGATTCCCCAACAGGATTCCAATAAGATCCCCAAGTAGTTTATGGAGTTCACCTCCCACAACAGAGTTTTATAAATCTCAAGTAGTTTATGAAGCCTTATCCCTAGTAGAGTTTATTTCTCTAGCTACGGGAGTTCATCCCCCAACGGAGTTTATTTCTCCAAATTGGTGAAATCTTCCAACAAGACTCTTCCCCTCGGTAAAATCATTCTCAAACAGAAGTCGGAGATCCTTTGCAGAGAAAGGGAATTACCAACAAAACTATCTCCATTCATTATCCCCAATGAAAATTGAAGAATCACTTTCTCCACTCACCAACAGCAGTCCGGGATTCAGCTTCCCAGCAACAGTCAGGGATTTATTTTTCCAGACAAAGATCCTACACAACAACATTACATGTTCATACATCATGGCATTTTCATATAAATACATATATCATAATCTCATTTATTTTGGGATCATCATGCAATTCATACATCATGACATCACATAAAACTAATTTTACCTTTTCAAGTTATATTAGTAAACAAACAAATGCTATCAACTTTTACAACAGGTCAAAGATTAATGCCCGAAACCAGATGGGGAAACTATCTACACGACCAAGTAGTATGAACTCCCGAAATAAGACGGGTTTACCAATAAATGCAGCAGGCTACAGATTAATTCCTGAAACCAGATGGGGAAACTATATATATGACCAGAAAGACAAGTTCCAGATTAATACCTGTAACAAGCCAGGACAACTATCTCACCAACCGGCAATTTTCAAATTCAAGATTAATACCTGAAACCAGACAGGACAACTAACTGTGAACAAATTGATTGTAGATTAACACCTGGAACCAGACAGGAAAGTTATATACATGAACATACGAAGCAATCTTACACAGGTTCCTTCTCAGCATCCAGATATAGTCTAACACGAACTCATCTTGAAACATCCCTATACAGGCTCTTTCTAGTACATTTCCAAATAATGGTTAATTCCATTATCCCCAGCAAACTGAAATCCTAGATTCCAACCAGAATACGGAAAACTTTCATCTCTCCAGACCAGAGATAACTCCTCAGTAAATCCTTGGACAAGTGAAGTTCCTAGAATCTATTCCCCACAGAGTTTTCCTCAAGCAGGAGAACAACAGCAATCAACATTCCCCAACGGACTCCTCCTCAGACATCAGGAATAGGAATCCCCACAAAGATACTTCTTATAAAGTCAATATCTACTTTGGATGGCATATCTAAGCCCATCTCTGACGACTCTCCGTCATGTTCTTTGGATGGCATCTTTAAGCCCATCTCCGACGACTCTCCATCATATTCCTTAGATGGCATCTTTAAGCCCATCTCCGGAGACTCTCCGTCATCTTCTCCAAATGTAATTTGTAAACCCATTCCCGACATCATCAACCATCAGTGTTACTTCATGCGAGTGCAAATTTCTAGGAACTTTAGTGTTCAATCTCTTCCACCTTCAGATCACGAAAGGCAGACGAGCCAATCTACATCTTCAGGTTTAAGAAGATTGAACAGGGGCAGATGTTATACCCCAAAATTTTCCCTCCCATTTTTACTCAAGACATGCTCCTAGAGGTCCTCAATTGCTCAAGGTTGACCAAGAATTGATCGGAAAAATTCTCCTCCTAAGTAATAAAACTCTAACTAGGGTTTCAATTTTCATCAAGATGGTTGGGCTTCAAAGGTCTCAAATTCTTTCCATGGTCCTAATATGCTTTCAATATTATCCATGACAAATTTCATGCCTTGCACTACAAGTTTGCTCAGTCAATTGCTCAAGTGTTGGAAAATCAACTATGCTAGGTCAAAAGTCAATTGTGGCCTATATACAGTCAAACTTCAAGATTTTTGGTCAATATAAACACTTTTAAGTTATATACATCATTTGATCAAGGTTTTATTATGATTCCTCAAGAAATGCTCCTAATTTATCAAAAGTCAAGAATTGTTAAATTAGGGTTTCTATAGGAAAAGTCAATCAAACTTTGACCAGGCATGAATTTCACATACTTCACCCATTTTCCCCCCAAAAAAGCTCATTTTGAAGAGAATCCAATTCCCTACAACTTCTCTTCAGCCATCAAGTTCAAGAAATGCACCATTTCAAATATACAAGCTCAGACATTAAAAGTCATTTTCAGAAAGTCAACAAAAGCCACTTTTTTCCAAGACCTTTTACATAAAGATAAGATATTCAAATGCAAAATTGATAAAAAGATGGATTGAAGTAGACATCTTGGGATTTCCAAAAAGTTCCAGATCATCATCATGAGATAAAAATTGAGAAAGTTATGGCTTACCCAAGTTAAGAACATTTTGGAAATTTCAAGAATGGTGCATTGAGCAAATTTGAACTTTTGAGTCAATGGCTTGTTTTCTTAGACTTCAAACATCTTCCAAAGCTTATAGAGGATCTCTAATTTCATTCTTACCTTGGCTTGCATTTTTTAGCTATTTTATTCATAATTATTTTGTTTTTATTCACATAAATACAAGATAAATTATATAAAATAGTAAATGATGGATCATGACAATTGGGATTTTGGTTTGATTTAATTTCAGGCCCACAAATTCGTACAAGGAGTGACCGGGTTCATTCAAACATGAAAAAGGAATGAAATCTCCATTTTTGGCAATTATTCAAACTTTGATCATGTGTTAAAATGGATGTTTATGGTGGATATCCTTTCCATGTAACTTTGTCTCCCCCCTCTCTATTATAAGTACATCACCTTAGCAAGCCAAATTCACAAAGATACAGCCCAAAGAATCACACGAAAATTTACAAAAAAAAGCGAGGTTATCAAAACTCAAAAACACAGTTCCAGCCTTCCACAATCCAAACCAAAGATCCAAACATATTCCTGGAGGGTCACTAAAGCATTTGCGATCACCACCAAGTCCTGAAATGCCATGAAACGATCCAACTAGTTCGCACGGTTTTTAATTCTTTTCCATTTTATTTTGCTTAATTCGTGTAATATAAATACATTTTGGCCATGCATTACTGATCGTTTAAGTATTTGCAAGCTTTATGTATAGTTGGATTGAGGTTTTGGTGCAGGAATCATATGTTGCCATTGTTAGGGTTTACACCTCTAAATTGGGGTTTCTTGAAAGAGCTAAAATTAGGCCCAACCAAGGGTTCCATTGAGCTCAGGAGGTTGAGGCCAATCAATTCATGGCCTCACATTGAATTTATTTTACGTATTGTAGTCTTTTTGAATTGCAGGTGTTATAGTGACAGACAAAAACTGTCACTATAGGTCTTATTACCTAAGATGACAGAGGGGGGAAGAAGAAAATGTGTGGAAGCCTCCAATTGGCATGTTTGAATCAGCACGCGTGTTTTTTTTTTATTTTTCTCCAATATTGACATTTTTGAATATTATATTATTAATTAATTTTATGTGACAAATGACTAAATGGCTCAGCTGGCAGTGAGGTGCGTATATGAGAGAGAGGACCTGGGTTCGAATCCCAGGTCCAGCATTTTATTTTCTAACATTTGTTTCATACAGATCCGGTGCTCCTCGTAGCCAGATGTGCCTCATACACCATCAGACTTGTACCATCAGATGTCCATCTTATCAGATCTAGCACATTCAACGTGCAAGCGCACCATGTGCCATCAAGACCAATCCGCATTGGATCCAGAAGCAAAAGCTGGGCTGATTTAATCTAGGCCCAGCGAAATTCCAAAAACTCCCCCCCCCCCCCATTTTATTTTTGATATCAAGCCCAACTCTATATTTTTTTATTTCACTTTTTTTTTTAGTTTTTTTGTTTAGTTTATATTTTTATTTTTTTGATCTTTTTCTAACAAATCATAAAAACAAAAAAAATAAATATAGATTTAGGTTTTAAAAATTATCTTAATTAATTTAATTAATTATTTTAATTTTATTTTATCAACTTAAAATCAATTAGACTTAGGTTCATGTTAATTTAAGTATTTTCTTAAGCAAAGATTGCAAAAAATATTAGAATTAGGTTAATTTCAATATTTATTTTCTTAAATTAAATTTAGATTTAGTTTTAATTATTTTTCTTGAAATAAATAAAAATAAAACCAAAAAGATTTTCATTCTTAGGATTTTTAGACGTAATATTTCATTTCGCACGCATTATTTTTATTTTTATCCTCGCATTTTATATAATAATGTAACTGATTATGGGATATAATAATCTAGGTTTAAAATTCCGCATTTTATTTTCTTGCACTTTTTTTATGTAATTGTCCCATAGCGTTGTAATAGTCTAGGATTTAAATTTTTGCACTTTAAATTTATGTAAATATTAACTATTAGTAACTAGGCGTACATGATAAGACTAAAAATTAAAACGTTGGCAAACTTAATAATGCAGGATAAATAACCGAACTTAACACATGTGAATATATGCACCTCTAGGATATCCCCGCTTCAGTTTCCTTCAGAAAAACAATCATGTCCCTCGAAACGGGGACGCTTTAGCAAAGACCCGTAAATCAAAAGATCATAGTCCCTCGATGACCCTATAGTTTCCTTCTCGGTAAATGATCTAGTCCATAAACAAAATTGCTAAAGCGACTCCACAAGTTTTCTTCGTGACTATAAACGTCCCTTCGATTGTCCCTCAAACATCCAACGATGGGGCTACCTACTCACTAATAGTAGGATAGCACTATCTAAAGGATACGAGGAAAAGAACAAACCTTTTCGAGTATAAAAGTAGATAGCTGTTAGAAGTTTGCTCAAAACAACTTTTTGCACCTACACAAAAACATTTCAAAAAAACAATTTTCAACATTTACTTTGTTAACACTCTTGAGGACTGATACAAGAGTTAAATGCAAAGTAAATCACCGCACTAAGGTATTTTAAAAACATTTTCAAACACACAAAGCACAAAGGTATTTTAAAAATGAGCAAACCCCTAAGAGCCTGTAGAAAACTACAGATGGAAAGGGTGCTAACACCTTCCCTTTCCATAATCTACCCTCCTTACTCAAAAAACTCTCAAAAAGGTATTTTTCTGTTCTTTTCACCCTTTTCTTAATTTGGATAAAATAAAAGTCGGTGACGACTCTGGCTTACCGCAACATTTGCGAATACAAACGCAAAACCAGTATAACAGTTAGTTCTGCCATCGTATCACAATAACCATCAACATGAAGAAAATAAACCCCAAAATCACGATGATGTCGGTCGTGTTGTCTCAACCATAACTGTCAACATGAATAAACTAAACCCTAAAATCACGATGATGTTGGTCGTGTCGTCTCAACCATAACCATCAACATGAAGAAAATACCCCAAACTCACGATGATATCGGTCGTGTCGTCTCAACCATAACAATCAACATGAAGAGAATATCCCAAATTCATGATGATGTTGGTTGTGTCGTCTTAACCATAACCATCAACGTGAAGAAAATAAACCCCACATTTTGCTTAAAGTTTGAACTACGTAGTTCGCACAGATAAGCCTGTTAAAGATGAACCCCAAGAAAATTCATAATTTTAATCAAAGTAGTTTTGCAAGATGTACTCCATGCATAATGTCCTAAATGGATGTGCTTATTCAAACATGATGTATGCCCCAAATGTTTATATGTGTACGTACAAAAAAATTCTTATGTGCTTATGCCCTAAATGTTTGTATGTGCCCCAAGTGTTTGTATATGCCCCAAATGTATATGTATGCTTTTGATAGATATGTTTTTTTAAACCATTGGGTTCTCGTAATCACCAAATCCCCGACGGTGTTTGTTGCCCCTTATTGTATCTCCATTTGGATTTGTATTTGGTGAAAGATGTTAGTGAGATCTTGATGACTGTATCGTAGGCGTAGGTGTAGGTGTAGACGTAGTATGTGGACATGGGCGTAGATATTGACATAGTCGCAAATGTAGGCATGGGCATAGAGATAGGCATGGACGTGGACGCAGGCTTGGATATTCCTTCAGTGTTTTTATAACCAAAATGATTTTCGATGTTTTTATTAAAGGCTTTTATTGGTATGTCAATTCCCCAATATGATTTCAAACAACATTCACAAAAAATAATGGTAGTATTTTGCAAACAAGTCAAAAAAATAAAGAAACGCAATCGAAATATTTGAAAGAAACTTTAACGTTTTTTATTGATAAATATGCCTCTGAATAGGCAAGTTTACAAGACGCAATCCCTAGAAAGAGGTAATTACAGAAAGTTTTGCTAAAAAGTTGTAAATGGCAATGAAAATGATGATTTCTACTGCTACTTTCCCCAATATTCTCTTGATAGATCCAATCTTCTTTGTTTTTGAGTAGGACGATTTAGACTAATCCCTTCCTTCGTGGTTCTTAGTCGTGGTTCTTAGGTCGCAATCTTTTTTGTTCTTTATTTCTTTGAATGAAATCCCTATTTTTTTCCTGGATCGCCCTTTTAGGTTTCAAACCACTGGGACACTCCTTTTTGCCTAAGTCGCCTTTTTAGGGGTCGAGCTTAGTGAGCGTTCTTATACATAGTATTTTTTAACTGCGTCTGTATTTGTCAGACGTGGTAATTATTCCCCATACATTGTTGTGAGGATAAGACCATCGTCAGAGAATGTTGTTTTTACCACAAATGGTCCCTCGTATTTGGGTATCCATTTTCCATGTTGTGATCGGTGGGAATAGAACTGACTGTTTTGGATATGCTGGTTCACGTTTTGCGTTTGTTTTTGCAAAATGTCGCGGTAAGCAAGAGTTGCCACCGTCTTTTATTTTATCCAACAAGGAAAGGACAAAAGCACAAAAAAATTCCTTTTTCGAGATGTTTCTCGGGTTCGGGAGGTAGATTATAGAAAGGGAAGGTGTTAGCACCCTTTCTATCTGTGGTTATCCACGGGCTCTTAGGTACTTGCTCAAAGTGTTTTCAAAATTTGCTTTTATTTGTGTTTGTGGGTTTGAAAAGATTTTTTGTTTGTAAGTGCGAAAAGTTTTGTTTTGTTTTAGAATGAGTAAGTATTTAAGAACCATCTACCTACTCGAAAAAGGAATTAATTTGTACAAATGTCCTTTAGACAATGCTATCCCACTATTGAGGAGTAGGTAGCATCGTCGTTGGAGTTTTAAGGGTCAATTCGATTAAGGGATGTGTGGTCACTAAAGCAATATTAGGACGCCTTAGCGGTAACCCTAATGTCTTAGATCATTTTATCCGAGGCAACCGTTTCGAGGCAACTATGATCTTTGGACAAGAGGGCGACCTCTAAAACTTCCTATACTCAATGACCACGTTCGAGGCAACCAAGTGAGGTGTACCCTAAGAGTGCGCATGTGCGAGTGTATTGTTTTTCAGTTATTTATCTTTGTACATGTTAATGGTGAGCTACTGTTGATTTTAAGTTAGAAATTTAATCTTGTCATGCATTTCCTATTATTCAAACATCTAACAGTTAATGGTTGCGGAAATTAAATTGCGGAAAATAGATCTAAGCTATTAGAAGGCGTCGGGTATTTACATCGCCAAAGACAAACCCTTAAAAATTAAATTGCGAAAAGTAAATAAAAGCGATAAATAAATAAATAAAGATCCTAAGTTAAAAACTATTACATTCCCGGAGCAGTTACAATATTGAAATATGGATCAAAAATAATTCGCGCGCGAGAAAATTAAATCGAAGTGTCTTAGGGTTATGACCCTTTTTAGTAAAGAAAGCATATTTTGGTTATTTTTTTAATTAAAAATTAGTCTAAGTTGATAATTGAATTAATTAATTAAATGAAAAGATTTTTTTGGTTTTTATTTTAATTAAGGAAATAAAATAAGAATGGTTAAAAAATATTAAAAACCTAATTCTAAATTAATTTTAATTTATTGCAAAAAGATATTAATGTTAAACCTATTTAAACTAAGTAAATTAATTAATTGTTATTTACAAAAATAAATAATGAAATTAATGGAATTAATAAAATATTATTTTTGTTGTTTCTGATTTTTTATGAAAAAGTTAATTGGTTAATTAATTAATTAAGATAATAATAATAAAATAGAAAAAATAATGAAAAGAAAATAAAATAAAGAACAAACTCAGGGGGGTGTGGGCCTGATCTAGGAGTATGATCAGTAATTCTTGGCCCATTAACACCATCCTGCTTTGACCCTTAGAGATTCCATAGGCGCATGTTGATCAGGGTTCATGGTGAACCTTCAATCTGGATCATTAGATTTGATTGGCAAGCCATCTGACAGGTGGATCCCTGAGGCGTATGGTGGACCAAGTTTTTGAATGCTGCGTGAGATTACCTGAAAACAAAATTTATCAAAGTTTTGGGGGACCTGGGATTCGAACCCAGGTCCCAATGGTATCATGCACTAACGCCTTGCCAGCTGAGCCATTGGTGTTTCTTGTTAATAGGATAATCAATAAACGTTATATGCGCAACAATCAACTATGCCTGAATAAAACAAATAAAAGCGCGTAATTTTAAATGGGCCAATGGGAGGGAGACGTCTGGTCGTCTTCTCCAAAATAACTCTGGTTATTTACCTGCGGATTTTTATCCGCAGGAAGATTCATGGGATGTCTCCAAAATTCTTCCTAGGCCATGTAAATGCAAGTTAAGGCCATCATCGTGTTCGTCTTGCTTCCCTGAACACGACTATAGCCATGAATTGTCTTGATTTTGCCCGTACACAAAATGCCTAAAAATGAAGCAAAGAAACCCTAGGTTCGGGTATCACATTAGAAGCCATGAAAATAAAATTGAATGATGTAGAAAGCTTCGAAATCAAGCATGGATCAAGAATATGTTAATATTTGGTCAAAAAGATGCAAGAATGAGGAGTTAAATTTTCATGTGCAGAGGCATATTCAGGAACACTTACAGCGTGTTACAGGTGGTCTTAAGGTCCAATTTTGGTTGCTATAGCTTCAGGAGGTTGCTGGTAAGAGAGCTACGTGAAGCTTTTGCCTTGGAAACACCTCCAAACAAGAATTCGATCTCCCACTTTTCACACTTTTTTCCAAACCTTATATGGCCGTTTCAGTAGTGCTTTGTCCGTATTTTTTGTCTGCCTCTCTTGTGTGCATATAATAGAATGAATTTAGGTCAACACTTGGGCATTAAACCATATGCATTGAAGAATCAAGATTTGCTTTTGATCACCATAATCAAGTTGCCATATTTGCATCAAATCTGAGATTTTGTGCCTGTTGTGAGTTGGCACGAGTTTGATTGAGTATCACAGGATATTTGCAAGCTGTAATGATCACAAGAATCCTCTTACATCAATTTTTAGATTTTATTTGATTTAATATTGATTTAAAATGAATTAAATCAATAAAAAATTAAATAAAATAGAAAAATAAATAAATGGCCATGAAATCAAATATGGGACACGTGTGTGGCATGAAAAGACTATATCAAGTTGAAAAAAGTGGGCCCTTTTGTCAAAAATTAGAGTTTTTAGGATAGTTGACTTTTGGCAAATTTGGAAAAATGCCCAACTTCAACAATGCATAACTTATTCAATTTTGAACTTTTGGAGGTGTTCTTGGACTTCTTAGAAACCTTGCGATGTCCTCTAATCAACCCTTTTGGTCTCATATAATTTTGATGTTCCATGCTCAAGTTATAAGTTTTGGCAAAAAAGGTGTTTTTGTTGACTTTCAAAAATGACCTATAATTTCCAAATTTATAACTTTTTGTGAGAGAATTTCTTGATCTTGGGGTGTGAATATGGATTGTAGGAAATTGCATCCTCTTCAAAATGAGCTTTGGATGTGTCATTTCTCATAAAGTATGAGAAAGTTATGCTTAGTCAAAGTTGAGTTGACTTTTCCTACAAAACCCTAATTTAGCAACTTTTGAATTTTGATGAATTTTGAGCAATCCTTGATGAATCATGATTAACCCTTGATCAAATTATGAATTATCCTTCAAAATGAGAATGTTGACAAAAAATCTTGAGGTTTGACTGTTTGTAGGTCACAGTTAACTTTTGCCCTAGCAAAGTCGATTTTTGGACCTCTTGAACAATTGACTGACCAAACTTCCTCTGCAAGGCTTGAAATTTGACATGGATGAACTTGAGAACATATTAGGACATTGGGTAGAACTTGAGGTCATTTGGATGCAATAACCTTGATGCAACACAAAACCCTAATTTTGAGGTTGACTGCCTTAGGAGGTGATTTGACTGTCCAATTCTTGAGCCGATCTTGAGCAACTTGGAGATTATTCTTGACATGTCTTGAGAAATATGGGAGGGAAAATTTTGGGGTACAACACACGTGAATCAATATGAGGCAATAAGATCTTCTTCAATACTAGATCTCCTTCTTTGAATACGCGAGGACGGACTTTCTTGTTGAAGGCTTTCTTCATTCGTTTATGATATAATTGACTGTGGCACACAATTGTCAAATGTTTCTCTTCGATAAGGTTAAGATCATCAAGTTATGTTTGAACCCACTCGGCTTCTTAGAACTTTGTTTCCATTAGCACTCAGAGTGATGGAATTTCTATCTCAACTGGGAGTACTGCCTCCATGTCGTATACCAGAGAAAAAGAAGTTGCACCTGTTGATGTGCGTATAGAGGTATGATAACCATGTAAAGCAAAGGGAAGCATTTCTTTCCAATCTCTATATGTCTTCACCATCTTATGAATGATTTTCTTGTTTACAGCTTCGACGAACCCGTTCATCTTTGGTCGATATGGTGAGGAATTATGATGGTCGATCTTGAAATCGTCACATAATTCTTTCATCATTTTGTTAGTCATATTAGACTCGTTACCAGTTATGATCCTGTACGGAACCCCATATTCGCATATGAGATTTTGCTTGATGAAACGGGTGACCACTTGGCTTGTCACATTTGCATATGATGTTGCATCTACCCATTTGGTGAAGTAATCAATGGCGAACAGTATAAATCGGTGTCCGTTAGATGCCTTCGATTTGATCATACCTATCATATCAATTCCCCACATTGAGGACGGCCAAGGAGATCTCATGACATTCAGAGGTGTAGGTCGTACATTCATTTTTTCGGTGTAGATTTGGCATTTGTGATAGGTTTTTGTATAATGATAGCAATCTACTTCCATTGTTAACCAGTAATACCCTTCCCGTAGGATTTTTCTTGTCATAACATGCCCATTTGTATGGGTTCCGAAAGTGCCTTCATGGATTTCCCTCATAAGCGTGTCCGCTTCTTGTTTCTCCACACACCTGAGTAGCACCATATCGTAATTCTTTTGTACAGTACATTACTACTCAAAGAATTTTGATGCTATCCTTCGCAAAGTTTGTTTGTCAATGATAGAGGCATTTTCAGGGTATTCTTGCTTTTCAAGATATCTCTTGATGTCATAGAACCAAGGCTTGTCGTCTGGTCCTTCTTCAATAGTGAGACAATGTGCTGGCTCTTCAAAATGTCTGATAGTGATGCATGGCTCGTGGTTGGGCCAGGTTACCTTAAACATAGCTGACAAGGTTGCTAGAGCATCTGCCATTTGATTTTCTTCTCGCGGGATGTGGTTGAAAGTAATTTCAGTAAATTCTGCAACTAGCTTTAAGACATGATCCCGATATGGAATCAAGTTTGGGTGTTTGGTTTCCCATTTACATTTGACTTGGCATATGAATAATGCGGAGTCTCCAAATACTTCAAGGTATTTGATTCTCAGATCGATGGCAGCTTCCAGACCTAGGATGCAAGCTTCATATTCGGTGATATTGTTGGTGCAGTCGAAACATAACTTTGCAGTGTATGGTTTGTGATAATTATTTGGAGAAGTTAAAATTGTCCTGATACCATGTCCTGATGCATTTTAAGCTCCATCGAACATGAGTATCCAACGTGCCCCTGGTTCAGGTCCTTCATCGGGCCATTGTATTTCATAGTTATCAATAGCCATAACATATTCGTCTGGAAAGTCAAATTTCATGGGCTGATACTCTGGCAATGGTTGATGGGCTAGATGATAAGCTAGTACACTACCTTTGATGGCCTTTTGGGTAACATATAGCATGTCGTACTCTGATTATAACATCTGCCATCGAGCAATCCTTCCTGTGAGAGTTGGTTTCTTGAAAACATATTTTAAAGGATCCACCCTTGCTATTAGCCATGTGGTATGTGTTAACATGTATTGCCTCAATCTCTTAGTGGTCCAAGCCAATGCACAACAGGTTTTCTCAAGGAGCGAGAACCTGGTTTCACATACAGTGAATTTCTTACTGAGGTAGTAGATTGCATGCTCTCTTCTACCTGTTTCGTCTTGCTGGCTCAATACACATCCCACCAATCCTTCAAGTACTGTTAGGTACATAATAAGAGGTCTTTCTGGAACTGGTGGCATCAATATTGGTGGCTCTTGCAA
Organism: Vicia faba; assembly: GCA_948472305.1. Classification (NCBI taxonomy): domain Eukaryota; kingdom Viridiplantae; phylum Streptophyta; class Magnoliopsida; order Fabales; family Fabaceae; genus Vicia; species Vicia faba. The sequence goes on along the minus strand of OX451737.1, from coordinate 466,220,569 downwards.
ATATTGCTTTATCGCCTCAAAAGCTGTATGGAAATCCTCATTCCATGTTACGGTTTGATATTTTCGCAACAATTTGAATATAGGCTTACATGTGGTGGTTATGTGTGATGTGAACCTTGAAATGTAGTATAAACATCCTAAGAACCCACGAAACTCTTTTTGTCTTTGGCGCTGGCATTTCTTGTATGTATTTTACTTTGGCGGGGTCCACTTTGATACCATGCTGGCTTACAAGAAAACCCAATAACTTGCCTGACCTGACACCAAAGGTACACTTGATTGGGTTCAACCTTAATTTAAACCTTCGCAGTCGGTCAAATAAATTCTGTAAATGTGTGATTTTGTCCTCCTCTATATGAGATTTAGCGATCAGATAATCTACGTACACCTTAATCTCCTTGTGAATCATATCATGGAACAATGTCACCATTGCTCGTTGATAGGTTACCCCTGCATTCTTCAAACCGAATGGTATTACTTTGTAGCAGAAAGTCACCCAAGGTGTCATGAAGGTAGTCTTATCCATATCTTGAGCCGTGTTTTCTACCATAACATCTATGTGAGGTAGCGGGAAGTCATCTTTAGGACTTGCTCTATTTAGACCCCAATAGTCCACACACATGCGTACTTTTTCATCTTTATTTGGTACTTGCACAATGTTAGCTATCCATGGTGGATAGTCTACCACTGCTAAGAACTCTGTGTCGAATTGTTTAAGAACCTCTTCCTGAATTTTGCTGGACATATCCGGATGAGTTCTCCTGAGCTTTTGCCTGACCGGGGGATAACCTTCTTTGAGCGGTAGTCTATGTACTACAATGTTTGTATCTAACCCTAGCATGTCTTTGTAAGACCAAGCGAATATATCCATATACTCGTGCAATAACTTGATCAGTCTTTCTTTGACGCTTTCTTCTAACACTACCTCTAGCTTAATCTCTTTTGGATCTTCTGTTGTGCCAAGATTAATAGTCTCAATGGGCTCTTGATATGGTTGTATGTTATCAGCCTTTTGTTCTATACTTCTAGCCAGTTCTTCAGAAAGTTCAATATCTTCAACATCTTCCTCTTCAGCTTGGTTGACGGGATTATCAAAATCATATTGGATAGTAGCAGTAACATCATCAATGATTTTTGGCATGGATCTGCACATTTATCATGTTTTCGTGCATTTTTTGTTTAGTACGTGAATTTGGAAAATGCATATGAGAGAAAGTATTTCTATTTTTTTAAAATATATAGTATAAATGCAAAAAGAAAAACAAGGATCTTAATTGAATACAACACATTTTTATTAATCGTTAATATTGATTGAAACACACAGGGACCCTTACAAACAACTCTTATGCCTCGGGCTTGACATAGGTTTTTTCAAAAACAAAGAAAGTTACTTTGGAAAGAAAATTTCAGGAATCTCCACAACTGTCCAGATCTTCAATTCTTTTCCTGGGGCGCATTCATGAATGAAATCTGATGCCCTTTTGATGTTGTTTTTGTGGGGAACCATTGCCACTTATTCACCATGTTCTACCCCTTTGTTGATAAAGGTCTCCTGGATTAGTGGAAACCGTGCTTTCCCTTTTAGAGTAGCCTTCGATGATTTATAACCCAAGCCAAAACGGTTCTTCTTTTCAGATATTTCAGGGAGCTTTCCCCAGTATTTCGAGTCAACATTCTCCACTACTACTTGTAAGTCTCTCCAAGAGGTCATAATAGGCTTTATGATATTTTCTACCGGTAAGGTTATTATTGAAGCAACCTCCAATACTTGAAATGGTGTAGCTATGCAATCTTCATCAGCACTGATATACCTGTAGGACTCAATGTGACTTACGAAGATGTCTTCCTCTGACCAGTCTTCCTTCAACAAAGAACTTTAATTTTTGATGTAAAGTCGAAGTGACTGCCCCTTCCGCATGGATCCAAGGTCGTCCGAGTAAACATGTATATGCTGGTTCTATATCCATGAATTGAAAGGTGATATAGAACATGTGCAAGCCGATCTTGACAGGAAGGTCTACTTCTCCGAATGTTGTGCTATGAGAACCATCGAAAGCTTTGACTATCTTGGAACTCGGTCTTATCACAACACCGTATAGTGTTAACTTCATAGGGCTAGACGTGGGTAACACATTGAGGGAAGAATGGTATCAGTAAGCACCCTGGATAGACTTGTAGTACCTATCTGTATTGAAATATGTAGCGCTTGATTGTGAGTCTGGCCCTATGGAGGTAACTCACTATCGTTGAAACCCAAATAGGATCCAGAGGTCAAATTTGCTACCACATTATCAAATTAGTTGACAATAATTTCTTTTGCAACGTGAGCAAAACTTAAGACTTTCATCAAACAATCTCGATGCGCTTCTGAATTGATGAGCAAGGAGAGTATGGAAATCTTGGATGGAGTCTGGTGAAGTTGGTCTAGTACCCTATAGTCACTTCTCTTAATTATCTTTGAGAATTCGTCGATCTCTTGGTCGGTGAAACTTTTGTTTGCAGGCTCTTGATTCATCTCTTCTACTACTTTTCCTTTTTCCTTTGTCAACAAGTCGCTTTTGTTTTTCAAAACATTCTCATTCTTCTCCGATGGTTTATATCTTAACACCTGGCCACTACAGGTTATGCCCCCCGTCCCTGCTATATTTGAAATTTCAGGTTCTTGACTTGATGATGGCTCACATTCTTATTTCGAGTCATTGACATACACAGCCGGATCATAACTCCATGGTACTGCCTTGTCACTTTTGTAAGGGATAAGAGATGACCCTTTAATTACCATGTAGTCTTTGGCACTACTGGTAGTTTCAGAGTTTGCTTTATTATAGGGGTTTATGTCGAATCTCCCCATGGAATCACGAGAGTTTTCTTGTCATGATTTGTCTTTTGATAAGGAATCACTGATGGTTTCTTCGTACTTACTTCAATTGCTGTTATATACTTAGCCTCAGGGTATGGTCCGAATAGGACTATCCCCGGATCCACCAATTATTGTAAGGTTTTTTCAAAAGCTTCGTTATGTTCCAACAGGAACCCACATTCTAATAGATATTCTTTCAATAGTCTTATCAGAGACTTTTCTTGTTTTCCAGCCCCAAAGTCGGTGACTACTTCGGTCGCATTTATTTTTGGACCACCATGCAGAGGAATAGGGTTTGATTTGATGTTTGGTTTTTCGAAGGTAATATCTTGAACCTCTAATAAGTCTTGAACCTTATGCCTAAAGGCCCAACATTTCTCTAGGGTATGGCTCAGATAATTTGCATGATATTCACACCTAGCATCAGCGTCATATCTTGGTAGGAGTGCCCCAACTAGAGGAGCTAGAGGTTTGAGTTCTACCATAGACGCTTTAACCAAATGTTGTAATAGATGAAAATATGGCATGGGAAGGGTGCCAAACTTCCTTAGAGGTCTGTCAAACATATTTTGTTGTTGCTACTCTCGCGAAATCATTAATGGTTGTTGTGCTCTCGGTTGTGAATCCACAACATTAACTTCACCCTCTTTCCTTTTTGTAAAGTTAGGAACCGTCCTTTTTGTGTTTAAAGGAGCATTTGATGACCCCCCCCCTTGAATATTTCCATTCTTTATCCATGTCTCTATCCTTTCTCCAATGTTCACTAAGTCAGAAAACCCTGAATAAATGCTTCCTACCATCTTTTCATAGTATACCCCTTATAAGGTTCCCATATGTCGACTATCTCTTTCTCCAGAAGTGGTGGTTGCACACAAGAAGCCATCTCCCTCCACCTTTGAGCGTACTCTTTGAAGGACTTTTCCTTCTTTTGGGATAGGTTCTGGAGTTGTGTGCGGGTAGGGGCCATATCTAAGTTGTATTTATACTGCTTCAAGAATGCATTGGCAAGATCTGCCCATGTTTTTATATGTGCCCTTTCCAACTGTATATACCAATCCAGTGATTCCCCACTCAAACTATCTTGAAAGCAATGAATAATTAACTTCTGGTTCTGAGCGTAAGCATAAATTTTCCTACAGTACACGCGCAAGTGATTTCTCGGACAAGTGAGCCCTCCGTACCTTCCAAAATTAGGTACTTTGAATTTCAGCGGGATTATTACATCCGGAACGAGACCCATCTCAAGGGCATCGACGTAAAAAGCATCATATCCTTCCACGGCTTTCAAACTTTCTTCTAAAGCTTTGTATTGGTCCACTGCCAATGGGTTTTCAACAGTGGGGGTGTTGGTCACTTTCTGCGGTGCCTGATTAACATCCTCTAAATCGTGATCTCTATATTGTAAGTCCAAGTAATTGTCAGCATGATTAACCGGAATTTGAAGGGTATGAGATGCCCCTGCCTTTGGTAGATGTGGGATGAACCCCTCAGATTCTTGTCTCATCTCATGTTGAGCCATGACAGATTTCGGTGGCCCTGTTTCCTATCCTTTTTTCAGTTGGTGACCGCCCGATGCACCAATAACTTGGGTTATTTCTTCGAAAGCTACTATGGGAATTTGTTCTTCCCTATCAATGATGTTCTTCAAAGCTAGAAGAACCTGACTCATATCTCCCCTCATTGAGTCGACGTTTCTCTTAACTTTCTCCATATCTATTTTGAAAGCTACTTGAATTCTCTTCTATTTGTTCCATGGCTCTTAGTTGGTGAGCTCTCGTTTGATACGGCGGCCAAAGAGATGATGGTTTCCTTCTACCAGTGGTTCAACTGGATAATATTTTTGAAAAAAAATGAGTTTTTGAGTGGCAAATTTATGAGATGTAGTGTTTTTATGAGTGCATGATTATGTATGCATGATGTTAAGATTTATACTTTGTGTGTCTTATTCACCTGGGTATATATATTCTTTTTATAACATTGTGTATATATATATATATATATATATATATATATATATATATTTTTTTTTTAGGTTTTGATTTTTTATATTTGGTGAGTATCTGGAAAATGAATACATAAACAAGCTAGGAAACACAATGCTTTTATTGAAACGTCAATCGTCTTTAAAAATATAATACATTTCAGATATTGAAAAATATTACAATTCTAAAATAGTAAACTTGCTGGAAATGAAATAAACAAAAGGAAAATAATCTTCTAAGCCCATCTGCGAAGGTCTTCTCTGAAACGATCGACCATTATCCTGTATAGTTTGAGAAAATTGTCAACGTCCTCTGGGAGAGGGACCATTACACTTTCTGCGTCCCTTAAGCTTCTAGGAATGTCTTCGATGAGGTTGTTGGCCAAGAACGCAAGCTTCTCATGCTTATCTTTGTAGTATCGGTATTCCTGGTAGAGGTTGGGAATTATCTTGTGGTTATCCCTTCCTGCTTGGGCAATCTTTGTATACTGCTCTTCCCAATACATCTTTTCATCTCTCAGCTCTGTATAGAGTCTTCGCTGTATTAGAAAGTCCTTTTGGAGGCCCTCCAGCTCGAGGCATACATTCTCATACTCATCAGTTTTCTGGGCCAAATGTCTTTCTACCCTCGTCTTTACAAGGCGCTTTCTAACTTATGACTCTTGGCTATCCTGAAGCCTAGTAGTGAGGTACTTCAACTGTTTTTCTTGGTTTAAAGATATTTGGGCCAACCTTTGGATCTGAGCCCTCAACTCTTCCTCTAGTACTTTCTTTTCTTGCACAGCTTTTTCATACCATCTATTTAACTTTCTGATTTCATTGGCAGCATCTTCCAGCCTCTAATTATGGGAATCCAGATTAAAAGTAGCACTTAATAGCCCTTCGGTTGAACGATTCCTTTTCAAACTTTCCTTTTCAAATTCTTCGCGTTCTTTTTTAATTTTTTGATCTTTCGGTTCAAGTATGCGCTGCATTTGTCTTTTCTCTTTGGCCAAGTTAAGGAGATTGAGCTCTAGTTCTTCCTTCTCCCTCTGAGCCTGCTTCAGTTCTTTTTTCAAATCATCTACCTCTTCTAAAGACATAGGAGGAATGACTGGGACCTCTTGCTTATACTCAGGATCTATATCAAAAGGAAGTTTGATAATTTGCACCCTGTTTAGAATCCATTGAGTGTAAGGTTCTTTTGCCACTGCATTTTTCCTTTGCGCTTTTCTTTTGTTAACCCTACTCCAAGCCCGAATGATTTTGTTAAGTAGCTCTCGGTCATTTTTTCCCATGTCATGAACGATCACTTGCTGAAGTTGTTCATCCGAAGGTCTGTCTTCCAGAGGATACCCTAGTTGTCGTAGGGCCAAGGTGGGATTGTAATTGATGCAGCCTTGTGACCCGATTAGTGGGACATTAGGAAAATCCCCATAACTATAGACAGTATCACTGATATCTAACTTCCTAGCATACCACAATACAGAGCTAACAATGAGAGACCTTAACTTCTGAGGCCATTCATACCTTGTCAGATTCAGGATCAAATAATCTTCTTTGTAAAGGTGAGTCATGAATCAGGAGTATAACAATGGAATACAACAATTTAGGGTACCTCTTTTCTTCTCGTACCGTGTATGAATGGCATAGTAGATATCAGCAAGCAGAGCTGGAGTGGGATTTGTATTAAAAAAATTTGTACCCCAAAACACACTGATGGTTGCAGGGTCAATATAGTCTATAGTGCGCATAAATAAGACAACACCAAACATGAGCATCCCAAGACAGTCGACACAAGATTCCCATTCCTTGTTATTTTCCAAATCAAGAGCTTTACTCTCCAGATAACACCTTTTAATCCCTTGCACTTCTCCTTCTTTCTTATAATTAAGAGCAATCTCAGGATAAGGTATTCCCAAACCTTAGGCCAGTATTTTGATATCAATGGTCTGTCCAATACCTGTATAAGCTTTCTCTTTGGAGAAGTTAAAAATTCTATCCAATTCCTCTAAGGCCAGAACTAACTAGAAATCTTGAAATGTGAAACATCTCAACAGAGGATCATAGAACTGTACTAGAGCAGAAATAGCGTCCAATTGCACTTCGACTTTGGTTAAATCCAAAATATCCCCCATAGCAATGAGTAAATGCTTTCGTGGCCCTTTCAGATAATCTTTCCTTTACAGCTTTGATTTGAGTCACATCTGGCTTGCCAACATTGGTACGAACGAACCGTTTTCCTATAGAATTCATTTCCAGATACTCACACAAAAAAACATTTACTCTTTATATATATATATATATATATATATATATATATATATATATATATATATATATATATATATATATATATATATATATATATATATATATTCCCTTGTACCCTGTGAATAAGACAAACAAAAGCAAACAATGTATGATGAACATGTGAAATGTAGAGATGCATGAATATATGAGTAAAAGGTTAAACGACGGGATTTAATGAACAGTAACCCTTAGAAGGTAGGCTCTTAGATTAGTTTTATGGATATTCTACCCTCCCTATAAGGTGGTTTCCTTAAGGGTATCACGAATAACACTAGAGGGAAAGGCACGAGGGCCTCCCTTAAGTGGAATCTCTTTATAGACTGAAACTTTCGTCTCTAGGTCGTGCAAGGTCTCATCATGAGATTTTAGTTTGAGGTTTATACAAAGAGCCATAAGCGTCATTCCAAAGTCCTGCTTCCCAAGAGGATGTCTCTTGAGACGTATTTCTTTTTCGGAATTCCACCGACTCTAGGTGAAGTCGTCACATGAACTCATAGGGATGATGTATCCCCTTGGCTAATAGACGAACCTTCTTTCTAAAGGTTTTTTGAAAATATTTTGCAAGATTTTTAAATCCCAGCACAGATATAAGCATAATAAATAATAAAGCAAAATAAGCAATAAAGAGATAAATAAATAAATAATAATAAAACCCAAATAATAAGAAAAACCCTAAAACCTAAAGGGGACTTCTAAACCTAGGGTTGAGTCCCCAGCAGAGTCGTCAACTGTTGCAACTGGTTTTTAAATCAGAGTCGCCACCCTTAATTTTTATCCTAAAGAAAGGGAGTATAAAGGAATAATCTTAAAAGTAAGATATTCTAGATTTGGACTCGGTTCTAGACGAGGGGAAGGTGTTAGGCACCCCTTATCTACCTTGTTTGCAAGGATACTAGGTTTATAAGCGCGATGTTTAGGAAATATGGTTTTAATTATTAGTTAGCGAGACTCGCCACAATTTTAATTGTATGCCTACTGTTGTACCCCAAAATTTTCCCTCTCATTTCTCAAGAATTTTCTCACAAGATCTTCAATCGCTCAAGTTTGCAACACCAACACATCAATTTAGGTTTGGAATTGGAAAAAGGGTAAAATGGTCCAAATGCACACAGAAAAGTCAAACTTTGACTTTTGGATCAAAATCAAGTTTCAAAAATCATATTCTATCAAGACATGTTAGAATATGAAGTTTAGTTCATTAATAAAATCAAAAGTCAAAATTACTTTGGAAAAGTCAAAATTCTAAACACTTAGAAATTTTTCTAAGTGTTAAGAAAAGATGATAAGTTCAGAACTTCTGGCCAGATTTTCATCATGATGCAAGCTGATTCAGGAAGAACTTCTGAAATAAGAGTTGTAGATCTCAACGAGATCTAAAACATTGCAGAACATAACTTCTTCTAGAAATGCTGGGATTTCAAGTTATAAATCCTTGAAGACACGTCCATGAAGCTGAAGCACTTAGTAAATTGTGAGCATTTCCAAGTCAGAATTGGGTTAGAACTTCTGGGCCAGTTTTCACGTGAACTCAATCAGAGTTTGCAAAGGAGATTCAAAGAAGGCTTACAAAGCATGTTACAAGGTTTCTAGAAAGTCTGAGAACTCCTTCAGATCATGCTGGAACAGGGAGATTTAAAGATCAGAAGTTGGACATTTATTCTTAATTTAAGTTACGTTTATGCTTAACTTCTGATCCAGTTTCAAGCTATGATGTATAATCTCATGTTGCAGGCTTTCTGGCTTGTTAAATCTCGTCATCATTTAATGCTCACACCCACTTTTTAGTCTTTATCCAAAGGATTTTCCCACGTGTGGTATAGAAGTACCATTGTTGTACTTGGAGAGTAAACTTTTGTACAAAGTTTATGTTGGGCCCATGCTTTACTTTTTCTTCTGAATGTACTTCTCCACAAATCATTCCTATAAACTCAAATTAAGTGTGCTTAAAGCTGTTAACCACTCTACTTTGCCTTGAAACCAGGCATGTCTAAACTTGCTTCAAAAACAAGTAAACGATCCATAATCCATGATGGTTGTACTCTTGATTTCTCCAAGCTTCTAAATTCTTTGCCTATAAATTCAACTTCATTTGCAAATATCAAAGGAGAGGAGACATTGAAGAAAAGCCTTGAAACCTTGCTGAAAATTCCAAGAACTTGAAATTGCAGTCCAAACATAAAACTTGCTAATTTCTAGTTTCTTGCATCCAAACTTTAATCTTCCTTGTGCATTTCTTGGCCAAATCACCCACACGGTTTCTGACATACACATAGAGGCCTTCCCAACTTCTGTTTTCAAACTATAACACAATCTTCACCACTCCCTGTTTCAAAAAAAAAAACAGAACGTTGCACTTTGACCGCTCCATAACATTTCAGCCATCCATAACTCAAGTTAAGGTTTGCTTCAGCTTTCTGAGAACGTGAGGAAGCTGACCATAATATCACAGCAATCTGAACCAGTTTAACTCACAATAGTTTCCAGCTGCAAGGTAAGTTTCTTATGACTCTTATCTCATTATTTAGGCATTGTTAGGCTTGCAATTTCAAAGATACAATGTAGACATAATGGCTATGATTCTGTACATATTTATAGATTTCATTTATATGACCTAAGTAGAGGGAATTTCATATCAGAACTTCTTGAGGAAATTAGGATGCGAAATTAGGATTATAAAAACTCATATTTGCTTCTGGTTTACAATTCTGATGCTTTGTATTTCTGGAACATGATGAAATTTTCCATAACTGTTGTGTTTGCATTTTCCATTTTTGTTGAGAAATGACTAAGTTGCAGATGCTCTGGTTGGTGCGAAGAAGAAGATGAAGTTCATCATCAGAACTTACTTTGTAATATATGTTTATGTTTTTGCTTCTAATACCGGGTGTATAGCCACCCCAGTGGTGGAGAGCATGCACATAAGGCATTAGTGTTAAAGGTCATGAGTTCTAGCCCAAGAAACACCTTTTTATGTTTATTTCTTGACATTTTTCCCATTATTTGCCAAAACAGTGATCCTGGATCAGAACTTCTAGATAAACCCCCCTTTAGTTTATTGCCAAAACAGTACTCTTGGACCAAAACTTCTAGATATTCTCCTCCAACAGCATTGACACCTCACTTACCCATTATCAGAACTTCTAGCTTGCCAGTAACACTAGACCTCTAGGTTTCCAGCTGCATTATAACTTCCAAACTCTCTCAACAACCAGAACTTCTGACCTTCTAATAATACTAGAACTTCCAAGCTCCCTCAGCAACCAAAACTTCCAACATTCCAATAACACTAGGACTTCTAGGTTTCCAGTTACATCAGAACTTCTAGGATTTACTTTGTTCCCTGCAACCTCAGAATTTTAGTGCGCCCGGATCTAAAACTTTTGGCCTTCCCCATTCCTGCTAACATTTTCTTTCTGATTTGCAGCACACCAGAGTCAGAACTTCTGCTCCTTATTTCTATCCTTTCAGCAATACGCTGACTCTGATTCTTTTTTCCCTTATTATTTTTATCATCACTTCTATTTTCGTTAATCAAAAACACCAAAAATACTTTATATTCATACACTTTTCTTTATTTCTTTTAAAACAAAAAGACTAAAAAATATTTTCTTAAGCAAATTTATTTCTTCTCTTAACCAAAACAAAACAAATCTATTTTACATTTCAATTCTTGTACATTATGGTTGTAATAGATAATTAGGAATTTAATTTCTTGCAATCCCCATTTGTAAATTTGTACACCCCATTCCCCTAATGATTATAATAGCGTAGGATATTTACTTTCCGCAATTTATCGCTTCCATATAAATGTTAGTAAAGTAGGATTTGTATGGGAAGATAAAAATCAATCTTAGAAGAACATTAATCCAAGATAAACCAAGCATGAAATACAAACACTATTTACACATGCATCCCTAGGGTTAACTCCACTTGTTGCCTTTTGAAAATGGTCATGTTATGCATGTGAGACGTCTTAGCAAAAATAACCAAAAATACAAGATCATAGTCCCTCGATGACGCTTCGAATGTTGCCTTACAAATGATCTTAGTCCCTCAAAAGAAATGCTAAGATATCTCACAACATTGCTATTATGACTATACGATGACCCACGCCCATCCCTTTACATCCAAAGATAAAGCTTCTTACCAATCAATGGTAAGATAGCAACATTTAAAGGAGGAGGAAAAGAACAAAGACTTTTGAGTAGGTAGAAACGTTCTTAGTTGCTTGCTCATTTTCAAAACAAACATCTTTTCAAATGCACCAACACTTTCCATGAAATATTTTCAAAAAGTCCAACACTTTGTATGCATTCTTATAGAGATGAGAATCATTACAAATTTTTCCTAAACAAAGGCGCTTTTCAAAAAATACTTACAAAACCCATCACAAAGCACATTTTCAAACAAAAGCAAATGATCTAGCAAGCAACTAAGAGTCCATAGATAACTACAGATGAAAAGGGTGCTAATACCTTCCATTTTCATAATCTACCCCCCAAACTCAAGAAAATAATCTCAAAGGTTTTCTTGTTCTTTTCACCCTTTCCTTAATTGGATAAGAGAAAAGTCGATGGTGACTCTTGCTATCCGCAACAATTGCGATCAAACGTAAAACATCCCAAGTCAGTTCTCCCACCATGTTACAGAATTGGCGACTCTGCTGGGGACTATTATGATTCTTGAAAGTGGGGTTACCTTAGGGCTATATCATATTTACTTTCTTTTCTTTGTTTGACTTGTTTGCTTTACATTTTGGATTCCTTGTTTGGGCTTGCTTTGATCCTCTACCCGAATCTGGGACACCTTTTTAGGTAAGTAGCAATAGATTATGGAAATTTTACGGTGTAGACAGATATGGTTAAAGCAATGGCTACGTTAGTGTGACACATTTATTGGTACAGGTATCCCTTGTGTTGAATCGATGAGAATACGGGGCCGCTGAGCAGCGTCATGAAGCACTAACTGACCGTAGAACCTTAGTTGAACAACTTGGCCATTAGGAAGTAGTGAGATAGCCGGTTTCGGTGGAAGACTAAAAATTGGTTGATACTCGATACTACACTCATTGAGATTGGACTTTTGGGATATATCAACCGCAAGAAAAAATTGATTGTGCTGAGACAATGCCTAAAAGAAAGGCCAGTGATATTGAGATCCTCTCGAACCCGGTTACTTTCTAGGACAGGTTGAGCCAACTAAACTTCAAGAGGGTACTTACCTATCAACTCCATGCAAGTATAAACCTAAGGACTTGTATGCTTTATATGTACATAACAACTTGCTTACTTGTACATAACATCATAAACATTATAACATCATAAGCACTCTCACTAACAATTTCAAGGATTTAGGAATTTATCTTTGTTTTGTTTTGTAGGCCATGAATCCCATCTGAAAGAACACCATCTGAATCAGCTTCGTGAAAGCACACCCTGAACTCCAAGAATTAGCATCAAGGGTGCCTGAAGACTCTCCTTTCACCAAGAAATATGGTCGACTCCTCAGTTTGGCTACCTCCAATTTCCAAGAAGAGATGATGTGTGTGATCTTCTAATTCTTTGATCCCATACATCACTGCTTCACCTTCCATGACTATCATTTGGTGCCAACACTAGAAGAATTCTCTCTACTATTAGGAGTGCCAGTGCTTGATTAAGCACCGTTCACCGGTTTAGAAGGGATTCTGAAACCTGAAGTCATTGCCGAAGCCTTGCATCTAAAGAGAGCCGGCATTTTAGCAAATTGGGAGACTAGAAGAAGAGTTAAAGGGTTCCTAGCCAAGTTCTTATTGGAGAAGGCTCGTTCATTCTGGGAAGATATGGATTTTCAAGGCTTTGAAGATATCCTAGCCCTTCTCATATATGTTTTGGTTCTATTTCCCAACTCGGACCAATTCATATATGTGAACACCATCAAGGTCTTTCTATCTCGTAATCCTATACCTACCTTATTGGGAGACATATTACATTGTTTCCATACCCGCACCATGAAGAAAAGAGGTACTCTCTTGTGTTGTATTCCCCTACTCGCCAAGTGGTTTACTTCACACCAACCTCGATCAACATTGAAGAAAAAGCAAAGATTGATATGGTCTCAAAAGATGATGTCCCTCACCCACTCTAATATTCATTGGTGTTCGAGATCCTTGGAAAATACTTCTACCATTGACCATTGTAGGGAATTCCCTAATGTCCCTCTGCTTGGCATTAGGGGAGGGATCACTTACAACCCTTTCTTAGCTTTACGACAGTTTGGATATACCTGAAGAGATGGTCCTTATGATATGCTCATTCAAGGGTTGGTGTTCGACTACGAGAGTAACAATCAAGGCTACCGTCAGAGGTTTGCACGAGCTTGGATGATGGTAAACAAAGAGGATAATGAGACGTTGGGAAGCAAGAATTATATTCCCCTTGAACCTTACCTTAGGTGGGTACGAGCTCGTGATCATAAGCTCATGATGTCTTACCCCTCCATCCTACCAGTTATCACGGGGCCTGTTGCTGAAGGAGAAGTCTCATATATTGTCCTCCATCCCAACAAGCCTACTTCTCTTGAAGACTTACAAAAGGGTTGGATTCAGCTAAAGGAAGAGAGAGACACCTTTGAAGCTCAATTATACGCAAGCGAGGAAAGGGTTTTGGAGATTACAAAGCAAATTCATGAAGAACAAAGTTTGAATGCCAACTTTGAACCGAAGAGGATGCGTTCGACCTTTTTATCTTAGAAATTTATTTTGTAAGACCAAGAGGCACGTTGTAACCATTTTGAACAGATTAATGCAATTTGATGTTTCTTCATTCTTTGTCTAAACAAATTTAAATTTCATAAATCCTTGAAATCATTTGCATGCACATTTTTCATGCATCATAACATAATAGGTTTTCCACGATAGGTTTCCTTATCTTTCTGCTGTTTATTTCAGCAAGATGGATATCGAGAAAATAGTGAAAGACCCGCAAGCACAAAATTCCCAATTTCAAGAGACTTTGTTGACCCAGGCCAAGGGGCAACAAGAGTTGATGACGTTGTTGGCATCCAAAAATAAACCAAAAAGGAAAGCCCTAGTCAACATGGGTAAAAGATTCAGAGAGCCGATCCACCAGATACCAATAGTTGAAGATTCATCTGAGGAAGATGAAAATCAAATTGGAGAAGCAAGGAGTACCCAGGCTGGGTGTGTCAATGACCGAATGTCCGATGATGAAGACTATTTCGACGAGTAGTATCCTCTTGCCGATGATAGATACAAGCAGCTAGAGGATAGATTGAAGGCCATTGAGATTCAAGCTATCCCTGGTTTGGATTTTGATGATTTGGGTTTAATATATGGGGTTGTCATTCCCCATAAATTCAAGATACCAGTCTTCGTTAAATATGATGGGGCTTTCTGCCCAAAGCTTAATCTGAACTCTTATGTGCGCAAGATACAACCGTACACCGCCGACAAGAAACTTTGGGTCCACTTCTTTCAAGAAAGCTTGGTTGGGACTCAACTAGAGTGGTTTTACCAATTGGAGGGTTCCCGTATCCATACATGGGAAGACTTGGCCACTGCTTTCTAACACCAATACCAATACAATGCCGACCCGACGCCGACTAGAGTTCAACTACAAGACATAAAGATGGGTAAAAACGAGGGGTTCAAAGAGTATGCTCAAAAGTGGAGGGATCTTGCCAGTAGGGTCCAACCACTATTAACTGGAAAGGAACATATTGATATGTTTATGGGTACATTATCTGGTCCATTTTTCAATTTATTGGTTGGGTGTTCTTCATCCGGTTTCACTGAGCTGATCCCGACCGGTGAAAGAGTCGAAAGTGGTATCAAGAGCGGGAAGATCCAAATTGCGTCTGCTTCCACCTCCAACCCCGTAAAGAAACCCTTCACTGGGAAGAAAGAGACTAATGTTTTGTATGGGGTAAGGGCCCGTACCAAGAAGGATAATCGTCCATCCGTTAATGCTATTCAGATTTCCAACCTGACTCCTGTTCAGAGACAATCTTCCAATCATCAACGATTTGAGGCTCCACAAAGATAATTTACAAGGATAGGCATGTCATTATCCCAAGCCTTACAACACCTGCTAAAGGATAACTAAGTGACACTACGTGATCCTCCTTCCAATCCAGATACCTCCTCCCCTAAATATAATATGAATACCAAGTATGCATATCACTCGAATAGTCCCGGGCATGAGACCGATTAATGTTGGGCACTGAAGAAAAAAAATTCAAGACCTAATAGACAACAAGATGATCGAATTTTATCTGCCTACAATCCCCAATGTGATAACGGCACCAATGCTAAACCATGTCAAAGGTGTCAGTGCAATTGAAGACACCATTTTTGTTTCCTCCGTCGAAGATCTAACTACTCTGTTAACCATTGTCAAAAAGAATATGCTGAAAGCTGGGGTTTTCCCTAGCTGTTTAAAGGATTGTGATTGCTGTGACACACAAACTAATGGATGCAAATGGCTGAGAGAAGAAGTTCAACGCCTGATGAATAGTCATGATATCCTATTTGAGAAAACTCCGTTCACCATAAGTTTGACCAATAAGATTGAAGACCTATCCATCATAACAATTTCAAGCAAGCCTCTTAGGATCTCCTCAAAAGGTCCTATCAGGATTTCGAATGAACTGACTATTGCTCCTCTGATAATTACTGCCCCTGGGCCAATTCCGTACTCTTCCAATAAAGCAGTGCCATAGAACTACGGTGCCGAAGTGTTTTACCATGTAATAAAGCAAGATGCTTGGATTGAAGAAAGCAAAGCTGATGACGTTGGTAATATTACTAGCTCTAGTAAGGTAAGCAAAACTGGGATAATCTTTTCGCCCAAAATTTCACCCCTAACTGCTACAATGACACATGTCCGCATCACCGCTGCTAAACCTGGTGTTGGCATTAAAGGAAAAGAGAAAGTAGTTGGGCCTGCTGAGACAGAGGCACACGCAAAATACATTGCTGCTGAGGAACCTTCTACTCAAGAAATGGATGAGATCTTGAAAATTTTAAAGAGGAGTGATTTCAAGATAGTGGAGAAGCTAGGGCAAACCCCTTCTAAGATCTCCATGTTATCTTTGTTGCTATGTTCTGATGCTCATGCCCGGGCATTGATCAAATTCTTAAAGAAGGCCCATGTCCCTCAGGAAACCACAACTGATCAATTTGAAAATTGTGTGGCAAGCTTGATGGCTGAAAATGGGCTGGGGTTCTCAGATGTTGATCTAACACCGCTTGGAAGAAACCATAACAAAGCTCTGCATGTTTCTGTTGAATGTAAGGGGACTACCCTAGCACATGTTCTGGTTGACATTGGCTCTTCTTTAAACGTTCTACCCAAGGAGGCTTTGGACCATTTAAACTATGAAGGACTGGTTTTGAAGCCGAGTGACATCATTGTGAGGGCTTTCGATGGGTCCAAAAGGACGGTTCATGGAGAGGTGGATCTCCCGATCAAAGTGGGCTCACATATTTTCAACTATACTTTCTATATCATGGACATCCGTCCTGCCTACTCCTGTTTGTTGGGTCTCCCTTGGATCCATGGAGCTGGGGCAGTAACATCTACGCTTCACCAAAAGCTAAAATACCCAGTCAAGGGGAGGATCGTCACTGTTTGTGGTGAGGAGGAATTCATGGTAAGCCATCTCAATTCTTTCAAATATGTGGATATGGATGGAGAATTTATAGAAACCCCGTGCCAAGCTTTTGAAGTTGTTCCGCCTATGGTTGCTACTGCCAAAATCTCCTTTGACATGCCCAAAGCTGATAAAGTTGTGCCTAGGATAGTTTCATTTAAGGATGTTCGTGCCACAGTCGAAGAAGGAAGTTGTGATACTAGGGGGAAACTCCCCGAGATCCCGTTCAAAGCAGACAAATGTAGTTTGGGTTTCACTATCAAGGCTCAGAAATAAGTGAGGCGCGCTCGTGCAAGAAAGCCCCCTCCCCGTATTGGAAATCACGAAGTAAACGTTGTGGAGGATGTTGTACCCCAAAATTTGCCCTCCCATATTCTTCAAGATTTGTCAAGAATCATCTTCAAATGGTTCAAGACTACTCAAGGGGTTGCACAGTCAAACCCTCTCCTAAGCCAGTCAAAATTAGGGTTTTGGTTCTCTCAAGGAATTTGAGGTTTTTAATGGCTCAATCAAGTCTCATGTGCCCATATACATTGTCAAGCATCTACATATCAAGTTTCAAGACTTACAATGGCAAATTGCACAGTCAAAAGCTTCATTTGCTTCACAATCAACTACAGGGGCAAAATGGTCATTTTGCAGTCAAAAGTCAAAAATTTTGGTCAACATCTTATTTTGAGTCCACAATCATCATTTGATCAAGTCTTGATCATGATTCCACAAGAATGGCTCAAAAATCATCAAAGATACAAAAGTTACTATTTTTGGACAGCTGAAAAGTCAATTGTAACTTAACCAAGGCATAACGTTTTCATGGTTCATCAGAAAAATCCCATCCAATGCTCATTTTTAAGGGGATGACATTTCCTACAACTCATCTTCACATTCCAAGTCCTAGAAATGCTCTCACAAAAAGTTATCAATTTCTACATTATAGGTCCTTTTCAAAAGTCAACAAATATGCACTTTAAGTCAAAGACCATAACTTGAGATTGTTAAATCCAAATGACATGGGACCAAAGGCATTGGTTAGAGGACTTCAAGACATTTCCAAAATGTCCAAGAACATGTTCATATGATCAAAATTGAGCAAGATATGCATTGGAGAAGTTGGGAAATTTTCATGAATTTGCAAAAGTCAACTTTGCTCAAAACACATCATTTTTGCTAATGGGCCTCAAATTCCTTCTTGAAACTTTGTCCAAGGCCTATGCACGACCCATTGAGCTTAAATTTATTTATTTTCTTATTTTTAAT
Source organism: Vicia faba (assembly GCA_948472305.1). NCBI lineage: Eukaryota > Viridiplantae > Streptophyta > Magnoliopsida > Fabales > Fabaceae > Vicia > Vicia faba. The sequence continues at coordinate 466,202,525 of OX451737.1, read as the reverse complement.
TAATTAATTGAATTTTTTATTAATATTAATTCATTTAATTGATTTAAAATGTAGGAAATTCAAAGATATGGTTTTCAAATCTTTTCATGAAGCAAATATGAGCTGGAAAATTCGTGTGCACATCAAGGGAACAAAATCTCCCAATTTGGCAAGGTTTTTCAATCAAAAAGATGCAAAAATATTTGATTGAAAATCAAATATACAAATCATAATGCCATGGATTTTTGGACCAAGATTTGCCCTAATTCAGTTCTACTATATATGCATAACCTAAACCTAATGCTGCACACGTGAAAAACTGTTGCAGGAACCATATGCAATATTGAAAAAAAAGTCAAGAAAACTCAAAACTGAATTCCATAATTCAACGTGATTCAAAGCTTGTTTTTGTTTCTAATACATTGCTAGCACTCCCAGGAACGCGTAGGGATCAAAACCACACGCTAACACTCAAGGAATCCTGAGAAACAGTCCCACGGTTTGTCAATTTTTTTCATAATCGAAATCCATTGTTCATGCATCATTAACATGATTTGTTGTTTGTTTTGTATTGTATGAGTCCACAGGAAGCTAATGGTGTGAGTTAATTGCCTTGAAACGTCCTGAATCATAAACCACCATTGACGAATTCTAGGTTTTTCAAGCTTCAAAATTAGGGCTTTCCATATCCAGTAAAATTGAACCCCCTAATGCCCATGGCTGAAACCGTCTGAACAAGACGAGCAAGATGGAACCCTCGCGATGAATTTATATTTAGTGTACACCTAATCGCTATTTTTGGTCATGCTGCTTTGTGGGGGTTAAAAACCCCCGCTATTTGATTTGTTTTGCAGGTATCCAGGGAGGAAGATGAAGACGTGTTGACGAACCATTGGGCCATTTGAAAAATATGCGCGCGTTTTAGTTTTACAGCATAGGAATTGATTATTGAATATATTAATTATTGGTTGTCTTACTAATGACTAAAGCAAATTGGTGGAGTTGTTAAGGCAAACGCGTAATAGGCATTGGGACCTGGGTTCGATTCCCAGGTCCACCCCATATTTGTTTCTTGTTTTGCATAATATAATCATGTGCAGGCACTTAAAAGCATTCTACCATGTACCTTCAATGATCAGCGTGCCAAGTGTCTTCAAACAGCAATCCAAAGGCCATGAGAGGGGGAACACCATGTTCCTGGTCAACCAACGCACTGGACCATCCATAAAGTCAAAGCAGGCTTTTGCTAATGGGCCAGATTTCCAGGCTTCACCTCCTTATTGGGTCAACACCCCCCCTGGTTTTCTTTTTATTCTTTTATTCTTTTTTTTCCTTTCTATTTTCTATTATTACTATTATTATTATTAATTCATAAATTAATTATTTTTCATATTAAATTCAGAAACTTAAATATTTATAATATTTTTATCATTTATTAATTTCACTATTAATAATTATTTTTGTAAATAAATTCTAATTAATTAATTTAGTTAAATTAGGTTAACTTTAATCTTTTTTCATAATAAATAAAATTAGCTTAGAATTAGGGTTTTGATAATTTTAATTTCTTTTATTTTATTTCCATTAAAACATAAAAAACACAAAAACATTTTTTCTTTTAATTAAATAATTAATTAGAATTAGGTTTAATATTTAATTTAATTACAAAAAAGGACAAAATTCAATTCTTTTCTCAAAAAGGGTCAAAACCCTAAGACGTTCCTGATTTAATTTCTTTCGCGCTTTAATTCCTTTTGATTATATTGATGTAACTGTTTCCGAGGATGTAATAGTTAATTAGGTCTTTTACCGCTTTCTTCACTTTTCTCGCATTTATTTTCCAAACGGGTTTTGATTTTGGCGATGTATAGACCCGCGCCTTGTAATAGCGTATATTTACCTTCCGCACTTTATTTTCCGCACTCTTAACTGTTAAATATGCATGCAAGACTTGAATGACAAATAAAATCAACCCGTAGCTCACAAATGCATGTTCAAAGATAACATAAACTGAATTTAACGCACATGCACATGCCACTCCTAGGGTACGCCTCACTGGTTGCCTCGACGTGGTCATTAAGTATAGGGTGTTTTAGAGGTCGCCCTCCTGTCTAAAGATCCAGTTGCCTCGAAACGGTTTCCTCGGATAAAAAGGATCTAGGACATTAGGTCTACCGCTAAGGCGTCCTACTATTGCTTCGGTGACCACACATGTCCCTGATAATCGAATTGACCCGAATACCTCCAACGACGGTGCTACCTACTTCTCAATAGTGGGACAGTACTGTCTAAAGGACTCTTACTCAGCCTAATTCCTTAGAGTAGGTAGATTTCTCCTGGGTACTTGCTCTTTCAAAACAAAAAACCACTTTTCGCACCTACACTTTCAAAAAGTTTTCAAACAAATATTTCATACACTCTTGAGGATAGATACAAGAGTTACCTAGAAATTTTTCAAACGAAACTTTTTTCAAAACCCACATACACTTGAAAAGCAAACAATTTCTGAAAACATAGAGCAAGTACCTAAGAGCCCGTGGATAACCACGGATAGAAAGGGTGCTAACACCTTCCTTTTCTATAATCTACCTCCCGAACCGAGAAACATCTCGAAAAGGAATTTTGCTGTGCTTTTGTCCTTTCCATGTTGGAGAACATAAAAGACGGTGGCGACTCTTGCTTACCACGACATTTCGCGAACCAGCTTAAAAACAGTCAGTTCTATTTCCACCGATCACAGAACTGACGACTCTGCTGGGGATATTTATAAGTGAGGTGTACCTTAGGATTAGACCACTCTTATGTTTTCAATTGTATGTCTTGATTGCTTTTGTATTTGTGGGCATTGCATCGGAGTTTCATAGATCCTAACCCGGATCTGGGGAATACCCTTTAGGTAGCATAAGCTGTGAGGGACCTGTCCGGCTTAGACCGACACGGGTGAAGCAGTGGCTATGTTGGTGTGACACCTTGGTCTGTACCGATATCCCTTGTGTTGCAACGAGGAGAATATGGGTCTTCTGAGGAGTCATTAAGCACCAACCGACCTTAGAACCCTAAATTGACCCAACTTGGCCATAGAACAGTAGCAGTATGCTACACTCATTGAGGCTAAACTCTTGCGATGGTTCTGGCCGCAAGAAAAGATTGCGACGCTGGAGTTACAACCGATTGAGGGTAGTTGATGATATTGAGATCCTCTAGAACCCGGTTACTATTTTCTAGGACAGGTCTTAACCACCGAAACTGAAAGAGGGTAGTACCTAAACTTCATGCTGGCCTAAAACCTAAGGGCTCTTATGTGTGACTTATGTGCCTTCAAACCTGACTACTTGCATGTTCTTGTTATCTGACACATGAGTTCCTTGCAGGTGTTGTTCATAGTCCTTAATTTGGGCTTATAACAGGGTTTACTTACATCACTCCATGCATAGCATAACATCATACCATCATACCATTGCATACATCCTACATAAGGACTAATCCATTTCAAGGATCTCAAGGGTTTGTGATGCAGGTCATGACGAACCAAACGTCTAGCAAGGGGAAAAGGGGATTTATTTTCCTCTAGCCAAGTTGATGACTTGAATTGGGGGATATGACCCACTAGATATGGTGAGCCTTGACTCTTGAAGAAGGACTCTCAACAACAGGAAGTTCCTTCAATCTAGCTACCTGATTCAAATTCTAACAATTTTTTCTTGTCTACCCCGCGAGATCCTTGAAAACATTGCATACATCTCATACATATCATTGCATAACAGGTACCCTTTTTCTACAGGTTGCTTAATCTTCTTCGCTGTTTATTTCAGCAATCGTCATGAATCCTGAACCTACTACTAAACAAGCTATCAAGGCCCTCCAGGCCCAGAACGCCCAGTTTCAAGAGTTGGTCATGAGCTTAGCCTAGGGTCAACAGGAATTGAAGACTTTGCTTTTGAAGAAGAGGAAGAAGAGGATTGTGCTATTCAACACTGGACGGAGGTTTGGGAATACACTGCAAAATGAGGCTGATCAGGCTACTTCCTCTGTAGGGAAAGATAGTCCCCAAGGGGGAAGGGTTCCTAGTCCCGTGGTCTCTGACAACGAGACAGATTACAATGATGAACAGTACCCTCCTGCTGAGGACAGGTACAAACAACTGGAGGACCGGCTAAGTGCTATGGAGATTCAACACGTGCCTGGGTTGGATTTTGGAGATCTAGGTTTATCTTATGGGGTGGTGATCCCTCACAAGTTTAAGGCACCTACTTTTGCGAAGTACGACGGGGCTTCCTGTCCTAAGCTGCATCTCAGATCATATGTGAGGAAGATCCAACCTTACACTGCAGACAAGAATCTATGGATCCATTTCTTCCAGGATAGTCTTTCAGGGACTCAACTCGAATGGTTCTATCAACTGGATGGAACCAGTATTCGTAACTGGGAGGACTTGGCTACTGCATTTTATAAGCAATACCAGTATAATTCTGACCTCGCTCCTACGCGTACCCAACTCCAGGATATGTCACTAGGGCCGAGTGAAGGATTCAAGGAGTATGCTCAAAAGTGGAGAGACCTTGCTGGAAGGGTGCAGCCACCTTTGACTGACCGTGAGCTCGTGGACATGTTCTTGGGGACCCTGTCTGGTCCTTTCTTCAACCATCTGATTGGGAATTCTTCTGCTGGGTTTACAGACCTTATCTTGACTGGTGAAAGAATTGAAGCTGGCATCAAAAGCGGGAAGATTCAGGAAGCTACACCTTCCGATGCTCAGAAAAAGCCTTACCATGGGAAAAGAGAGTCCAATGTTGTGCATGGTAAAAAGAGTCGTCATGATCAACATGTAGGGGCAACCCAGATCTATAATCATATGCCTGCTCAGCAAAGACAGGGGCAGCAACGTAAGAAGGTCGCACCCAAAAGACAGTTCACTAAGATCAACATGTCACTGGATCAAGCGCTACAGCAAATGTTGAAGGCGGGGCTGATCACATTAAGGGCTCCTCTTCAGAATCCAAACACTTCCTCTCCTAACTATCATCCTAACGAAAGGTGTGCATACCACTCTGATAGCCCGGGGCATACTACGGACAACTGTTGGGCTCTGAAGAACAAGGTCCAAGACATGATTGATGCTAAAGAAGTCCAGTTTGAAGCACCAGAGACTCCAAACATAATCACTCCCCCTTTGCCAAATCATTGAAGGCTTTTGTTTTATTTTGAATTTCTGAGTTGTATTTTTCTTCGCTTATTCAAACAACTATTGTCACAGCAAACTCTTTTATTTCATTAATGCATTGCATATGTCTGTTTTGAATTAATCCAATTATTTTCACTATATTCAAATTGCTTTCATATTTTTTTGTGATGATCAACGCTCGATTAAAAAATTCTAAGCCTCTTGAGGGAGGATGACGAAAACAATACCATATCTTTACAGTATGCTTTTGAACAGACCCCGCTGATGAGGTACGGGCATTGTTTCAATTCCTAAACACTAGAGTTATAAGGAAGATAATCCCTCGTCAACCCCTTTGAGCCAAAGAAGTTGAAGTTTTTTCTTTTCAAAAATTAAAACCCTTAATCAAAACCTGGGGCAGGGTAGTTTCTCAGTTGATCCAGGTGCACAATGGATAACATCAAGGAAGTCTTTCCAAAATAAAAGACAGTAATGGTTCTGAATAATCATGAAGACAGGCAGTCATTACCAAAAAAAAAACTAAAGCCCAATAAGTCAAAACCTATGAAGGAGACTTACAAAACTGGGGCATCCCGCTGACTGTAATCACAATAAACTGTCAATATCCGAACCATCACCGGAATATCAGAGAAAAGACTCAAACAAGGTCTAACGCACGATTAACTGAGTTTAGGTTTGAAGAACATCACGAAGAGCGGGTGGGTACAAAGAAAATTTGAGCCTTTATCCTTTGTTTATTAAACCGTGAACCAGGCCACGTTATAACCCTTAAAAGTCCTAGCTGAAGCATGGGTTAGTTCGAAAGCATACTGTTACGAAAGGTATCCTGACTCCTTAAGGCTTGCGGTAAAATAACGAGTTGACATCACATTTTACAAAATTTTCTTGTTTTACTGAAAAATGCATTTTCAAAAACATCGAGACAGACATAAGTTTTGCATTCTTGAAATAATATTGTTTGCATATGACTACTTGCTCGAACAACAGAGAAATTCGCACAACGGATATCTAGTGAGCAAAGATCTTCTCAAAGGTCATCTCAAATGGAAAAACACTTCCAATCAAGGGGCACGGCATGATCATGGTTTATCATCTGGGGCAGTTAAGTCAAGATTCAGAGAATCTCTCAAAATGCCAAATAGCCAGGGGCAAATCTCCGCCTGAGTCACTTGGGGAATTGGACACGAATTCCAGCAACGAATCCTGCACGATCAGACATCTTCTGGTAGTATGGCAACACCACACCATTGACAGTGACACCTCGCTACGTTCTGAGGGAAGGGACATAGTCGAAAAAATACTACGCATAATCAAAGACCCGCTAGGTCGACTGGTGTTGTACCCCAAAATTTGCCCTCGTATTGTTCCTAAAGAAATCACAGCTTCAGGCTTTTCCTGATTTTTCAGACTGACTCAAGAATCGGTCAAACAGACTTTTCTCGTCAGTCAGACAAAATTAGGGTTTTTATTGGTTTTCATGGCTCTGGAACAGTTCAAACAATTTGCTTAGGGTTTGGTTGATTTTGGCTCAGGTTTTGATCAGGCGGACGCTTCTTTGACATTTAATCAAGAACTAGGGTTTGTGCGCAGATTCCTCAGAAAGATTTAATTCTACAGTGCTTGTCAAGTTATTCTGAGATGTGGACTGAAACATTTGGATTGAGTTTGCAATGCTTGACTAAATCAGTGAAAAAAGGCATTTGGATTGAGTTTGCAGTGTTTGATTAAAAGTCAGTAGAGGGAAAAGGAATTTGGGCAGTTATTGTGATTGACTGTGCTTTGCTTTGGATTTTTGAATCGCCAGGTTTATTAATTGATCAATTCTAAAACCAATGTTTATTTAATTGTTTATTTATTCTAAGTTAAGATAATTGGAATTTATTTCCATTTATTATAATTTTAGAATTATAAATAATAAAATAAATAATTGAAAAGGAGAAAAGAATTAACTGGTAAAAAATAGATTTTATTCATCCTTAATTTATCTGTTACAATTATTATTCAAATACAGTATTCATTTACAAAGTATTTGCAATGATGATTTTACAAATATTTAAAATGAAATAAAAAACTATCCTAAAATTCCTAAGTCTTCAATTCTTCATCCTCCATTGGTTGCCATTCCTATCCACTTGATTTTTTATCTGCGAAGAAAAGAAGAAAAAGTCAATTGAAGCAGATAAATAATTAAAGAAGCAGACAATTAATTTGGGCTCATCATTAAAGGCAACTGACTGGAATCAGTTAGCCCTCTCTGAAAATCACGGGATTTCTCCCGGTTCATAAAGAAGGATGAATATTGCTTGCTAAACATGAATGCATAAAGTATTAAAATGCACAAATTCAAAGTTTGTCAAAAAGCTGCATAGTTCAAAACAAACAGCATGTGCAAATACAAAGTCCAAGACCAAACTGAATGGCCTAAACCAAGTTCAAATTGCCGAACAAAGTCCAATGTCAAGCTGTCCAAAAGGCTATTCAGATGCAAGTACAAGATGCAGCACAAAATCTGGAAGAAAAGATAAAGTATGCATGGTAGAACCACTATTGCAAGCAAGGTTTCATTTCATCATTTCCCAAGCAGCTGCCTTTTCAGATTAAAGTACTAACATAAACATTGTTTAATGTTTTAAATTGTACTGGAGAGAGGAGAAGAGAAATAAAGAAAAGGGCTTACAGGTTTTTGGCTTAAAGAGGACAAAAGAGATAACAAACTCATCAAGTCAGTAAAAGGGCAGGAGAAGAGATCAAAAGCAGAAGAGAGCATAAGATATCAAAAAAGACATATCAAAAGAGATCACAAAGGAGAACTCAAAAACATATCAAGCACACAACACCAAGGCCAAACACAAACGGTCCAAGCCATAACCATTCAAGGCCATAACCTGTGCAAAAACCCTTCACCTGCATTAACAGACATGAAGCCAAAGCCATAGCCTAAAACAGCTTTCAACATCTTGCAAACCTGTCAAGCCTGCTGGAAAGATACAAACAGCAAAAGCCTAAACTGATATAAAAAACAACCAGTAAGCCTAAACCAGTATAACCTGCAGCATAAGCCTTAAACCATATAACCTGTTCTCAAACAACATCAAGCCTAACCAAAAAGCCAAAAACCCTGTCAAGCCTTACCTGCATCAACACTTAAGCCTTACTTGCAATAGTGGAATTACATCTCACGCACCGTCGGGGAGAGAACCATAGGAAATTATAACCTGAAAGGGAATTACATCTCATGCACCGTCGGGGAGAGAACCATAAGAAATTATAACCTGAAAGGGAATTACATCTCACGCACCGTCGGGGAGAGAACCATAGGAAATTATAACCTGAAAGGGAATTACATCTCACGCACCGTCGGGGAGAGAACCATAGGAAATTATAACCTGGAAGGGAATTACATCTCACGCACCGTCGGGGAGAGAACCATAGGAAATTATAACCTGAAAGGGAATTACATCTCACGCACCGTCGGGGAGAGAACCATAGGAAATTATAACCTGAAAGGGAATTACATCTCACGCACCGTCGGGGAGAGAACCATAGGAAATTATAATCTCAAAAGGAATTATCACCTCACGCACCGTCGGGGAGGGAACCATAGGAAATTATAATCTCAAAAGGAATTACATCTCACGCACCGTCGGGGAGAGAACCATAGGAAATTATAACCTGAAAGGGAATTACATCTCACGCACCGTCGGGGAGAGAACCATAGGAAATTATAACCTGAAAGGGAATTACATCTCACGCACCGTCGGGGAGAGAACCATAGGAAATTATAACCTGAAAGGGAATTACATCTCACGCACCGTCGGGGAGAGAACCATAGGAAATTATAATCTCAAAAGGAATTATCACCTCACGCACCGTCGGGGAGGGAACCATAGGAAATTATAATCTCAAAAGGAATTACATCTCACGCACCGTCGGGGAGAGAACCATAGGAAATTATAACCTGAAAGGGAATTACATCTCACGCACCGTCGGGGAGAGAACCATAGGAAATTATAATCTCAAAAGGAATTATCACCTCACGCACCGTCGGGGAGGGAACCATAGGGAATTATAACCTGATAACTTCTACTGAGTCTTCATCAGAAAAATCTGTTGGGAGTCGATTTAGCTGGACTAGAGAAGGCCTTGGACTGGATAAGAAATCTTTGGAGTCGATTAACTGAACCGGTCTAGGTCTTGAAATATGATTGAGAATTTAACTGCGTCTTTCCTGAAAGGTAAAGGTCAGTCATATACAATGCATGATATGGATCAAGCAATGATGTTCTCAACATAAATGAGATTTGTAAGATATGATGCGTCTATGCATGCTATAATGATGTATGTGAATGTTTAGGAATATATGTTTTCGTCTAGGAAAGTAAATCCTTGACGGGTGCCGGGAAGTCACTCCTGGGCTGGTGTTGAAGAATAAGCTTTTACTTCCGCTAGGGATGATAGTTGCAAGAATACCGGTAGGAGAAGATGACTCCGTTGAGGAATAAACTTGGCAAATGGAAGATTCTGCGGGGAGAAAAATACTCTAACGACCATGCTGGGGAGTGATACTCTGTGGGGAGAGAGATGCTTTTGCTGAATTGTTGATATTAACTTGCTGAGGATATCTTTGCTGTATTGGAAGTATGAATAGACTTCGCTGGGGATAGGAAAGAATTGTGTCGACGACGATCTTTCCGTGGCTTTTGGCTGAGGATAACCCAGTTATATCCTGTTAAGGAAATAACTCTTTAAATAAGGCCGGATGACGCGTTCGTGCTCTACGAGGATAAGCTTACTGCTTGGGGGGATGAATTCCAACTTTCCTGGGGAACTGGATTGGATTCTCCTGGGGAAGCTTTTTGATATGCTGGGGAAGTGATTCCTTTGAATGTTGATATACTGCCGGGGAACAATCTTTAGACCAAGACTGCCGGGGATGCTTGTTAAGAATATGTATGCTGCTGGGGAAGGTTGAGATCTGCGGGAGGATACCCAACTTCCTTGAGATTTGATAACTTTGTTTGAAGAAGAGTGTACTGACTGCTGACTTACTCTCTGGGGGGATTGAGGTGCTGGTTATGTTCTTCAGCCGAACCTGTTTTGACACCTTGGAGGACAGAACAATTAGATCGCTCTTAGACGACTCTTTATTGCCCCCGTTTCTGAGGTGGGAGAGGAAGACCTGCGAGGTGCTGATAGTTGTTGATAGACAAACCTTCTTCTAGTAGGCAAGTGACGAGATGATAGGACATAGTCGTACGCTTTGATCCCTAATTTTTGCCTGGACCGCCCTTTCGGGTTTTCAGTCCACCGGGATACCCTTTTTTGCCCAAGCCGCCTTTTCAGGTTTTCGACTTGCCGGGTGTACAGATTTTTCATTTTCATCCCTTATTTTTGCCCGAACCCTTTTGGTTCGCCGGGAAGCCCTGATTTCTGCCTAGATATGTCAACCTAGCGGGTCTTTGATTGTGCGTAGTATCTTTTTGACTATGTCCATGTTCTCAGAATGTTAGGGAGTTGCCTCTGTTAGAAGTATTTGTCATGCCACCAGAAGGTGTTTGATCAAGCAAGATTCGTTGCTGGAGTGCCCCAAGTCACTCAGGCATAGATTTGCCCCAGGCTATTTGACTTTTGAGAGATTCTCCGAATCTTGATTGGATTGCCCCAGATAATAGGCCATGATTATACCGCCCCCTTGATTGGAGATACTCTTGTTCATTAGACTTTCATTGTGGGAATTTCCCTGCTGTTCAAACAAAAAGTCATATGCAAACAAAGTTATGTTAAAAATGCAAAGCCTATGTCTGTCTTGAAGATTTTGAAAATTCATTTTTTCATAAAACAAGTGATTGTTTGTAAAACGTGATGTCAACACCGTATTTACCGTAGGCCTTAAGGAGTCAGGATACCTTTCGTAACAATATGCTTTCGAACTAACCCATGCTTCAGCTAGGACTTTTAAGGGTTATAACGTGGCTTGGTTCACGGTTTAAGAAACAAAGGATAAAGGCTCAAATTTTATTTGTACCCACCCGCTCTTCGTGATGTTCTCCAAACTTAAACTCATTTGATCACACGTTAGACCTTGTTTGAATCTTTGCTCTGATTTTCCGGTGATGATTCGGATGTTGATAACTTATTTTGAATAGGCAGTCATTCCTTTTTTGTTGAGGGTTTGTAAGACCTCTTTCTTGATTTTTGTTATCCCTTTCTTTTTTTGCCTGAACTGTTTCCTTTTTTGGAATTACAGTCAGCGGGATGCCCCAGTTTTGTAAGTCTCCTTCATGGGTTTTGACTTAATGGGCTTTTTATTTATGAATTTTTTGATAATGACTGCCTTTCTTTATTGATTATTCGGAACCATCACTGTCTTTCTTCGTTTTGTAAGGACTTCTTTGGTGCCATTTGTTATGCACTTGGATCAACTGAGAGACTACCCTGCCCCAGGTTATGATTAAGGGTTTTAAATTTCGAAAAGAAAAACTCCTACTTCTTTGGCTCAGAGGGGTTGACGAGGGATTATCATCCTTATAACTCCAGTGTCTAGGGATTGAAACAATGCTTGTACCTCATCAGCAGGGTCTGTTCAAAAGCATACTGTAGATTATGGTATCGTTTTCGTCATCCTCCCTCAAGAGGCTTAGGATTATTAATTTGAGAGTTGACATCGAAAAAATGAAAGCAGTTTGAATATAGCGAATGCGAATATATTGATTCAAAACAAACATATGCGATGCATTAATGAAATAACAACGTTTAACATGAATACATGTTTGAACAATCAAAAGCAAATTACAACTTGAAAACTCTAATGGACAAAAGTCTTCTCATTTCAGGACTTGTTACTTCAAATGGTAAATCCTGTAGGGATGGTAAAAGCACTCAGCCTGACCCACTTGTGTGAAATCCACTACTCCTTCATTAATCAGGTCCTGGACCTTGTTCTTCAGAGCCCAGCAGTCGGCAGTGTCATGTCCAGGACTATCAGAGTGGTATGCACATCTTTTGTTGGGATGATAGTTAGGAGCAGAGATATTGGGGTTCCGGGGAGGAGCCCTTAGTGTAATCAGGTTCAACCTCAACAGGTGTTGTAGAGCTTGAAACGGCAACACGTTAAGCTGGGTGAATTGCCTCTTGGACCTGCTTTGCTTATTCTGATCCACCTGTTGCTCTGGGCGAGGTTGATGCTGGGCTCGTGAAGTGGTAGCAATTTGAAGAGGTCTATTCTTCCCCATACCAAACTCTTGTCCTCTTGGAAGTTGTTCAATGACCTGGTCCCTGACTTGGGCTGGTTGCTTCATGTCTTGCCGAAGCTGATTGATTATGGTCCTCAACTCTCCTTGCTCCCGAGCTAAACCTTGGATGAGAGCCCTTTTCCCCAGCATCTGGGTTTTCATTGTATCTACCTCAGCTTGCAGATGTTTCAGCCGTTCATCGTTACTGTCTTCTGGACTGTTCCTGACCAAAGTCCCCATGAGGAGTGTCCTCAACTCTTCCTGCCCCTTGGATAGGCTTAGGAAGATCTCCCTGAACTGAGTCTCTTGAGTCTGAAGATCCTGGTTATCTTGTTGGCAAGCCATGGCTGAAATAAACAGCGAGGAAGGTAAGTGAGCTGTAAGAAGGGTACCTGTAATGCAATGATGTGTATGTATGCATGCAATGTTTTCAAGGATCTCACGGGGTAAACAAGAAAATTGTTAGAAGTTGAATACGGTAGCTTGGTTGAAGGAACTTCATGTTGTTGAGAGTCCTTCTTCAAGAGTCAAAGCTCACCATATCGAGTGGGTCATAGCCTCTGACTCGGATCATCAACCTGGCTAGAGGAAAATAAATCCCCTTTGCCCCTTGCTAGACATTCTGATTCATCATGACCTGCATCACAAGCCCTTGAGATCCTTGAAACGGATTAGTCCTTATGCGGGATGTACGCAATGGTATGATGTTATGCTATGCATGGGGCAATGTAGGTAAACCCTATTATGAGCCCAGATTAAGGACTGTAAACAAAACCTGCAAGCAAATTTAGTAAACTTGTCATGAGTCCCAATCAAGGACTAAAACAAACCCTGCAAGAAACTTGGTAAACCTTGTTATAAGTCCTGGTTAAGGACTAAAACAAAAACCTGCAAGAAACTTAGGTGTCAGATAACAGGCATGCAAATAGTCGAGTACGAAGGCACACAAGTCACACAAAAGAGCCCTTAGAGTTTAGGCCAGCATGAGGTCTGGGTATTACCCTCTTGAAGTTGGTGGGCTCAACCTGTCCTATTAGAAGTAACCGGGTTCTAAGGGTCCCAATATCACGGGATTTCTTTCATTGTTCATCGTTTCGATTTAGCCACTGAACTGGCGACCGAAATATTCCAGGAAAGCAACCCTCAATTGAGTGTAGTATCGAGTATCAACCAACCTCGGACTGCACCAAATTCAGTTATCTCACTACCCTAAAGAGGCCAAGATAGTTCAATTAAGGTTCCTAAGGTCTGTTGATGCTTTACGACACCACGCGGAGGCCCCGTACTCTCTTTGACTGAACTCAAGGGTTACCGGTACACACAAAAGTGCCACATCAACGTAGCAGACTGTTTCAACCATGTCGGTATACCCCGCACAGTTCCCTCACAGCCTTGTTGCTACTTTCTAAGAAGGGTATCCCCCAGATCCGGGTTTAGGATCTATAGAACTCCCAAGCAACCCACAATTTAAAGCACACAAGGAAAACAATTGAAAACATAGTTATGAACTAGCCCTAAGGTACACCTCACTTTAAAAGTTTAATCCCCAGCAGAGTCGCCAGTTCTATGATCGGTGGATCTGGAACTGACTGTTTAACGCTGGTTCGCGAAATGTCGCGGAAGCAAGAGTCGCCACCGTCTTTTATTTTCTCCAAATGGAAAGGACAAAAGCACAGAAAAATTCCTTAAAGAGATTGCTCTCGGTTCGGGAGGTAGATTATAGAAAGGGAAGGTGTTAGCACCCTTTCTATCCATGGTTATCCATGGGCTCTTAGATACTTGCTCATTGTGTTTTCAAAAATGGTTTGTTTGCTTTTCAACTGTGGGTTTTAAAAAAGTTTCTTTGAAAATTCCAGTTCGACTCTTGTATCGGTCCTCAAGAGTGTTTGAAAAGTTGCTTTCGAAAGCTTTTTGAAAAGGTGTCGGTGTGAAAAGTATTTTTTTTTATTTGTTTGAAATTTAGAGCAAGTATCTAGAGTCGTCTACCTACCCTAAGGAATTCGTCTGTGTAAATGTCCTTTAAAGCAGTGCCATCCCACCATTGAGAGGTAGGTAGCACCACCGTTGGAGGTGTTCGGGTCAATTCGAAGTTCGGGACATGGTGATCACCAGAGCAATGGGAAGACACCTTAGAAGCTACCCTCATGCCAGGTTCCCGGATCATGAGGACTTACTAAGACATCCTCTACTCGACGATCACCTTTCAAGGCAAGGCAACAGTGAAGCGTACCCTAGGGGTGGTGTGTGATTTGTGTGTCAGATTCGTTTATTTTTGTCTTGTTCATGTCAAAGTGATCTATGCGTTTGTTTTTATTTTTGTCCATACATTCTTTCATGCCTTTGATTAACAGTTAAAATATTTGCGGGAAAGTAAAGATCTAAAGCTATTACAGAAGGCGCGGGTCCACATCGCCAAAATTAAACCAGGATCCGATTTGACAGAAAGTAAAAGAAAAGAAGGAATGCGAGAAATTAATTACAAGGCTTCGGGAGAGATACACAAATATTTAAACGAAATAAAATAAATATGCGAATTAACAAGAAATTAAGAACGAGGGCGTTGGACCCTTTTGCAAAAATTAAATTAATGATGGAGTTAATTAATTAAAAAAAAGAAAGAACTTGTTTTTTTGGTATTTTTTAGTATTTTAGGATTTAAATGAAAAGAGAGAGTTAATTAAAATTAAAATAAGATGCTAACCCTAATTCTAATTATTTTTAATTTATTAAGAAAAATATTGAAGTTTTTAACCTAAAATTGATCCTAATTTTTATATGCAAATTTAATTACAAAAATAAATAAAATAAATAATATTAAATATTTGATTATCATGAAAGAAAAATAAAAAGGATGAAAAATTAATCAAACCTAATTCTATGTTTTTTTGGATTTTATTATGAAAATATTAAATTAAACCCTAATTTTCACTAAATTTAATTATATGCATTTATTTATGAAAATACTAAAAATAAAATATTTATTGTTTTTCTCTTTTTCTGATTTTTTTTGGTTTTCTATATTTTGTGAAAATAATAGATTAATTAAACAAATAATAATTAAAAGCAAATAGGAAATAAAAATAAAAAATATTATGGCAAACCTAGGGGGGTTGTAGTCCCCAACATGGAGGTTTTTCTCTAGCAATTCAGGCCCATTAATCTTAGTCCGTTTGACTTTTCCAGGCGATGTGCTGGCGCGTTGACTGGGGCTCACCATGTACCTCAGAGCGTGGCCTTTGGATTGGTGGATTTGGACAGGTGGATGGCTTGATTATGGAGGTGTAGGGTGTGCCTTAATATGGAACCTGCATGTGAAGATCAATTGAAAAATAATATTGAGAATACTGAAGACCTGGGGCTCGAACCCAGGTCATGCACTTTACCAGTCACTATGCTTGCCAGTGGAGCCAGATGCGCGTTGTTAATATATAACAATCAACAAATATTATAAAATAAAAACTGTCAATGGCTTGGAAACGCGCGAAACATTTGAACCTTCCAATCAGCGCCCTCCACCTAATCATCTTCCTCGCTGTTTGTTTTTCCTGAAAATATAGTAAAACATAGGCAACGGTTTTCACGCGTTGCCACAGGTATGATACAAGAAAATAGCGAATAGCCCCAGGGGCTCCATAAATTAGGCGCAATGGTGGACTTATGATCGTTTGAGCATGCTGAGGTCAATGGTCTAATTCATATGCTCCAATTTTTCCTTGTTTTAAAATCCCTAATTTGGAATCCTGTAAACCCTAAAAATTGACAATGGTGAAATCGTACACAATGCATAAAAATACAATCAAAGCATATGGTTAGCTTGCAAATACTTCACTGATCACGAATATATGAACAAAACGTCATGAATGTGCATAGAATGTAAAACACGATAATGAAAAAAAAGTGAGAAAGGTTAGCTTCTGTACAACGATTCAAGAGGTTATGGACTTGGAAATCTATTCAGGCACGTTGCTGAAGGCCTCAGGAAGATGATGAGATGAAAATCTCAGCTTGAATCGCCCTCTAACCTTGTTTTCAGAATTGAGTTTTTTGCAAAGATTTTGAGTTTGATAATAGGGTTCTTGCGCAGCTTCAATGGTCCTTTTGATTAGGTTTTCATTCAGGCTTATGTAATGAATCAATTAGGTCAAGAAAAACCAAACAAATCAATTGCATTCATGGTTTTTGGAAATTTGATTTTCAAGATCTTTTTCAAATATTTTTCATGTGTTTTTGTACAAATTAAGATCAATTCTCTCCAAATATTTCCCTATTTAATTTCACACGAATTATTGAGTAGATTTTGTGCACAAAAAGATTGTAAAACCTAGGTTACATATTTTTCATGTATTTAATTTGATTTAAATGAATTATTATAAATAAAAATTCAAATAAATAAATAAAAATGAAGAAATAATTCCCTTTGGGCCAAGTGGTCGTGCACATGCCATGGGTGATGAATTGTGGAAGAAAAATGGGCCCATTAGCAATTTTAGGTCATTTGAATCAATGTTGACTTTTCAAAATATCCAAAAATTTACCAACTTCCACAAGGCATAACTTGCTCAATTTTTAAGTTTTGCTCATGTTCTTGGACATTTTGGAAAGGTCTTTGAATCCTCTAACCCATGCCTTTGGTCCCATGTCATTTTGATTTACCAATCTCAAGTTATGGCCTTTGACTTAAAGTCCCTTTTTGTTGACTTTTGAAAATGACCTATAATGTTGAAATTGATAACTTTTTGTGAGAGCATTTCTTGGACTTGAAGTATGAAGATGAGTTGTAGGAAATGTCTTTCTCTTCAAAATGAGCTTTGGATGGAATTTTTCTGATAATCCATGTGAAAGTTATGCCCTGGTCAATTTACAGTTGACTTTTTCAGCTGTCCAAATAAGGAAACTTTTGCCTTTTGATGATTTTTGAGCCAAGCTTTGAGAATCATGATCAAGCATTGATCAAATGATGTTTGTGGCTTCAAAATGATATGTTGACCAAAAATTTGAACTTTTGACTGTCAAATGACCATTTTGCCCCTACAGTTGACTGTAGTGCAATTAGGGTTTTTGACTGTGCAATTTTGAGCTGAAAGTCTTGAAACTTGATATGAGGATGCTTGACCATATTTGTAGGCATGTGGGACTTGATTGGGCCCTTGGAAACTTCATTTTCTTGATCAGAAGCAAAACCCTAATTTTGACTGCTTAGGAGGCTCTTGACTGTGCAACCCTTGGGGGACTTTGAAGCTTTGACTTGGCAATTTCTTGAAGAATATGGGAGGGCAAATTTTGGGGTACAACACATTCAATATCAAAACCTACACCAACTGATAAGCCAAACCAGTATGTTCAAACTGATAAGCTCAAGCCTGTAAGTTCACCAATAGCCATAGCCACAAGATTGGAGCCTAAGAATTCAAGGCAACCCACACAAGCCCTCAGAAAAGTTCACCATTGGGCCATCCAAAGCATACCAAATATCAAGTATTTCAAACCAAAATTATCCAGCGTACAAGGCATCAAGACAATCAAACAAAAAGAAGCATTTCAAGGCAATACATGGTAAGGCTACAAACCCTCAGAGGAAGCCTCATCATAGGGCAAATATACCAGGCATCAAGTAAATATATCCAAGGCACCAAGCTAGGCAACAAAGGTAGCAAGAGGAAGAGGATAAAGAAGCATACGAAGCTAATAGAAACAAGGCAACAAAGGTAGAAAGAGGAAGAGGATAAAGAAGCATTTGAAGCATACAGAAGCCAGCAAGAAGAAGAGGAAAAAGCATTCAGGCCCTCAGAACCTAGGGTTCGTCACTGGGCAACATCATCCAAGGCAACACAAGCAACAAAAAGGCAAAGAAGTACAGAGTAC
Source organism: Vicia faba (assembly GCA_948472305.1). Classification (NCBI taxonomy): domain Eukaryota; kingdom Viridiplantae; phylum Streptophyta; class Magnoliopsida; order Fabales; family Fabaceae; genus Vicia; species Vicia faba. The sequence continues at coordinate 466,184,270 of OX451737.1, read as the reverse complement.
CGGTTCCAAGCTAACGCTCATCAGCATCATCACCTCGCCGTCAAGCCTCCGAACGCCTCCTAGTTCCCTCCTCCTCCGTCTCCAAGAGGTAGTCTTCTCATACCCTTTGCATGCATTTCAAAATGACAAATGAAAACACATAATATCAGAATATGAAATCCAAACGAGAAATCAAAAGAAATAACGAAAGCCCTAACGCGATGGACAGAGATCGAACCTTATAAGCGTCGCCTGAATGGTCCACTGAAGGGAGAAGGGGGAACGGTGGCTCCGGTGGCCTTGGATGAAGAAGTTTTATCAGAAGCTGGCCGGAGAAGACAAATGAAATGAATGACGGCGCCTCTGTCTCTCTGAAACCCTAATCTTCCCAAATGAAACAAATAATTAAACCCTTGCAAAACGTTTTGTTCAGAACCTGGGCCTGGCTCGCTTCTAAAAACGCCTAAAGCCCATTCTTTGTTTATTTTAAGACTAAAAACATTTTTTTTTATCTTATTACCCCAACATCTTTCATAATCCAATACATTAACTTTTGTTTTCTTTACACTTTTTCTTTATATACTTTTTTATATAATATACTTATAATTTTGTATAAAGATATTAACTAAAACAAACATGAATATAATAATTCTCTCAAATTTAAAATGTTTTCTTTTAATTAGAATTTTCATAAAAAAAAAGATTATTTAAAAAAACGTTAATTTGTATATAAAATGATATTGCATAATATAATTAAAAACTTAAAACATTTTCTTCTTTTTAATTAAATTTTCTCCTTTGTACATTAATACTAAAAAAAATACATAAAAGCATAGAATTTAAAAACATTTTCCTTTCTTTAAATTTTCTTACTTTGTACATAATTACATAATTTTTCCTTTAAAAGTTAATATTTTTCTTTCCTTAAAATTAAAACTTTCGATTTGTACATATTAAACAAAAATACAAGAATACAAAAATTAGATAAACAAAATACCTAATTGTCTCATTAAGTTAACACCTTGCCACTTGTAAATAAATTACATATACACCTACACATTCACAATACACGAATACATTGATACATCATACATTTGCCTATCTTGCTGTACATTTGATATATTTACATTTGATCGCAATTCGATTTGGTTGTAATTATTGGACACTACGCTCCTAAAGTCTCATCCCCATTTGTAAATTTGTACCCCCACTCCCGGATACTTATTTGTAATAGTGTAGACTTTAAATTCCCGCAATTTACCGCTTTCAAATATACCATGGTTAGACCTAGGGTTTGCATGTACATAAAATCAAACGCTAGATAACCTAATACAAAACAAATACATGAACTCAATACACAATCACACTTGCACCCCTTAGGGTAATCCCACATGTTGCCTTCCAAAATGGGCCATGCTTGCACGTCGAGTTTCTTTGGCAAAAACAATTCAAATGATCATAAGTCCCTCGATGACGCTTTCGAAAGTCACCTATCAAAATGATCAAGTCCCTTCAAGAAAATTGCCAAAGACACTTGGCACCATTGCATTCATGGTCCATACGATGACCCGCGCCTGTCCCGTTAAACATCCTAAATGCAAGATTGTCCACCAAATACAATGGTGGAACAAAATTGTTAAAAAGGGGTTAAAACATGAGAAAAACCTTTGAGTACAATAGGGGTAGACAAAACTCTTAGTTACTTGAGATCGACTTGCAAAAACACTTGCCTCCTTTTCAAAAAAAAACCACACTTCACAAACACTTTCAAAACAAACTTCCAAAAACATTTTGAAACATCTTTTCGAAAAGATACACACCGTTGTAAAACATTCGAGTAAAGAATTATTACAACGGTTGCCGAAACAAAGGCGTCTATTTCAAAAACATTTTCAAAAACACACACGCACACCATTTTCAAGCAATCGAAAATCAAGGCAAGTGATCTAAAACCAAGTAACTAAGAGCCCATGGATAACCATGGATGAAAAGGGTGCTAATACCTTCCCTTTTCATAATCTACCCCCTGAACCCACGAAACATCTCAAAAAGGTTTTTCCTGTGCTTTTTAAACTTTCCTTTAGGATAAAATAAAAAGTCGGTGGCGACTCTTGCTAAACCGAACAAGTACAAATACGACCGCAAAACCTAAGTCCGTTCTCCCACCGTACCACAACTGGCCTAGGCAAAAATAAGGGCTTCGCGGAGAACCAAAAGGGTTCGGGAAAAATAAGGGATGAAAATGAAAACTCTGTACACCCGGCAAGTCAAAAACCTGAAAAGGCGGCTTGGGCAAAAATGGGTATCCCGGTGGACTGAAAACCCGAAAGGGCGGTCCAGGAAAAAGTTAGGGATCAAAGCGTACGACTATGTCTCGTCATCTCGTCACTTGCCTACCAGAAGAAGGTTTGTCAATTGGCAGTTATCGAGCACCTCTACAGGTACCTTCTCCCGCAGAAACTGGGGCAATAAGAATTGTCCAAACAGTACAAACTGCTCTGTCCACCAAGGTACCAAGGTAAGTTCGGCTGAAGAATGAAACCAAGATACCTTCACTCCCCGCAGAGTAAGACAAATCAACAATACTCTCCCCAAGTAGAGTTGGTCTCCCATCAGCCCCGAAAAGGCACAGTATCTCCAGCAAGTCAGCGATACTCTCCCCAAGCAGAGTTAATTGACTGTCAGCCTTAAGGAAATTGGATATCCCCAGAAGATCTCAATATTCCCCAGCGGAGTATACAGATGTTCCTCAACAAGCATCCCTGGCAGTCTTAATATTCCTCGACGGAAATATAAGATTGTTCCGCGGCGGAATACAGACACCCCAGTGGAGCCACTTCCCCAGTGCAGTCCAAAAGTTTCCCCAGGAGAGTCGAATCATCCTCCCTAGTAGATTCTGGAAGCTTATCCCCAGTAGATTCTGGAAGCTTACCCCTAGTAGATTCAGGAAGCTTATCCCCCGTAGAGTGCAAATATCTCTCCCCGGCTTTATTCAAAGGTTATTCCCCACCAGAGCTTATAACTGGGTTATCCTTAGCTAATTACAAATGGAAAGATCGTCCTCGGCGAAGTTCTTCCTATCCCCAGCAGAATTCATCAAATTCCTCAACAAAGCTTATCAATGGAATCCCCAGCGAAGTTATCATCAAAACCTCAACGAAGTATCTCTCCCCACAGAGTAATTCCCCGTAGAGTAATCGTCTCATCAAGTTTATTCCCCAACGGAGTCATCTTCTCCTACCGGTTTATTCTTGCAACCATCATCCCCAGCGGAAATAAAGAACTCTACTCTTCAGCATCAGCCCAGGATTCAACAAGCTCCTGGCATGCGTCAAGGATTTATTTTCTCAGACATTCATAAACATTTCACATTTTATACATCCTGCTTACATCATGACATATGCATATACGCATCATAACACACTATCTCATTTATTTTGGGAACATCATGACATCATGCATTTCATACATCATGACATTGCATACAACTGATGTTTTGCCTTTTCAGGAAAAAGGTCAATCCAAAGATGATTACTATCAACTGTCACAATTCCAGATTCGATACTTGTATCTAGCCAGGGCATATCTGTGAGTAATTGATTGTAGATTCGATACCTGTATCTAGCCAGGGCATGTCTGCATGAAGAGTTTAGATATTCGATACCTGTATCCAGCCAGGGCATATCTGTAGACGACTAGTTCCAGATTCGATACCTGTATCTAGCCAGGGCATATCTGTGAGCGATTGATTATTGATTCGACACCTGTATCTAGCCAGGGCATATCTGCATGAAGAATTTGAAGTTCCAGATTCGATACCTGTATCTAGCCATGGCATATCTGTAAGCGATTGATTGTGGATTCGATACCTGTATCTAGCCAGGGCATATCTGCATGAAAAGTTTAGAGATTCGATACCTGTATCCAGCCAGGGCATATCTGTAGATGACCAGTTCCAGATTCGATACCTGTATCTAGCCAGGGCATATCTGTGAGCGATTGATTGTGGATTCGATACCTTTATCTAGCCAGGGCATATCTGCATGAAAAGTTTAGAGATTCGATACCTGTATCTAGCCAGGGCATATCTATAAATGACCAGTTCCAGATTCGACACCTGTATCTAGCCAAGGCATATCTGCGAGCGATTGATTATGGATCTAATACCTGTATCCAGCCAGGGCATATCTGCATGAAGAGTTTAGAGATTCGACACCTGTATCCAGCCAGGGCATATCTGTAGATGACTAATTCAAGATTCGATACCTGTATCTAGCCAGGGCATATCTGTGAGTAATTGATTCTAGATTCGACACCTGTATCTAGCCAGGGCATATCTGCATGAAGAGTTTAGAGATTCGACACCTGTATCCAGCCAGGGTATATCTGTAGACGACCAGTTCCAGATTCGATACCTGTATCTAGCCAGGGCATATTTGTGAGCGATTAATTGTGGATTCGATACCTGTATCTAGCCAGGGCATATCTACATGAAAAGTTTGGAGATTCGATACCTGTATCCAGCCAGGGAATATCTGTAAACGACCAATTCCAGATTCGATACATGTATCTAGCCAGGGCATATATGTGAGCGATTGATTATAGATTCGAGACCTGTATCTAGCCAGGGCATATCTGCATGAAGAGTTTGAAGATCAACACCTGTAACATGCCAGGAACTTATCTCTCTTTCTCAAGTACGCAAGTTCTCTCTAAGGAATCTCTTACGCGATCGACACCCCAGATGGCATCTTTAAGCCCATCTCCGCAACTATCCACTACACTTCCAAATGGCATCTATAAGCCCATTCCCGACAGAATTCTGTTACATCTCCAGATGGCATCTATAAGCCCATCCTCCTATCCATCATATCTCCAAATGGCATCTATAATCCCATTCCCGATATCACACTGCTGATACTCTACTATGCGAGTGCAAATTTCTGGGCACTCTAGTGTTCAATCATCTTCCACCTTCGGATCACGAAAGGCACGCAAGCCAATCTACATCCTCAGGTCTAAGAAGATTGAACAGGGGCAACTGTTGTACCCCAAAATTTTCCCTCCCATATTCTTCAAGATTTGTCAAGAATCATCTTCAAATGGTTCAAGACTACTCAAGGGGTTGCATAGTCAAACCCTCTCCTAAGCCAGTCAACATTAGGGTTTTGGTTCTCTCAAGGAATTTGAGGTTTTTAATGGCTCAATCAAGTCTCATGTGCCCATATACATTGTCAAGCATCTACATATCAAGTTTCAAGACTTACAATGGCAAATTGCACAATCAAAAGCTTCATTTGCTTCACAATCAACTGCAGGGGCAAAATGGTCATTTTGCAGTCAAATGTCAGAATTTTTGGTCAACATCTTATTTTGAGTCCACAATCATCATTTGATCAAGTCTTGATCATGATTCCACAAGAATGGCTCAAAAATCATCAAAGATACAAAAGTTACTATTTTTGGACAGCTGAAAAGTCAACTGTAACTTGACCAAGGCATAACTTTTTCATGGTTCATCAGAAAAATCCCATCCAATGCTCATTTTGAAGGGGATGACATTTCCTACAACTCATCCTCACATTCCAAGTCCTAGAAATGCTCTCACAAAAAGTTATCAATTTCTACATTATAGGTCCTTTTAAAAAGTCAACAAAAATGCACTTTAAGTCAAAGGCCATAACTTGAGATTGGTAAATCTAAATTACATGGGACCAAAGGAATTGGTTAGAGGACTTCAAGACCTTTCCAAAATGTCCAAGAACATGTTCATATGATCAAAATTGAGCAAGATATGCATTGGAGAAGTTGGGAAATTTTCATGAATTTGCAAAAGTCAACTTTGCTCAAAACACATCATTTTTGCTAATGGGCCTCAAATTCCTTCTTGAAACTTTTTCCAAGGCCTATGCACGACCCATTGAGCTTAAATTGATTTATTTTCTTATTTTTAATTAATTAATTGAATTTTTTATTAATGTTAATTCATTTAATTGATTTAAAATGTAGGAAATTCAAAGATATGGTTTTCAAATCTTTTCATGAAGCAAATATGACCAATATGAGCTGGAAAATTCGTGTGCACATCAAGGGGATAAAATCTCCCAATTTGGAAAGGTTTTTCAATCAAAAAGATGCAAAAATATTTGATTGAAAATCAAATATACAAATCATAATGCCATGGATTTTTGGACCAAGATTTACCCTAATTCAGTTCTACTATATATGCATAACCTAAACCTAATGCTGCACACGTGAAAAACTGCTGCACAAACCATATGCAATATTGAAAAAAAAGTCAAGAAAACTCAAAACTGAATTCCATAATTCAACGTGATTCAAAGCTTGTTTTTGTTTCTAATACATTGCTAGCACTCCCAGGAACGCGTAGGGATCAAAACCACACGCTAACACTCAAAGAATCCTGAGAAACAGTCCCACGGTTTGTCAATTTTTTTCATAATCGAAATCCATTATTCATGCATCATTAACACAATTTGTTGTTTGTTTTATATTGTATGAGTCCACAGGAAGCTAATGGTGTGAGTTAATTGCCTTGAAACGTCCTGAATCATAAACCACCATTGACGAATTCTAGGTTTTTCAAGCTTCAAAATTAGGGCTTTCCATATCCAGTAAAATTGAACCCCCTAATGCCCATGGCTGAAACCGTCTGAACAAGACGAGCAAGATGGAACCCTCGCAATGAATTTATATTTAGTGTACGCCTAATCGCTATTTTTGGTCATGCTGCTTTGTGGGGGTTAAAAACCCCCGCTATTTGATTTGTTTTGCAGGTATCCAGGGAGGAAGATGAAGACGTGTTGACGAACCATTGGGCCATATGAAAAATATGCGCGCGTTTTAGTTTTACAGCATAGGAATTGATTATTGAATATATTAATTATTGGTTGTCTTACTAATGACTAAAGCAAATTGGTGGAGTGGTTAAGGCAACCGCGTAATAGGCATTGGGACCTGGGTTCGATTTCCAGGTCCACCCCATATTTGTTTCTTGTTTTGCATAATATAATCATGTGCAGGCACTTAAAAGCATTCCACCATGTACCTTCAATGATCAGCGTGCCAAGTGTCTTCAAACAGCAATCCAAAGGCCATGAGAGGGGGAACACCATGTTCCTGGTCAACCAACGCACTGGACCATCCATAAAGTCAAAGCAGGCTTGTGTTAATGGGCCAGATTTCCAGGCTTCACCTCCTTATTGGGTCAACACCCCCCTGGTTTTCTTTTTATTCTTTTACTTTTTTTTCCTTTCTATTTTCTATTATTATTATTATTATTATTAATTCATAAATTAATTATTTTTCATATTAAATTCAGAAACTTAAATATTTATAATATTTTTATCATTTATTAATTTCACTATTAATAATTATTTTTGTAAATAAATTCTAATTAATTAATTTAGTTAAATTAGGTTAACTTTAATCTTTTTTCATAATAAATAAAATTAGCTTAGAATTAGGGTTTTGATAATTTTAATTTCTTTTATTTTATTTCCATTAAAACATAAAAAACACAAAAACATTTTTTCTTTTAATTAAATAATTAATTAGAATTAGGTTTAATATTTAATTTAATTGCAAAAAAGGACAAAATTCAATTCTTTTCTCAAAAAGGGTCAAAACCCTAAGACGTTCCCGATTTAATTTCTTTCGCGCTTTAATTCCTTTTGATTATATTGATGTAACTGTTTCCGAGGATGTAATAGTTAATTAGGTCTTTTACCGCTTTCTTTACTTTTCTCGCATTTATTTTCCAAACGGGTTTTGTTTTTGGCGATGTATAGACCCGCGCCTTGTAATAGCGTAGATTTACCTTCCGCACTCTTAACTTTTAAATATGCATGCAAGACTTGAATGACAAATAAAATCAACCCGTAGCTCACAAATGCATGTTCAAAGATAACATAAACTGAATTTAACGCACATGCACATGCCACTCCTAGGGTACGCCTCACTGGTTGCCTCGACGTGGTCATTAAGTATAGGGTGTTTTAGAGGTCGCCCTTCTGTCTAAAGATCTAGTTGCCTCGAAACGGTTGCCTCGGATAAAAAGGATCTAGGACATTAGGGTTACCGCTAAGGCGTCCTACTATTGCTTCGGTGACCACACATGTCCCTAATAATCGAATTGACCCGAATACCTCCAACGACGGTGCTACCTACTTCTCAATAGTGGGATAGTACTGTCTAAAGGACTCTTACACAACCTAATTCCTTAGAGTAGGTAGATTTCTCCTGGGTACTTGCTTTTTCAAAACAAAAAACCACTTTTCGCACCTACACTTTCAAAAAGTTTTCAAACAAATATTTCATACACTCTTGAGGACAGATACAAGAGTTACCTAGAAATTTTTCAAACGAAACTTTTTTCAAAACCCACATACACTTGAAAAGCAAACAATTTCTGAAAACATAGAGCAAGTACCTAAGAGCCCGTGGATAACCACGGATAGAAAGGGTGCTAACACCTTCCCTTTCTATAATCTACCTCCCGAACCGAGAAACATCTCGAAAAGGAATTTTTTTGTGCTTTTGTCCTTTCCATGTTGGAGAACATAAAAGACGGTGGCGACTCTTGCTTACCGCGACATTTCACGAACCAGCTTAAAAACAGTCAGTTCTATTTCCACCGATCACAGAGGAGTCTGATGATTAATGTGCATTCGAAGAATGGGTATACCCTACTACAACAGAGCTCAGCAATTGGCATGCAAAGGACTTCGTTCTCGTCTCCTTCATTGAGGAGTAATTACTTGTTTATTGCTTTCTTTCAATTTAAGAAACTTTTGTCTGTAATATTAAACAATGACTTTTAATCCATATGCCTGGCCCGGGGTACTTTGGTCCATTTATTAAGGGTTTTATTTAGGTTCATTTTATCATATGATTATTCAATACAAACCATTGGACTTTTTGTATTCGGACTTTTGTGCTTATTGTCTTTCTTTTTCTTCAATACGTTTTTCAAAATAGCCATGTATCTTACATGCACACACACACTTTCTCTTGCAGGTCCCCGTCCACTTCGGATCTCATTACCAATGACTCTACTATTGCCAACTATGATTTCGAACATCCAATTAACCAAGCCGAAGATAAAGGTGAGGAAGATTGTGAAATACCGAGAGAACTTGCCAGACTTCTAATGCAAGAGGAAAAAGTTATTCAGCCGCATGAAGAGTCAGTTGAAGTCACCAACCTAGGTACCGAGACAGATAAGAAAGAGGTCAAGATCAGCACCAACCTAGGAAGTAGTGTCAAAAGTAGTTTGATTCAGATGTTACATGACTACTTGGAAGTTTTTTCTTAGTCGTATGAAGATATGCCAGGATTGGATACTGACATTGTAGTTCATCGTCTGCCAACAAAGGAAGATTGACCTCCTGTCAAACAAAAAGTTCGTCGCATATGGCCTGACATGTCTGAAAAGATAAAAGCTGAAGTGATGAAACAATTTGATGCAGGATTCCTAGTTGTGACGTCTTATCCTCAATGGGTTACAAAAACGTGGTGCCGATGCCGAAGAAAGGCGGAAAAGTTCGTATATGCGTAGATTATAGGGATCTGAGTAGGGCAAGCCTCAAGGACGACTTCCCTCAACCTCATATTGACATCTTGGTCGATAACACCACTCAACATAAAGTCTTCTCTTTCATGGATGGTTTCTCCGACTATAATTAAATTAAGATGCTTGATCATGCCTCCAGTTGAAGGAAGACCCTTGATCATGTACTTGACCGTGCTAGAGAATTCTATGGGGTGTGTGTTGGGCCAACATGACGAGTCTGGACGAAAAGACCACGCAATTTACTACCTGAGCAAAAACTTTACCGACTGTGAAACCAGATATTCACTACTCGAGAAAACTTGTTGCGCTCGAGCATGCGCTGCTCGCCGGCTAAGACAGTATATGTTGACTCATACCACTCTATTGATTTCTAAGATGAACCCTATCAAGTATATCTTCGAGAAACCTTTTCTTCCCAGACGGATAACTAGATGGAAAATGATCTTGACGGAGTATGACATTCAATATAAAACACAAAAGGCCATCAAAGGAAGTATATTGGCATATCATTTAGCCCATCAAGCTGTTGATGATTATCAGTCCATGAACTTTGATTTCTCGGATGAGAATATCATGTTAGTGACCGACTTTGCAAAACCTGGACCATATGACGGACCTGAACAGGGATCCCGATGGACTATGGTCTTCGATGGGGCTTCCAATGCTTTGGGTAACATAATTGATGTTGTGATTGTTTCTCCAGAGGCTTGCCACACCCCTTTCACTGCTAGACTGTGCTTCAATTGTACAAATAGCATGGCTGAATATGAGGCATTCATTTTGGGTTTGAAGGCGGCCATTGATTTAAGGATCAAACATCTGAATGTATTCGGAGATTCCGCTCTGGTGATTATCTAAGTAAAGGGAGATTGGGACACTAAGCATCCTAATCTTATTCCTTACAAGGAGCTTGTGTTATATCTGATTCCATACTTTGAAGAAATCACCTTTGAACATTTCCCTAGAGAAGAAATCAGTTAGCCGATGCTTTGGCCATGATGTCTTCTATGTTCAAGGTCAAATGGGACAATGAAGCTCCTATGATTACAATTGAGAGATTTGATGAACCTGCGCACTGCTATGAACTTGACACTGACACAAAGAAGCCATGGTACCATGATTCTTCCTAGCGGACATACTATGGCCAAGAAAATCCTGAGTGCTGGTTACTATTGGTCAATAATGGAGACTGATTGCCATCACCACTTAAGGACTTGCCACAAATACCAAATCTATGCTGACAAGGTCCATGTGCCTCCTATTCTTCTAAATGTCATGACTGCTCCATGGCCATTTGCAATGTGTGGTATTGACATGATTGGAGATATCAAGCCTACTGCTTCCAATGGACATCGCTTCATTCTCGTTGCTATCGATTATTTCACCAAATGGGTCGAAGCTGCCTCATTCGCCTCAGTCATAAAGAACGTTGTAGCCAGATTCATCAAACATAATCTCATATGCCGCTATGGTATCCCTGAAAGGATTATCACCGATAGTGGGACCAATATCAATAATGCTATGATTACAGAACTTTGCACTCAATTCAAAGTCAAGCATCATAATTCTTCTCCTTATAGACCTAAAATGAATGGCGCAATGGAAGCAGCCAACAAAAACATTAAGAAGATTGTGCAGAAGATGGTAGTTACCCACAAAGAATGGCATGATATGTTACCATTTTCTCTTCATGGCTACCGTACTTCAGCTTAGACATCAACTGGGGCAATTCCCTTTTCTTTGGTCTATGGCATGGAAGTTGTCCTTCCAGTGGAAGTTCAGATTCCCTTGCTAAGGATTATGAATGAAGCAGGCTTAGATGAAGACGAATGGATTCAGACAAGATTGGATCAGTTGAACTTGATCGATGAAAAGCGACTGACTATTGTTTGTCATGGTCAAATGTACCAAAAACGTATAATTAAGGCTTTCAACAAAAAGATTAGGCCTCAAGTATATCAAGTGGGTGACCTGGTAATAAAGCGCATCATTCTTCCACAAGGCGATCCCAAGGGTAAATGGACTCCCACCTACGAAGGGCCATTTGTTGTCAAGAAAGTTTTCTCTGGTGGTGCCATGATACTGACTACTATGGATGGTGAAGATTTCCCACATCCCGTGAACGCGGACATAGTTAAAAAATATTATGCATAAGAGACCCGCTAGGTTGACTGGCCTAGGCAAAAATAAGGGCATCTCGACAAACTAAAAGGCTTGGGAAAAATTTGGGATATATGCAAAAGATTGTACACCCGGTAAGTCGAAAACCTGAAAGGGCGACTTGCGAAAAAATGGGTATCCTGGTGGACTGAAAACCAGGAAGGGCAATCCAGGCAAAAGTTAAGGATTGAAAGCGTATGACTATGTCCCGTGGAATCACCACAGTCAACTTTATTACCAAGGTTTGAGTTCAAACAATCCAAGATCAATCCGATCAACTTTTGTCAATGGTAAAGAAGTTCGAAGACATTGGGGCAATAGTAGAGTTAGAACACAATGGGATCATTTCCATATGACTGTTATCTTTGTTTTCAATTTTGTTTTCCTTTCGACGATTTTCTTTTACTAGGATCTTCGTCTCTTTGTACAAAAACGCCTATTCATGGGCAAAACATTAATACAAATATACTTTGAAGTGCAAATTTTTTGTTTTGAGTGCAAAGACGTCCAATGACTAAAATTGAATGAACATATGCATATGAACATGTTTAAACTATTTAGAAAATATGTCCTGCCAAGCTGCAACAAGCATATGTTTAATGCAGTTGAGATATCCCCACAGAGTTATCTCATTAGCATTATCCCCACGGAGCCTGCTACAACGAACCTTTGCCCCAACAGGGTTGCCCACAAAGTTGGATTCATGAAAATCTCGGTCAGAGTCTCAATCTCTCGACAACCCTCTCCCCAACTGAATTGGTCTTAAAAGAAGAAGCCTTACAGATTTCTTCTTAAAGAATTCACCTTTCCAGCATGTCGTCAAATATTCTCTTCGACAAAGTTTATTCCCCAACAAAACAATACACTCCTCAACAGGGTCTTTTCCTATTCAAACAACTTTCAAATACTATGAAGCCTGGACCCGACCAGATAATAGTTTAACTTCTCAATATACTATGAAGCCTGGACTCGACCAGATAATAGTTTGGCTTCATGATATTTTGAAAAAAAACCCTGGAATTCAACTAGGCAATGGCTTGATTTCTTTTCCCTAGTAGGGTTTACCTCTACCCCTAGCAACTTACTGAGAAGCCTGGAATCCGACCAGATATCAGCCAACTTTATCCTTTTAAGTAAGTTACTGTGAAGCCTGGACCCGACCATATATCAGTTTAACTTCATTCATTCGAGCCAGTTATTGTGAAGCCTGGACCCGACCAGATATCAATTCAACTTCATCCTTTCAAATGAGTTATTACAAAGCCTAGAATACGACCAGATAATAATTAACTTCATCATCCTCAGAAATTTCATGCGAAGCCTGGAATTCGACCAGGTAGCAGTTAATTCAATCTTCCCCAGTAAGTTTGTTGCGAAGCCTGAAATCCGACCAAATAGTAGTTTTAAAATTAGTAAGTCGCTGCGAAACCTAGAATATGACTAGATAACAGTTTAACTTCATTCTCCCAAGCAATTTTCTGTGAAGCCTGGAATACGACCATATAACAGTTTAATTCACATCTTCCCTTGCAAGTTACTACGAAGCCTGGAATATGACCAGATAACAGTCAACTTCATTATCCTCAATAAATTGCTGCCAAGCCTGGATTTTGAACAGATAATAGCCAACTTTTGATGCTCTCCAGTCAGGAATAATTCCCCAGTAGAGCATTGAACAACCAAAACTCCTGAATTTATTCCTCCAAGCAAAAATCAACACTCCCCATAGAGTTTCCTCACGAGCCAAAGTTAATATTCCCCAGTGGATTTCTCCTCAAACAATAAATAAGGGATTCCCAATGAAAACGTCCTAAACCAAGTAGAAGATGCACCTACTCTCCAACAACAGTTCAGGATTCAGCCTCCCAAGTGTCCCCAGCATGTTGTCAAGGATTTATTTTCCTAGACAAAGACGCGCTGCAATAAATGCATCACATTCATAAACCATAACACATACATGACAAGTGCATACAACATAATCTCATTTATTTTGAGAACATCATTACTGTTGGCTCCTAAATTCGACACCTTTGTTTTGCTTGATAGCAGCCATTAAAAGCTGAAAGATGCTTTCGACTGGCTAAGCCTGTCGAAGTGCCCGTCGAAAGATGGCCAAATACTTAGAAGATTTCTTCCAAGGAAGAAGGCTGATTGCCTTCGACGTCGAAGGAGTTTTCGTCGAAGACGTCTCTTGACGAACGTGTTCGATGGTCCAGAGTGGAGCAGTTTGAAATTCAAAGCTTTGGAGGGAAAACGGTTTCCAGCAGTTACTACGTGCGAACGTGCAAGGATCTGGAGCGTCGAGCATGGAGAACGTGACAAGTGGCTTGATCTCGAAGCAGTGTAACTGCCCGACGGTTACTTGGAATGTTTTTGTATAAATAGGAGTAGACGTGTAGTTTCTCGCGTGTGTTCACAATAGATACATAGTCACTCATTTAGATTCAAGTACCCAGTGTGAGCGAACGAATTGTTGAGAAATGTATGTGTGAAACACCAATTTTATCAATTCAAGTCATTTACTTTTCCAGTATTTTACATGCTTTTCCCCTTTAAGATTCCTGTCGAACCTTTACATTCAAGCCTTGTTTATTTTACCAAGCCTTTTCCTTTATGCAATTTACTTTAAACAATTTACTTAAAGCCTTATCCACATTAATTAAACTTCAAAATCAACCTATGTCCATAGGATCAATCTGATCGATCCTGCGAGTAACCAAATAAGTAACCATTTGGAGGATCAGCGGTTGTTTACCAAATCCCAAGGTAAACAAATTGGCACACCTGGTGGGACCGTGTGTTGATTGTTGAAAAAATCTCATCTTTTCGAGTTGTATGTTATTGAGGAGTGGTAGAATATACACCAACGATAGCAATACTGCCAGAAGAAGGGAAGAGATGGCGAATCCGCCAAACAATAATGAAATTCCACCACCAAGTGTGGGAGCAACGGTTAATATGACCGTTAGTGAAGCGACGAATGTTGGTTCGATGCCAGCAGTGTCAGTCACAACTACGGGGCCAATAACTTCGTTAACAGGCCCCAGAATGCCTTTGGGAACCCCCCCTCCAAGGGGAAATACTGGCCCAAGGCCAGTGGTTCCCCCAGGATTTATTCCATTCTATGGTATGCCAACTTCTGAATTGGCAAGCCTGACGAATGCTGCGTCCACTTATTCAGACCCTTTCGTGAGTGCCACTTCGCCACTCCAAGGCTCTGGAGTAGGCATGGCGAATAGAAATAGGACCCAACTCTTAGGAGGAACGTCCCAAGTAGCCCATGGCCTTACAAATGCCTCGACAGCAGTCTTGAGGCAACAGATGGACGAAAGCAACCATGATATGGTGCAAATGTTGGCACAAACTTTGAGTACAGTGCTAAATCCTCTAATACAAAATACCACTCAGTCGAATCAGCAAGTTACAGCGCAAATGACGCGTTTGGCTGACTTCTTTGGAGTACCCCCACCTATTCGACAGCCCCAAAGGGCGCAAATAAGAGGAAATCAGGGGATATTTGTAGAGGAAGAAACCACAATTAATCAGGCTCAACAGCCTGTTGAACAGCCTGTCGAAGAACCTAGGGTAATAGCCCCAGAGGTAAGGTTAGTTAACAGAAACCAAAATGCTGACGAAGTGGTTCAGCATGTCCAATACCAAAACATGGGTTTGGAAAACAACCTGGCAACCATGATCGAAAGGATCATGACTCAGAATGGGATGAACATGGGCTTTCGAAGGCCCAACTTTACTTCTCCTTTGTCAGAATATGTGTTACAAACTGACTTACCCCCTAGAACCAAAGTCCCCAAATTTACTAAATTCTCTGGGGACACGACAGAATCTACTGTCGAACATGTGGCTAGGTATTTGATCGAAGCAGGAGACATTTCAAATAATGAAAACCTAAGAATCAAATACTTCCCAAGTTCCTTAACCAAAAACGCTTTTACTTGGTTTACAACTCTACCACCCAATTCGATCCACCATTGGACCCAATTGGAAAGATTGTTCCATGAACAATTCTATATGGGGCAAACCAAGATAAGCCTGAAAGAACTGGCGAGTGTTAAGAGACGTTTCACTGAACCTATAGACGAATATCTGAATAGGTTTAGGTTGCTTAAGGCGAGATGTTTCACACAAGTGCCAGAACATGAGCTGGTCGAAATGGCAGCAGGAGGTTTAGACTATTCCATTAGGAAGAAGCTAGATACCCAGTACCTAAGAGACATGGCCCAACTGGCCGATAGAGTTCGACAAGTCGAACGCCTCAAAGCTGAGAAAGCTAAGGCAACAAAAACTCACAAGAGAGAGAGAATAGCTTATGTTGAGATGGATGACGAAGAGCTAGAATCCTTCGACGATACTTTAGCTGTCGAAGAAGGAGAAGTCGATTTAGCAGAACTAAAACAAGGGCCTCCATACTCTTGTAAACAATTAGTCCCCTCAAATGGGAAAAATCCCATTGGTCCAGACAGGACCAATGATAGGTTCCCAAAAAAGACTTATAGTTTTGACATCACAAAATGTGATGAAATATTCGACTTGCTAGTTAAAGATGGCCAAATGATAGTACCCCCTGGGGTAAAAGTGCCTCCTCTTGATCAAAGAAAGAAGAGAGGTTTTTGCAAATATCATAATTTTCTGGGCCATAAAACTTCTCAATGTTTTCTTTTCAGGAATCTTGTGCAAGACGCTATTGAGGAAGGGAGATTAAAGTTTGCTGACAAATCCCCCATGGCTGTCGACTCCAATCCAATGAAGGCTGAAGCCCACTATGCAGAACCCTCTGAGGTGAACATGATAGAGGCTACCAAGATCCAGTCGAAGAAGCCAGGCATTAACATGGTCGAAGTCTCTAAGGACCACATCAACATGCCAATCTTTGGCAGTTTTTCTGGAAACTTATCCAGGAAGACAATCGAGGCTGTCCAGAAAGCGGTCGAAGATCCAGAGTCGAAGACTGCTGCAGTACAAAAAACTGGACCAAAGCCCAGTTCCCACTTGGCCACTGTTCAAGGCCAGACGGAGAATCTGGAGACACAAATGAAACAACTCACTCTTGCTAATAAGGATACCATGAATATCAACATGGTTGAACTTTCTGATCCTAAAACTTCAGAAGAAGCCATAAGGCAAGAGCAGGCAAATAAAACGGCTTTCCCTAGGGAAAACGAAAACTTGGCAGATTTTTTACAAAGATGCCAGAAGAAGAAATCAGAGGTTATGCTGTGTCCAAGATGCAGTTCTATCTTTGATAAAAAAGCTGCTGAGCACATACAAGGCGTGAGAGCAGCGAACAAGAGAAGGGAGAATTCTAACCTTCGACATGATCCCAGAAGGGGTTCTAATCAAGACAAGAGGCCTTTAACTTTTAGGCCTCCAACAAATGTACCAGTAGACACTTGGTACAAAACATCTGGCCGGAAAAGGCCAAGTGAAGAGAAATGGCATTCTTTCGAAGTGCCAAGAGGTTCCTCTTTAATCCAGAAGAAAGATCCTCAAGTTGCTGCACCCAAGGTTGCTCAAGTGTCCAGCAACTACAAGGGAAAAAATCCTATGTCGAGGTCCCAATGGAGGAGGTATCAAAGAAGGCGAAAAGCTGAAAGGGAGGCTACCAACGAACCTAAAGCTGAAACTAGTTCGAATGTGCCTCAAAGGAAACAAAGAAAGCCTCTTGAGAGAGAACCAGTTACCAACAGGCTAGTTTGGCCTAACCAGAGCGAAGTCGAAGACGAAGATGATGCTGAGTCCGACGATACTCTAGATATAATGGTGAACGTTGTTTCAATGCTGCCTAGGGAATTCAATCGACAAGTAGAAGTCGAAACCAGTGACTGGGAGATGGAACAAGAAATGGCCAGACACAGGCCAGTGTGCTATTTTGTCATGGACAATGGCACTACAGAGGAACAAAATGGCTTCTTCGAGCCACCCACAGAGGCAATGAAGAATCACCTCAAACCTTTGTTCATAAGGGCTAAGCTCGAAGAGACCACTGTGAACAAAATATTGGTCGACTGTGGGGCCACTATCAATATTATCCCTCATTCTGTGCTAATAAAGATTGGCAAAAGGGATGAAGAAATAAAACCTCACAATATGGTCCTGTCCAACTATGAGGGAGGCATTGGGACCACCATGGGAGTGATCCAGCTCGACATAAAAGTTGGGTCGATCCTTCGACCAACAATGTTCATGGTCATTTCGGCCAAACCTAACTACAACCTTTTGTTAGGCCGAGAGTGGATACATGGTGTGGGTGC
This sequence comes from Vicia faba, assembly GCA_948472305.1. Classification (NCBI taxonomy): domain Eukaryota; kingdom Viridiplantae; phylum Streptophyta; class Magnoliopsida; order Fabales; family Fabaceae; genus Vicia; species Vicia faba. The sequence goes on along the minus strand of OX451737.1, from coordinate 466,166,267 downwards.
TGTGCCTTCATCGATGCATCAAAGACTGCTTCTATGGCGCCCAGATGGGCTGGTCGAAAACATAGAGGCTGATCAGAGTTATTACCTTGGCGAAGTAAACCACTTGGGTGTAACAGATTTCGACAAAAACTTGGCTCACATAGGGCCATGTCCAGCTCCTGACTTCGACATGGCGCCAGCGCCAAACACCTTTTGTTCCCTATACCTGCATCCTGAGCATGGTTTCCAATGGGACAGAGAGGACGTGTCCCACATAGAATTCAGTGGGCTAACTGGTATCCAACCAACTGGTTGGGGAAGTGAATTCAGTGATAATGACTGAGTCACAATCTCTGAAGCGAATTTCGGCCTATGTGGCTGAAACCAAGATGATAACGGCTCTCGAAGCCGAAGTAAAGTACATGGCCACACAGGCCAATGATCAACAATTATCTGCTGTTGGCCCAGGAAAGGATTTCGATCCAAGACCTCCTGATATCATGCCAGACGAAATGCAGGAACAGAGGCTCGACGCGATCTATGACGATGAGCCTTTGGGCTTCGAAAAGGATCCCTTGGCGAACAACATTAAGATGTTAGCACAAGACCCTTTAGAAGAAATCAACTTAGGCGAAGGATCAGAGAATAGGCCAACTTACATCAGCGCCAAAATTGATCCAGAACTTAGGTTGGAAGTAATCCAATTGCTGAAAGAGTTTAAAGACTGTTTCGCATGGGATTATGACGAAATGCCCGGTCTCGACAGAGGATTGGTAGAACTTCAGTTGCCAATCAAACCTGGAAAGAAGCCAATCAAGCAAAATCCAAGACGCTTCGCTCCAGAAATTTTGTCGAAGATCAAAACGGAAGTCGAAAGACTTCTGAGATGCAAATTCATCCGTGTTACAAGGTATGTCGAATGGATTGCAAATATTGTGCCAGTAATTAAGAAAAATGGCACATTAAGGGTGTGCATAGATTTCAGAGATCTGAATGCTGCCACCCCCAAAGATGAATATCCAATGCCTGTGGCGGAAATGCTAGTCGATTCTGCCGCTGGCTACGAATACCTGAGTATGCTCGATGGTTATTCAGGATATAATCAAATATTCATTGCTGAAGAGGATGTGTCGAAAACAGCTTTTCGATGCCCTGGGGCCTTAGGCACTTACGAATGGGTCGTGATGCCTTTTGGCCTGAAGAACGCTGGGGCAACGTACCAGCGAGCAATGAATACTATCTTCCATGATTTTATTAACACGTTTATGCAAGTTTATATTGATGATATTGTTATAAAATCTGTTTCCAGGAAGAGTCACCTTGACCACCTTCGACAATCATTCGAAAGAATGAGAGAACATGGTCTGAAGATGAACCCTTTGAAGTGTGCGTTCTGTGTAAAAGCTGGAGATTTCTTGGGTTTCGTTGTCCACAAGAAAGGAATCGAAATCAATCAGAACAAGACGAAGGCAATTCTGGAAGCGAAAGCGCCATCGAATAAGAAGGAATTGCAGTCTCTCTTAGGCAAGATAAATTTCTTGAGAAGGTTTATATCTAACCTAAGTGGGAAAGCTCAGGCCTTTTCACCCTTACTTCGACTGAATAAGGAGGGGTTCGAATGGGGGCAAGAGCAACAAGAAGCCTTCGACAAAATCAAAGGGTACCTCACTAAGCCACCTATTTTGGTGCCTCCTTGTAGCAATAGGAGTATGAGATTGTACATAGCTGCATCTGACAAAACTCTGGGAAGTATGTTAGCCCAAGAGGATGAGAATGGAGTCGAAAGACCCATTTATTATCTCAGTCGAGTTTTAAATGATGCAGAAACTAGATATAGCGAAGTTGAAAAATTGTGTCTATGTCTGTATTTCTCTTGTACAAAGCTCAAACAATATATAAAACCAGTTGATGTTTATGTTTCGTCTCATTTTGATGTTTTCAAATATATGTTGTCGAAACCTATCTTGCATAGTCGAATTGGCAAGTGGGCATTAGCATTGACTGAATACTCCTTGACCTTTATGCCTCTTAAGGCAGTAAAAGGACAAGTGGTTGCAGATTTCATAGTCGACCACTCTATTCAAGTCGAGGATATTAACTATGTGGAGATAGAACCTTGGAAATTCTACTTCGATGGTTCCAGCCATAAAAATGGAACAGGAGTAGGAGTCCTGCTTATTTCTCCAGACAAAATTCCAACAACATTCAAGTACCAAATCGAAGGTTCTTGTTCAAACAACGAGGCTGAGTATGAAGCTCTAATTACTGGCCTTGAAATATTGTTGGAATTGGGGGCAACTCGAGTCGAAATAATGGGAGACTCAGAGTTAGTCATCAAGCAAGTCACAAAGGAGTATAAATGCATAAGAGAGAATCTCATTATGTACTTTGTGATAGCAAATCGTTTATTGAAACAATTTGAAAGTGTCAATATTCGACACATACCCAGAGTCGAAAATCAAATAGCCAATGACTTGGCACAGATTGCATCTGGGTATAAAATTTCAAAAACGAGATTACAAAGAGCAATCGAAGTTCGAGAGAAGATAAGAGCAACTTGTCTATCACCAACAGACTTGGAATCAACAAGGTTAGGATATGCTGATCACTCAAACTTCGAGATTTCGTTCATTGATAATTTGTCAGACCAGGATTGGAGGAAACCCATTGTGGACTATCTTCAAAATCCAGGAGCTCCGACAGAACGAAAAACAAAATACAGGGCGTTGAGTTTTGTACTCATGGGTAATGAGTTATTCAAGAAGACGCCTGAAGGGGTGTTGCTGAAATGTTTAAGTGAAACTGAAGCATACATAGCCCTTTCGACTACACATGCTGGGGCATGTGGGGCTCACCAAGCAGGCCATAAGATGAAATGGTTGTTGTTTCGACAAGGACTATATTGGCCCACTATGCTGAAAGATTGTGTTGAGTTCGCCAAAGGTTGCCAAGAGTGTCAAGTTCATACAGGCATCCAGCATGTACCAGCAAGCGAACTTCACTCGATAGTGAAGCCTTGGCCCTTTCGAGGATGGGCGTTGGATCTTATTGGAGAGATTCGACCAGCATCATCAAAGAGTCAGAAATACATATTGGTAGGCATTGATTATTTTACTAAGTGGATCGAAGCTGTCCCTTTAGTCAATGTAGACCAAGAAAATGTCATTGAATTTATTCAAAAGAACATTATATTTAGGTATGGAATCCCTGAGACAATAACAACTGACCAAGGTTCAGTTTTTACTGGTCGAAAGATGCAGGAATTTGCTCAGGAAACAGGTTTCAAACTCCTAACATCCACGCCTTACTATGCACAGGCGAATGGTCAAGTCGAAGCAGCTAACAAAGTGGTAATTGGCTTGATAAAGAAACATGTTGGGAAGAAACCAAAGAATTGGCATAAGACGTTAGACCAGATTTTATGGGCTTGTCGAACGTCCCCAAAAGAAGCCACTGGTACAACACCATATAGGCTAACTTTTGGCCATGATGCAGTATTGCCAGCAGAAATTTGTCTTCAATCTGCAAGAGTTCAGAGGCATTATGATATTCCTTCTGAGGTTTATTGGAACATGATGTTAGATGAATTGGTGGATTTAGACGAAGAGAGATTACACGCTCTCGACTTACTCAGGCTTCAGAAGAAAAGAGTCGAAGACTCTTATAATAGAAAGGTAAAACCTAAGGTATTTTTGCCTGAAGATTTAGTTTGGAAGGTAATTCTTCCCATGGATCGACGGGATCGAAGCATGGGGAAATGGTCACCCAAATGGGAAGGACCCTTCAGAATTATCCAAACTTTTTCAGGTGGAGCCTATGAGGTCGAAGAGATAAGTGGTGATAAAAGACTCTTGAGAGTAAATGGTAAATATTTGAAAAAATATAAGCCTATACTTCAAGAGATAAAAATAAAATAATAAACTAAATTAACCATAAAAATGCCAAAATGGAAATTTTTCATTAATTTCTGCCAAAATGGCAATTGTTGTCGAAAGCGATTACAGAAGATGGTTACAAAAGAGAATAAAAAAGAAAGAGAATTCTTGAGTCGAAGATACTTAGCATGCTGCAAATCCAACCTCTTCTTGCACCAAGATTTTTCTTGCTCCAGTTTGGCAATTTGAGCGTCGAGGCTTTGGGCCCTCTCAGCGAACTCCAGGCCTTGCTTGATCTCAGTCTGGCTCTCAGCGTCTGGGATGGTCGAAAGAATTTCCTCCTGGAGCACAGTGTTGGCGTTTATCTTCGCCTCTATCTCTGCAATTTGTGCTCGGAAGGAGACATTCTCTCGCTCAATAGCATCGAACCTTTCCTGTGCAGACGCTTTCTGTTTCGACAACTCGGCAATTCGAGAAGTCGAACTTGAGACAGCAGTCCACGCAGATAAGCTCTTGCCATGCAGCGTTTCGAGCTGACTGTTAAAAGTTCGTTGGCGCCGGTAATCCGCTGAGACTTGGTCAATCATAGAATGTAATTCCATGATTAAGTCTGAGATTTCTGGGGCTACAGCATCGAAATCAACAGCATTCAAAACCTCTTTTAAGCAAGATGGAGCAGTGGGGTCCCCCTCTAAAGCCTTCATTAAATCTCTCTTGAAGAACTGGGCCTTGACCTTCGCCAATGCATCATTAAGAGGAGAAGTCTCAGTAGATTTCCCCGACAGAGTAGGAATTTCCTGACTGGTGTCGGAAGAACTCTTACTCTCAACGATTGCATTAAGGTAGCTGACAGGGTCAGTTTGTTTCAAGATTTCCAAGTCTTCTTTCGACCTATGCTTTGAGGAGGTGACCCTTGCCACAGTATTATCTTGGGCTGGAGGCTGTTGAATGCTGAGTGCCTTGTTTGGTTGCTCTTCGACTTGAACTGAGGCGGTACTAGCGTCGACATGTGGTTCTTCGTTGACATCACCTTGAGGTCTTTCGCCAGCGTCATTTTGTGGCTCTTCGCTGGCGTCATCCTGGTGTTCTTCGCCAGTACCACCTTCATGCTCTTCGTCAACAGCATCTTGATTCTCTTCGCCATTGCCTTGGTCTCTTCCTTCAGGATTCTCTTCTGACGACAAGACCACCACAGGAACCATTTCTGGCTGTGTTTCCTCCGCCATAGGTTCTTCAGTTGTCTTCTCCACTGTTTCAGCATTGGCCTCATGCTCAGTATGGGCTTCGTCATGGCCCAAATCTTGCACCTGAGGCCTGCTAAGGTCAGCAGATTCCAGAGTTTCTGAAGTCCTTGGTGGGGAACTTCCAGTAGTGTCCTGAAAAAGAGGAAGAAGACAAATCTTCAGATGTCGAAAGAGATATAATCAAATACTGGTATTTATGCCTAAGTTATAAGAAGGGTCCAATAGATTACCTGTGGATTGGCTTCAGCCCCAGGGCTGGAATTATCACTTTCGACAGGCTTGTTAACTAGAGCGTTCAGTTCCTCCTCAGTTGGTTCTTCGATGACCACTGCAGGTGGCCTAGGCTTTCTTGCACCAACCTTTATTCTGACGGTTCGACCTTCAGGAGCTGGAGTAGGAACAGAAGCGTCCTTCGTTAACTTTCTCCTCTTTAAGGGAGTAGGAGGGGTATCGCTGTCGTCGTCACTCCCCGATTCGACCACCAATGCTGCCCTTTTCTTGGGCGAAGGGGCCTATAAAACCAATAGGAATTCGATTGAATAATTACGTCGAAAATAAATAATCGAAAGCCAGAATGAAAATGAAGAAAATCTGGTTACCGATGCAGGAGGCCTCCTCGAAGAGCCTTCCCCCTGTTGGTTGCCTGTTGTCTTCGCCGGCGCTATAGTCTTCGCCGGCGGTGGAGGTTTTGTCGAAGGGACCCCTCCTTGTGGGCCTTCTGTAGCCTTCTTGGCTAGGGGCTTTCGAACAACTGAAAGCGAAAAGGAAAGTTAACAAGCTAACAGTCGAAGAGAAAGATAAAAAGTAATGTGAGAGTATGAACTTACATTTCTTTACTTTGTCAAACACAAGGACAAAAGACTTCTGCAACTCTGATATGAAGTCCTTCTCGTCGAAGAAGTACTCAGCGTAATAGCTTTTCCACCATTCTTCAAAAGATGGCGAACAAAGGAAGTTAAGCTGGTAGTTGAACAGCGAGAGGATGGTTCGACCAGCATATCTTCCGATATGCCTGGTGGCAGCTTCTTCTGTATAATCGTTGCAGAAGTACAACATTGACTTCTCTCTTGGGAAAATGGGAGAAGGCAGGGTTTGGATGATACCAAACTGGCGAGATACCAGATTTGGTTGATAGGCAAGCAGACTCAGATGAGTCTTAGAACTCTTAAATCAAAGAGGCATAATCCTTGGGGTAAGGAATGCCTCCCAAAGTACAGAGTGCTCATCGACATTGGGACCACTCGACTCCTTGGGATGCGGCCTTGTAAACCATGCTGGCCCCACCTTTCGTTGTGCAAATGGAGCCATAGTCGAAACAAATTCCTTCCTTCGAGCGAACATCAGGACGAAGTTAGTGAAGGTTTGTTGGAACTCTAGCCCATCTTCCACAGGTGTCAGTAGAGCCAGCCTAATTCCTTCGATACGTCTATTAGCTATCGCTGGGGCTTGTTCATTTATCTGACTCTTCTTGGGTAAGAAGGATTCGAAAGTGGCATTGAGCCACAGTTGAAGTAGCCAGAAAGGCCCAGCGAGTAGCAAACTGTTCCTATCTTCGACATGCTTCAGGAGAGTAACCCCATTGCTGATTGAGTCATAAAGACTGGCCAGAATTAGTTCTGCCAAACAGATGTTCTGGCGGTGATGCAGTTGGGTGGCCAGAGTGACCATCTTTTTGGTCACTTGCAGAGACTTCGAACAGAACACGAAGCGAGTTAGCCATAAGGCTAGAAACGCTATGTGTTCAACGTCGGACACTGTGTCTGTCGACTGGTCGTGAAAATGGTTGATAAAGGTGGTGAATGTTGGCTTCGTCTCAGAAAAGCCAATTTGGTCCTCCGACATCTCTTCCGGGTCGAAGTAATCTCCGGTTGGTCGAAGGCCAGTGATGGCTGCTACGTCGAAGAGTGTGGGAGTTAACATCCCACATGGAAGGTGAAAGGTGAAGTGAGAGTTATCCCAGAACAACATCGAAGCTATAAGCATCTCTGGGGAGTAGTTTAAACCTGTCTTCGACAGCATTATTAGGTCAAAGATGCCCATTTCCTTCCAGACTGGAGTTTGATGTTTTTCCAGCTTTGTTAGCCAAGCAACATAGTCCTGGGTGAGATTAGGGCAAGACCTAAAAACTCTAACACTTCTGTTGAAGAAACGAAGGTCGATCTTCTCGTGTGTGGGGTCTTCGTTGTCTTCTGCATCCTTCTTAGCACAGGCTACTGGCTTGAGTTTCTCGACGATGGGAAAGTAGCTCTTGATCTTTAGAGCTTCAGAGATGCTTGGGTTCATGGGTCCAGCCATTGCGAAGATTTGGTTGGAGTATCCAACCGGAATCATCAAGTGACGCGAGTAAGCATCACGAACGGAGATGTCAGATGGTTCAGGGACCCTTCGTTTCCCTGTAGCGTTCACTACCGGAGCAGTTACAAAGACCTTGGGTTTAGCAAGTTGTTCAGTTGGTGCGTTAGTCTTGGGGGCAGTTGAAGCAGAAGCCATTGTTGAAGATGAAGATGAAGTTGGAAAAGGAAGAGTTTTTCTGCAAAGAGAACAAGTTTGCAAGAAAGCAAGGGAGTTTGAAGGCTAGTGTGCGTGAAAAGTCCCACAATGGGATATTCACTACTATTTATAGTAGTGGGAGGAATTCCCAATAACGAGGGCATTAAATGTCATTTAATGCTGCAGGGAGTAGTGGGACGCGTGGCAGCATCCTGTTGTTTTGGCCGTTTCTGCAGAAACAGAGAGACGCAGCGTGCGTCCTCGTTTTTTGAATTTGTCATAATGACAAATTATGAAGTGATGTTTGGTTCTGCACGCCGTACTGACAGTGACGTCCTAGGATCAAATCAATGATGGTTTCTTGGGATTGCCAATAGTTGGTGAAAAGCAACAAAAAGTGCACAAGTTAACTTGTGACTAAGCGTGGAAAAACAGATGTCGAATGGCGTTTTCAAAGAATGCCTTTTTCTTTCAGAGTCGAAATAAGGCATTCTTGGGGGGCAATTTGTTGGCTCCTAAATTCGACACCTTTGTTTTGCTTGATAGCAGCCATTAAAAGCTGAAAGATGCTTTCGACTGGCTAAGCCTGTCGAAGTGCCCGTCGAAAGATGGCCAAATACTTAGAAGATTTCTTCCAAGGAAGAAGGCTGATTGCCTTCGACGTCGAAGGAGTTTTCGTCGAAGACGTCTCTTGACGAACGTGTTCGATGGTCCAGAGTGGAGCAGTTTGAAATTCAAAGCTTTGGAGGGAAAACGGTTTCCAGCAGTTACTACGTGCGAACGTGCAAGGATCTGGAGCGTCGAGCATGGAGAACGTGACAAGTGGCTTGATCTCGAAGCAGTGTAACTGCCCGACGGTTACTTGGAATGTTTTTGTATAAATAGGAGTAGACGTGTAGTTTCTCGCGTGTGTTCACAATAGATACATAGTCACTCATTTAGATTCAAGTACCCAGTGTGAGCGAACGAATTGTTGAGAAATGTATGTGTGAAACACCAATTTTATCAATTCAAGTCATTTACTTTTCCAGTATTTTACATGCTTTTCCCCTTTAAGATTCCTGTCGAACCTTTACATTCAAGCCTTGTTTATTTTACCAAGCCTTTTCCTTTATGCAATTTACTTTAAACAATTTACTTAAAGCCTTATCCACATTAATTAAACTTCAAAATCAACCTATGTCCATAGGATCAATCTGATCGATCCTGCGAGTAACCAAATAAGTAACCATTTGGAGGATCAGCGGTTGTTTACCAAATCCCAAGGTAAACAATTACGCCATGCATATATCTGCATGCAACTAATCTTTTTCCTTGCAGGAAAATCAACAGGAAAAAGACATCTACCATTTCAGTATAAATCAACCAAAAGATTTATCCTGACACCTTCCCCTAGTCACTCTGAATGGCATCTCTAAGCCCATTCTGTACACAGTCAACCAAAACATCATTGAGTGCAAATTTCGGGGCACTTTAGTGTTCAATCATCTTCCACCTCCAAGTCACGAATGGCGGGTTCACCAATCTAAATCTTCAAGTTTAAGAAGATTGAACAGGGGAAGCTATTATACCCCAAAATTTTCCCTCTCATTTCTCAAGAATTTTCTCACAAGATCTTCTATGGCTCAAGTTTGCAACACCAATACATCAATTTAGGTTTGGAATTGGCACAAGGGAAAAATGGTCAAAATGCACACTGAAAAGTCAAACTTTGACTTTTGGATCAAAATCAAGTTTCAAAAATCATATTCTATCAAGACATGTTAGAATATGAAGTTTGGTTCATTGAGAAAATCCAAAGTCAAAATTACTTTGGAAAAGTCAAAATTCTAAACACTTAGAAATTTTTCTATTAAGAAAAGATGATAAGTTCATAACTTCAGGTCAGATTTTCATCATGATGCAAGCTGATCAAGGAAGAACTTCTGACATAAGAATTGTAGATCTCAATGAGATCTAAAACATTGCAAAACAGAACTTCTTCTAGAAATGTTGGGATTTCAAGTTATAAATCCTTGAAGACACGTCCATGAAGCTGAAGCACTTAGTAAATTCTGAGCATTTCCAAGTCAGAATTTGATTAGAACTTTTGGGCCAGTTTTCATGTGAACTCAATCAGATTTTGCAAATGAGATTCAAAGAAGGCTTACAAACCATGTTACAAGCTTTCTGGAAAGTCTGAGAACTTCTTCAGATCATGCTGGAACGGGGAGATTTAAAGATCAGAAGTTAGACATTTGTTCTTAATTTAAGTTACGTTTATGATAAACTTTTGATCCAGTTTCAAGCTATGATGCATAATCTCATGTTGCAGGCTTTCTGGCTTGTTAAGTCTCATCATCATTTAATGCTCACACCCACTTTTGAGTCTTTATCCAAAGGATTTTTTCACGTGTGGCATAGAAGTACAATTGTTGTACTTGGAGAGTAAACTTTTGTACAAAGTTTATGTTGGGCCCATTCTTTACTTTTGCTTCTGAATGTAATTTTCCACAAATCATGCCTACAAACTCAGATTAAGTGTGCTTAAAGCTGTTAACCGCTCTACTTTGCCTTGAAACCAGGCATGTCTAAACTTGCTTCAAAAATAAGTCAACGATCCATAATCCATGATGGATGTACTCTTGATTTCTCCAAGCTTCTAAATTCTTTGCCTATAAAATTCAACTTCATTTGCAAACATCAAAGGAGAGGATACATTGAAGAAAAGCCTTGAAACCTTGCTGAAAATTCCAAGAACTTGAAATCGCAGTCCAAACATAAAACCTGCTAATTTCTGGTTTCTTGCATCCAAACTCTAATATTCCTTGTGCATTTCTTGGCCAAATCACCCACACAGTTTCTGATATACACATAGAGGCCTTCCAAACTTCTATTTTCAAACTGTAACACAATCTTCACCACTCCCTGTTTAAAGAAAAAAACAGAACGTTGCACTTTGACTGCTCCAGAATATTTCAGCCATCCATAACTCAAGTTAAGGTTTGCTTCAGCTTTCTGAGAACGTGAGGAAGCTGACCAGAACATCACAGGAATCTGAACCAGTTTAACTCACAGAATAATTTCAAGCTACAAGGTAAGTTTCTTCTGACTCTTATCTCATTATTTAGGCATTGTTAGGCTTGCAATTTCAAAGATACAATGTAGACATCATGGCTCTGATTCTGTACATATTTATAGATTTCATTTATATGACCTAAGTAGAGATAATTTCATATCAAAACATCTTGAGGAAATTAGGATGCAGAATTAGGATTAGAAAAACTCATATTTTTTTCTGGTTTACAATTATGATGCTTTGTCTTTCTGGAACATGATGAAATTTACCATAACTGTTATGTTTGCATTTTCCATTTTTGTTGAGAAATGACTAAGTTACAGATGCTCTGGTTGGTGCGAAGAAGAAGATAAAGTTCATCATCAGAACTTACTTTGTAATATATGTTTATGTTTTTGCTTCTAATACCGGATGTATAGCCATCTCAGTGGTAGAGAGCGCGCACATAAGGCATTAGTGTTAAGGGTTCTGAGTTCTAGCCCCAGAAACACCTTTTTATGTTTATTTCTTGACATTTTTCCCATTATTTGCCAAAACAGTGATTCTGGACCAGAACTTCTAGATAAACCCCCCTTCACTTGATTGCCAAAACAGTACTCCTGGACCAAAACTTCTAGATATTCTCCTCCAACAGCATTGACACTTCACTTACCCATTATCAGAACTTCTAGCTTGCCAGTAACACTAGAACCTCTAGGTTTCCAGATGCATTAGAACTTCCAAACTCTCTCAACAACCGAAATTTATGACCTTCTAATAACACTAAAACTTCCAGGCTCCCTCAGTAACCATAACTTCCAACCTTCCAGTAACACTAGGACTTCTAGGTTTCCAGTTACATCAGAACTTCTAGGATTTCCTTTGTTCCTAGCAACCTCAGAACTTTAGTGCGCCCGGATCCAGAACTTTTGGCCTTCCCCATTTCTGCTAACATTTTCTTTCTGATTTGCAGCGCACGAGAGTCATAACTTCTGCTCCTTATTTCTATCCTTTTAGCAATACACTGAATCTGATTCTTTTTTCCCTTATTATTTTTATCATCGCTTCTATTTCCATTAATCAAAAACACCAAAAATACTTTATATTCATACACTTTGCTTTATTTCTTTTAAAATAAAAAGACTAAAAAATATTTTCTTAAGCAAATTTATTTCTTCTCTTAACCAAAACAAAACAAATCTATTTTACATTTCAATTCTTGTACATTATGGTTTTAATAGATAATTAGTACTTTAATTTCTTGCAATCCCCATTTGTAAATTTGTACACCCCATCCCCCTAATGATTGTAATAGCGTAGGATATTTACTTTCCACAATTTATCGCTTCCACATAGATGCTAGTAAAGTAGGTTTGTATGGAAAGATAAAAATCAATCTTAGAAGAACACTAATCCGAGATAAACCAAGCATGAAATATAAACACTACTCACACATGTACCCCTAGGGTTAACTCCACTTGTTGCCTTTTGAAAATGGTCATGTTATACATGTGATACGTCTTAGGAAAAATAACCAAAAATACAAGATCAGAGTCTCTCGATGACGCTTCGAATGTTGCCTTACAAATGATATTAGTCCCTCAAGAGAAATGCTAAGATATCTCACAACATTGCTATTATGACTATGCGATGACCCACACCCGTCCCTTTACATCCAAATATAAAGCTTATTATCAATCAATGGTAAGATAGAAACATCTAAAGGAGGAGGAAAATAACAAATACTTTTGAGTAGGTAGAAACGTTCTTAGTTGCTTGCTCATTTTCAAAACAAACATCTTTTCAAATGCACCAACACTTTCCATGAAATATTTTCAAAAAGTCCAACACTTTGTATGCATTCTTATAGAGACGAGAATCATTACAAAGTTTTACTAAACAAAGGAGCTTTTCAAAAAATACTTTCAAAACCCATCACAAAGCACATTTTTCAAACAAAAGCAAATGATCTAGCAAGCAACTAAGAGCCCATAGATAACTATGGATGAAAAGGATACTAATACCTTCCCTTTTCATAATCTACCCCCCGAACTTAAGAAAATAATCTCAAAGGTCTTTCATGTTCTTTTCACCCTTTCCTTCATTGGATAAAAGAAAAGTCGGTGGCGACTCTTGCTATCCGCGACAATTGCAATCAAACACAAAACATCCCAAGTCAGTTCTCCCACCGTGTTACACATATGTATCCTCTTATGAGGAATCAGAGTCTCAATTCGTAGTTCGTAGGATTTTTGTTTTTTATGGATTGCGAAATATATTTTGAGTTTCCCGCGTACGTGGTCTAAGAGTATGAATAGAGGAATTTGTTAGACCAAATTGGCAGTTAATTTAAATATATTCACATTCCTTTTCGAAAATTAATTGTTCGAATTAATTTAATTTGCAAAAAAAAAAGATTGGTGTTTGGTTGAATATTTTTTTATACACAGAGCGAAGGATTCTGATATAGTCTCTTCATCACGTGGCCAGATATTGGCCACATGTCGCTCGCAAACGTGGTATTTTGGTGAATCACGTGGATTTTAATATTTTGATATAAAATATTAAAATAAATTATATGTTGAGAAATGTTTTTAAGTATATAATTAAAGGATGTGATTTAATGTAAATAAATATTATATTTTAAATGAGTTTTAAAATACTAAGTTATTTAAAATAATAAATAATTCATAATATTATAATTATTAAAATATAAATATATATAAATACAGCAAAATAAATAAATAAATAAATAAATATATAAATAAATTTATAAAAGAAAATAATAAATAAAAATAAATTAGTGGGGGGTTTACAAATTATTTTATAGTAATAAAACTGGGGGTGTTATTAGGAAGGGCCTGAATTCAGATTTTGGAATTCAGGCCCAAAAGGCCAAAGGGGTGTGAATTCGCATGTGTTAGCAAAACAAAATTTAAGGAGGTGTAGATAGGGATTGGGCCTGGCCCAAAGGATGATCTAGGGAGTCCGTTTGGACTCGGTGCATGCAAGTGTACGATAGCTTAAGATGAAAACACATTTTGGGGCGTACGATTGGGATCGAGCGGATAAGGAAGAGGGAGTATGATAATGATTAAAAGGGACGCACATGGAATTATTATGCTAATAAAATTGTTTTAATCAAACGAAACTTTTCATTTTCTTTGTTAACCCTTGCTTCCCTCAATCAGAACTTCATCGCCCTTTTCTTTCTCTCTTTCAGCATAAACATGAAACACTACCCCCAAACCTTAACGGTGGTGGTGATTTTACTTCACTCCATCCCCCAAAATCAAACCCCAACAACGTCGATTACAGAAAATGCAAAGAAAAAAAGAAGCTAATGATTTGTTAACTCGCAATATTTCTATTCTCTTAACTCGCTCTTTCTTCGCTAATTGTCTTTTTGTTTTCAATTTCAGGTAACCGGCAAATTGGAAGCGGTGATTTAAAATTTAGGGTTCCAGATGTTGGAACCCTAGATCTCCTTTGAGGAAAGCTACAGTGAGGCAAAGCAGATTCACAGCGACGAGATAGGAAAAAGCTTCCTCTGTTCTCCAATATCCCGTTTCTTTTCTTTATTGTAATCTCCTATGTTTTCCTCTGTCCCCTTTCTTATTGTAAATCAATCCAATTTATAGTATTTTTTAGGTGAAAACAAATTAGGGAATTAGTTAATAGTTATTATCGATTTAGGAATTTTTCAAATGTAATTGATTAGGGTTTTCGATTAGGCATGCATTTGAAATTGTGTCTGTAAAAATAAGAACATTATTGAATTCTGTTCTCTGCAATTGAATGTTGTTTCCAGATTTGTTAAAATATGTTTCTGTGTTTAAAGTCTTTCTGATTTCATTCATTAAGGCTTAGAACAACGTTTTTACTTCACGCGCGTCTTTGATCTCTACATGCGTGTTAGTGGTATCGATTTGGGCCATGCGCTTCTTACAGTATTGGGCCAGTTGTGTGTTTTATTTTTGTCAGCAAATGAAAACAAAAAATATTTGGTCCAAAATACAATGTTTCGAAAAATATAAAAACACTCTTTTTTTAATTATTAAACTAAAACTGAATTGGGCCATAAATCTTCTAGGCCTCATATTTTTTTGAAACAACAACATTTTTCTTTTTTCTTAATGGGCATGCTCGCTTGGGCTTCCATGCCAACATTTTTCTTTTTCTCAAATTAACAAAATAAAACTAATTTAAAAAATAATGATGTTATTACCAATAAAAATAATATTAATAATAAATAATTATAATAATAAAAAATAATTATTAATGTAAGTAACCAAACATCTTCTTTTCAAAACAAATAAAAAAACTTATAATGGGCCAAACTGTTTTATTTTATTGGGCCTTTAAACAAAAAAAACATATTACTTAACAAAAATATTAAACCTTATCCTAAATGGGCCTTATATATATATATATATATATATATATATATATATATATATATATATATATATATATATATATATATATATATATATATATATATATATATATATATAAGATATGTTCATATTTCTATTGCAATGGACCCTTTCTTAAAAATCTAATGGACCATCAGATATTGATGGTCCGTTTTAAATCAACAAAGCCCGCTTCCATGTTTTACACCCCTATAAAAATTAAAGTTAAACAAATACAATTTTATTTTAAAAGAGAAACCCTAAATATAAATAACAGTAAGGAAAATTTGGGGTATAACAGCAAGTACAAGTACTGAGCCTCATGACATAGATGGTTCTTGGAAACTTTTTCAGAAGTGGTTGTCTTATGAGGTTGAATGAATGAATTCTTTTACTGAATCATCCAGAGTTTGAGATGCTCACATGGTAACTGGAAGGAAAGAAACAAGAGAAAGAGTCAGACTTTTTGAACTACTTGCAGCTAAGAAAAAAGAGGTTAAAGTTAAAGCTCTTCGAGAAGCAGAAGAAGAAAAGCTTAAAAAAGCATAAGAATGAGCTAAACTCAATGCTGCATAAGAAGCAAAGGAAGCAGAAGAAGCTGCTAAGACTAAAGAATATTCTCTAGTTGCTTCATCTTCTGATCCTGCCATTGTGCGTATGAAAAACGCAATTAGTGAGATTAGAGAAGAACAACAAGTGTTCATGGAAAGCATCATTGAAAAGAAGGTTATCAGTGAGAATGTTCAGAACATGCTACAACTGATTCTACAAAAGATTTCTGCTCCTGCTCCTGAACCCTAGGCTCTAGGATTTTCTTTTTCCTTTAGCTTCTAAACCATAGGATTATGCTTGCTTCTTACTTTTTGTGAATACTATATTTCTTCTAATTATTTGATAATTCTGGAAGTCTTCTTTTTGTATCTTAGTTTGTTCTACTTCCTTCAACTTACTTCTTATTATGTGATTGTTTGAAATTAATGAAGTCTTCTTTTGGCTTATCACTTCTTTTCTTGTTATTTCTTCTGGTTTTTATGTTTTTCACACATAATTATCTTTTTGATTATGACAAAAAGGGGGATTAATTAAATGGACGTAATTTTGATTTCAATAATCAAGTTTTGGAAATATTCTCTAAAAAGAGATGCTTACATTCTAACCCAGTTAAACTTATGTTTCTGTTAGAAGTGTTTTTTCTTTTACAGGAATCATGAGAACTCTGATTAAAGATAAAGATTTGAAAGCATTATGCAAGGCTTATGTCTAACATGTTGGATTCACACTCTGAATATATTTTTCAGTTCATAATCAGACTTTAAGAATTGAGAATCTAGAATTTGTCTTAGTGACATTAAAGTTTCAAGATTTCAATTGATTTGGTTGGCATCTAGAGTCAAGACTCTCAAGATCTCAATATCTGGTCTATTGGAACCAGGGGATTTTTACTCAAATAGTTCAGAGTCAGGATATTAGATCTTCATCAAGTCTTTGACTTATGGGGAGTTTCATAAAAAGGATAAGTGTTCTTACTCTTTTTATTTTCACTTCTTCTGATTATATGAACAAAATTGTATCCTCAAAATACATAGTTTTGTCATCATCAAAAAGGGGGAGATTGTTAGAACAAGATTTGGTTTTGCAATATTATCTATGAGTTTTGATGATAATAAATGAGTATGTTTGTATGAACAATTTTGATACTCTAATGTTTGTTATTTTTTAGTATTTAACAAACAGCTTCTGCTTCTGATGGATGGCATGGCCAAGATAATAGAAAAGAATTAGTTCCACTTTTGCGCTACACAAGTTCTAATGAACAATAGTAAGACACTCCAGAAGACTCTAAAGTGTATGCTCTGATATGAAGTCTAAATACAATGTGTTCTAAAGAAACAAGTCAGAAGATCTGAAGACAAAAGTTCTACTTAAGTCCAGATGTTGGATACTCATGCTTCTAAAGAAAACATGTTCTAAAGAAACCAGTCAGAAGATCTGAAGACAAAAGTTCTACTTAAGTCTAGATGCTAAAGACGCATGTTTTTAAAGACAGCGTGTTCTAAACAAACTAGTCAGAAGATATGAAGACAAAAGTTTCTACTTAAGTCCAGATGCTAAAGACTCAAGTTTCTAAAGACCAAAGGTTCTAAGGAAAGGGTTCTGAAGAACAAGTGCTAAAGATTCTGAAGACAAAAGTTTTGAAGACTCTCAAGAATTGAAGTTCTAAAGACCTAAGGTTCTAAGAAAAGGGTTCTAAGTACCAAGTGCTAAAGACTCTGAAGACAGAAGTTTTGAAGACTCTGAAAACTTGAAGTTCAAAAGACTCTGTAAACAAAACTTGTATTCAAATAGTTTTTTGATTTCCTTAAGAGATCTGTTAGGTCAGTATTCTTGAGAAGTCTAGGACTAGTGTGTCTTAGAGATTTTTTTTCCTTAAGGTACCAGATAGGTTTGAATCCTTAAGAAGTCTATGACTTGTGTTTCTTAGAGGTTGTTAGTCACTTGTGGGTAGCTTGTGCATTGTAATAATCAGTTGGATTATTGGATTAAGTCCTTGTTTAAGAGAGGCGAAATCACCTTGGAGGGTGGACTAGACTAGTGTGATACGGTGGGAGAACTGACTTGAGGTTTTGCGTTTGTTTTCGCACTTGTTCGGTTGAGCAAGAGTCGCCACCGACTTTTTATTTTTATCCTAAAGGAAAGGTTAAAAAGCACAGGAAAAACCCTTTGAGATGTTTCGTGGGTTCGGGGGGTAGATTATGAAAAGGGAAGGTATTAGCACCCTTTTCATCCATGGTTATCCATGGGCTCTTAGTTACTTGGTTTTAGATCGCTTGCCTTGATTTTCGATTGCTTGAAATTGTGGTGTGTGTGTGTGTTTTGAAAATGTTTTGAAAAAGAGGCCTTGTCTAGGCAACCGTTGTAACAATTCTTTACTCGAATGTTTTATAAAGGTGTGTATCTTTTCGAAAAGATGTTTCAAATGTTTTTGGAAGTTTGTTTTGAAAGTGTTTGTGGAGTGTGGTTTTGAAAAGTAGGCAAGTGTTTTTTCAAGTTGATTCAAGTAACTAAGAGTTTTGTCTACCCCTATTGTACTCAAAGGCTTTTCTCATGTTTCAACCCTTTTTAACAATTTTGTTCCACCATTGTATTTGGTGGACAATCTTGTGTTTAGGATGTTTAACGGGATAGGCGCGGGTCATCGTACGGACCATGAATGCAATGGTGCCAAGTGTCTTTGGCAATTTTGCTTGAAGGGACTATGATCATTTTGATAGGCAACTTTCGAAAGCGTTATCGAGGGACTTATGATCATTTGAATTGTTTTGCCAAAGAAACTCGACGTGCAAGCATGGCCCATTTTGGAAGGCAACATGTGGGATTACCCTAGGGGTGCAAGTGTGATTGTGTATTGATTTCATGTATTTGTCTTGTATTAGGTTATCTAGCGTTGGGTTTTATTTACATACAACCCTAGGTCTAACCATGGTATAATTCAAAAGCGATAAATTGCGGGAATTTAAAGTCCTAAACTATTACAAATAGTATCCGGGAGTGGGGGTACAAGTATACAAATGAGGGATGAGACTTATAGGAGAATAGTATCCAAATAATTACAACCAAATCGAATTGCGCAAATGTAAAATATAATGTATAGCAATGCATAAGAATAGCAAATGTATATGTGTCAATGTAAAGTAAACGTATTTGTGTATTGTAAATGTGTAAGTGTATGATTATTTACAAGGTGAGGGATGTTAATTTAATGAAAGATTAAGTATCGGTTATTTAATTTTGTATTCTCGTATTTTGTTAATATGTACAAAGCAAAATATTTTAAGAAAAGAAAAGAATGTTTTGAGTCTTATGTATTAATGTTTTGGGTATTTATGTTAGTATTGTTTTATGTACAAAGTTTTAATTAAAAGAAAAAAGAAATAAAGGAAAGTTTATTTTCTTATGTAGACTAAAAAAGTTTTAATAAACTAAAAATGTTTAAACCTAGATAAAGAAAAAAAAGTCTAATTTTACTTTAAAGGTGATAAAATAAATTTAGTAAGATTAATGTATTATTTATATTTTAGTTAAAATATTATATCAAAAAAAGAGTTAGGTTATAAAATAAATGAAAATTTAGAAAAGATTAAGAAGGGTTTGTTAATAGAAAAAGAAAAGAGGTTATGTGGGCCTAAAAGGGGTTTGTAAAGAATGGTGAAAGGGGGAGGGGGTACGCTCACTTAAACGCATTTGGGCTTAAGCACGTGAAAGGGGCAAGGCCCAATCGGTTTGAGACAAATTGTTCTTAGGGTTTGTCAATGTTTGTTCATTTGGAGAAAAGCTTAGGGTTACAGCGTCGTTCGTCCTTGTTCTTCTTCGTTCTCCCACGCCAGCTTCTGAGTCAAGCTTCTGAACACTCCTCCGCCTAAGGCCAACTGAGTGCCAACATCCATCCTTCCCCTTCCCTCCATGGTCGCTCAGCGACGTTTGCAAGGTTTGATCTCTGTTTCTACCTTGTTAGGGCTTTCACTAATTCCTCTTCTGCATGCTTAGTTCGAGTTCTGATTTTGTTTCTGATTTTATGTGGTTATTATTGTTTGTTATTGAGGTTGCGGAAAGGAAAGAAAAGAAGAGAAATTCTACCTTGACCCTTGGGGACGGAGGAGAAGGAGGCGGATTTGGGAGGCGCTCAGGCGGCCAAGGCGGATGCTTGGTGATGACGCGCTTTGCTTGGAAACCTTGGTATCTTGTATTCGTCTTTTATGGTTTGATGATGATACTTGAAAACCTAGATTTTGTCACTTCTTTCTTCTTCTGGTTGCCTATTCCTGTTGCCTGTGTACCCTGTGATGCTTCTTTATCTTCTTCTCTTTTACTCGCTTCTGTTGCCTCTGAACATGATGTTATTGCTCTGAGATTAATTGATATGTTGTGCTTGAGTTGCCTTGGATGATGAATATGGTTGTTTGCTGATGTTGGTTATACTGATGCTTCTGTATGTTGCCTTCGTTGATTCTGAGATGATGATTTTTGCTTTTGTTGGTTACCCAATGATAAACTCTTTGAGTTCTGAGGGTTTTGAGTTTCCTTGGAATGCTTAGAAAACAGGTTATGGGCGTGAGGCTTATGTTACAGTTTGAGATTTGTGAAGGTTTCGAATGTTTCAGGCCATTTGAGGTTTTTGAGGCAGCTTGACAGTTTACATGTTTAAGGTTTATGCTTGATATTCTGGTTTGACAGGTTGTTTTCTCTGGTTTGTATATTTGTTTGGATGAAAGGCCTATGCAGATTGGAGGCTTGTAGTTTCTTGCTTCATGTTTGTTTAGGCTTAGAGGTTTAAGGCTTATGTTTCAGTTTGAGATTTGTGAAGGTTTTTGAATGTTTAAGGTTTGATGGACTTTTTTTTAGGCTTTGTGGCTTCTGAGATCTATTCTGCAGGTTGTTGGCTTTTTGTATATTTTTTTAGGGTCTTGACCTTTTTGTCTTTTAAGGGCAGGAGGTGTGGTATATTCGTTCTTGATCAATCCTTGGACAGGTTTGCAAGGCTTGAGGCTTTCACTCTTTGTGATCACTTCTGCTGCATATGTTCTGCCTCTTTTTGAATAGCTCTGATACATGCTCTTTTTAGCCTTTAGCCTGCTGTACTGTAATCTGCTTTCCTCTCTCTTTCTCTCTCCGGATTAAAGAAAGCATTTTTATTGCTTTAATTTCGTCTTTTCTGAAAAAACAAATGGCCTAGGAAGATGATGCATTCTGAATGTTGTTTGCACTTGTCCCTTTTCCACTGCATATTTCCATGTTTCTTGCACACTTTATGTACTTTCTCTTGACAGCTTTTGGAATTTTTGATATCCTTGGACAACTTTTGGCTTAGTTTGAAAATGTAATTCAGTTTGCCTTTATTTGTACATGCTGTTTGGAAACTTGGTTGACAATTCTTTTGATTTATGCAGTATGCTTAAGAATTTGAATTTGTGCAAAAATCATAACTTTGTGCATTCATGTCTTTTTCTTTTGCAAGCAACCTTCATCCCTCTTTGTGAACCGGGAGAAATCTCGTGATTTGCAGAGAGGGCAAAACTGATTCCGGCCATTTGTTTTTAATGATGAATCTTTTTAACTGTATATCTTTAATTATTTTATCTGCTTTGACTTTTCTTTTGTTTCTTGTTTTGCAGATGAAAAATAAATGAGCAACAAGGGAGCATTGGATAGAAGATGAAGACTTAGAAATTTTAGAACATAGTTTTATTTCAATTTAAATTACTGTAACATTATTATTGTAAATACTTTGTAAACAATAATAATTATACAAATAATTTAAAGATAAATAAAAAAGTCCTTTTATTGACATTCATTTTTAGTTCTTCTTCAGATATTTATCTAATTGTTTATAATTCTTAAATTATAATAAAATGGAAATAAATTCCAATTATTATAACTTAAAATAAATAATCAATTGATAAACACTGTGGTCTTATCATCAATCAATAACAAACCCGGCGCTCCAATTATCCAAAGAAATGCACAGTTAATCAAACCAGACGACAGTTAATTAAACAAAACGCCCACATGCCTCCTTTCACTGATTAAATCCAAACAACTGCAAATTAACAACCAGCAGCCTCAGTTCTTATTTCAGAGTAATTTGAAAAGCATTGATAGAACTAACTCTTCTTGAGAAATATGCGCACAAAACCTTGATTTTTTGACTTAGCACTGGAGAAACGCCTGCCTGATCAAACTTTGAGCCAATTCAACCAATCCTAAGCAATCTGTTTGAACTGTCTTAAAATCAATAAAAACCCTAAATTTTGTCTGACTGATGAGAAAAGTCTGTTTGACCGATTCTTGAGCCAGTCTGAAAAATCAGGAAAAGTCCGAAACTGCGATTTCTTATGGAGAAAGAGGAGGGCAAATTTTGGGATACAACAGTTGCCCCTGTTAAGTCTTCTTGAACCTGAAGAGGTAGATTGGCAAGTTTGCCTTTCGTGACTCGAAGGTAAAAGGAGATTAGACACATAGAGTGCCCAAAAAATTTGCACTCGGTGATGTGATGGTAGAGGGAATGGGCTTGAAGATGCCATTTGGTGATGGGCTTAAAGATGCCATCTGGAGCGTGACAGAATCTTGTCGAGGGATGGGCTTAACGATGCCATCTGGAAATGTTGAATTGTATGTCATTGGTGAGTGGACGAGTATCAGAAAGGTAACCATGTTTTGGAACATCTTTGAACTGGGGGTCTGAACAAGCAATAGATTGACATCCGTGTTTGGAGAATCCGTAAACTGTTTTCAGAAGTCTTGAAGTTGAATAAGCAATAGAGCAGCATCCGTCAATGGGGAAGCGTCTGTAAACTGTTTTCAAAAGTTGAGAAGAATCTGAACAAGCGATAAGTTAACATCAGTTACTGGAGAACCCGTAAACTGTTTTCAGAAGTCTTGAATTTGAAGCTTACTAATTCTTATCCTGAAAAAGGGTAAGATATTAGCTGAAACACGAAGTCATGTTGCATGAAATGTATGATGCAATGCATGTTATATCAATGTTTATGATATGAATGTAATGAATATGCATGTATGCTGATGAGCTGTCCTGTTGGGGATAGATGAATCCTGGACGGCTGAAGATAAAAGAATCTTGATTGCTGCTGGGGAAAATAATTCCTTGACTGCTGTTGGGTAGGGCAAGAATTTTTTTGATCGTTGAAGATGAGAATTCCTGGGACCACTGTTGGGGGATCAGGAGTTTGGATTGTATGTCAATCTACTGGGGATTCCTGTCTTGAGGAGATCTTCACTGGAGAATATTCGAATATTCTGTGAGGAACTGAGAATGGGTCTTCATTCTGCTAATGCTTAACTGTTATCTGGTCGATCTCCAGGATTTCATAGAAGCTTGTACTGTCATCTGGTTGTAATCCAGGCTTCACAATAGCTTGCTAAGCTGCTATCCGGTCAAATCTGGGCTTCACGGCTTGTGTTAAAGGTATACCACTATCTGGTCGATTCCAGGCTTCATAGTATTCTTGACTGTTGTCTGGTCGTAATCCAGGCTTCACAGAAATTTGTATTGTCATCTGGTCTGAATCCAGGCTTCACAATAGCTTGCTAAGCTACTGTCTGGTCAAATCCGGGCTTCACGGCTTGTGTTAAAGATATACCACTATCTGGTCGACTCCAGGCTTCGTAGTATTCTTGACTGTTGTCTGGTTGTAATCCAGGCTTCACAGAAATTTGTATTGTCATCTGGTCGTAATCCAGGCTTCACAATAGCTTGCTAAGCTGCTATCCGGTCAAATCCGGGCTTCACGACTTGCCCTGAGGGGACATCCTTATCTGGTCGTAATCTAGGTTTGATGGTTGTATGGCATTGTTATCCGGTCGTACTCCAGGCTTCACAATATGCTGTAGGGATTAAGATACTATCCGGTTATATCCGGGCTTTGTAACTTGAATCTTGTGAGAATTTGATCTTCGACGACTGTAGCTTCCAACAGATGATGAAGGAGTTTTTGAATGACCGATCAATCTGAAATGAGAAATCCTTGTTGTCTGCTAACTGCTTGGGGAACAAGATCTTCACTTGTTGAGGGGTCTCAGGACCACTGCTGGGGATTGATAGTTGGAAGTTTTAGCTCCGCTGGGGATCTTGAAACTTGACTCTGAGGGGAATTAGATTCTGTAAGGCTCTCTGGTTGGGGATTACAAGAATCTTTTGAGTTTGAGAAGGAACCGATGTAGGGTTGCTTCATGATGAGTCCGTGTAAAACTGCATCTTGGATTTGAGAAGGAACCTGTGTAGGGTTGCTTCATGATGAGTTCGTGTAAAACTACATCTTGGATTTGAGATCTGTATGAGTAGCAGAATGACTTCCGTGTCTGGAGTGTATCTGAAACTGTAACTAGGATCTGAATGAGTGACAGAATGGCTACCGTGTTTGGAGCGTATCTGAAACTGTATCTTGGAGTTGAGATCTGTATGAGTAGCAGAATGACTTTCGTGTCTGGAGTGTATCTGAAACTGTAACTAGGATCTGAATGAGTGACAGAATGGCTACCGTGTTTGGAGTGTATCTGAAACTGTATCTTGGAGTTGAGATCTGTATGAGTAGCAGAATGACTTCCGTGTCTGGAGTGTATCTGAAACTGTAACTAGGATCTGAATGAGTGACATAATGGCTACCGTGTTTGGAGCGTATCTGAAACTGTATCTTCCGACAGGTGATGAAGGAATTGTTGAACACTTTTGACATTCGAATGCCCCAAGTGGTGATGTAGATAAGTTCCTGGCTTGTTACAAGTGTTAATCCATAATCAGTCGTCCACAGATGTTTTCCTGGCTTGTTACAAGTGTTGATCTAGAACTTAATAAAGGTGACAGAATGGCAACCGTGTCTGGAGCACATCTGGATCGTATCTTCCAACAGGTGATGAAGGAATTGTTGAACACTTTTGACATTCGAATGCCCCATGTGGTGATGTAGATAAGTTCCTGGCTTGTTACAGGTGTTAATCCACAATCAGTCGTCCACAGATGTTTTCCTGGCTTGTTACAGGTGTTGATCTGGAACTTAAGAAAGGTGACAGAATGGCAACCGTGTCTGGAGCACATATGGACCGTATCTTCCAACAGGTGATGAAGGAATTGTTGAACACTTTTGACCTTCGAATGCCCCAAGTGATGATGAAGGAGTCTCTTCAGGTTACTCTGCAATTGAGAGATTTTGTTGAAATCTTGACTGGACTGCCCCATGTTAACTGAACATTGAAAGATCTGTTGAAACCTTGATTGGACTGCCCCAGGTTAACTGGACTTTGAAAGATCTGTCGAAACCTTGATTGGACTGCCCCAGGTTAACTGGATGGTGACATGTCATGCCCCTTGTTGATAGGATATTTTTGTAATGGAAGTGTCATCCTTTTTGAAATGATTTTACTCACTGAGAGAGTTTTCGTTCCTCCGAACATTCGCTGCATGAATTTCTTTGCTGTCAACCAAAAAGCCAAATGCAAACAGTGATATTCAAACAATGCAAAGTTTATGTTTGTCTCAAAGTTTTGAAAAATGCGTTTTTTAGAAAAAAACTTTTTATAAGACAATTCAACACAAGATTTTAGAGCAAAGCCTTACAGGAGTCAGGATACCTTTGGTAACAGTATGCTTTCGAACTAACCCAAGCTTCAATTAGGACTTTTGAAGGGTTGTAACGTGGTCTGGTTCACGGTTTAAGAAACAAAGGATAAAGGCTCAAAGTATATTTGTACCCACCCGCTCTTCGTGATGTTCTTCAACCCTAAGCTCAGTTAATTGTGCGTCGCATTCTGTTTGAGTTTGGAACGACTTTTGGGTGATGGTTCACCAGCTGAATTGGGAGACAGTCATCATCTCCTTTTTCTTTTTCAACATTTTTCATTTTGTTGAGGATTTGTAAGGACCTCACTATTTTGATTTTGATTTGTTATCCCTAACTTTTGCCTGACTGTTCCCGTTTTCGAGATTACAGTCAGCGGGATGCCCCAGCTTTCTTAAGCCTCCTTTACAGGTTTTGGCTTGGTGGGCTTTTCTCTTTTGAGAGATTGACTGCCCATGCGATAGGGAACCACCCTTGTCTTTTGATTCCAGAGGAATGCTTTCTTTTGTTGACGTCGTTCGTTGTGTTACGAACTGAGAGCTTGCGACTTCAATGCGCATTTTCTTTTGAATTAACTGAGATACTACCCTGCCCCGGGTTTATATCAAAGGTTTTGATTGTTTAGAACAGAAAACTCCTCCTTCTTTGGCTCAAAGGGGTTGACTAGGGATTATCTTCCTTATAACTCCAGTGTTTGGGATTTGAAAGAAATGCCAGTACATCATCAGCAAGGTCCGTTCAAAAGCATACTGCATGAGATTATGGTATTATTTCGTCATCCTCCCTCTAAAGGCTTGCAGCTTTTTATCAAGAGTTAAATATCATAAAGAAAGCATAAGAGTAGTGAAAACGAATGGATGAATTCAAGACAAACATATGCAATGCATTAATGAAACAGAGTTTAATGTCAACAGTTAATTGTTTGAAAACAAAACAAATTACAACTTTGAAAATTCAAATGAAGCAAAAGTCTCTCAGTTTGAGCTTTGTCACTTCAGATGGAGAACTCCTTAACGGAAGATTTTCATCTCGCCGTCTGGCATGAACCTTAGCACTCCAATGTCGATCAGATCTTGAATCTTGTTCTTCAAGGCCCAACAGTCGTCGGTGTCATGTCCCGGGCTGTAGGAGTGGTGCACACAAAATGCATCGGTACGATAGTTAGGAGCGGAGGTATTGGGATTCCGAGGAGGATCCCTTAGAGCAGTCAGATTGACCTCCAACAAGCACTCTAGTATCAGAGATGACGGTATGTCAGTCTCCGTGAACTGTCTTCCCGATGTTTCTTGTTTACGCCGATTACCCCGTTGACGCTGGCGAGGTTGTTGCTGGGCTTGTGACCCTGAAGCAAGTAGGGGAGCCTTCCCCTTGTCTTCTTGAGTGGATGGAGGTTAAGCGGTGACTTGCTCTTCAACCTCAGATGTTTTCCCCAGTTGGCTGTTCCGAAGCAGTTGGTTGACAAGAACTCTGAGTTCCTCCTGTCTTTGAGACAAATCTTGGATGAGAGCCATCTGGCCCACCAGCTGTCCCATCATTTGGATCCTCATTGTTGTCAGCTCAAACTGCAGCGCTTCCAACTGATCACTCTTGGCATTGTTTGAATTCCCCTGGACCAAACCCTTTGTGAGGAGAGCTTTCATTTCTTCTTGCCCCAGAGACAAGTTCAAGAACATTTCCTGCAGCTGAGCAGTCTGGTCCTGGATATCCTTGACAGTCCTCTCTAGAGCCATCTCTTACTGAAATAAACAGTATGAGAGTAAGGAAACCTGAAAAAGGAAAAACTGTCAAGATGCAATGCATGATATGTGGATGCATGCTTTCAAGGATCTCTTGGGGTAAACACAAGAAAATGTTAGAGGTTGAACTTCAGTCTTTGATTGGAGAACTTTGCAACGGTGGATGTCTTTCCAGTAGAATCAAGCTCACCATGTCAAGTGGGTCATAGCCCCTGATTCAAGTTGTTGTACTTGATCTTTGATTGGCATTTGTTTAGAGGAGAAACCTCTTGCCCTTTGGTAGACGTCTGGTTCAACGTAACCCTGCATCAAAAGAACCCTTGAGATTCTTGAAATGGTTATTGAAAAATGCTATGGTATGATGTCATGATGTTATGTACATGCATGCAAAAGCAAGCGAGTGTATATACAGGTAATCATATTCACACAAAGCAAACAAGTCCTTAGGTTCAGGCTTGCATGGGGTTGTAGGTAAGTACCCTCTTGAAGTTAGTTGGCTCATCCTGTCCTAAAATAGAAACCGGGTTCTAAGGAGCTCAATATCATTGGATTGTTTTCCGTGTTCATTGTTTTGGTTTAGCCACTTAACTGGAGACCAAAATATTCCAATAAAACAACCCTCAATGAGTGTAGTATCGAGTATCTACCAACTTCGGACTGCACCAAAGTCGGTCATCTCACTACCCCTAAAAAGGCTAAGATGGTGAATTAAGGTTCTAAGAGTTTGTTAGTGCTTCACGACATCACTCAGCGGCCCCGTACTCTCCTTGATTGAACTCAAGGGTTACCGGTACTCACAAATATGTCACACTAACATAGCTTACTGCTTCAACCGTGTCGGTATACCCCGCACAGTTCCCTCACAATTTTATTGCTATTTACCTAAAAAGGTGCCCCAAATCCGGGTGTAGGATTTACAACAAACCCAAACAAGGACCCAAAAGAGTAAAGCAATCAAGGCAATCAAAGCAAGAATGTAAAGGTGATCTAAACCCTAAGGTAACCCCACTTTTAGATTACTCCCCAGCAGATTCGCCAGTTCTGTGATACGGTGGGAGAACTGACTTGAGGTTTTGCGTTTGTTTTCGCACTTGTTCGGTTGAGCAAGAGTCGCCACCGACTTTTTATTTTTATCCTAAAGGAAAGGTTAAAAAGCACAGGAAAAACCCTTTGAGATGTTTCGTGGGTTCGGGGGGTAGATTATGAAAAGGGAAGGTATTAGCACCCTTTTCATCCATGGTTATCCATGGGCTCTTAGTTACTTGGTTTTAGATCACTTGCCTTGATTTTCGATTGCTTGAAATTGTGGTGTGTGTGTGTTTTGAAAATGTTTTGAAAAAGAGGCCTTGTCTAGGCAACCGTTGTAACAATTCTTTACTCGAATGTTTTACAAAGGTGTGTATCTTTTCGAAAAGATGTTTCAAATGTTTTTGGAAGTTTGTTTTGAAAGTGTTTATGGAGTGTGGTTTTGAAAAGTAGGCAAGTGTTTTTGCAAGTTGATTCAAGTAACTAAGAGTTTTGTCTACCCCTATTGTACTCAAAGGCATTTCTCATGTTTCAACCCTTTTTAACAATTTTGTTCCACCATTGTATTTGGTGGATAATCTTGCGTTTAGGATGTTTAACGGGATAGGCGCGGGTCATCGTACGGACCATGAATGCAATGGTGCCAAGTGTCTTTGGCAATTTTGCTTGAAGGGACTATGATCATTTTGATAGGCAACTTTCGAAAGTGTCATCGAGGGACTTATGATCATTTGAATTGTTTTTCCAAAGAAACTCGACGTGCAAGCATGGCCCATTTTGGAAGGCAACATGTGGGATTACCCTAGGGGTGCAAGTGTGATTGTGTATTGATTTCATGTATTTGTCTTGTATTAGGTTATCTAGCGTTGGGTTTTATTTACATACAACCCTAGGTCTAACCATGGTATAATTCAAAAGCGATAAATTGCGGGAATTTAAAGTCCTAATCTATTACAAATAGTATCCGGGAGTGGGGGTACAAGTATACAAATACGGGATGAGACTTATAGGAGAATAGTATCCAAATAATTACAACCAAATCGAATTGCGCAAATGTAAAATATAATGTATAGCAATGCATAAGAATAGCAAATGTATATGTGTCAATGTAAAGTAAACGTATTTGTGTATTGTAAATGTGTAAGTGTATGATTATTTACAAGGTGAGGGATGTTAATTTAATGAAAGATTAAGTATCGGTTATTTAATTTTGTAATCTCGTATTTTGTTAATATGTACAAAGCAAAATATTTTAAGAAAAGAAAAGAATGTTTTGAGTCTTATGTATTAATGTTTTGGGTATTTATGTTAGTATTGTTTTATGTACAAAGTTTTAATTAAAAGAAAAAAGAAATAAAGGAAAGTTTATTTTCTTATGTAGACTAAAAAAGTTTTAATAAACTAAAAATGTTTAAACCTGGATAAAGAAAGAAAAAGTCTAATTTTACTTTAAAGGTGATAAACAAAATTTAGTAAGATTAATGTATTATTTATATTTTAGTTAAAATATTATATAAAAAAAAGAGTTAGGTTATAAAATAAATGAAAATTTAGAAAATATTAAGAAGGGTTTGTTAATAGCAAAAGAAAAGAGGTTATGTGGGCCTAAAAGGGGTTTGTAAAGAATGGTGAAAGGGGGGGGGGGTACGCTTACTGAAACGCATTTGGGCTTAAGCACGTGAAAGGGGCAAGGCCCAACCGGTTTGAGACAAATTGTTCTTAGGGTTTGTCAATGTTTGTTCATTTAGAGAAAAGCTTAGGGTTACAGCACCGTTCGTCCTTGTTCTTCTTCGTTCTCCCACGCCAGCTTCTGAGTCAAGCTTCTGAACACTCCTCCGCCTAAGGCCAACTGAGTGCCAACATCCATCCTTCCCCTTCCCTCCATGGTCGCTCAGCGACGTTTGCAAGGTTTGATCTATGTTTCTACCTTGTTAGGGCTTTCACTAATTCCTCTTCTGCATGCTTAGTTCGAGTTCTGATTTTGTTTCTGATTTTATGTGGTTATTATTGTTTGTTATTGAGGTTGTGGAAAGGAAAGAAAAGAAGAGAAATGCTACCTTGACCCTTGGGGACGGAGGAGGAGGAGGCAGATTTGGGAGGCGCTCAGGCGGCCAAGGCGGATGCTTGGTGATGACGCGCTTTGCTTGGAAACCTTGGTATCTTGTATTCGTCTTTTATGGTTTGATGATGATACTTGAAAACCTAGCTTTTGTCACTTCTTTCTTCTTCTGGTTGCCTATTCCTGTTGCCTGTGTACCATGTGATGCTTCTTTATCTTCTTCTCTTTTACTCGCTTTTGTTGCCTCTGAACATGATGTTATTGCTCTGAGATTAATTGATATGTTGTGCTTGAGTTGCATTGGATGATGAATATGGTTGTTTGCTGATGTTGGTTATACTGATGCTTCTGTATGTTGCCTTCGTTGATTCTGAGATGATGATTTTTGCTTTTGTTGGTTACCCAATGATGAACTCTTTTAGTTCTGAGGGTTTTGAGTTGCCTTGGAATGCTTAGAAAACTGGTTATGGGCGTGAGGCTTATGTTACAGTTTGAGATTTGTGAAGGTTTCGAATGTTTCAGGCCATTTGAGGTTTTTGAGGCAGCTTGACAGTTTACAGGTTTAAGGTTTATGCTTGATATTCTGGTTTGACAGGTTGTTTTCTCTGGTTTGTATATTTGTTTGGATGAAAGGCCTATGCAGATTGGAGGCTTGTAGTTTCTTGCTTCATGTTTGTTTAGGCTTAGAGGTTTAAGGCTTATGTTTCAGTTTGAGATTTGTGAAGGTTTTTGAATGTTTAAGGTTTGATGGACTTTTTTTTAAGGCTTTGTGGCTTCTGAGATCTATTCTGCAGGTTGTTGGCTTTTTGTATATTTTTTCAGGGTCTTGACCTATTTTCCTTTTAAAGGCAGGAGGTGTGGTATATTCGTTCTTGGTCAATCCTTGGACAGGTTTGTAAGGCTTGAGGCTTTCACTCTTTGTGATCACTTTTGCTGCATATGTTATGCCTCTTTTTGAATAGCTCCGATACATGCTCTTTTTAGCCTTTAGCCTGTTGTACTGTAATCTGCTTTCCTCTCTCTTTCTCTCTCCGGATTAAAGAAAAAAATTTTATTGCTTTAATTTCGTCTTTTCTGAAAAAACAAATGGCCTAGGAAGATGATGC
The DNA here is from genome assembly GCA_948472305.1 of Vicia faba. Classification (NCBI taxonomy): domain Eukaryota; kingdom Viridiplantae; phylum Streptophyta; class Magnoliopsida; order Fabales; family Fabaceae; genus Vicia; species Vicia faba. Next base: position 466,135,170 of record OX451737.1, on the reverse strand, counting down.
ATTTTGAATGTTGTTTGCACTTGTCCCTTTTCCACTGCATATTTCCATGTTTCTTGCACACTTTATGTACTTTCTCTTGACAGCTTTTGGAATTGTTGATACCCTTGGACATCTTTTGGCTTAGTTTGAAAATGTAATTCAGTTTGCCTTTATTTGTACATGTTGTTTGGAAACTTGGTTGACAATTCTTTTGATTTATGCAGTATGCTTAAGAATTTGAATTTGTGCAAAAATCATAACTTTATGCATTCATGTCTTTTTCTTTTGCAAGCAACCTTCATCCCTCTTTGTGAATCGGGAGAAATCTCGTGATTTGCAGAGAGGGCAAAACTGATTCTGGCCATTTTTTTTAATGATGAATCTTTTTAACTGTCTATCTTTAATTATTTTATCTGCTTTGACTTTTCTTTTGTTTCTTGTTTTGCAGATGAAAAATAAATGAGCAACAAGGGAGCATTGGATAGAAGATGAAGACTTAGAAATTTTAGAACATAGTTTTATTTCAATTTAAATTACTGTAACATTATTATTGTAAATACTTTGTAAACAATAATAATTATACAAATAATTTAAAGATAAATAAAAAAGTCCTTTTATTGACATTCATTTTTAATTCTTCTTCAGATATTTATCTAATTGTTTATAATTCTTAAATTATAATAAAATGGAAATAAATTCCAATTATTATAACTTAAAATAAATAATCAATTGATAAACACTGTGGTCTTATCATCAATCAATAACAAACCCGGCGCTCCAATTATCCAAAGAAATGCACAGTTAATCAAACCAGACGATAGTTAATCAAACAAAACGCCCACATGCCTCCTTTCACTGATTAAATCCAAACAACTTCAAATTAACAACCAGCAGCCTCAGTTCTTATTTCAGAGTAATTTGAAAAGCATTGATAGAACTAACTCTTCTTGAGAAATATGCACACAAAACCCAGATTTTTTGACTTAGCACTGGAGAAACGCCTGCCTGATCAAACTTTGAGCCAATTCAACCAATCCTAAGCAATCTGTTTGAACTGTCTTAAAATCAATAAAAACCCTAAATTTTGTCTGACTGATGAGAAAAGTCTGTTTGACCGATTCTTGAGCCAGTCTGAAAAATCAGGAAAAGCCCGAAACTGCGATTTCTTGTGGAGAAAGAGGAGGGCAAATTTTGGGATACAACAACTAGCTTGATAGTTTTCAAGTGAATTAGTATAAACATACCTTGTTCTTTACTTCTTGTTCTTAATTACTGTTATTATCAAGAGTGAAGAAAAAATATTTTTAATTAAAGGGGAACATTTTTAAAAGGAAAGTTTTTTATTTAAAATCCAATTCAAACCCCACATTTCTTGTGTTTTTCACACTTTTAGAAAGATGGCATGTATTGGTAAGAGATGGCATGTATTGGAATAAAGATTAGGGCTTATGCCCTGTTGGTACCACATGCATTGAGTCAGTGTCGGTCTCATTGCATTATAGTATGATTGGTAACTTGATGTTTTGATGTTGAAAGATTATGAGTTAATATTATGATGAGTATAATGTGTTGTGTGTATAGTTGCTTATATGTTGATGTACTTTGTGGTGCGATGAATGAAGAAAAGGTGTAAGGTAAAGAAGTATGATTATGTGTACTTAAATTACTATCTACTCATCATTATTATTTCTTTTATACTGTTATGATATCTCACCCCTTCTGTTTGAATGTTGTATCTATGTGGGTAATGTGCAGATGATCCGAAGTAGCTCGAGGTCGAGGTTAGCTGAGGAGTTGCCTCATTTTTCTTAGATTGAGTCGGTGTCAGCTCTGATATGTAAGACTTGGGGATTTTTCGCTTGTTTTGTTTATGTTGGGAGTAAACTATTGTAGAACTCCATTTGTTGGATTTAATTGACGTTTTACATTGAATTTTGAATTATGATAACTATCACTCATGATGAGAACAATTGCTAGTGATGTTTTCCACTGCGAATAAATGAAACAAAGTTCAGACATGATGAATAAGTGACTATGTGTTGCATATCTTTTTATATGATCGTGTATGATGTATGAAAATGTGGCATCCTATTCTTGAATGTTTTATTTTATGAATTAATTTACTCTAATTTTTGGTTAAATTACGAACAGGGAAATAGGGTGTTACATTAGTGGTATCAGAGCAGGTTGGTCCATCCGGCCAGGTTGTTGAGTCAATAGTGTAGTGTGACAATTGAATATTGTCGATGTGTTTCACCTAACCATTGTTTGTTTGATGTTATGATGTGTAACAGAGTAATGGCTGGAAGGAATGATACTGCACTTGCTGCTGCTTAGCAGGCTTTAGCTCAGGCTATGCAACATTAGCCTAATGTTGGTGGGAACGATGGATCATGCATCTTGGAAATATTCCAGAGGAACCATCCACCTACGCTCAAGGGTAAGCATGATCCGAATGAATCACGGAGTTGACTCAAGGAGATCGAGAGGATCTTTCGGGTTATGGACTGTACGGATGCATAGAAGGTACACTTCAATATGCATCAGCTAACAGGGGAGGCTGGTGATTATTGGGTGAGTACTCGCCAAAGACTGAATGGTGAAGAAGGAAAGGTTACATGGGCCGTGTGTAGCAGAGAATTTCTGAGGAAGTGCTTTCTGGAAGATGTTCATGGAAAGAAAGAAATCAAATTTCTGGAATTGAAACAGGGAGATTTGTCAATAACTGATTATGCTGCTAAGTTCATGGAGTTGGCAAAGTTCTACCCTTATTACAGCGCAACAACTGCTGAATTTTCAAAGTGCATAAAGTTTGAAAATGGCTTGCGTTCAGAAATTAAGGCAATTAGGTATCAGCGGATCTGTAAGTTTCTAGATTTAGTGAATAGCTGCATAATTTATGAAGAGGACAATAAGGCTCACTACAAGATCATGAATGATAGGAGAGGTAGCCAACAACAGAACTGTGGGAAGCCTTACAATGCTTCGACTGACAAAGGAAAACTGAAAGCTGCTGATGGTAAAAGGCTAAGTGGGGGAGGTGCTCCCACTAACCTTAGATGTTTCAAGTGTGGTAAGCCTGGTCATCTGAGTAATGAATGTAATACTGAATTGAAGAGGTGTTTCTGTTGTGGAAAAATAGGCATGAGGTAACTGAATGTAGACACAAAGAAGTAATATATTTCAAATGTGGTGAAGAAGGACATATCGATGCTCAGTGCCAGAAACTGAAGCAAGCTCGATCCGGTGGGAAGGTGTTTGCTTTAGTTGGGACTCAGACATCTAGTAGAGAGCACATGATCAGAGGTATATGTTTATTTAATAGTACTCATTTAATTGCTATTATTGATACTTGTGCTACACATTGTTTTATTGCTGCTGATAGTGTGAAAAGGTTGCGTCTTATGTTGTCTTCTATGAACAGAGAGATGGTTATCAATACTCCAGCTAAGGGATCAGTGACTACTTCTCTAGTGTGTTTGAGGTGTCCTTTATCAATCTATGACAAAGATTTTGTAGTGGATATATTTTGTTTACCAATGAGTGGTCTAGATGTGATTTTGGGTATGAACTGGTTGGAATATAATTTTGTTCATATTAATTGCTACAACAAATCGATTTGGTTTTCTACTCCGGACAAGGAGGAGGAAGCTTAGTTCTTCTCTGCTAGGTAGCTGAATGAGTTGATGCAGGGTGAATTTCAGGTGTTTTTGCTAATGGAGTCTTTATCTATTTAGAATCAGGCTGCGATTGATGAGTTGCAAGTAGTATGTGATTTTCCTGAAGTTTTCCCAAATGATATCCCAGATGTGCCACCAGAGAAAGAAGTGGAATTTTCTATCGATCTTGTACCTGGTACCAAACCTATTTATATGGCTCCGTACAGGATATCAAAGTCAGAATTAGCAGAGTTAAAGAAGCAGATAGAAAACATACTTGAAAAGAAATTTATGAGACCAAGGGTATCGTCTTGGGGAGCTCTGGTGTTACTAGGGAAAAAGAAAGATGGTAGTATGAGGCTTTGTGTTGATTACCGACAACTCAATAAAGTGACGATCGAAAATAAGTATCCACTTCTGAGGATAGATGATTGGATGGATCAATTGGTGGGTGCACACATATTTAGTAAGATTGACTTGAGATTAGGTTATCACCAAATTTAAGTCAAGAATGACGATATTCATAAGACAACTTTTAGAACTCGGTATGGACATTATGAGTATTCAATCATTCCATTCGATGTTATTAACGCGCCATAAGTGCTTATGGAGTATATAAATCGTATCTTTCACACTTACCTAGATCAGTTTGTAGTAGCATTCATTGACGATATTTTGATATATTCTAAATCAATAGAGGAAAATGTTGAGCATTTGTGAATTGTACTGCAAGTGTTGAAGGAGAGGGAGTTGTATGCAAAGTTGTCAAAATGTTAGTTCTGGTTAATAGAAGTCAATTTTCTTGGTCATGTTATTTCAGGTTATGGTATTATTGTAGATCCATTCAAAGTAGTTGCATTGTTGCAGTGGGAAGCTCCAAAATCAGTTACGCAGATTAGAAGCTTTTTGGGCTTGGCTGACTATTATAAAAAATTTATTGAAGGTTTTTCTAAGTTAGCACTTTCGCTAACTCAACTGACTTGTAAAGGCAGGGCGTTTATGTGGGACATCCAATGTGAAGAAAGTTTTGTTGAATTAAAGAAGAAATTAACGACAACTCTGATTTTAATATTACCAAATCTTGAAGACCTGTTTGTGGTGTATTGTGATGCTTATAAATTGGGTTTAGGTGGTGTGCTTATGCAAAATGATAAAGTAGTAGCTTATGCGTCAAGGAAATTGAGGATTCATGAAAGGAATAACCTTACTCACGATCTTGAATTAGATGTAGTAGTGTTTGTATTAAAGATTTGGAGGTATTACCTTTATGGTTCCAGATTTGAAGTGTTTAGTGATCGCAAGAGCTTAAAATATTTGTTTGACCAGAAGGATTTGAATATGAGGCAAAGAAGATGGTTGAAGTTATTGAAGGACTACGACTTTGGCTTGAATTACCACCCTGGTAAAGCTAATGTTGTGGCAGATGCCTTGAGTAGGAAATTGTTACATATGTCTGCTATGATTGCTAGAGAATTGGAATTGATCGAACAATTCAGAGATATGAAGTTAGCCTGTGAAGTGACATCCCGAAGTGTGATGTTGGGGATATTGAAGATTAAAAATGATTTCTTGGATAATATTAAAGAGACTCGGAAGTTAGATGTGAAGTTGGTGGACTTTATGGTTGGAAGTAATCAGTCTGAAGATAGCGATTTTGAAGTAGATGTCCAAGGTATGTTGAGATTCCGAGACAGAATTTGTATTCCTAATGATACAAAGATGAAAAAGATGATTCTGGAAGAAAGTCATAGAAGTAGTTTGGGTATTTATCTGGGATCTACTAAGATGTATCATGACTTGAAGAAGTTATTTTGGTGGTCCGGATTAAAATAAGAAGTGGCGTGGTTCGTGTATGTGTGTTTGACTTGTTAAAAGTTGAAATTTGAACATAAAAAACCTGCAGGATGGTTGAAACCATTAGAGGTTCCAGAGTGGAAGTGGGATAGCATATCGATGAACTTTATGACAAGGCTGCCAAATACTCTGATAGGACATGATACAATTTGGGGGATTATTGAAAGGTTAACGAAATCAGCTCATTTCATTCTGATTAATATCAATTTTCATGTGTCGAAGTTGACGGAGATTTATATTCGTGTAATTGTAAAGCTACACTATGTTTTTTCAAGTGTTATATATGATAGGGATCCGAGATTTACTTATGATTTTTGGAAGAGTTTGGAGGATGCGTTGGGCTCTAAGCTGAGATTGAGTTCTACTTATCACCCACAGACAGATGGTCAGGCAGAGAGAACTATTAAGTTGTTAGAGGATTTATTGAGAGCTTATGTTCTTGAGCAGGGAGGTATATGGGATAGTTATATTCCATTAGTTGAGTTCACTTATAACAATATTTTTCATTCTAGTATTGGTATGGAACCTTTTGAGGCATTGTATGGTAAGAGGTGCAGAATGCCTTTGTGTTTGTATAGAGGATTTATTTTGAGGCATTGTATTTTCAGAGGTGCATAACGCCTTTGTGGTCAGAGGTGCAAAAGGATTTATTTTCCTATAACAAAATGCTGTCAAAAAAATCCAAAGAGTCAAGGGCTATGACCCACTTGACATGGTGATCTTGATTCTTGTAGAAGGACATTCAACGATATGAAGTTCTTTAATCAAAGTTGTAGTCAAAATTAAACTTCTAACATCTTCTTGTGTTTACCCTATGAGATCCTTGAAAACATTGTATCTACATACCATGTGTTGTACCCCAAAATTTTCCCTCTCTTTTCTCAAGATATTTCTCACAAGATCTTCAATAGCTCAAGCTTGCACAAGTGTTTACTAGACCAAGCCATCTCCTCAACACTAATGCCTCAAATTAGGGTTTTTATTTGCACAAGGACAATTGAACTTTTAATTCCTCAAATGAGTTTCATGGGTCATAATGGACCTCCAAGATTACTCATGTCAAGTTTCAAGTCTTGGATCACAAGTTTACTCAGTCAATTGCTAAGATGACTGAAAATCAGCTGTATTGGGTAAAAAGTCAATTGTGGTCAACTTATAGCCAAACTTCAATATTTTTGACCAATATCAACATTTTTAAGTCATATGCATCAATTGATCAAATTTGGATCATAATTCCTCAAGAAAAATGTTCAAATCATTAAAAGGGCAAAATGGTCAAAATTAAGGTTTTGATTGAGAATGATTGATTCTTGACTTTTGATTTAATACATAACTTATTGGTTTGAAACATGATATCAAGGATTAAAGGACATAATCTTGACCTAATTTCATGGCTCAAAACATTTCTCAAGATCAGTGGAATGATAGATGAAATTTGGTCGACTGATGAAAAAGTTAATTGTACACCGAAAAGTCAAACTTTGACTTTTTGGTCAACATTAAGTTTCAAAGATAAAAAATCGTCAATACATTCAAGAATAACAATCTGGATCATCAAGAAGTCAATAAAGTCAAAACTCAATTTGAAAAGTTAAAACTTTTCAAGACTTTAGAAATTTTTATGTGTTTTATACATGTTTATTTCATAATTTCATACAAATTTTTCACCATGATGCAAAATGATTCAAAGGAAACTTTCAACATGAAAGTTGTAGATCTTGATGACTTCTACAACTTTGTATTAGAGATTTGATGTCCAAAAAATGCTTAGATTTGAAGATATAATCCCATGAAGTCATGATATTTTCATCTAACACTTAAAGAAATTTTCAACAGATTTTGGTCAGGATTTTATCCCAAATTCTTGGCATTTTTTCACATAGTTCCAAGATGATTTTGTCAAAATAGCCAACATGAAAGTTATAGAGGATGTTTCAAGCTTTCCAAAACATCCAAGGGAATGAATTTATCATACTTGAGCTAGGAGATTCAAGAGCATGAAGTTGGGCATCCATTCTTAAATTGCAAGTCATTTTGTTGAAGAACAAATAATCCAATTTGCATGATGTGCTGCATAATCTTACTTTTCAGGCCTTGTGACTTGCAAATCTATCCATAACCAGATGTTTATGCAATTGATTGAACCATTATCCAAGTGATTCAAGTATTTTCCATTGCATCATTCCCTTTATGGCACAAAGGCACCATTGCCATTCACATAAATCATGTTTTATACAAAGTCAGCTCTCCTTGAGCCTCCAACTATTTTTCAGCACATACAATATCAAATCAATAAGCAACATTCCTAGAAGCTCCTAGCCACTTCATATCCCTTTTGAACCATGCATTGGAACATCAAATTTCACATTACTTGGTTGTTTCATCTCAACCAAACCAGAATTCCATAGCTTGTGAAACAAACCATCTCGTCCTCTTAAACCTTCTCTATAAATAGAGAGGTCATTTGCAAGCTAAAGGCAGAAGTTTTGTTGGCCCTCAAAATATCATACTCTCAAAAATCCATAACTGTCCACAAAACCTCCACTATTGAGCTTTGAAGTCCAAATCTTTGAACCTCTCACACCTTGCAAGTTCTGTCCAAACAAACCATCCAAAAACTCCACATACATCATATAGGGGTTATTCAAACATAATAACAACTTCTGTAATATCACTATCACCATTTTCCAAGCTCAAAAAACACCCACCTGCAACTTGACTTCTCCAAGACAACACAACCACTCTAAATCAAAACACTAATTTCAGTTTCAAGGTAAGTTTTCTTAACTTTGGACTCTTCATACAAGCATCATTAGTGGTCCATTTGTAAAGATAAAATGTAGATATTATTGCCCCTAAAGCTAACCATATGCTTACTTTTCATTTTCACTAGCCATGTATTGAGAACTGACTTGTATATGTGATAGAACAATGTTATAAGCAAAAAACAGCAGTATGAGTCGATACGTATCTCTATGAGTCGACACATATAAGGTGCAAAACAGGTTATGAGCCGATGCAAACCATTATGTGTCGATACGAAATGCTGCATGAGTCGATACAAAATGCGAATGTGTCAACTCATACTGAGTTAATTTTCATTTTCCATAAAAAAGAAGAGATATGTGTCGATACGTAAGTGCATGCGTTGACTTATACTGAGTTAATTTCATTTTCCATAAGCAAGAAAGGTTTTTGTATCAATACATAAGTGTATGCGTCAATACATAAAGTTTTCATATCAATGCATAAGTGAATGCGTCAATACATAAAGGTTTTGTATCAATGCATAAGCTCATATGTCAATACATAAAAGTTTTTTTAAACAATTGTTTTTTTACCTTTATATTTCTTTATATTTTTATTGTTATTCATTATTAAATATGGTTGTAATAGTAATTAGGTTTTAATTGCTTTCATCCCCCATTTGTAAATTTTTACCCCCCATTCCCGAAGCTTTGTAATAGTGTAGGACTTTACATTTTCGCAATTTATCGCTTTCAATATGATTGCTAGTAATTAGGGTTTGTATAGAAAGACTTAAAATCAACAACCAGATAACCCTAATTCAAGACAAAAATGCGTGAAAACAAAACACTTTGCACACTCGCACCTCTAGGGTATCCCATTGCCTTAGATAAAAACAGTCATGTCCCTTGAAAGTGGGATACTTTAGCAAAGACCCTCGAATACAATATCATAGTCCCTCGATGACCCTTTGATGTTGCCTTCGTAAATGATCTTAGACCGTTACAACAAATTTCAAAGGTATCCTACAATGTTGCCTTCTATGACTGTATGATGACCCGTGCCTGTCCCTTCGCATCCAATGATAGGGCTTCTTATCAAATCAATGGTAAGATAGAAATATCTAAAGGAGGAGAAAAAGAACTAAGACTTTTTGAGTAGGTAGAACGCTCGTAGTTTCTTATTCACAACCATTTTCAAAATAACATCATTTCAAACACGCCAACACTTTCAAATGAAATATTTTCAAAAGTCAACACTTTGTATGCATTCTTATAGAGACGAGAATCATTACAAAGTTCACCTAAACGAAGACACTTTTCAAAAATACTTTCCAAAACAATCACAAACACATTTCAAACAAAGCATTTCAAAGTGATCAAGCAACTAAGATCCCGTATATAACTACAGATGAAAAGGGTGCTAACACCTTTCCTTTTCATAGCCTACCCCCCGAACTCAAGAAAATTATCAAAAGGTCATTCTTATTATTTTCACCATTTCCTTTATTGGATAAAATAAAAGTCGGTGGCGACTGTTGTACCCCAAAATTTTTCCTCTCATTTTACTCAATACATACTCCTAAAGGTCCTCAATTTGCTCAAGTTTGCCCAAGAGTTGACCAGACAAACTCTCTCCTAAGGCAGTGTGTCTCAAATTAGGGTTTCCACTTTCATCAAGATGTGTGGATCACAAAGGCCCCAAATGATTTCCAAGGTCCTAATATGTTCCCAAGATTCTCCATGTCAAATTTCAAGCTTTGCACAAGAAGTTTGCTCAGTCAACTGCTCAGATGCTTGAGAATCAACTGAACTAGGTCAAAAGTCAATTGTGGCCCACATACAGTCAAACTTCAATATTTTTGGTCAACATCAATATTTTGAAGTGATATCCATCATTTGATCAAGGGTTGATCATGATTCCTCAAGTAATGCTCTAAATTCACCAAAACCCAAAAGTTGCTAAATTAGGATTTTGCAGGAAAAGTCAACCCAACTTTGACCAAGCATAACTTCTTCACACTTTATCAGAAATTTTCCATTCAAGGCTCATTTTGAAGAGGATTCAATTCCCTACAGTATATATTTATCCCACAAGTTCAAAATATGCACTCATCAATAGATATGAATTTTTACATTATAAGTCCTTTTGAAAAGTCAACAAAAACATCTTTTGGGTCAAAGCTTATTACATGAACATGGAAGATCCAATTGAGATGAAACCAAAAGGGTTGTTTAGGGGACATCCTAAGATTTCTAAAAAGTCCAAGAACACCCTCCTAGGGTCAAAATTGAGAGAGTTGTACATTGTCAAAATTGGCAATTTTTGGAAAATTGTCAAAAGTTAACATTGATAAAATTTGTATTTTTTCCAAAGGGGCCCATGTTTTCTTGCTTGAAACATGTTTCTAATAGGACCCACAACCCCTGAGCTTTTCCACCTATTATTTTATTACTTTTATCATTTATTTTGATTTTTTATTCATTTAAACAAAAATAAATCAAATTAAATGGTAAAATAATGAAAACAAATCAAATCTTGGGATTTTTGTGCACATTTGGAGTCTATGTACAACTAGCATGATGATCAATTCGTGCAAGACTCGTTAGGGTTGGAAAAGATTGGATTGAAGCTTGTTTTAGAAAGATATCATACATGAATCAAATTAAATCACATTTTCATAATTCTCAAAGATATGATACAATTTTATTGACCTAATTCAATCTACTATATGTATACAACAATTACAGATCTAAGCACAAGGTTGGGCAGCCGTGGAAAACCAGAAAACAAACTAAAAAATCTTGACAAAAGTGAGGTTCAGTTTTCAGTATAGAGGACTATTTCAGGCCATTCAAAGACCCTAATCACTTCCTGGCCATCTTTTGAAGCCAACAACATCATTTGCAGCCCTAAAAACGTCAAGAATCATCGCCTAAACACATCACGGTTTGCTTCCCAAACTCAAATTTGATTTCTATGTTTTACGCATCATAAATCCATTCTATCCATATATTCTTGTTCATAATCATGTACGCAAGCTTTCTGTATCATTTAATTGTACTAACAGTGCAAGAATCCATATTTACCATTGTTAGGGTTTAAGGTCACGATATGGGAATTTCCGGTACAAGAAAAATTGGGCCATGAATGGGGTACCATGATACTCGTGAGACCAAGACGAGTTGATTGGTACCATCACAATTAATTTATCATGCTCGTATGAGATTTTTGAATTTTGCAGTGTTGTAGTTACAACAAACGTCCGTAGGTATAAGTCTTTAACCTAAGACAACAGTTGCAGTGAAGAAGATGATGCATGGTAGCCCATGACCGGCTGATTTGAATTTCGCGCGTTTTCCTGGACATCGTGCGCTTTTTGTATTATATTATATTTCGTTTATATGTATTAACAAAAGAACCAGCAGCACAAATGGTTGAGAGTCACGCCTTTGATGCACACGTCCTGGGTTCGATCCCGGGTGTGTGCATTTTGTTATTTTCCTATTTATTTCAGGCAGATCTGGTGTTTCTCATCAAACAAGCATACCATGGACTTACGCCTCATCACCATTGGATGGTACCTTTCCTAGATCCAAGGTCTAAAGATTGCATCCTCATGATGGACCTCGTAAAGGCCAGCTCCATGGGATTTGACGCAAGGAGCATGGGCTCAATGCAATTGGGCCTAACAATTCAGCAATGGCACCCCAAATCTGGGCCTGCACCCCCTTGGTTTTAATTTCTTTCTTCTTATTTTTTATATTTTATATTTTTTATTCTTAGTTTAAAAATTAATTCTTTTTCCTAAAATCACCAAAATCAAGAATTCATAAAATTAGAATTAGGTTTGTTTTTTATTAAATTTATTTTCATTAATTAATTAGATTAATTTGATTTAGGGTAATTTAAATGCTTTTTTTTCCAATTAAAATTAATTAGAAAATTTAGATTTGAATTCTTAATTTCTCTTAATTATTTCCTTTTTTCTCAAAAAATATACAAAAATACAAAACAAGTAAATTAGGTTAATTATCTTTTCTTCATTAATTTAATTATTTTCCAAAAATTAATTAGTAACTAGGATATTTTCGCAATTTAATTTTATTCTTTATTTCTTTAAACAAAAATAACAAAAATGGTTTCTTTCTTTAATTAATCCAGTTAGGTAGCCAAGGGTCAAAACCCGATTTCTCTCGAATTTACGATTGTCACGCATATTTATTTTTGATTAATTATGTAACTACTTACTGGTTTGTAATAGTTAAAACTAGGGTTTTATTTACCGCATTTCCCCCACTTTTGGTTATGTAATTAATCCCCCTCCCTGAAGCCTTATAATAGCTAGGTTTATTTTCTCGCATTTTTAATTCCCGCAAATATTTAACTGTCTAGATGTATGCTAATAGGATTGTATGAAAAGAATGCTTGAAATTTAAAACGGTAGATCACCTAATGTGCAAAGACTAAATAACTGAAAAAGTCCACATGCACATGTTCACTCCTAGGGTTTGCCTCACTACGGTTGCCTTCGGTAAATAGTCATTAAGCATAGAAAATTTTAGTGGTCGCTCTCCTGTCTAAAAGATCAAATGTCCCATTCGAATGCTGCCTCGGAAATGTTGCCTCGGAAACGTTGCCTCGAAAAGAGCTTAAGACTCTAGGGTTACTACTAAAGTTTTCTAACTATTGCTTTGGTGATTGTACTTGTCCCTTTCGAATGTCCCTTACAACTCCAACGATGGTGCTACCTACTCCTTAATAGTAGGATAGCGCTGTCTAAAGGAAATAGAACGAATAATCCTTTTTTCGAGTAGGTAGAATCTTAGGTACTTGCTCAATGAAAACTTTTCACACAAACACCTTTCAAAATAAACTTTGTCACATCCTTGAGGAATGATACAAGGGTTATCACGAAGTAAAAACATTTTCGAGACAAACACACACAAGCAATTTGAAAAATGAGCAAGTACCTAAGAGCCCGTAGATAACTACAGATAGAAAGGGTGCTAACACCTTCCCTTTCTATAATCTACCCCCCATACTCAATATCTTAAAAAAGGTTTTTTCTATTCTTTTTCCTTTTTCCATGATTGGATGAAATAAAAGTCGGTGGAGCCTCTTGCTTACCGCGACATTTTGCGAACAAAAAATGCAAAATGCAAACCAGTAATAACAATTGGTTCTGCCACCGTATCACAGATCTGTCGACTCTGCTGGGGAGTAATAAGTGGGGTATACCTTAGGATCTAGGTCATTAAAATTGCTTTTCTTGATTGTCTTGATTGCTTTACTTTTGAGGGTTTGTTTAGGGTTACTATAGATCCTACACCAGGATCTGGGGGAACTCATTAGGTAAACAGTAATAGATCATGGAGATTGTACGATGTAGACCGATATGGTTTAAGTGATGGCTGTGTTGGTGTGGCACTTTGGTTGGTACATGTATCCTTCATGGGGAAACGAGGAGAATACGGGGCTGTCGCGTGGTGTCGTGAAGCACTAACGAACCTTAGAACCTTAGTAGAACAAACTTAGCCATTAGAAAGTAGTGAGATATTCGGCCTCGATGTAGAGCTGAAAACTGGTTGATACTCGATGCTACACTCATTGAGACCAGACTTTCAGGATATTTTGGCTGCAAGAAAAGATTGATTGAGCTGAAACAATGCCCGATAAAGGATGGTCAGTGATATTGAGATCCTCTAGAACCTGGTTACTTTTTAAAACAGGTTTGAAACCAACTAAACTTCAAGAGGGCATTACCTTTGACCTCATGCAAGCCTTAAAACTAAGGACTTTGTGTGATTTGATTGTGCTTGCTATACCTGTGTTTGCAATACATATGTTTTATCATGACATCATGCATCATAACTTAGCATCCATTCTTATTGCACTAACCATTTAAAAGACCAAGGGAATTTATCTTTGCCCTGTTTTGTAGATCATGGCTTCTGTTCGTAGAAATATCATCAGAATCATCTTTGTGAAGATACCTTCCCAACTTAAAGAGCTAGCATCAAGGGTTTCTGAAACTTCCGCGTTCACTAAGAGACATGGTCCACTTCTCAACCTGGTTACTTCAAACTTTGATGAAAATATGATGAGTGTACTTTTTCAGTTCTTCGATCCCAAGCACCACTGCTTCACCTTTCCAGACTATCAATTGGTGCCTACATTGGAAGAATTCTCTCAGCTATTGGATATACCCATTCTTGAGTAGTTACCCTTCACAGGTTTAGAAGAAGCTCCTAAGCCAGAAGTCATTGCCTCAGCTTTGCACATGAAACGGGCCGACATGGTATCCAATTGGGAAACAAGAAGCGGAGTCAAGGGTTTTCTAGCTAAGTTTCTGATAGACAAGGCCCAGTTGTTTTGGGAGGATATGGATTTTTAGGCTTTTGAGGAGGTCTTGGCTCTTCTTATCTATGGTTTAGTTCTCTTCCCTAATCCGGAGTCATTCGTAGATGTGAATTCTATCAAGATCTTTCTCTCTCGCAATCTTGTGCCTACCATTATTCAGAGATATTTTGCACACTCTTCATACTCGTACCATGAGGAGAAGATGGGTTCTCATGTGCTGCATGCCATTGCTGTCGAGGTGGTTTATTTCTCACCTTCCTAAGTCCATACTGAAGATTGAAGAAGGTCTGCGTTGGTCACAAAGGATAATATCACTCGCTCATACGGATATTCTTTGGTGTACTCGATCTATGGAAAACATTGATATTATTGACCGCTGCAGGGAGTACCCTAATGTCTCACTGCTTGGTATCAGAGGGGGTATAACCTACAATCCTTATTTAGCTCTGCGACAATTTGGTCACGCTCGAAGGGATGGTCCCCATGAATTGCTTATCGAGGGCATTGTATTTAACTATGAGGATGATATTCAAGAGTATCGCCGGAGGTTCATACGAGCTTAGGGCATGGTAAACAGATCTGGCGCCAAGGCTTTGGGGCCAAAGACTTCCATTCCTATGGGACCTTACCTACAATGGGTACGAGCTCGTGCCCAACAGCTTATGATGCCCTATGTGGCTGTTTTTCCAGCGATTGTGGAACCCACTATAGAGGAGGGTATTCCTTACACAGGTCTCTATCCTTATATACCCATTGATCTTGGAGAATTACAGAGTTCTTGGATTCAGTTGATGAAGGAGCGGGATACTTGCAGGGATCAGTTCCATGCTCAGGAGAGGAAGGTTTTAGAGCTCACAAAGCAGTTGCATGAATAAATAGGACTCAATGACTATCTCGGCACAAAGAGGAAGCATCCATGGGAATTTTGATGTCTTTTATAGTTTTAAATTTATTTTTAATTGTAACGCCTAAAGGGCATTTGAACTTCAAATTCAACTAATAAAGTTTTTGTTTATTTTGGTTTGCAAATTTAAATCTCCCGAAGTATTTGAAATCATTGCATACGCATCCCATTATCATACATATCATCACAGGTACTATTACAGGTTTCTCATCTCCTTCGCTGTTTATTTCAGTAGAAATGTCTTCCGAACAAAGCATTAAGGACATGCAGGCACAAAACGGCCAATTCCAACAAATGTTCATCAGTCTGGCAAAGGGGCAAGAGGATCTAAAAGCCCTCATTCTGAAAGAGAAGAAGAAAAAGAAGAAGGCTGCTGGTATTTTGAACATGGGCAGAAGGTTTGGAGAGCGGTTGAAGCGACAAGTCGACCTGGCCTCTTCATCTAAGGAAGGGGAGAACCAAGAAGAAGATAAGGCCCTAGTCTTGCAGTCTCTGACAATGGTACTGATTACAATGATGAGCAATATCCTCCTGCTGAGGATAGATACAAGCAGTTAGAAGACCGTCTGAGTTCCATGGAAGTTTAGAGGATACTTGGACTGGATTTCGAAGAATTGGGATTGGTGTCGGGAGTAGTCATCCCGCAGAAGTTTAAAGCTCCAGTTTTTGCTAAATATGATGGGGTGTCCTGCCCAAAACTCCACCTCCATTCTTATGTCCGAAAGATCCAGCCCCACACCACTGATAGAAATCTGTGGGTTCATTTCTTTCAAGATAGTCTGCCAGGGACTCAACTTGAATAGTTCTACCAGCTAGAGGGAGCAAATATCCGAAACTAGGAAGATCTGGTTGTTGCCTTCTACAAGAAGTATCAGTACAATTCCGACCTTGCTCCCACCCGTACTCAACTCCAGAGTATGTCCATGGGTGCAGGTGAAGGTTTTAAAGATTATGCAAAAAAATGGAGAGACTTGGCTGGGAGAGTTCAACCTCCGTTGTCTGATAGGGAGTTGGTTGATATGTTTGTAGGGACGCTATCTGGTCCATTTTTCAATCATTTGATCGGCAGCTCATCAACTGGTTTCACCGAGCTGATTCTAACTGGAGAAAGAGTATAAGCTGGGATTCAAAGCGGAAAAATACAGAAGGATGCCTCTTCAAGTTCAGTAAAGAAGCCTTTTGCTGGTAAGAAGGAAGCCAATGCTATCTACAGTCTGAGGGGCCAAAACAGGGTTGAACATCGTCAGACAATAAATGTCATGATAATACCTAGACCTGCAGTTGCCACACAACGCAACAATCAACAAAGGGTGGAAATACCACAACGGCAGTTTACCCGCATCAACATGACATTGGCTGAAGTTCTACCTCACCTGTTGAGATCCAACTTGGCAATCTTGAGAGAGGCCCCCAAGAATCCAAATACTACATCTCCCTAATATAATTTGAATGCCTGGTGTGCTTATCATTCTGAGAGCCCTGACCACGATACAAATGATTAATGGGCTCTGAGGAATAAAATACAAGACTTAATTGAAGCAAAGGAAATAAATTTTGATGCTCCGGAGAATCCAAATGTCATAACTGCTCCCATGCCTAAGCACGACCGCGGAGTCAATGCTATTGATATTGATTTGTTTGTTACCTATGTCGATGAAGTGGTTACACTTCTCATGACTGTCAAGAAGAATTTACTGTTGGCCGGTTTATTTTCGGGTTGTGGGGAAGGTTGCCACATGTGTTCGTTTCTACCTTCTGGTTGTCGTTTGCTGAAATCAGGTATTCAACGCCTGATTGATAGCAAAGAGATTTTGTTCGAGAAAATTATGATTCGTGTTGTTCCAATTGAATACGTTGCCATTATAACCATTTCCTCCAATCCTTCCAAGGTTTCCTCGAGAAGACCTGTTAGGATTACATCTGCTCCAAGAATTGCTCCACTGATAATCACTGTTCCTGGTCCTGTCCCGTATATCTCGGACAAAGCTGTCCCATGGCATTATGGTGCCGATGTGTACTATCATGGCATCAAACAAGATCTGAAAGATGAAGAGGCTGATCCTGATATTGATAATATTATCGGAACCAGCAAAATCACCCGTAGTGGAAGGGTCTTCTCTCCCGAGATTTCCCCAAAGATTTTCAACAAGCCTATTGTCATTCCATCTGATATTCCTGCTAGTACATCAACTATTGTTCCTGTTCTTACTCCAGTTATTACCCTTGTTGGAGAATCGTCTGATATGCACGACAAAGAGGTTGTAGGTGAGCCTGCCCGGACGGAGGCACCTAAGAAAATAGTTGTGGAAGCCTCTAAGCAAGAAATAGAGGAAATACTGAAAATCATTAATAAGAGCGACTACAATGTGGTCGAGCAGCTGGGGAAGACCCCATCAAAGATATCCATGTTGTCTTTGTTGTTGTGCTCCAAGGCCCATGTGAAGGCTTTGATTGCATTCCTTAAAACTGCGCATGTGCCGCAAGAGACTTCAGCTGATCAATTTAAAGATTGTGTGGCCAGCCTGACTGCTGATAATGGGCTAGGTTTTTCAGATGCAGATTTGACACCAAAAGGAATGAAGCATAATGATGCTCTGCATGTCTCAATTGAATGCAGGGGAACCACTATGGCTCATGTCCTAGTAGATATCGGGTCCTCACTGAATGTTCTGCCGAAGAAGGTGTTGGACCGGTTGGATTGCGAGGGTTTAACTCTAAAGCCTAGTAACATTGTGGTAAGGGCTTTTGACAGATCAAAGAGAATGATACAAGGGGAGGTGGACATCCCTGTCAAAGTAGGTTCTCCGACTTTTGGGTCCACATTCTATGTGATGGATATCAGGCCATCGTATTCTTGTTTGCTGGGTCGTCCTTGGATCCACGAGGCTGGGGCAGTCACCTCCACACTCCACCAAATGCTGAAGTATCCGGTGAAAGGAAAGATCGTCATAGTACGGGGTGAAGAAGAATATATGGTGAGTCACCTCAACTCCTTCCGCTACGTAGAGATGGAAGGGTAATTCATCGAAAATCCTTGTCATAATTTTGAAGAGGTCCCTCAGATCTTGGCATCAACTGAAACTACTAGCAACAAACCTCCTTTGAAGATGGCTTCTCTCAAGGACGCCAGGGCCGTGGTTGAAGAAGGTGGGTGTGCCAACTGGGGTCAGCTCCCTGATTTCACTCATAAAACTAACAAATTTGGTTTGGGATTTACTACAGGGGCTCAAAGGGCTGTTAGACGCGCTTGGGCTGGAAGGCCTCCCCTACGTATCAACAATCATGGGATTAACGCCATTGAAGATAGTGAAGAGGAATCAGACATTGACAGTTGGATCTACCCAACTACCAATGGTGGACCGAGTAACTGGACGGCTAGGGACTTCATACCTGTTTCGTTTATTCCGCAGTAATTGACTTATTTGTTTTAAGATTTGTAATAAACAATCTGAAACTCTACGGCCCGGTGCCTTGCCCGAGGCACCCTGGCTTTGCTTGTGAGGGCTATCATTTGTCATTTCATAATCATTAATAAAGCCTTGGACGTTTCTTGCATACAAATTTTGCACTCTCTGTTTTTCCTTTCTATTTTTCACTCTATCAAAATAGCTATTCTCTTACACGCACTCACGTATCATAATGCAGATCCATATCCACTATGGATCCCATTGATAACAGCTCTTCTATTGCCAGTTATGACTTCGAAAATCCGATCAACCAAGCCGAGGACGAATATGAGGATGATTGTGAGGTGCCTGGAGAACTTGCTAGACTACTACAGTAGGAAGAAAGGACCGCACAGCCTCATGAAGAGCCGATTGAGACAGTGAACTTAGATACTGAGGAAGACAAAAAATAGGTTAAAATAGGCGCAACTCCGGAGCTTAGCGTTAAATAAAGGTTGATACAGATGTTACACGACTATGTTGAGATTTTCGCTTGGTCCTATGAAGACATGCCTGGTTTGGACACTGACATTGTGGTACATCGGCTGCCGACTAAAGAATATTATCCTCCAGTTAAACAGAAGGTCTGTCGTATGCGCCCTGAAATGTCAGAGAAGATCAAGGCAGAGGTTATGAAACAGTTCGACGCATGATTCTTAGCTGTCACTTCTTATGCGCAGTGGGTTGCCAACGTTGTTCCGGTACCTAAGGAGGATGATAAGGTACGAATGTGTCTGGATTATAGAGATCTGAACAGGGAAAGCCCCAAAGATGACTTCTCACTTCCTCACATTGGTGTTCTGGTCGACAACACCGCGCAACATAAAAGTTTCTCCTTCATGGACGGTTTCTCTGGCTACAACCAGATCAAGATGGCTCCTGAAGACATGGAGAAGACAACCTTCGTTACACAGTGGGGCACCTTATGCTACAAGGTGATGCCTTTTGGGTTGAAGAATGCTGGGGCAACCTATCAGTGCGCCATGGCCTCTTTGTTCCACGATATGATTCACCATGAGATTGAAGTTTATGTTGATGACATGATAGCTAGGTCTCAGACTGAGGAAGAGCACCTTGGTCATCTCCAGAAGTTATTTGACAGGTTGAAGACATACAAGCTGAGGTTGAATCCGAACAAGTGTACCTTCGGGGTAAGATCTAGTAAGCTTCTGGGTTTTGTCATCAGTGACAAGGGTATTCTGGTAGACCCTGCGAAGGTAAAGGCCATACAAGAGATTCTGGTTCCCCGCACAGAGAAGGAAGTTAGAGGTTTCTTGGGACGCCTAAATTATATCGCCAGGTTCGTTTCACATCTGACTTCTACTTGTGATCCAATCTTCAAGCCGCTAAAGAAAGATCAAGTGGTAAAGTGGAATGATGAATGCCAGACCGCTTTCGAAATAATCAAAGAATACCTTCAAGAACCACTGATTATGATGCTTCCAGTTGAAGGAAGACCTTTGATATTATACTTGACAGTGCTAGACAATTCAATGGGGTGTGTGCTGGGGCAGCATGACGAGCCTGGTTGAAAAGAGCACGCCATAGACTACCTTAGCAAAAAGTTTACCGACTGTGAGACACGATACTCATTGCTCGAGAAAACTTGCTGCGCTTTGGCATGGGCTTCTCGCCGACTGAGACAGCATATGCTGACTCACACTACTTTGTTGATATCAAAGATGGATCCGATCAAGTATATTTTCGAGAAGCCCGCTCTCTCCGGAAGGATAGCAAGGTGGAAAATGATCTTAACCGAGTACGACATACAATACACAACCCAAAAAGCAATAAAGGGGAGTGTATTGGCTGATCATTTGGATCATCAGGCCATGGACGACTACCAGTCCATGAAGTTTGAGTTCCCGGATGAGAATATCATGTTAGTGACTGACTACAAAGAGCCTGGACCGGATGAAGGACCTGAGGAGGGATCCCGATGGTCTATGTATTTTGATGGAGCCTCAAACGCACTAGGTAACAACATTGGTGTCGTAATCATATCTCCCGAGGGTTGTCATACTCCGTTCACAGCCCGATTATGTTTCAACTGTACCAATAACATGGCAGAGTATGAAGTGTGCATCATGGGTCTTCGAGCCGCTATTAACCTAAAGATCAAGTTCTTGAGTGTATTCGGTGATTCCGCTCTGGTGATAAGTCAGATCAAAGGCGAGTGGGATACGAAGCACCCGAATCTCATTCCTTACAAGGAGTATGTACTGACATTGCTCCCACACTTTGAGGAGGTAACTTTTGAACATTTCCCACGAGAAGAGAACCAGTTGGCGGACGCGCTAGCTACCATGTCTTATATGTTCAAAGTTAGATGGGACAGTGAAGCTCCCCAAATTACCATTGAGAGGTTGGATAAACCAGCACACTGCTGTGAGATTGATACTGAAGAAGTGGCAGACAAACCCTGGTTTCACGAAGTCAAAAGGTATCTCGAGGATCAGGAGTATCCCGAAGGGGCATCTGTCAATGATAAGAAGTTTCTGAGAAGGTTCGCTGCAAAGTTCTTCCTCAGTAATGGGATCCTCTATAAACACAACCATGACTCCACACTACTACGGTTTATAGATAAGAGCGAAGCAGAGAGGATCATGACAGATCTATATGAAGGTACCTTCGGAACCCATTCTAGTGGATATACCATGGCTAAGAAGATCCTATGGGCAGGATATTACTGGTACACTATGGAAGCCGATTGCTATCAGCACTCTCAAACTTGTCATAAGTGCCAAGTCTGCGCTGATAAGGTGCATGTGCCTTCAGTTCCTTTGAATGTCCTGACAGCTCCTTGGCCCTTTGCGATGTAGGGCATCAACATGATCGGTGAGGTCAGGCCTACTGCGTCTAATGGGCATCGTTTCATCTTAGTAGCCATTGATTACTTCACAAAGTGGGTTGAGGCAGCCTCTTTTGCTATTGTGACCAAGAACGTCGTTGCGTAGTTTATCTGACACAATCTGATCTGTCGATACGGTGTGACAGAGATAATTATTACTGACAATGGTACGAATCTCAACAACACAATGATCACCAAGCTCTGCAAACAGTTCAAGATACAACACCATAATTCTTCTCCTTATCGGCCAAAGATGAATGGCGCTATTGAAGCAGCTAACAAGAACATCAAGAAGATTGTACAGAAGATGATGGTGACATACAAAGACTGGCATGAGATGTTACCATTTGCTCTTCATGGGTACCATACCTCAGCTCGGACGTCGACAGGGGAAACCCCCTACTCTTTGGTATATGGCATGGAGGCAGTCCTACCCATAGAAGTCCAAATACCCTCTCTCAGGATTATGAAGGATGCAGGTTTGAACAAAGACAACTGGATCCAAACCCGACTTGATCAGTTAAACTTAATCGATGAGAAGAGACTTACTGCTATCTTCCATGGTCAGATGTATCAAAAGCGAATGATCAAGGCTTTTAACAAGAAAGTCAGGCGTCAAGAATATCAAGTCGGGGATCTGGTGATCAAACGCATCATACTGCCGCAAGGTGATCCCAGTGGAAAATGGAAGCCCACATACAAAGGGCCATTTGTGGTTAAGAATATTTTCTATGGAGGATCTATGATTCTAACCACCATGGATGGTGTGATGCGGTGGGAGAACTGACTTGATGTTTTGCGTTTGTGTTCGCAAATGTTTCAGTTTAGCAAGAGTCACCACCGACTTTTTATTTTATCCAAAGGAAAGGTCAAAAAGCACAGGAAAGACCTTTGAGATTGTTTTTGGGTTCGGGGGGTAGATTATGAAAAGGGAAGGTGCTATCACCCTTTTCATCCATGGTTTTCCATGGGCTCTTAGTTACTTGTTTTAGATCACTTGCTTTTGCTTTTCAACTGTTTGAAATGGTGCTTTGTGTGTGGTTTTGAAAGTATTTTGAAAAGAGGCCTTTGTCTAGGCAACCTTTGTAATGATTCTTGTTTGAATGTATACAAAGGTGTTTGTCTTTTGAAAAATGTTTCATTGTTTGAAAGTTTGTTTTGGGAAAATGTTTTGAAATTGTGTTGTGATGTGTTTTTGAAAATAGCAAGGATGTTTGCAAGTTTGATCAAGTAACTAGGAGCATCTACCTACCTACTCAAAAATCTTTCCTACACATTTTTAACCCTTTTACATTGTTGTTTTACCATTGTATTTGGTAAACAACCTTGTGTTTGGATGTTAAACGGGACGGATGTGGGTCATCGTATGACCATGATAGCAATTGTGCCAAGTATCTTAGCAATTTTTTGAGGGACTAGATCATTTTGTATAGGAAACCAAGATAGCGTCATCGAGGGACTATGATCTTTTTGTTTTGATTTTGTTTTGCCAAGACACCTAGCATGCATACCATGGCCATTTTTAAGGCAACAAGTGGATGAAACCCTAGGGGTGCTTGTGTGCATTGTGTTGTCATTTTCATGCATTTTTGTCTTGTATTAGGTCAAGCTATTTGTTTGATTTTGGATTTTTGCATACAAACCCTAATCTTTCTATCATGGCATATTTGAAAATAATAAAGTGCGTAAAAGTAAATCTACAACTATTACAACATTATTATGGGAAGGGGATACAAATTTGGATAGGGGGATATTTGCAAGAAAATAAAAGCCCTAAAATTATTACAACCATATTGAACTCATTGTGAAAATAAATAAATAGACAATATTTAAATATGCAAATAAATATGAATATGCAAAAGTGTTTTTTGTATTATTTTTATGTATGTAAAAATAAACTATTTAATGTATCAAAAATAAGAAAATAAAAGATTATTTTTATTAAGGGTGGAAACCCTAATTTGTTTTAAGAAAATATATCTATTATAATTATTTATTTATGTACAAGAATATAAAATAAAAATATATACAAAATGTTAAAAAATTAAATGTGTGAGAAAAATATTATTTAAGTATATAAATAATAAAAATAAAAATATATAATATTTTTATAATATTTACAAGTTTTTATTTTAAGAAAATAAAAGTATATTATTTAATAATTATTTCTATGTCCAAAAAAAAAGTGAAAATTTAAGAAAATATTTTTAGTGATTTTTTATATTTAGAAAAAATAATAAAAGTCAGAAACTAAAAAAGAATTGAAAAATATGGAAAAATAAGCAAATGGGCAAAGGGGGTGTAAACAGCAAGCTGGGGGTGTCAATAGTGGAACAGCCAGGCCCAACCCACATTCATCTTCGTCCCTAACCTCTGAACCAAATAACACACGCTTCTTGTTCAAATTGCTAACTCCTGCATTTGTGCTTAAAAACAAAAACTTGCAACATGAAAGTTATAGAGCATGATCACACGATTCTAACCATGTAAAAAACTTAATCTAACTCTCAAAGACCAGAGAGAATTTCTCTGGCCCTAATTTCTAACCAAGTTTTTTCAGAAAGTTCATCATTCAAATTCTCCCAGCTCAGTTAACTTAAATGAATTCTATGCATATGTATAGCTCAAGGGCAATGAGAACTACATTTTTTATTCACAAACCTAAGCCTAATGATTCCTAAATAGAGAGATAGAAGTTTGAACTTTACCTGTTTCAGTCAAGCTCGAGTATGGCAATGTAGGGGTTGTGAGTGAGGCCTGAGATACTTGTGAGCTTGCTTGAAGTTCCTTTGATCTTTCCCAATGCTTAGCTAGCTTTGAACTTGCTTGAATCTCTCTATAGAACTCAACCTGCAAATTCAGAATTCAGAAATGGTGAAGTGTATAAATGGAGTTACAGTGACTTGGGAATGGTTGGGATAGCTTAGGTATGTTGTATGGAATGTGTTGGAACTTGTTGCAAGCAAAACGCACGAGTGGATTGTGATTTGGAAATCAAAATGCAGAACTTGCCCTGTTTTGACAAGAACTTGTGTTTTGGTGTTTTGGAAGGTTTGAGGACTTGCTAGCTCGTGTTTCTGGCTTAGGGTATTGTGAAAAGCTTGTTTGAAATGTTTACAAACTTTGGTTTTAAAATATACAAGAGTTGTGGTGATTTTGCAAGTTGACTTGCTTTTGAAGAAAAGGTGATTTTGACAATGCTATGGCCTGTACAAGCTAGCTCCAAGCATGATGATAGTTGATGTACTTTTGCCTAAGTTTGTGGAGTTGGTTTGCTGCAAAGGATTGGGTTCACAACTCAAGAGGAACAACTTGACATAAAGTAAGCTTTATCAAAGTGGCAATGTTGCCTTTTTGCCATTTTTAGATTAATCCTTTGTACAAACTTCTAAAGCTCATAACAATGCCTTAATCCATTGTGTTTGCATTCAATTTTTGAGTGTGTAAGGGTTTAAGAACCTGTAAACAAGTACAATCAAGGTTGGGCAGAATTTGCAACTTGTATCATAGTGAAAAATGCCATGGACCAAAGTGATATTTTTCCAAATTCAAACCTTCGATTATCCCTAACCATAAATGATTTTGGAGAGTTCTTAGACATTTTGGAAATCTTGTAACATGCTATACAATCCATATTTGAAATGCAATTTGAGATTCCAATTGGAACTATGTGAAAAATTTCCATGAAGATAGGTCAAAATCCTACCTAAATTAGGGCAAAATTTCACTAAGTTAAAAGTTTCATGGACCCTTGTTCACAAAATCATAACTTGAGATCCAAGCATCTTTTGGGAAAACTTTGTGAATCAAAGTTGTAGATTTTGTGGAGGAATACAACTTTCTAGTTGGAAGTTTTCTTTGAGTCCAATTTCATCATGGTGAAAATGTTGGGCAAAGTTGGAAAAAAATAAGAAAATTTCATAACTTAGAAAATTTCTAAGTTATGAAAATTTTCAATCTTAAACCCTAATTTCCAAAATTAGGTTTCTTGGTGAACAAGTTTCATGTTTTGATACATCTTGATGAAAAATGACCCTTGGCACTTGATTTTGACCAAAAAGTCAAAGTTTGACTTTTCAGTGTACAGTTGATTTTTGATCAGTTGATTGGAAAATTCATCTGTCAATCCAATGCAATTGAGATCTTTTGAACCTTGTGAATAGGTAAATATGATGCTATTGAGTCCTTGAATCCATTCTTGAACCCAATTTGCCATTGGCTAGGTGAAAAATCAGTAATTGCCCTTTTGTAGTCAAAACCCTAAAAATGACCATTTTGCCCTTTTGATGATCTGATCAAATTTCTTGAGGAGTTGTGGTCCAAACTTGATCAAATGGTTCATATGAGTCTATAATGTTGATATGGATAAAAAATTATGAGTTTTGACTGTAAATTGGCCACAATTGACTTTTTCCCCAATACAGTTGATTTTTAGGTCAACTGTCTAATTGACTGGGCAAAAATTTGATTCAAAGCTTGAAACTTGATATGGGAAATCTTATAAGTCCAACATGAAGTATGAAAGTCACATGAGGCATTGGAAGTCCAAAAATCTTTGTGCAAACTCAAACCCTAATTTCAGGTCATCAGTGCAAGGAGATGTCTTAAGCAGAGCAAACCCTAATCTTGTCTGGAGTCCAAAGAGTCTTGTGAGGGGAAATCTTGATAAAATGAGAGGGAAAATTTTGGGGTACAACAGCTTCCCATGTGCAATCTTCTTGAACCTGAAGATTTAGATTGACGAGTTTGCCTTTCGTGACTCAAAGGTAAAAGAGGATTGGACACTAGAGTGCCCGTAAATTTGCACTCGTCAAAAAATTGATGGAATGGGCTTAAAGATTCCATTTGGATATGATAGAATCTTGCTGGAGATGGGTGTGATACAGCGGGAGAACTGACTAGGGTTTTGCGTTTGTTTTCGCAAATGTTTCGGTTGAGCAAGAGTCGCCACCGACTTTTTATTTTATCCTAAGGAAAGGTTTAAAAAGCACAGCAAAAACCTTTGAGATATTTTCTTGGGTTCGGGGAGTAGATTATAGAAGGGGAAGGTATTAGCACCCCTTCTATCCATGGTTATCCATGGGCTCTTAGGTACTTGCTTAGATCAACTTGCCTTGGTTTTCAATTGTTTGAAATGGTGCTTTATGTGTGGTTTTGAAAGTGTTTTGAAAAAGATGCCTTGTATAGGCTACCCTTGTAACAATTCTTTACTCGAATGTTTTACAAAAGGTGTTTGTCTTTTTGAAAAGGTGTTTCAAGGTTTTTTTGAAAGTTTGTTTGAAAGTGTTTGTGAAGTGGATTTTGAAATTAGGCAAGTGTTTTCTTGGAAAGTTGACAAGTACTTAAGAGCTTATCTACCCTAAAGTTTTCTCAAAGATTTTTGTTATGTTTCAAACCTTTTGACAATTTTGTTCCACCATTGCATTTGGTGGACAATCTTGTCTTAAGAGATTAAAGGGACGGGCGCGGGTCATCGTTTAGACCATAATTGCAATAGTGTTAAATGTCTTTGGGCAATTTTCTTTGAAAGGGACTTGATCATTCATTTAAGCAACATTTTGAGGGACAATGATCATTTGATTGTTTTGTTTTGCCCAAAGAAGTTCAACATGCAATATGGCCCAATAATAAAAGGCAACAAGTGGAATACCCTAGGGGGTGCAAGTGTGAAAGGTGTTGTCCATTTTTTCATGCTCATTTATCTTGTCTTAAGTCCAACTACTTTGTTCATTTTTATTCGCTCACAAACCCTAATTCTAGCATAGTATGTTTAGAAAGCGATAAAAGTGCGAAATTTAAATTCCTACGCTATTACATCACAATAATATAGGGAGGGGGGTACAATGTTCAAATGGGGATAT
The DNA here is from genome assembly GCA_948472305.1 of Vicia faba. Lineage (NCBI taxonomy): Eukaryota > Viridiplantae > Streptophyta > Magnoliopsida > Fabales > Fabaceae > Vicia > Vicia faba. Next base: position 466,107,505 of record OX451737.1, on the reverse strand, counting down.
TTAGACAAGAAATTAAACTTAAAACTATTACATCATTTTTATGAATATTTACAAAATAAATAAAAATGTATAATTCAAATGATAAATAAAACAAATATGCAAGTATGCAAAAGGAATTTTTTATATGTTATGAAAAATGGTATTATTTATGTGAAATAAAAAGGAAAATAAAAAAGATATTATTTTTGGAGTATTCTTGAATTTAGGGCAAAAACCCTAATTTTTATTAAACAAAATGCATTATTTATTAACATATACAATATTTATTATTTACATACAAAAATAAAATAAAATATGATATATTTGTAAAAATGCATTTTTTAGTATTTAAATATTAAAAAATAAAATATGTACATTTTTTGGTATTTTTATCCTAGGTATACTAATATATTTATTTATTTACATTATTTATAAAATATGCATTATATATATATATATATATATATATATATATATATTAATAATATTTAATATAAAAATAAAAAAGGTATTTTTCTATAAAATATTTTCAGGGAGTAAAAATAAAATAAAAATGTATAAAAAAGGTATTGGTATTATTTTAATATTTTTAAACAAAAGAAAATATATATATATTTATTTATGTATACACTTAAGAAATAATCAAATAAATATGCAATAAATTCAAAAAATGATGGGAAAAATATTTTTATGTTTTTAATATGCTGAGAAAAAATAAATGAACCAATCACAAAAAGGCAAAAAGTCAAAATATTAAAAATGAAGCAAATGGGCTTGGGGGTGTAATAGCAAAATCAGGGTGCAAAAAGAAATAACAACAAGCCCAGCCCAGGAAGCTGTTGTCTTCAACCTTCAGACAACAAAATTCAAAAAAAACGCGCGCCTGCTTCTCAAGTTCCTAACTCCTGATCCTTTGATCTTTTGCCAAATCTTCCAACATGAAACCTGTAGAGCTTGAAGCCACGGTTCTAGACATATAAAGAAGTCAAACTAACTCTCAGAAATGAGAGAGAATTTCTCCTCCCCCAAATCCTGACCTAATTTTTCTGCCATTTTTAAACCTTAAATTCTCTTAACTCAGGCAAAAGAAATGAAAAGTAAAGATATGTACATGTTCAGTGGCATGAGTAGGACATTGTTTCTTCACAAACTTAAGACTAATGATGCATAATAAGAGAGATACGAGTTCAAAAAACTACCTGTTCAGCTGAAGTTCCAACTGGTAAATGGGGAGCTTACAGTGCAAGATACTGATTGGTATAGCTTCCTTGAGGTGTGGTGATGTTGTTCCAATATCTACTTTACCTTGAAACACCTTGAACTGAGCTGTAGAACTTCAACTGCAAAATGGAAAAGTGAAAATGGTGGAACTTGTTAGAGGAATTACAGGTCATGTTTCAAGGCATGGTTAGCTTGCATATGTGCTAGGGAATGTGTATGAACTGATTTTGGCCAAAGAGCTTGAAGGAAATGGAAGATAGCACTCAAACTGCAGGCTTTGCCCTGTTTGTGCAGTTTGAGGGTGATTATGGCAATGGGAGTGTTTGAGAGGTGAAAGGGTCGTGTCTCAGCTTGGTTATGATCTTTGGAATGTGTTTGATAACTTAGTTCTTGTCTGTCTAAGCTGAAATGGATGTTCTGTTATGTTATGGCACCTTTCTTCACACTTAAGCAACAAAATGCCACTTGATGTTTTAGGTCAGTAGGGGACCTCTAATCCTGCTGAAAAGCTTCTCTTGATCAGAGCAATTTGTCCATAATCTTGTGCCAAAGAGATTTAGCTTGTACTTGCTTGATTCACCAATTGGACATAAAGTGAACTTTTGCAAAAATGGATAGTTCACTTTATCTAAAAATGGATTAGGCTTGTGTACAACACTTGAACTCATAGAATAACACTTTGACACAATGAACAAGCATTAAATTATTGAGTGTAACTTGGTTTAAGGACCTGTAATCTAATCTAAAGCATGATGAGTTCAAATTGCAAGGTTATGAACATGTAACTTGGTCATGAACAAAGTGGTTTTTTGCTATATTGTGAAATTCGATTCTCCCTAACCATGAGGTTGTTTGAGAAGTTCTTGGACATTTTGGAAAGCTTGGAATGTGTACTACAATCCATATTTGAAGTGAAATTTTAAATTCCAAGTGGAAGTGTATGGAAAGTGGCCTTGAAGTGGGGTAGAAAACCTTGTCAAAATAGGTCAAAAATTCACTAAGTTAAGAATGGTTTAGTGCCCTTATTCAAAAATTTGTAACTTGAGATACAAGCTTCAAATGAGAAAACTTTGTGAATCAAAGTTGTAGATTATGCAACAAGCTACAACTTTAATGTTTGGACTTTTGCTTGAATCCAAATGGATCTTGGTGAAAAAGTTGGGCCAAGTTGGGAAAAAATTAGGGTTTTTCATAACTTAGAAAAATTCTAAGTTATGAAAAATTCCATTTTAAACCCTAATTTGCATTTCTTGGTTTCTTGGTGAACAAGTTTCATGATTTGGCATGTTTTGATGAAAAATGAATCTTGACTCTTGATTTTGACCAAAAAGTCAAAGTTTGACTTTTCAGTGTACAGTCAAAATTGATCAATTGACTGGGAAATTCAACTGTCAATCTTGTGCATTTGGGATCTTTTGGACTTGTTGATCATGTCAAGATAATTCCATGGGGTCCTTGAGTCCATGTGTGAGCTTGGTTTGCCATTGGCTAGGTCAGACAGTCAAAAATTGCCTTTGTGCAGTCAAAACCCTAAAAATGACCATTTTGCCCTTTTGGTGATCTGATCAAATTTCTTGGGGAATTGTGATCCAAACTTGACCAAATGATTCATATGAGTTCATAATGTTGATGTGGGTCAAATTTCATGAGGTTTGACTGTCAATTGGCCACAGTTGACTTTTTCCCCAATACAGTTGATTTCTAGGTCAACTGTCCAATTGACTGGGCAAAACTTGGAATCCAGACTTGAAACTTGATATGGGTAAACTTGGGAGTCCAATATGAGGCATGAAAGTCATCTTAGGCATTTTAGGTCAAAATGTCTTTGTGCAAACACAAACCCTAATTCTGAGTCCACAGTGCAAGGAGAGGTCTTGAGCAGATGAAACCCTAACTGGATCTTGAGCTTCAAAGGCTTTGTGGTGAGAAATCAATGAGAAATGGGAGGGCAAATTTTGGGGTACAATAGTTGCCCCTGTTCAATCTTCTTGAATCCGAAGAGTTAGATGGGCAAGCTTGCCTTTCGTGACTCGAGGGTAAAAGGAGATTGGACACTAGAGTGCCCGGAAATTTGCACTTGTCAAAGCAATGGATGCGGGAATGGGCTTAGAGATGCCATTTGGAGATGGGCTTAACGATGCCATCTGGGAGAGTGACAGAAATCTTGTCGGGGATGGGCTTAGATATTCCATCTGGAAGGGAATATCAGGAAAGTGTCCAAGCTTCAGACCATTTCTGAACCGGGGGGTCTGAACAAGCAATAGATTGACATCCGTTGTTGGGAGGAATCTGTAAACTGTTTTCAGTGGTTTGGAGAAGAAACTGAACAAGCGATAGGTTAACATCCGTTTACTTGGAGAACCCGTGAACCGTTTTCAGAAATCTTGAAGTTGAATAAGCAATAGAGCAGCATCCGTTGTTGGGAAGCGTCTGTAAACTGTTTTCAAAAGTTGCATCTGAACAAGTCGATAGATTAACATCCGTTGTTGGGAAGAATCCATAAACTGTTTTCAGAAGTCTTGAAGAAGAATCTGAACAAGCGATAGGTTAGCATCCGTTACTTGGAGAACCCGTGAACTGCTTTCAGAAATCTTGAAGTTGAATAAGCAATAGAGCAGCATCCGTTGTTGGGAAGCGTCTGTAAACTGTTTTCAAAAGTTGCATCTGAATAAGCGATAGATCAACATCCGTTGTTGGGAAGAATCCATAAACTGTTTTCAGAAGTCTTGAAGAAGAATCCGAACAAGCGATAGGTTAACATCCGTTACTTGGAGAACCCGTGAACTGTTTTCAGAAATCTTGAAGTTGACTGATTTTAGTCTGTCGACTGATCTTTCCTGGAAAGATAAAGAGTTAGTTGTATGCAATGTTATGATGCATGATGCAATATACGTGACATCAATGTTTATGACATGAATGTGATGGATGTACATGTAAGCTGACGAGCTATCTTGCTGAGGATAGATGAATTCGAGGTGGCTGAAGATAAAAGCATCTTGACTGCTGCTGGGGAAAATAAATCCTTGGCTACTACTGGGGAAGAGAATTCCTGATCACCTCTATTGGGGAGTATCAATCTAGTAGACTCATGCCGAGGAGGTAAGACTGAGAATCTTCTGCTTGATGGGAAGCAACTCTGGTGATCTTACTGGGGAACTCAAGATTTCTCTTTCTAAGACTCTGTGGGGGAGAAGGCTCATTAGTCTAGCTCCGCTGGGGGTTGATAATTTGAAATTTTAGCTCGGTTGGGGATAACAAGGATAAGCTCCTCTGGGGATCATATTGATAAGTTAGGCTGGGTAATTTTGATGAGCTTCGCCGGGGATAGGAAGAATTCTGGAGAGTGCGATCTTCTGTGGCTGTTAGCTGAGGATAACCCAGTTATAAGCCTTTGTGAGGAATAACTTTGAATAAAACTCGGGAGAGACGTTCGTGCTCTTCGGGGAAATACCTTCCAGAATCTTACTGGGGGTAAGCTTCGGGAGTCTTCTGGAGACAAGCCTCAGGGTTTTCTAGGGATGTGGATTCCAAATCTCTTGAGAGGTTTCCTTCGAAAGGGTGTCAAGATATCCATCTGTACCTTCATCCTATCAGTAATCCTTTTTTCTAAGGTTCATTTAGGAAGTGATTATGTTTCAAATGCATATGCCTATTTAACAAAACATTGGACGTTTCTCAAAATAAAACAAATAGTGCAAGAGAAAAAGAAAAGGGAAATGACACAAATTTCTGGGAAAAGTATTTGTATTGATTTTCTTTGAGTATATTTGTACAAAGGAGACAATCATCCTAGTAAGAGGACTTTGTCGAAAATATTGAAAGATTTTATACAAAATAAAGGATGGCTATGTGAAATAATTCCATGGGATTTCATTCTACTATAGCTTTCACAACTCTGAATATTTGTCCATTCAATGCTTTGTTTGACGATAACTGGATTGATCAGAAGTCTGGAACCGGTTGATGAAGAGATTGTCTTTGAAGTGGTCCGACGAGACATAGTCATACGCTTCAATTCCCTAACTTTTGCCTGAATCGCCCTTTCGGGTTTTCGATCCACCGGGAAACCCCTTTTTTCCCAAGCCGCCCTTTCGGGTTTTCGACTTGCCGGGTGTACATATTTTTTTGTTTTTATCCCTAATTTTTGCCTGAACCGCCCTTTCGGGTTTTCGATTCACCGGGATGCTCTTTTTGCCCAAGCCGCCCTTTCGGGTTTTCGACTTGTCGGGTTATTTTATGCGTAGTATCTTTTGACTATGTCTACGTTCGCAGGGTGCGGCAAATCGTCGCCGTCCATGGTGGTCAGAATCATCGCACCACCAGAAAATATGCTCTTGATCACAAATGGCCCTTCATATGTAGGAGTCCATTTTCCCCTGGGATCACTTTGCGGCAAGATAATCCGCTTGATTACGAGATCCCCGACTCGATACACTTGACGTCTGACTTTCTTATTGAAGGCCTTGATCATCCGCTTTTGATACGTCTGACCATGGCATATAGCAGCAAGTCGCTTCTCGTCGATCAGATTGAGTTGATCCAGTCGGGTCTGCATCCAATCATCTTCATTCAAACCTGCATCCTTCATAATCCTCAGAGAGGGGATTTGGACTTCCATAGGCAAGACAGCTTCCATGCCATAAACCAAAGAAAAATGGGGTTGCCCCAGTTGAAGTACGTGTCGTCGTACGGTATCCATGCAGAGCAAACGGTAACATCTCATGCCAGTCTTTGTAAGTGACTGTCATTTTCTGAATGATCTTCTTGATGTTTTTGTTCGCAGCTTCAACAGCACCGTTCATCTTCGACCGATAGGGAGATGAATTGTGATGATAAATCTTGAACTGTTCGCATAATGCAGTGATCATTGTATTATTCAGATTTGTACCGTTGTCCGTGATGATCCTGTCGGGAACACCATACCGACATATGAGATTTTGCTTGATGAAGCGGGCAACCACATTTTTGGTGACAGAGGCGAAGGAAGCTGCTTCGACCCATTTAGTGAAGTAGTCAATGGCAACTAGGATGAAGCGATGTCCATTGGAAGCCGTGGGCTTGATCTCTCCAATCATATCAATGCCCCACATTGCAAAGGGCCACGGAGCAGTCAGGAAGTTGAGGGGAATCGGAGGAATATGAACTTTGTCAGCGTAGACTTGACACTTGTGACAAGTACGGGAATGTTGATGGCAGTCAGCTTCCATGGTAGACCAGTAATAGCCTTCCCTTAGGATCTTCTTAGCCATTGTATGCCCGCTCAAGTGAGTGCCAAATGTGCCACTGTGTATATCAGTCATGATCAATTCTGCTTCAGCCTTATCCACACATCGGAGTAATACACAATCATGGCTTCGTTTGTAAAGGATGTCGTTCTCAGAAAGAACTTAGCCGCGAATTTCCTTAAGAACTTCTTGTCATTCACGGAAGCTCCTTCAGGATAATCCCTAGTCTCGAGGTACCTTTTGATTTCATGGAACCAAGGTTGTTCCACTACTTTTTCGGTATTAATCTCGTGGCAATGTGCCGGTTCATCCATTCGCTTGATGGTGATTTGGGGAGCCTCGTTATCCCAGTTGAGTTTAAACATAGAGGACATTGTGGCTAGAGCATCGGCTAGCTGATTCTCTTCTCGCGGGAAATGCTCGAAGGTAATTTGCTCGAAATGCAGCAACAATGTCAGAACATGTTCCTTGTATGGGATAAGATTAGGATGCTTGGTATCCCAATCTCCTTTGATTTGGCTGATGATCAAAGCCGAGTCCCCAAATACGACCAAAGATTTGATCCCCAAGTCTATAGCAGCCTCGAGACCAAAGATGCAAGCTTCATACTCAGCCATGTTGTTTGTGCAGCTGAAACAAAGTCGGGCCGTGAAAGGAGTGTGACAACCTTCCGGAGAAATGAGTACTGCGCCAATACCATTTCCAAGTGCATTTGAAGCACCATCAAAGTACAGGGTCCATCGGGATCCCTTTTCGGGTCCGTCATACGGTCCGTCACTTTCAATGTTGTCCAAATTCATGATGTCCTCGTCTGGGAAGTCAAATCTCATGGGTTGATAGTCTTTGATAGCCTGATGAGCCAGATGGTCAGCTAGTACACTCCCTTTTATAGCTTTTTGGGTGGTGTACTGGATGTCATACTCAGTTAAGATCATTTGCCATCTAGCTATCCTTCCAGATAAAGCGGGCTTCTCAAAGATATACTTGATAAGGTCCATCTTGGAAATTAACAAGGTAGTATGAGTCAACATATACTGTCTTAGTCGGCGAGCAGCCTATACCAAAGCGCAGCAAGTTTTCTCGAGCAGTGAGTAGCGAGTCTCACAGTCGGTAAACTTTTTGCTAAGGTAATAAATAGCATGCTCTTTTCGACCAGACTCGTCATGCTGGCCCAAAACACACCCCATTGAGTTATCCAAGACGGTCAAATACATGATCAATGGTCTTCCTTCGACGGGTGGCATCAGAATAGGAGGTTCTAGCAAATACTCCTTGATTCTATCAAAAGCAACTTGACAATCGTCGTTCCATTCCACTACCTGATCTTTTTTCAAGAGTTTGAAAATCGGCTCGCAGGTAGAAGTCAGATGTGAGATGAATCTGGCAATATAGTTTATGCGCCCCAAGAATCCTCTAACTTCCTTTTCAGTACGGGGAGCAGGCATCTCTTGTATTGCTTTTACTTTTGCCGGATCGACTTTAATGCCTTTGTTGCTTACAATGAATCCCAGGAGTTTACCAGACCTAACTCCAAAAGTGCATTTACTTGGATTCAGCCTGAGCTTGTACTCTTTTAACCTGGCGAACAGCTTCTCCAAATGCTCAAGATGCTCTTCCTCCGTTTGCGATCGAGCTATCATATCGTCTACGTAGACTTCGATCTCATGATGTATCATGTCATGAAATAAAGCCACCATGGCGCACTGATAAGTTGCCCCTGCGTTCTTCAGCTCGAACGGCATCACTTTGTAACAAAAAGTGCCCCATTGCGTGACAAAAGTTGTTTTCTCCATATCCTCGGGAGCCATTTTGATTTGATTGTAGCCCGAGAATCCGTCCATGAAGGAAAACACCTTATGCTGAGCTGTATTGTCGATCAAGATGTCAATATGAGGTAGCGGGAAATCATCTTTAGGGCTGGCCCTATTCAAATCCCGGTAGTCCACACACATTCTGACTTTGCCATCTTTCTTAGGTACTGGTACAATGTTAGCGACCCATTGAGGATAGGACGTAACAGCCAGGAAGCCAGCATCGAATTGCTTCATTACTTCTGCTTTGATTTTTTCGGACATGTCAGGCCTCATTCGGCGAACTTTTTGCTTGATAGGTGGACAATCCTCTCTTGTGGGGAGACGGTGAACCACGATGTCGGTGTCTAGACCCGGCATGTCTTCATAGGACCAAGCGAAGATCTCAACGTACTCATTCAACAACTGTACTAGGCGCTCCTTGACTTTTGGTTCCAGATTGGCACCTACTTGTACCTCCTTCCGGTCCTCCTCGGTTCCCAAGTTAACAGCTTCCAATGGCTCTTCATGCGGTAAGATGGCCCTTTCCTCTTGTTGCAGAAGTCTGGCTAGTTCCCCGGGTACTTCACAACCTTCGTTATCTTCGTACTCGGCTAGATTGACCAGATCTTCAGAGTTATTGAAAGATACAGCAGAATAGTCACCCATGGAATCCGGAGTGGATGGGTACCTGCATTGGTGAGTGTGGGTGTGTGTAAGGGATAGCCATCCTTAAACAAAAAATGCAAAAGGAAAGAAAATGAACATAAGCAGTTTATCAAATGAAAAACGTCCAATGAATCATTAAACATGGCATATGAATATGAAAAATAGTCAAAACCCTTACAAGTGGACCTACATGCCCCGGGCAAGGCAGGAGGTGAAAAGATAGTGTACGGATTGTTTGAAAGTAAAATATTACAGACCAAATAAGAAATGTTTAACAGATAAATTACTGATGAATAAAAGTGATGGGGACAAAGTCTTTAGCCTCCCAATTGCTCAGTCCTCCTCTGACAGTTGGATAAATCCATTCTTCAAAGTTGCTTTCTTTGTCTTCATCTTCCAGGGCGTTGATTCTGTAAGGAGAAATTTTGACTGGCGCTCTTTCAATCTTTGACTGGCGCATAGCTTTCTGGCCAGCGGTTGTGAAACCTAATCCAAACTTATCAGTCTTATGCGGAAAGTCGGGTAACTGCCCCCACGCTGAATTCTTCCCTTCTTTGATTGCGGCTCTTGCATCCTCCAGAGATGCCATCCTGGCCATCTGTCTTGGTGCCTCAGCTACCAACTTTGCCACTGCTACTTCAGGAAGAACCTCTTCGAAATGTTGAAACGGCGTCTCAATGAACTCTCCTTCCACCTCCACATACCGGAAAGAATTTAAGTGGCTAATCATGTACTCTTCTTCGCCGTGGACAGTGATGATCTTTCCCTTGACAGGATACTTCAGCATTTGATGCAAGGAGGAGGTGACTGCCCCAGCATGATGTACCCAAGGTCTACCCAGCAGGCAGGAGTATGATGGACATATGTCCATTACGTAGAAAGTGGATTTAAACACCTCAGTACCTATCTTGACAGGAATTTCAACTTCTCCATGGACCATTCTTTTCGACCCATCGAAAGCTCTGACGACAATATCACTCGGCTTCAATTCCAACCCTTCGCAACCTAGCCGGTCCAAGGCCTTTTTAGGCAAAACATTCAGCGATGAACCGGTATCAACCAAAACATGTGCAAGGGTGGTTCTGCGACACTCGATTGAAATATGCAACGCATCATTGTGGTTTCGGCCCTTAGGGGTTAGGTCGGCATCAGAAAAACCTAATCCATTGTCCGCAGTCAGGCTAGCCACGCAATGTTGAAATTGATCTGCGGAGGTTTCTTGGGGCACATGGGCTGCCTTCAGAAACTTAATCAAAGCTTGAGCGTGCGCTTCTGAGCAAAGCAATAATGCCAGCATGGAGATTTTGGAAGGGGTTTGCCCCAACTGTTCCACCACATCGTAATCACTTCTCTTGATTATCCTCAAAATCTCGTCCATTTCTTTCTTGGAGGCTTCCGGAATCACCAAAGGTTGAGCCCTCGTCCTGACGGGCTCATCTTGTATTCCCTTTCCTTTATCAGCAATGGTAGGAAAGTCAGCACTAGGAACAACAACCTCTTCGATTAAGGGAGTTCTGGCAGAGAGCTTTACTGGTGCAAGGGTGACTTCTTTAGCTGATGAGGGTCCAAAGACTGCTCTTGGAGGGGAAATCTCTGGAGAAAATATTCTCCCGCTCCTGGTGACTTTGCTGGTGCCCGCAATGTTACTAATGCTGACTTCTTCGTCCTCCGAATTTTCTTCAATTACCTCGACTTGCTTGATACCATGGTAGTAGATGTCGCCACCATAGTTCCAAGGTATCAACTTCTCAGAAACATAGGGAACAGGCCCTGGCATCGTTATCTTTAAAGGAACAGATTTTGCAGCTGGTGTAATCTTAACTGGCTTTTTGACGGCCTCGGAAAGATTGGCGTGAATGGTTATGATTGAGACATTTTCAACATGAACTGGAACAGCAGAAACTTTTTCGAACAGAATTTGTCGGCTATCCATAAGGCCTTGGATGCCTTTCTTTAATAGCGGACAATCAAACGACAGAGAGTGGCAACAGTAGCAGTCTTCTTTACATCCCGGGAAGATCCCGGCCCTTAACAAATTCAACTTAATGGTCAGCAGTGGAGTAGTCAGATCACTGACATCAGCAACATACAAATCCTCCTCAATGGCATTGATATTCCGACCGTGCTTCGGCATAGGTGCAGATATCACATTAGGCTTCTCTGGAGCGTCAAACTCTACCTCCTTAGCCTCTATCAGGTCTTGGATTTTATGCTTGAGTGCCCAACAATCATTGGTGTCGTGTCCAACACTGTCTGAATGATAGGCGCATTTAGCATTGGCATGGTAATGCGGGGAGGATGTATTTACATTCTTTGGCGCTTCCTTGATGGTGGCAAGATTCAACTTCAATAGATGGGGAAGCACTTGCGCTGGAGTCATATTAATACGGGTGAACTGCCGTTGTGGCCTTTCCACCCGTTGTTGATTTGGTCTGGACTGGTTATAGCGAGACTGCTCACTCGGAGTGTTTTGAATCATTACGGCCCCCACAGTTGGCCGACACTCCATCTTCCCTGCTCCTCTCTGAGAATATACCATAGCTGTCTCTTTCTTAAACGGCTTCTTCTCAACACTTGCAGCAACACCCTTCTGAATCTTTCCTGACTTGATGCCAGCTTCTATTCTTTCGCCTGTTAAGATCAAATCGGTAAACCCCGCGGAAGAGTTACCAATTAAATGATTGAAAAACGGCCCAGATAGGGTCCCAAGAAACATATCAACGAGCTCACGATCGGTTAAAGGAGGCTGCACCCTGCCAGCTAAATCCCTCCATTTTTGTGCATACTCTTTGAATCCCTCACTTGTTCCTAGTGACATACCCTGAAGTTGGGTACGAGTAGGAGCAAGATCAGAATTATACTGATATTGTTTGTAGAAAGCGGTGGCCAAATATTCCCAATTTCTGACACTGGTTCCTTCTAACTGATAAAACCATTCCAACTGAGCTCCCGACAGGCTGTCTTGAAAGAAATGAATCCAGAGATTTTTATCTGCCGTATAAGGTTGAATCTTTCTTACGTAGGACCTGAGATGCATTTTGGGACAGGACAGCCCATCATACCTTACAAACACTGGCACTTTGAATTTTGGGGGAATCACAATTCCGGCCACCAAGCCCATGTCTTCAAAATCCAAACCCGGTACTCTTTGCAATTCCATGGCAGCCAATCTGTCTTCTAAACCCTTATATTTGTCATCAGCTGGAGGATACTGCTGGTCAGAATAATCTTCATCCTCTTCAACTTCTTCCTCCTCCGCATCAGACTCGGAAGGCACCGCAACTCGATCTCTTTTACTAGTCCCTTCATCAGAAGTAGGAGGAAATTCAAGCACTCTCTGAGCTTCTCTGTCAAACCTTCTCCCCAAAGTAGCCACTCCGACCCTCTTTTTCTTCTTCACTGGGTCCTTATTCTCCAGATGAGCCTTGATATCCTCTTGACTTTTAACCAAAGTCATCAAGAGTTGCTGGAACTGTGCATTCTGGGCTTGTAGGTCTTTAACTGTTTGCTCGAGATCCATCCTACTGAAATAAACAGCAGATAGATAAGGAAACCTGGAGTGAGACCTGCTTATGCACATGATGAATGGTATGCTGATGTATGCAATGCATTCAAGGATTTAGGACATTCAAAATTGTTTCAGACAAAGAAGAACGCACGTCATATTAATAAGAAGAAATTTGTTAGTACATAAATGCCCCATGGGCCAAGTGTTACAAAATGAACTTCTTAAGGCAAAAAGACATTGTGCATCCTCTTCGGTGCGATGTAGGTGTTGAGGGCCTCTTGCTCGTGGAGTCGGCGGGTAAGCTCTAGAACCTTCTTTTCACTGGCGTAGTAGCTAGCTTCAAAAGTGTTCCGTTCCTCCTTGAGCTGAATCCAACTTTTCTGCATTTCCTCCCACGATGTAGGCATGTCTGGATGTAGGATGGTGTAAGGAACCTCTCCTTCATTGACGGGCTCTTTAATCACTGGGAGAACATGAGGATAAGGCATCATTAGACTTTGGGCTCGGGCTCGTACCCACTTGAGATAAGGCTCAAGGGGGATAGAGTTCTTGTGTCCCAGAGTCTTGCTATCAACCTTGTTGAGTTTTCCCCTAGCTCTGATGAATCTTTGGCGAAGTCCTTGCGCATCGTTGTCGAAGTCAAAAACTAGGCTAGGAATCAACATGTCATGAGGGCCATCCCTCCGTGCATATCCAAATTGCCTCAAAGCTAGGCAAGGGTTGTAGGTGATACCTCCCCTGATTCCAAGTAAAGGAACATTAGGAAACTCTCCGCAACGATCGACGATGATGACATTTTCTCTGGACCGAGAACACCAATGCACATCAGAATGAGTAAGAGTCATCAATCGTTGGGACCACCTTGTACCTTGGTCATTCTTCAAGACAGATTGTGGAAGGTGCGAAATAAACCACCTTGCGAGGATAGGAGTACAGCACATGAGAACACCCCTCTTTCTCATTGTTCGTGTGTAAAATGAGTGAAGAATGTCCCCAAGCAATGTCGGTATTGGATTTCTGGACAAGAAGATTTTGACAGCGTTGACATCTACCAATTGGTCCGGATTTGGGAACAAGACCAACCCATAGATAAGGAGTGCCACAATCTCTTCAAAGGCTTGTAGGTCCAATGAGTTCCAACATTCTTGTGCCTTCTCAAACAAGAATTTTGCTAAGAATCCTTTGAAGCCGCTTCTGATTTCCCAATTCCCCTTGATGTCGGATGGTTGTAGATGTAGTGCTCGAGCAACATCTTCCGGCTTTGGTTCCTTTTCCGTACCGTTGAAGGGTAGTTGATTAAGGATAGGGATTCTTAGGAGTTGAGAAAACTCCTCCAAAGTGGGTACCAACTGATAATCAGGGAAGGTGAAGCAGTGGTGAAGAGGGTCAAAGAACTGGAATAGCACTTTCATCATGTCTTCTTCAATGTTGGTGTTGACTAGGCTGAGCAGTCTACCATGTCTTTCACTGAAGGATGAATTTTCCGGAATTCTCGAGGTGATCTCCTTGAGTTGAGGAGAGATTCTCACAAGGTTGACTTGAATGGTATTTCTGCGAGGGATTTCCATGTCCTACAAAACAAGAACAAAGATGAAGATCCAAAACCCTTGAAATGGTTAGCAAATGCATATGATGTTTTATGATGTTTATGATGTATGCACAAAACATATGTACAAGCAAATCACACCAAACCCTAATTTCAGGCTTGCATGGGGTTTCATAGGTAAGTACCCTCTTGAGTGTAGTTGGCTTAAAAACCTGTCCTATAAATAGTAACCGGGTTCTAAGGAGCTCAATATCACTGGATTGTTTTCATTGTTCATTGTTTTGGTTTAGCCACTTAACTAGCGACCAAAATATTCCAAGAAAATAACCCTCAATGAGTGTAGTATCGAGTATCTACCAACTTCGGACTGCACCAAAGCCGGTCATCTCACTACCCCTAATAAAAGGCCAAGATGGTCAAGTAAGGTTCTAGGTCATTAGTGCTTAGTGACATCACTCAGCGGCCCCGTACTCTCCTTGATTGAACTCAAGGGTTACCGGTACTCACAAATATGTCGCACTAATATAGCTATTGCTTAGACCGTGTCGGTATACCCCGCACAGTTTCCACAACGTATTGCTATCTATGAATGTTTCCCAAAATCCGGGTGGAGGATTGTAAACCCAAACAATAGAGCCAAAGTATAAAGCAAGCAAATCAAACAATTATTCATGCAAGAGGGTGATCTAAGCCCTAAGGTTACTCCACTTTTAAAATTGTCCCCAGCAGAGTCGCCAGTTCTGTGATACAGCGGGAGAACTGACTAGGGTTTTGCGTTTGTTTTCGCAAATGTTTCGGTTGAGCAAGAGTCGCCACCGACTTTTTATTTTATCCTAAGGAAAGGTTTAAAAAGCACAGCAAAAATCTTTGAGATATTTTCTTGGGTTCGGGGAGTAGATTATAGAAGGGGAAGGTATTAGCACCCCTTCTATCCATGGTTATCCATGGGCTCTTAGGTACTTGCTTAGATCAACTTGCCTTGGTTTTCAATTGTTTGAAATGGTGCTTTATGTGTGGTTTTGAAAGTGTTTTGAAAAAGATGCCTTGTATAGGCTACCCTTGTAACAATTCTTTACTCGAATGTTTTACAAAAGGTGTTTGTCTTTTTGAAAAGGTGTTTCAAGGTTTTTTTGAAAGTTTGTTTGAAAGTGTTTGTGAAGTGGATTTTGAAATTAGGCAAGTGTTTTCTTGGAAAGTTGACAAGTACTTAAGAGCTTATCTACCCTAAAGTTTTCTCAAAGATTTTTGTTATGTTTCAAACCTTTTGACAATTTTGTTCCACCATTGCATTTGGTGGACAATCTTGTCTTAGGAGATTAAAGGGACGGGCGCGGGTCATCGTTTAGACCATAATTGCAATAGTGTTAAATGTCTTTGGGCAATTTTCTTTGAAAGGGACTTGATCATTCATTTAAGCAACATTTTGAGGGACAATGATCATTTGATTGTTTTGTTTTGCCCAAAGAAGTTCAACATGCAATATGGCCCAATAATAAAAGGAAACAAGTGGAATACCCTAGGGGGTGCAAGTGTGAAAGGTGTTGTCCATTTTTTCATGCTCATTTATCTTGTCTTAAGTCCAACTACTTTGTTCATTTTTATTCGCTCACAAACCCTAATTCTAGCATAGTATGTTTAGAAAGCGATAAAAGTGCGAAATTTAAATTCCTACGCTATTACATCACAATAATATAGGGAGGGGGGTACAATGTTCAAATGGGGATATTTAGACAAGAAATTAAACCTAAAACTATTACATCATTTTTATGAATATTTACAAAATAAATAAAAATGTATAATTCAAATGATAAATAAAACAAATATGCAAGTATGCAAAAGGAATTTTTTATATGTTATGAAAAATGGTATTATTTATGTGAAATAAAAAGGAAAATAAAAAAGATATTATTTTTGGAGTATTCTTGAATTTAGGGCAAAAACCCTAATTTTTATTAAACAAAATGCATTATTTATTAACATATACAATATTTATTATTTACATACAAAAATAAAATAAAATATGATATATTTGTAAAAATGCATTTTTTAGTATTTAAATATTAAAAAATAAAATATGTACATTTTTTGGTATTTTTATCCTAGGTATACTAATATATTTATTTATTTACATTATTTATAAAATATGCATTATATATATATATATATATTAATAATATTTAATATAAAAATAAAAAAGGTATTTTTCTATAAAATATTTTCAGGGAGTAAAAATAAAATAAAAATGTATAAAAAGTGTATCGGTATTATTTTAATATTTTTAAACAAAAGAAAATATATATATATTTATTTATGTATACACTTAAGAAATAATCAAATAAATATGCAATAAATTCAAAAAATGATGGGAAAAATATTTTTATGTTTTTAATATGCTGAGAAAAAATAAATGAACCAATCACAAAAAGGCAAAAAGTCAAAATATTAAAAATGAAGCAAATGGGCTTGGGGGGTGTAATAGCAAAATCAGGGTGCAAAAAGAAATAACAACAAGCCCAGCCCAGGAAGCTGTTGTCTTCAACCTTCAGACAACAAAATTCAAAAAAAACGCGCGCCTGCTTCTCCAGTTCCTAACTCCTGATCCTTTGATCTTTTGCCAAATCTTCCAACATGAAACCTGTAGAGCTTGAAGCCACGGTTCTAGACATATAAAGAAGTCAAACTAACTCTCAGAAATGAGAGAGAATTTCTCCTCCCCCAAATCCTGACCTAATTTTTCTGCCATTTTTAAACCTTAAATTCTCTTAACTCAGGCAAAAGAAATGAAAAGTAAAGATATGTACATGTTCAGTGGCATGAGTAGGACATTGTTTCTTCACAAACTTAAGACTAATGATGCATAATAAGAGAGATACGAGTTCAAAAAACTACCTGTTCAGCTGAAGTTCCAACTGGCAAATGGGGAGCTTACAGTGCAAGATACTGATTGGTATAGCTTCCTTGAGGTGTGGTGATGCTGTTCCAATATCTACTTGAAACACCTTGAACTGAGCTGTAGAACTTCAACTGCAAAATGGAAAAGTGAAAATGGTGGAACTTGTTAGAGGAATTACAGGTCGTGTTTCAAGGCATGGTTAGCTTGCATATGTGCTAGGGAATGTGTATGAACTGATTTTGGCCAAAGAGCTTGAAGGAAATGGAAGATAGCACTCAAACTGCAGGCTTTGCCCTGTTTGTGCAGTTTGAGGGTGATTATGGCAATGGGAGTGTTTGAGAGGTGCAAGGGTCGTGTCTCAGCTTGGTTATGATCTTTGGAATGTGTTTGATAACTTAGTTCTTGTCTGTCTAAGCTGAAATGGATGTTCTGTTATGTTATGGCACCTTTCTTCACACTTAAGCAACAAAATGCCACTTGATGTTTTAGGTCAGTAGGGGACCTCTAATCCTGCTGCAAAGCTTCTCTTGATCAGAGCAATTTGTCCATAATCTTGTGCCAAAGAGATTTAGCTTGTACTTGCTTGATTCACCAATTGGACATAAAGTGAACTTTTGCAAAAATGGATAGTTCACTTTATCTAAAAATGGATTAGGCTTGTGTACAACACTTGAACTCATAGAATAACACTTTGACACAATGAACAAGCATTAAATTATTGAGTGTAACTTGGTTTAAGGACCTGTAATCTAATCTAAAGCATGCTGAGTTCAAATTGCAAGGTTATGAACATGTAACTTGGTCATGAACAAAGTGGTTTTTTGCTATATTATGAAATTCGATTCTCCCTAACCATGAGGTTGTTTGAGAAGTTCTTGGACATTTTGGAAAGCTTGGAATGTGTACTACAATCCATCTTTGAAGTGCAATTTTAAATTCCAAGTGGAAGTGTATGGAAAGTGGCCTTGAAGTGGGGTAGAAAACCTTGTCAAAATAGGTCAAAAATTCACTAAGTTAAGAATGGTTTAGTGCCCTTATTCAAAAATTTGTAACTTGAGATAAAAGCTTAAAATGAGAAAACTTTGTGAATCAAAGTTGTAGATTATGCAACAAACTACAACTTTCATGTTCGGACTTTTGCTTGAATCCAAATGGATCTTGGTGAAAAAGTGGGGCCAAGTTGGGAAAAAATTAGGGTTTTTCATAACTTAGAAAAATTCTAAGTTATGAAAAATTCCATTTTAAACCCTAATTTGCATTTCTTGGTTTCTTGGTGAACAAGTTTCATGATTTGGTATGTTTTGATGAAAAATGAATCTTGACTCTTGATTTTGACCAAAAAGTCAAAGTTTGACTTTTCAGTGTACAGTCAAAATTGATCAATTGACTGGGAAATTCAACTGTCAATCTTGTGCATTTGGGATCTTTTGGACATGTTGATCATGTCAAGATAATTCCATGGGGTCCTTGAGTCTATGTGTGAGCTTGGTTTGCCATTGGCTAGGTCAGACAGTCAAAAATTGCCTTTGTGCAGTCAAAACCCTAAAAATGACCATTTTGCCCTTTTGGTGATCTGATCAAATTTCTTGGGGAATTGTGATCCAAACTTGACCAAATGATTCATATGAGTTCATAATGTTGATGTGGGTCAAATTTCATGAGGTTTGACTGTCAATTGGCCACAGTTGACTTTTTCCCCAATACAGTTGATTTCTAGGTCAACTGTCCAATTGACTGGGCAAAACTTGGAATCCAGACTTGAAACTTGATATGGGTAAACTTGGGAGTCCAATATGAGGCATGAAAGTCATCTTAGGCATTTTAGGTCAAAATGTCTTTGTGCAAACACAAACCCTAATTCTGAGTCCACAGTGCAAGGAGAGGTCTTGAGCAGATGAAACCCTAACTGGATCTTGAGCTTCAAAGGCTTTGTGGTGAGAAATCAATGAGAAATGGGAGGGAAAATTTTGGGGTACAACAATGGGCTTAAAGATGCCATCCAAGAATGTTTGTTGAAAATCAGAAGAATGAACATCAGAATGGTATCCGTATTTGGAACGTATATGAGTTGTATCTGGAGACTGAATCTGTATGAGCAATGGAATGGCGTCCGTGTCTTGGAGTGTATCCAAGATGTAACTGTATTTGATTCTTAAATGAATAACAGAATGACTACCGTGTCTGGAGTGTATTTTTATTGTATCTGAATCTGAAATCTGGATAAGCGACAGAATGACATCTGTGTCTGGAGCATCTCTGGGCTGGGGAAAAGGTCTGAATGAGTGACAAAATGGATTCCATGTCTGGAGCATATCTGGACTTGAAGTTGATAGTTGAATATGAATGAGAAATAGAATGGCTTCCACATCTGGAGTGTATCTAATCTGTATTTGATTATTGAAGTCTGAATGAGTGACAGAATGGCATCCGTGTCTGGAGCGTATCTGGACTGTATCTTGGCTTTGAATTCTGAATGAGTAGTAGAATTAACTCCGTGTATGGGGTGTATCCATACTGTATCTGAATAAGAGATCTGAATGAGTAACAGAATGACTTCTGCGTCTGGAGTGTATCCGTACTGTATCTGAAATCTTTGAGTATTTGTTAAAAGATAACTTTTAATCTTATCCTGAAAAGGGTAAAATGTTAGCTGAAACACAGAGTTATGTTGCATGACATGTATGATGCAATAAATGTGTTTTATCAATGTTTATGATATATGAATGTAATGTATGCGCATGTAAGCTGATTAGCTGTCTTGCTGAGGAAAATAAATCCTTGATAGCTGGAGATAAAGAAATCTTGACTGCTGCCGGGGAAAATAAATCCTTGACCGTTGTTGGAGATTCAAAATCTTTGATTGTTGAGGATGAGAAATCCTTGGACCACTGTTGGGGATAGAAAATCCTTGGCGACTTGTGGGGATTATCAAAACCTTGACAACTTCTGTGGGGATGAAAATCTTTCATGACTTTTATGGGGATATAGGGATCCTTCAAGTCTGCTTGAGAAACCTGCTTGGGGGAATCTTGAGAACTTTGATGACTATGGCTGGAGATTACATCAATGGGAACCCTTACTCGGCTGGGAAATAGGGAAAACTCTGACAATCTCTACTGGGGATTAGATGAAAGAAAACCTTGATCTACTGGACAATAAGGAAGACTTTGATGGCTTCTGCGGGGAACCAAGAATGAGAGACTTCGATCA
The DNA here is from genome assembly GCA_948472305.1 of Vicia faba. NCBI lineage: Eukaryota > Viridiplantae > Streptophyta > Magnoliopsida > Fabales > Fabaceae > Vicia > Vicia faba. The sequence goes on along the minus strand of OX451737.1, from coordinate 466,087,464 downwards.
CCTGGGGAAATTGAAACCTTGGGGGCTTCACTGGAGAAGTGAGAAAGAGAATCTTCGATCTGCAGGGGATTAAAATTTTGACGAATTCGTGTTGAGAAGTAATGAAAACTCTGGCAACTTCACTAGGGAATCAGGAATGAGAATCTTCAATCTGCTATGGGAAAATAAATCCCTGGGGAGTTCAAGCTGAGGGGTTAAGAATGAAAATCTTCATTCTGTTTTGGGAGTAAAAGCCCTGTGGGGAATAGTTGTATTGCTGAAGAGTAATTATCCTGCTGGAAAGTAAGTTCAAGACTCTCTGGGGGAAAAGCTTATTCCTGTTTGGAGAAAGTTCAGGAGTTTGGGTTGTATACCAATCTACTGGGGAATTATCCAGAGGTTGGAGATAAAAGTTAACTGTTACCTGGTTGATTCTCAGACTTTAAGACAACTTGTTGGGGAATCTGGAGAACACTGAATGGTTTCCATTGTGGATTGGTAGTTGGAAACTTGAATCCGTTGGGGAAGAAGATTTCATCTTTGCTGGGGATTTATGACCCAAAGTTTTGCTCTGTTGAGGATTTTAACTCTGATGAGAATTAAAAGTTTGAAATATGACTCTGCCGGGGATTGGGAGTTTGAAGTTTCGACTCTGGCAAGGATTTTGAAATTTAATTCCGCCGGGGATATGTTTTTCAAGGTTTTAGTTCCGCTGGGCACCTAGATGATGTACTGAAGGGGATTTCTCTTGGAATAGCCTAAAGACGTTTTCCTATCTTTTCAACCTGTCAGTAATTATTCTTTCATATTTCGTTTATATATAAACAGTGATTATATTCAAATGCATAAGCTCATTTAATAAACCATTGGACGTTTTCAAATAAAACACAAGTGTAGAGAAAAAGAAAAGGCAAATAGTTTTCTGCACTTTAAAGTATCTTTGTATTAACTTTGTGTAAGTATTTTGTACAAAGGAGACAAACATCCTAGTAAGAGAATGTTGTCACAAAAATTGAGAAAAATTTATACAAAGAAAGATGGCTACGTGTAAAAATTCCATGGGGTTCCCATTTTGCTATAGCCTTCGTAACTCTGGATATCTTATCCATTCGTTGCTTCGTCCGACGATGATTAGATTGATCAGAAGCCAGGAGCTTGTTTGTGAAGAGATTGTCCTTAAAGTGATCCGAAGAGACATAGTCATACGCTTTAATTCCCTAACTTTTTCCTGGACCGCCCTTTCGGGTTTTCAGTCTTCGGGGAAACCCTTTTTTACCCAAGTCGCCCTTTCGGGTTTTCAACTTGTCGGGTGTACAGATTTTTTTTATTTATCCCTAATTTTTGCCTGAACCGCCCTTTCGGGTTTTCGATTCACCGGGATGCCCATTTTTTCCCAAGTCGGCCTTTCGGGTTTTCAACTTGTCGGGTCATTTATGTGTAGTATCTTTTGACTATGTCTGCATTCGCAGGGTGCGGCAGGTCGTCGCTGTCCATGGTGGTCAGGATCATTGCCCCACCAAAAAAGATGTTTTTGATCATAAATGGTCCTTCGTAAGTAGGAGTCCATTTGCCCCTGGGATCACTTTGCGGCAAGATGATACGCTTGATTACAAGGTCCCCGACTTGATATACCTGGCGTCTGACTTTCTTGTTGAAAGCTTTGATCATTCGTTTTTGATACGCCTGACCATTACAAACAGCAGTAAGTCGATTTTCATCAATCAAGTTAAGTTGATCAAGCCGGGTCTGAATCCAATCGTCTTCACTCAAACCAGCATCTTTCATGATTCTCAAGGAGGTAATCTGAACCTCGATAGGTAAAATAGCTTCCATGCTGTATACCAAAGAATAGGGTGTTGCCCCAGTTGATGTTCGTGTCGTGGTACGGTACCCGTGTAGAGAAAACGAAAACATCTCATGTCAGTCCTTGTAGGTGACTGTCATCTTTTGTATGATCTTCTTGATATTTTTCATCGCAGCTTCGATAACACCGTTCATCTTCGGTCGATAGGGAGATGAATTGTGATGTTGAATCTGGAACTGCTCGCATAGAGCGGTGATCATAGTGCTGGTCAGGTTTGTACCGTTGTCAGTGATGATCCTGTCAGGGATGTCGTACCGGCAAATGAGATTCTGCTTGATGAAGCGGGCAACAACATTCTTTGTAACGGATGCGAAGGAAGCTGCTTCGACCCATTTGGTGAAGTAATCAATGGCCACCAGGATGAAGCGGTGTCCATTGGATGCTGTAGGCTTGATCTCTCCAATCATGTTGATTCCCCACATCACGAATGGCCAAGGAGTTGTTAAGACATTGAGAGGAACTGGGGGTATATGTACCTTGTCTGCATAGATTTGACATTTGTGACAAGTACGGGAATGTTGATGGCAGTCAGCTTCCATGGTAGACCAGTAATAGCATGCCCGTAGAATCTTCTTAGCCATCGTATGTCCGCTTGAGTGAGTGCCAAAGGTACCATTGTGCAGTTCAGCCATGATCTGTTCAGCTTCAACCTTGTCCACACAATGAAGCAGAATGCAATCATGATTGCGCTTGTATAGGATACCATTGCTTAGGAAGAACTTAACTGAGAACCTCCTTAAGAACTTTTTGTCCTTGATTGAAGCTCCTTCAGGGTATTCTTGTACTTCGAGATACCTTTTGATGTCATGAAACCAAGGTCGGTCCATTACTTCTTCGGTATTATTCTCATGACAATGGGCATGTTCGTCCATCCTTTCAATGGTGATTTGAGGAGCCTCATTATCCCAGTTAAGTTTAAACATGGATGACATTGTAGCTAGCGCATCTGCTAGCTGATTCTCTTCTCGCGGGAAATACTCGAAGGTAATCTGCTCGAAATGTGGTAACAATGTCAGGACATGTTCTTTGTAAGGGATGAGGTTTGGATGTTTAGTATCCCACTCTCCTTTGATTTGACTGATAACCAAATCTGAGTCCCCAAATACAATTAAAGATTTGATTCCCAAGTTAATAGCGGCCTTGAGACCAAAGATACAAGCTTCATATTCGGCCATATTGTTGGTGCAGCTGAAGCAGAGTCTGGCAGTGAAAGGTGTATGGCAACCTTCTGGTGAAATGAGCACTGCGCCGATACCGTTGCCAAGTGCATTGGAGGCACCATCAAAGTACAGGGTCCATCGGGATCCTTGTTCAGGTCCGTTATATGGTCTATTTTCTTCAATGTTGCTCAAAGTCATGATATCCTCGTCGGGGAAGTCGAACCTCATGGGTTGGTAATCTTCGACAGCTTGATGCGCCAGATGATAGGCTAGCACACTCCCCTTTATAGCTTTTTGGGTCGTGTAATGTATATCATATTCGGTGAGGATCATTTTCCATCTAGAGATTCTTCTAGATAGAGCAGGCTTCTCAAAGATGTACTTGATCAGATCCATCTTAGAGATCAGCAAAGTGGTATGTGTCAACATATACTTCCTTAGCCGGCGAGCATCCCATACCAAAGTGCAACAAGTTTTCTCGAGCAGTGAGTAGCGAGTCTAACAGTCGGTAAACTTTTTGCTAAGGTAATAAATAGCATGCTCTTTTCGGCCAGACTCGTCATGTTGGCCCAATACGCACCCCATTGAATTCTCTAGGACAGTCAGATACATGATTAACGACCTTCCTTCAACGGGTGGCATCAAGATAGGAGGTTCCAGCAAATACTCCTTGATTTTATCGAAAGCAACTTGACAGTCATCATTCCATTTAACCACCTGATCTTTCTTTAACAGCTTGAAGATTGGTTCACAGGTAGATGTTAGGTGAGAGATGAACCTTGCAATGTAGTGTAGGCGTCCCAAGAAACCTCTGACCTCCTTCTCAGTGCGAGGGGCATGCATTTCTTGTATAGCTTTGACTTTGGCAGGATTAACCTCGATGCCTTTGTTACTGACGATGAAACCTAACAGTTTACCAGACTTGACTCGAAAAGTGCACTTGTTAGGGTTCAGTCTGAGCTTGTACTCCTTCAATCTGACAAACAGCTTTTGCAGATGGTCGAGGTGTTCTTATTCAGTTTATGAACGGGCTATCATGTCGTCCACATAAACCTCTATCTCATGATGTATCATGTCATGAAACAAAGCTACCATGGCGCATTGATAGGTTGCCCCGACATTCTTCAGTCCGAATGGCATCACTTTATAACAGAACGTACCCCACTGTGTAACAAAGGTAGTTTTCTCCATGTCTTTAGGGGGCATTTTGATCTGGTTGTACCCTGCAAATCCATCCATGAAAGAAAATACCTTGTGCTGAGCTGTATTGTCAACCAAGATGTCAATGTGCGATAGTGGAAAATAATCTTTAGGGCTAGCGCTGTTTAAGTCTCTGTAATCCATGCACATCCTGACTTTGCAGTCCTTCTTAGGCACGGGCACAATGTTAGCAACCCATTATGGATATGATGTAACTGCAAGAAAGCCAGCATTGAACTGCTTCATCACTTCAGCTTTGATCTTTTCAGACATGTCGGGCCTCATGCGGAAAACTTTCTGTTTAATTGGTGGACAGTCTTCTCTTGTAGGGAGATGGTGAACCACAATATCTGTATCTAGTCCCGGCATGTCTTTGTAGGACCAGGCGAAGATCTTGGCAAATTCATTCAACAACTGAACTAAGCGCTCTTTGACACTTGGCTCTAGGTTGGCACCCACTCTAACTTCTTTTCTGTCTTCCTCTGTACCCAAGTTGATTGTCTCTAACAACTCCTCGTGAGGTAGAATAGCCCTTTCTTCCTATTGTAGCAGTCTAGCCAACTCTCTAGGCACTTCACAATCTTCATCACCTTCGTATTCGGCATGATTGACCAGATCTTCAGAGTCACTGAAGGCCATAGCAGAATTGTTACCCATAGAATCCGGAATGGATGGGTACCTGCATTGGTGAGTGTGGGTGTGTGTAAGGGATAGCCACCTTTAAACAAATAAAATGTAAAAAGAAAGAAAATGAACGCAAAAGTTTATATATGAAAACGTCCATGATTCATTAAAATGGCATATGAAGATGAAAAATCAAACCCTTACAAATGGACCTATATGCCTCGGGTAAGGCACAAGGTTAAAAGTGTATGAATTGTTTAGGAATTATTACAAACCAACAGAAATGTTAGAAAGATAAATTACTGATTGACGAAAGTAATGGGAATAAAGTCCTTTGCCTCTCAATTGCACAATCCTCCTTCAATGGTAGGGAAAATCCATTCTTCTAGGTTGCTCTCCTCTTCACCATCTTCCAAAGCATTGACTCCATGATGGGTGATCTTCACTGGTGGTCCTCCAGCCCGGGAGCGACGCACAGCCTTCTGACTAGCAGCAGTGAAACCCAAGCCGAATTTATCAAATTTGAATGGAAAATCGGGAAGTTTCCCCTATATTGTGTTTCCTCCTTCTTCAATCACAACCTTTGCATCTTTGAGTGACGACATCCGAGGCGGAGGTCGGGTAATAAAGGGTACATAAGGCACTGCCGCAATCTCATGAGCTACCTCTTCAAAATGCTGAAAGGGGGTTTCGATGAATTCACCATCCAATTCCACATAGCGGAAAGAATTAAGATGGCTTATCATGTATTCCTCTTCGCCGTGAACTGTTACAATTTTCCCCTGGACAGGGTACTTGAGCTTCCGATGCAGAGTAGAAGTAACGGCTCCTGCATGATGAATCCAGGGTCTTCCCAACAAGCAAGAATAGGAGGGACGGATGTCCATGACATAGAATATGGAGTTGAAGGTTTCAGTACCCACTTTAATCGGGATGTCCATCTCCCCGTGGACCATCCATTTAGAACCATCAAAGGCTCTGACAATGATGTTGCTGGGCTTCAAAGTTAAACCTTCACAATCTAGCCTATCCAATGCCTTCTTTGGTAAGATGTTCAGCGAAGAACCAGTGTCTACCAGAACGTGTGCCAGAGTAGTCCCTCTACATTCTACCGAGACATGCAAAGCGTCATTATGTTTTCTCCCCTTGATTGTTAGATCAGCATCGGAGAATCCTAAACCGTTGTCTGCTGTTAGGCTGGCTACACATTCCCGGAACTGGTCCGCAGAGGTTTCCTGGGGCACATGGGCCGTCTTCAAGAATCTGATCAAAGCTTTAGCGTGAGCTTCTGAATAAAGCAGCAAGGCCAGCATAGAGATTTTTGAGGGGGTTTACCCCAGTTGCTCCACAATATTATAATCGCTTTTCTTGATTATTTTCAAAATCTCTTCCATTTATTTTTAAGAGGTTTCAGGGATGATAAACGACTGAGCCCTCGTCCTGGCAGGCTCTTCTTGGATCCCTTTCCCTCTATCATCAGCAACAGCAGAGGGGACAACCACAGGAGTCTCAACTTCTTCAATAACTGGAGTTCTTGCAGATATGTTGACCGGCACAGGGGTAACTTTAGGAGCGGCTGAGGGTCCGAAGATTGCCTTTGGAGGCGTAATCTCCAGAGAGAAAATTCTTCCACTGCAGGTGATTTTACTCGTTCCGGCAATGTTTCCAATGTCGGAAGTCTCTTCATCAGAACTCTCTTCGGTCGATTCAATTTGCTTAACACCATGGTAAAAGATCTCTCCCCCATAGTTCCACGGTATTGATTTGTTGGACTTGTACGGGATAGGCCCCAGCATAGTGATCTTCAAAGGTATAATGTTCGGATCGGATGTAATCTTAACAGGTCTTTTGGAGACCTTGGAAATATTGGCAGATATGGTAATTATAGAAACATCGTTGATAGGAGTCGGTATAGCAGGAGTCTTCTCAAAAAGGATCTCTTGGTTATCCATTAGGCGTTAGATGCCTAACTTCAATAATGGACAGTCGGTTGGTAAGGAGGAACAAAGGCAGCAATCTTCTTCACATCCTGGAAAAATCCCAGCCCTCAGCAAATTCAACTTGATTATCGGTAGCGGAGTCATCAAATCATCAACAGTAGCAACAAAAATATCTTCTTCAACAACATGGACATTGTAACCATGTTTTGGCATTGGAGCAGAGATCACGTTAGGCTTTTCAGGGGCGTCGAATTCCACTTCTTTAGCATCTATTAAATCCTGAATCTTATTTTTGAGGGCCCAACAATTGTTGGTGTCATGCCCCAGGCTATCTGAATGATAAGCACACTTCACATTTGAATGGTAGTAAGGAGAAGATATATTCGGATTCTTCGGCGCTTCTTTCAAACTTGCAAGGTTTAACTTTAATATATGAGGGAGAACCTGAGCAGGTGTCATGTTTATACGGGTGAATTGCCATGCAGGCCTTTCCACCCTTGCTTGGTTGGTTCTGGGTTGATTGTTTCTAGGCTGATCAACTGCAGTCTTCTGAATCATTACAGCCCCCACCGCTGGCCGGCGTTCAACTCTTCCTTGACTTCTTTGGGAGTAGACAGCTGAGACTTCTTTCTTTTCAGGAAAAGTCTTTTTGATGGCAGTAGAAGCAGATGCATCCTTTTGAATTTTTCTGCTCTTGATTCCAGCTTCAATTCTCTCACCAGTCAGAATTAACTCGGTAAACCCCACAGACGAACTTCCAATCAGGTGATTGAAAAAGGGGTCTGACAGTGTACCCAAGAACATATCTACCAGTTCCCTCTCAGATAGAGGTGGTTGCACTCGACCCTCCAAGTCTCTCTATTTCTAGGAATACTCTTTGAAACCTTCATTTGATACCATGCCCATACTCTGTAATTGAGTACGGGTTGGTGCTAAATCCGCATTATATTGATATTGTCTGTAGAAGGCAGCAGCCAAATCCTCCCAATTGTGCACATCAAACCTCTCTAGCTGGTAGAACCAATCTAATTGCGTCCCCGAAAGACTGTCCTGGAAGAAATGAACCCACAGATCCTTATCAGAAGAATGAGGTTGGATCTTTCTGACGTAAGATCACAGATGCATCTTTGGACAAGAAAAACCATCGTATTTAGCAAATAGAGGCACCTTAAATTTAGGGGGAATCACAATCCCAGCAACCAACCCTAACTCTTCGAAGTCCATCCCAGGCACTCTTTGCATCTTGATAGCTGCCAGACGCTCTTCCAGATTCTTGTATTTGTCGTCTGCATGAGGGTACTTGTTGTACCCCAAAATTTGCCCTCCCTTTTTCACAAGAAATCACAACCCTAGGGTTTTTCTCAGATTTTCAAGATTGGCTCAGGAATCGATCAAACAGACTTTTCTTTGGTAGCAGATCAAGAATTAGGGTTTCTCTTGCGTTTCTCAGAAGAAATTGAATTCTCAGAAATTCAATTAACTGTCACATGTTTTCATACTTTTTAAGCCTACTGAAAGATTGTTGGTTGTTCTTAAGGCTTGTTTATCTGGGATAAGAGATAGGAGTTGAGACTGTCTGATCAGGGTTAACCAGATAATGTGCGTCTATTAAGACATCTTCTCGTTAATGGAATGAAACGTTTGCTGGTTAATGGAATGAAATGCTTGCTTTTTTAGTGGAATACACAATGCGTATTTTGATTGGAATGTTGTTGCAAGGTTACGAGATTGCAGAGTTATTGGATTACTTAAAGTTTAAGTTATATGTATTGAAATTACTGGAATGCAGTTTCAGTTATTTTAAATCAGGAATCTTAAATAATAAATGAAGACTTGAAGGAAGAATTGCAAGATATTTGACAGTAGAATAATTTTATTGGATAAAGACTATTTCATTCATTTCAAATGTTGTTACAAAAAATAATTTGTTATTTCATGTGCTTTAAGTTTTACAGCTTATAGTATTTGAAGAATAAACTGGTACAATTAATGGAAAATCTATCTAATCTAAGCCTAAGCCTCCCTTGCTCCATTGCTCCCATGCTCAAAGTCTTCTGCTTCCTCTGCTTTGTCATCACCCAATTTTTGCTCACATGAAAAAGACAAAGGAAAAGGGATTAGTACAATCAGTTAATTAAATAGAATTTTCAAACAGAAAAAGAAAAGGAAATTCTTCATCATTAAAGTTTGCCGTCTGGAATCAAAGTGCTATTGTTCATCATGTTTTTATTTTTCTCTTTTGCAAATCACAAGAAGATTGCTTTTCTTGGTTCACAAAGAGAAAAGTAAAAAAATGCAAATGCAAGCATACAAAAGCAATTATTCAAAAAATATAGCAAGGCGCTAAAATTGGATGCAACAAGTTTCAAATGCAAGATATGATGTACAAAGCAAGCATACAAAGGCAAGCTGCACAACATTACAAAGTCAACCAACCAAACAACGCAACAACCAAATGCAACAAGGTGCCAAACTGAGCTAAAAAGCACAAGGTGCCCAAACTGAGTTACAAAACAAATTGGATGCAAATTGTACAAATGTAGCAATGCAGCATGATAGAAGTAAAATGCAGCAGGATGGCAGTAAAAGGCAAGAGGTAATCCAAAATCACAAGTCAAAACTTGTCACAGCTTTTCATCATTTTCCAGTCAAAGGGAAAACTTTTCAGAAAATAAAAAAAGACAAAAAGCAAATTTGTTTTGTCATTGGGAGAGAAAGAGAGAAAAGGGAGCACCTTTTTAGTATTTGTACAGTTGGCTAAAAAATGGATCAAGAAATAATACCATTAAAAATAGCAAAAAGAAAAAGCCCAGCGGTTTCAAACACAAACCATAAGTCCCAGCCTGCTAACCAAAAGTAGAGAAGGTTGTTATAAAACAAAACTGCAAGCCAAGCCAAAGGACACAAGTTAAAAAACTTGTTAAACCTTTGAACAAGAAACCAAGCTGAAAGATACCAGAGCATTTCCACAACTCTCCAACCTGCACAATCAACTAAAAAAAACTCCAAGTATCCAAGCCTGAAAACACAACAAAATTTCCAAACCTGTTACAACCAAACTGTAACAACCTACAAAAACTCCCAAACCTGTTATAACCAAAACTTTAACAACCCGCATAACCAACCAAGCTACACAAAACAGCACAAACTGTAACTGCAAACCAACTGTAACTAGCTTAACCAAATCCAAATTGTAAATCCTCAACAAACCCAACACTGTAAACCTGCAAAAAACTTGCCCAACTGCAACAATAGCCAAGCTTTTCAAACAGAAACAAGTATTCAAACACAAGCCTGTTAACGAACCACAAACAGCTAAGCCAAAAACAAACTTGCAGTTTCACAACAAAACTGCAACAATCACAAAACTGTACACCAGTTCCAAGCTTGCAAAACTGTACACAAGTTCAAACTAGAAGAACAAAAACATACCAAAAGTCTCAGAATCATCATCATTGTAAATCATCCAACAACAACAAACCAACAAAGTTTCAGAACTGTACTCATCATCAACATTCAAAAAACCAACAAAAATCAAAAGTTTCAGACATAACAACAAGTTTCAGAAATATTTCATCATCAACATCAACATTCAGAAGAGAGGAAAAGAGTTCCAGAAGAAACAACAAAAAACAAGTTTCAGAAACTATTATCATCATCAACATTCAAACTCCAAGAGAAAGGAAAAGAGTTCCAGAAGCAACATCAACATCAATCCCAAAAAACGCTACGCATCCTTTTTGGAGCTATGTAGGTGTTGAGATTCCTCTCCTCGTGCAATAGGCGGGTGAGCTATAAGACCTTCTTTTCACTAGCATGTAGACTGGTCTCAAGAGAATTCCGTTCTTCCTTAAGCTGGATCCAGCTCTTCTGCATCTCTTCCCAGGATGTGGGCATGTCAGGATGTTGAATGGTGTAGGACACCTCTCCCTCCAAGACTGGCTCTTTGATCACAGGGAGCACATGAGGATAAGGCATTACTAACTTCTGGGAGCGGGCTCGTACCCACTTGAGATAAGGTTCCAATGGGATGGAATTCTTGTGCCCCAGGGTCTTGCTTTCTATCCTACTTGGCATCCTCCAAGCTCTGATAAATCTCTGGCGAAGTCCTTGTGCATCGTTGCCGAAGTCAAAAACTATGTCAGGAATTAACATGTCATGAGGGCCGTCCCTCCGAGCATAACCAAACTGTCTCAAAGCCAGGCACGGGTTGTAAGTAATACCTCCTCTGATTCCAAGTAAAGGAACATTAGGGTACTCCCCGCAACGATCAATGATAGTGACATCCTCTCTGGATCGAGAACACCAATGTATATCAGCATGTGTAAGGGTCATCAATTGCTGTGACCACCTCAAACCCCGCTCATTCTTCAAAACTGATTGCGGAAGGTGCGAAATAAACCACCTTCCCAGGAGAGGAGTACAACACATAAGGACACCTCTTTTTCTCATGGTTCGAGTGTAACATGAGTGAAGGATGTCCCCAAGCAACGTAGGTATGGGATTTCTGGACATGAAGATCTGAACAGCACTGATATCTATAAGCTGATCTGGGTTAGGGAACAACACCAAACCATAGACAAGGAGGGCCACAACTTCTTCAAAAGCTTGTAAGTCAAGGGAGTTCCAACATTCTTGGGCCTTCTCAAACAGAAACGTGGCTAAGAACCCTTTGATACCACTTCTAACTTCCCAATGTCCCTTGAGGTCAGATAGTTGTAGGTGTAAGGTTTTAGCAATTTCTTCAAGCTTGGGTTCCTTTTCCGTACCGTTGTAGGGTAGTTGATCAAGGATAGGGATCTTCAAAAGCCGGGAGAACTCTTCCAATGTAGGTACCAGTTGATAATCCAGGAAAGTGAAACAGTGATGCAGAGGGTCAAAGAACTGGAACAGGACCTTTATCATATCTTCCTCAATGTTGGTGTTGACCAAGCTGATGAGTCTTCCATGTCTTTCACTGAATGAAGAGCTCTCGGGGATCCTAGATATAAGCTCCTTAAGCTGAGGAGGGATCCTTACAAGGCTGATTTGAATTGTCTTTCTGCGAACAGTTTCCATGTCCTACAAAACAAAAACAAAGATGAAGATTCGAACCCCTGAAATGGTTAGTCAATGCATATGATGTTGTATGATGTTATGATGCTATGATTAAGCACACCACAAATATTTACAAAGGCAAACATGATAAGGCACACAAGTCACACAAGACAAGCCCTTAGATTTTAGGCTTGCATGGGGTCTGGATATTACCCTCTTGAAGTTGGTGGGCTCAACCTGTCCTATCAGAAGTAACCGGGTTCTAAGGGTCCCAATATCACTGGATTGCTTTCATTGTTCATCGTTTCGATTTAGCCACTGAACTGGCGACCGAAATATCCCAGGAAAGCAACCCTCAATTGAGTGTAGTATCGAGTATCAACCAACCTCGGACTGCACCAAAGTCAGTTATCTCACTACCCTAAAGAGGCCAAGATAGTTCAATTAAGGTTCCTAAGGTTAGTTGATGCTTCATGACACCACATGGAGGCCCCGTACTCTCCTTGACTGAACTCAAGGGTTACCGGTACACACCAAAGTGCCAAATCAACGTAGCAGACTGTTTCAACCATGTCGGTATACCCCGCACAGTTCCCTCACAGCCTTGTTGCTACTTTCTAAGAAGATATCCCCAGATCCGAGTTAGGATCTATAGAACTCCCAAGACAGTCCCACAATTTAAAGAAAACAAGTCAAAGCAATTGAAAACACAGTGATCTTAGTCCTAAGGTACACCTCACTTTAAAGATTTCCCCAACAGAGTCGCCAGTTCTGTGATCGGTGGATCTGGAACTGACTGTTTAACGCTGGTTCGCGAAATGTCGCGGAAGCAAGAGTCGCCACCGTCTTTTATTTTCTCCAATATGGAAAGGACAAAAGCACAGAAAAATTCCTTATTGAGATTAGTTCTCGGTTCGGGAGGTAAATTTATAGAAAGGGAAGGTGTTAGCACCCTTTCTATCCATGGTTATCCATGGGCTCTTAGATACTTGCTCATTTGTGTTTTCAAAAAATGTTTGTTTGCTTTTCAACTGTGGGTTTAAAAAAAGTTTCGTTTAAAATTTCAGTTCGACTCTTGTATCAGTCCTCAAGAGTGTTTGAAAAGTTGTTTTTGAAAGCTTTTTGCAAAGTGTCGGTGTAAAAAGAAGTTTTTGATTTGTTTTGAATTAGAGAAAGTATCTACGAGTCGTCTACCTACCCTAAGGAATTAGTCTGTGTAAATGTCCTTAAGATAGTGCCATCCCACCATTGAGAGGTAGGTAGCACCACCGTTGGAGGTGTTCGGGTCAATTCGAGGATTAGGGACAGTGTGGCCACCAGAGCAATAGGAGGATACCTTAGAAGCTACCCCCATGCCATGTTAATGGACATGAGGACTTACTAAAATGTCCTCTACTCGACGACCACGTTTCGAGGGGCAAGGCAACAGTGAGGCGTACCCTAGGAGTGGTGTGTGTTTTGTGTGTCATTTTCAGTTATATTTGTCTTGTCATGCATTGGTGATCTGCGCATTGTTTTTATTTGGGCATACATTCTTTCATGTGATAGTTAGCAATTTAAAGGTGCGGAATTTAAAGGTCCTACGCTATTACAAGGCGCGGGTCTACAACGCCAAATTAAACCAAGACCCGATTTGAATAAAAGTGCGTAAATTAAATATCCTAATTATCTATTACAAAGCTTTGGGGCAAATACATTATGTCCATAAAGTAAAAATAAATGCGAAAAGAAATTAGAATCGAGTGCGAGGGCGTTGGACCCTTTAAAGGAATTAAATTGAAATTATAAATTAATTAAATTATTAAATAAAGAAAAAGAAACTTATTTTTTATGTTTTTGGATTTATGAAATTAAAGAGAATTAATTGGAATTAAAAGTTAAATAAAACCCTAGTTCTAAATTGTTTTTAATTTATTAAAGAAAAATGTTAAAGTTGGACCTAATTTAACCTAATTATTTAATAACAAGTTTATTTACAAAATTAATTAAGAATTAATAATAATGATGATGAGGTAATTTAATTATTTTGGAAAAAAAAGTAAAATGCTACAAAACCTAATTTTTATGTGTTTTAATTATTTAAGAAAAAAGCATTAAAGTTAAAACCTAAAATTAAAACTAAATTGATTATGAAATTTATTTACAAAATAATATCAAATAAAACATATTTTTATTTTTTATGATTTTTGATTTTTTTGTATTTTATGAAAATTAATTTTTATGGATTTAAATAAAACAATTAACATAATTAAACTAAATAAAAGAAAAGAATAAAAAGAGAAAAAAAATGCAAACATGGGGGGTGGTTGAGCCAATTTGGAGGTCAATGGTAAGCAATTTGGGCCCATTAGGAGGCTGGCCACGTTGACTTTTCTGATTGTGTATGGAGCAGTTGACTGGTGTGTACCCTGGAACTCTCATCATGGCCTTTGGATTCATCTCCTGGGACATTTGGCAAGCCAAGGCATTGGGTGCATGGTAGACGTTCAGAAGGCCAATGTACCTGGATATATTATAAGAAAAAAAATATGGAGAATATGGGAGACCTGGGAATCGAACCCAGGTCCCAACGCCTGCATGACAACACACCAACCACCAAGCCAACTGCGTTTCTTTGTTAATTAAATGGAATAGAAATAATATAAGGGAAAAATACGCTTATGGCATATCACGCGCCAAAATTTCAAATGAGCCAGTCATCCAGGGACACGTACACCTTCTTCTTCATTTGCCGGAATTTACAAAATAGATAGCGGGGGTTTTAAACCCCCACTAAACGCAACCTGCAGAAAATATCGATTAAGCAATGGGCAATGATAAATTGAGCGTGATGTGTGGAATCAAATCGTCTGGACGTCACGATTGTAATGGTGTTGGTCTTATGGTCCAATTTTTCCATGGGAAAGAAATCCCAATTTCAAACCTCTGAAACCCTAGGCAACTTTCATGGTGGATTCGTGTATATGGCTTAAAAACTCAATCAAAGAATGCCAATAGCTTTAGAACAATCAGCTTAGTATAAATCAATCATTAGAATGCATTAACATGGCATGAAAATATGAATACGAATATGCAAAAATGTATGAACAGGGTGACTTCGTGCTACCAGTTCTTGAGGTTAAGGATTGTGATTTTGATTGGAAAAGCTTCCTTGATGCGTCAGGAATGAATTGGGATGGTTTTGAGGCTTTGAAACACACTAGAACTATGTTTTCAGTTTTGAGTTTTTTGTCAAAATTGCAAGTTTTTTGCTTTGAGGTTTCTGCGCAGCTTCTTGGTGTTTATGCATTAGGTTATCATTCTATATGTATCTGGAACGATTTAGGTTAAAGAAACCAAGCCCAAACCTTTGCATTCATGATTCAAATATTTGATATTTCCATATCTTTTTCAATCCTTTTTCCATTGAAATCTTGCCAAATTTAGATGATTTTGTCTCCTTGAGAAGGTGCACGAAATCTCTATCACATGTGGAAGGTATTTGCTGCATAAAAGGATTTAAAAACATTGATTTAGTATTTTTGTCATATTTAACTTTAATTAAGTGAATTAATAATAATAATAATTCAAATAATTAATCAAAAATGATAAAATAAATCCCTTGGGTGTCAATGGGTCGTGCATAGTCTTTGGGTGATGATTCATGGAAGAAATTGAGGCCCATTAGCAATTTTGAGGCATTTGAAGCAAAGTTGACTTTTCAAAATTCCCAAAACTTTCCCAACTTCCACAAGGCATATCTTGCTCAATTTTTAAGCTTTGATCATGTTCTTGGACATTTTGGAAAGGCCTTGAAGTCCTTTAACCAATGTATTTGGTCCCATGTCATTTTGATTTACCAATCTCAAGTTATGGTCTTTGACTTAAAGTGCCTTTTTGTTGACTTTTGAAAATGACCTATAATGTTGAGATTGATAACTTTTTGTGAGAGCATTTCTTGGACTTGAAGTGTGAAGATGAGTTGTAGGAAATGTCATTCTCTTCAAAATGAGCTTTGGATGGAATTTTTCTGATGAACCATGTGGAAGTTATGTCTTGGTCAATTTGCAGTTGACTTTTCCAACTGTCCAAAAATAGAAACTTTTGCATCTTGAGGCTTTTTGAGCCATGCCTTGAGAATCATGATCAAGAATTGATCAAATGATGTTTGTGGCTTCAAAATAAGATGTTGACCAAAAATCTTGACTTTTGACTGTCAAATGACCATTTTGCCCCTGCAGTTGTCTGTTGAGCAATTAGGGTTTTTGGCTGTGCAATTTTGTGCTGTAAGTCTTGAAACTTGGTATAAGGATGCTTGACAATGTTTATAGGCATGTGGGACTTGTTTGGACCCTTGGAAACTTCAACTTCTTTGCCAGAACCAAAACCCTAATTTTGACTGTTAGGAGGCCATTGGACTGTGCAAGCCTTGGGAGATTTTGAAGCATGCTCTTTGCAAATCTTGAAGAATATGGGAGGGAAAATTTTGGGGTACAACAGTTGCCCCTGTTCAATCTTCTTAAACCTGAGGATGTAGATTGGCTGACGTGCCTTTCGTAATCCGAAGGTGGAAGATGATTGAACACTAGAGTGCCCAGAAATTTGCGCTCACATAGTAGTGTGATGATGGGAATGGGCTTACAGATGCCATTTGGAGATTGATGGATAGGAGGATGGGCTTATAGATGCCATGTTGAGAGGTGATGGATAGATGGATGGGCTTATAGATACCATCTGGGTGTCGGTCGCGTAAGAGATTCCTTAGCGAAAACTTGCGTACCTGAAAAAAAGAAAATGATTACCTGGCCTGTTACAGGAGTTGGTCTTCAAACTCTTTACATAGGAATTGAATCTTCAACCTCTTCAGACGTGCCCTGGCGAGATACAGGAATCGAGTCTGGAGCTTCAAAAGGTGATGAATGAATCAGGGATGGCTACTACCTCAACGGGACGATGAGAGAACCTTTGGGCGATTACTACCTCAACAGTAACGATGAGAGAATCTGGGGCGATTACTACCTCAACAGTAATGATGAGAGAATCTGGGATGTATTCTACTGAGTCTTCATCAGGAAAATCTTTAGGAATCGATTTAACTGGACTAGATAAGGCCTTTGACGGGATAAGAATCAGGAGAATCTTTAGGAGTCGATTTAACTGAATCGGGCAAGGTCTTGGAATCTTCAACTGGATAAGAATCAGGGAGATCTTAGGGTCGATCTGACTGAACCAGAAAAGGCCTTTGACTGGATAAGAATCAGAAAAATCTTTAGAAGTCGATTTAACTGAACCGGGCAAGGTCTTGGAATCTTCAACTGGATAAGAATCAGGGAGATCTTAGGGTCGATCTGACTGAACCAGAGAAGGCCTTTGACTGGATAAGAATCATAAAAATCTTTAGGAGTCGATTTAACTGAACCAGACAAGGTCTTTGAAATAACTGAGAACTTGACTGGATCTTTCCTGAAAGGTAAAGGTCAGTTATATGCAATGCATGATATGGATCAAGCAATGATGTTCTCAACATAAATGAGATTGTAAGATATGATGTTTTTATGCATGTATCATGATGTATGTGATGTTTATGAATGTATGTTTTCGTCTAGGAAAGTAAATCCTTGACGGGTGCCGGGACGTCATACCCTGGGCTGATGTTGGAGAATAGTGCTTTGTTATTTCCGCTGGGGATGATAGTTGCGAGAATACCGATAGGAGAAGATAACTCCATTGGGGAATAAACTTGGCGAATGGATTACTCTGCGGGGAGAAAATATATTCTAGCGATCTTGCTGGGGAACAATACTCTGTGGGGAGAGAGGTACTTTGCTGGGATATTGATGGTAACTCCGCTGGGGATACCGTTGATGTTGGAAGTGTTAATAGACTTCGCTGGGGATAAGAATGAAGGGGTGAAAAACACAAGAAGGGGGGGTTGAATTGTAAAACTGGAAACTTAAAGCAATTGACAAGATATTTTTATCCTGGTTCGTTTGATCTCAAACTACTCCAGTCCACCCGTCAAGGTGATTTCGCCTCTCTCCAACGAGGTCTTAATTCACTATATTCAACTGAATACAAATCTGCTTTAGCAACTGCTAAAACCTTCTTGATTCAAACCACAATCCGGTTTGTCAAGGCAACACTTTCTTACAAAGGTATAAAATAATGTGTGTGAATATTTTCTACAAAACTATATCACAACTGTGATGTTTACACAAATGAAGCTTAGAAACTTAGAATGCTAAACACTAATGGAGTATCAGAGTTTGTTGGTTTAGCAAAACTGGTAGATGAAGATTATTGTTCAGCTTTGTGCATGTAGAGAGTTTGGAAGCATTAGCCGTGATAATCTTCGAAGCTTGACTTATATAGCATTTGAGAAGATGAACGTTGAAGCAAATATTCTTGATTCAATGCTAATAACAAGCTTTCCTTTTTGAGCAGATCTTGTCTAGAATGATGCCGTTGGAATTAATTAGCGTTCAATGCACAGTACCGTTGCTTCTTCAATGCACGTTCTGGCTTGGCTCATTCTGATTCTGCTTCGCTGCTGATGAACTATTTGATTCTGTATCAGAGTGGTTTACGCGCAGTTCTGTTCATCAAGCTTCAGCATGTGCAAGCGTTGATCATCTGATCTTGACGTTCTGATTCAGCAACTTCTGATGCTGGTGTACAAACTCATATTCTGATGCTGAATAAGTGATCTTGCTTATTTTAATCAGCATATCTGTAAGTCAGAGCATAGTAATTTTAGGCAGCATATAATTCAATCATGAAATATTTAACTACTATATCTTTTCACTTTGTTATCATCAAAACTTAAATATAGGGTACTAGATTCAAACATTGTTCTAACAATCTCCCCCTTTTTGATGATGACAAAAACTAGATATTTTAAATGGAAAAATAACGTGAAAAGTTATCAGAGCTATGTATCAGAATAAGAAGTACGGAGAAGTCAGAGTTTAAGAGATACTCCCCCTGAGTTTGTTACTTCCCTTTGATATGCGTGTTCTTCAGAGTCAGATCTTTTTCTATCTTTGAGCATCAGATTATAGGTCTTTGACTTATCAGAGAGCAGAGCTTCAGAGCTTTTCCTGTCAGAGCTTTGCTTCGGATCAGAGTGTTAGGACGATCAGAGCTTCATATATCAGAACTTCATATTTGATCAGAGCAACATGAGCTTTTACATTTTGATCAGAGCTTCTAGTTCTTAGTCTTCATAGTGTTCGGAGCTTCCTTGTGCCTGTAGACTTAACAACAAAACAGAAAAACATTTCAAGTAATAGAGTTAGAATGTTTGAGAATTTCTGTCTAGTTAGCCGTTATTGATTTTAAATATCATTCTTGTTCTCCCCCTTTTTGTCAGCAATCAAAAAGTGTTAGTGATGTGCTAAAACAATTTAGATCAGAAAAACAAGTTATATTAAAATAGTTCAGAGCAAAGAACATTACACAAGCATAGTCAAAACATAGTCAAAAGTACATCAGAAAATGAAGAAAATATAGAGAATGTCATGCATGAAAAAAATTTCAAGGTTGTGGGGGCATGCGTGAGAACAGGCTTTCCAGCATTGCTTGAATCTTTTCAGAAGTTTCATTCTGCTTCTGAACCATGGTGACAACAGTATCAATCTTGCTGTCCTGAACATTCATTCTTGCTTCCATCTTCTGATCATTCTCTTCCATCCGCTGCTGTAGACGCAAGTCATTCAGCCTTAATTCTTCCAGAGCCTGCCTGTCCAAGGCAGCTTGAGAACTTTCAGCAGGAGGAAGTTTCTCAGAACTTTCAGCTACATCTTCTGCTGGATTTTCTTCCTGAAGGGTCTTGTCTTCTTCTGATGGTTGCACCTGTGCAGCTTGCTCTTTCTCAGACCAGGATTCACTGTCCAGAGGGAGCACAACTTCTTGAGGCAGCTGACTCTCAACTTCCTTCAGCAGCTTGCTAAAGTTCTGTTGAGCCTGCTCATAGTTGACGTCCTGCAGCTTGAGTGCTTCAGCACGAACCCATACTCTGAACTGTGACCAGAGCTGATCAGAAGCAGCTGGGTCGATCATCCCCGGACAGACTTGCTTCAAAGAAGCAATCCATTGCAGCATACCTGTTTCAAAGTCCAAAATACCAGAGCCAACATCTAGTTGCTTTGGTTTGGGAATGGCCAATTTGTGTCTTAAATCAGCAAGACGTTCAAGACTTGTTAAGTCAATGAAAGTTTTGCTGGGGTTTTCAGAGGATTGGTTTTCAGAGGTGTGCTGAGGTGCTGTTTGTTTTGGTGGATGGTTATCAGAGTCAGAGGATATATCTATTGGAGTGGTTGGAGTTTTTGGAGGTGTTGATTCCTCTGATGATGGTAACTGGGGTCTGACAATGGTGGTTCCACATGGCAACTGTATTGCCAGCGGTGAAGGTTGAGGTGAGTGGGGATCAGAATGATGAGGTGATGGGGTTTCATAGCGGTGAAACTCTGTTTGTGGTGAGGGTGGATTATTTTCTGGTTGAGGAGGTGGAATCTCTGATTCCTCAGGGATCAGAGGTTCTTCTGTGATTGGTTGTTGAGATTGTGGTTCTGGTTCTGGTTGATGTTCTGGTTGTATTTCTGGTTCAGGTTGAATTTCTGGTTCAGGTTGTGGAGGAGGAATATTTGGTGGTTCAGAGTGAGGTTGAACAGAAGCATGTTCACGCTCAATATCAGCTAGCACTCTATCAAGTGCTGGTGTTGTTGACACAGTTGGTTGTTTGGTAATTTTAATGGGAATTTTAATTCTGGTTCTTCTGAGTTGTAAGGCCTCAGAAGGGTCTTCTGGTATGGTTTCATCAATAGTAGGGATTGGGATGGATATTCTGTGAGAGGTTTGAGGAGGGGCAACAGATGTTGGAATAGTAGATGAAATTGAAATAGGGGCAGCAGATGAATTACCTCGTTTCTTTGGAGTCTGATGAGATGATCCTTCTGCTTTCCTCTTCTTTGTCTTCTTCTGAATCACTTCAGGTTGAACTTGACTCAGATCTTTGATCTTCAGCTTTGAACCTGCATCTTCTTCCTTGTATGAATCTGGATACTTGAGAAACATATCAGGTTGGGATTCCATTTCAGAAAATCTTGGGAAATCACTCAGAGGCACTCTTCTTCTGGAGATGTCAGCAGTTGAAGAAGCTCTGGGTTCCTTCCTGATATTTTCTATCAGCTTCATCTTTTTCAGGTTCTTAGCGTTCAGCGGTTTTCCAACAGTTGGTTCAAAATTGCCCAGCACTTTAGCTTCGCTCAGATAATCTATCAGCTTATTCTCTGTCAGAATATCTGATATGAGCCTCCCAAACGGTATCCAGTCCCTTTTGGTCCTTTCTTCTTCTCTAGTCTCTTTCACACTAGTCTTCAGATGGTTGAACAGAAAGTGTGCCAGATTGATCTTCACCCTCTGATCAATAAAGTAGATCAGAAATTGCTGATCCATGTTTATATAATCAGGAGAGCTTGTTGGCTTCCTGTGATTGAAACAGCCCAGAACAATCTTGGCCCATACTCTGCAGTGATCCTTCAGATCCTTAATTTTGCTGCTGGGAAATCCAAGAGTGAAAATGCAGTTGGCTACCACACCTATATCAGGGCATCTATCAGCCATGTCCACACAACGGACTCCACCACCACTTTGACCAATTAATCTAGCAATGAGGTCTTCAGAAATTACTATCTTCTTTCCCATGACAGAAGAGATGACTAGATGTTTATGAATCTTGGCGTGAATCCAAAATTCCTTGACAAGCTCTGGGAAGGTTGGTCCAACCAGTCTATCAAAATACCTCTCCCACTTTTGAGCTTTGATTTCCTCAGTTAGGTCAAATCCATTATCCTTCAAACTTTCGAAATCGACGATTAACTCAGAGAGAACCTCAAGATTCTTTACCGGTGTGAGAAGAGTTCTGGTAGGCACCTGATACTGCTCAGAGGTTTCTTTCTTCTGATTTCCTGCAGAAATGCTGGAGGATGCCATTGTTCTCACACAAAAAAGCTTGAGAATGATTTGAGAGAAAAAAAAGGTTTTAAGAAGATAACTCAGAAATATGCAGAGAATACTTAAGAGATTATGAGAAAGCGTAAAGAATAAGATTGAAGAATAATGTGCTTAAATAAAGATTTCAAAAATTATTTTGAAAAATTAAACGTTTTTAAGAGAGAGAAAAAAATAATGATTGCCATTAACAAGCGTGATTACTTTTGCATTTAATGCTTGCTGATTTTGGGGGATTTGAGAAAGATACTTAAAAACGGTTACCAGACATGTGTCTCAATGCACCCAATCAGCGCTTTCCTTTCTCAGAAGCGTGCACGCGTTCTGCTTCAGGGATTTGCTGATGATTGGATGACACTTGTTTGATGTAGTGATCAGCACGTCTGTCTTTGAGATTAGACTCTCAGATCTTTAGACTTGCCTCTGATACAATCTGCATGTTCTAACTTTCTGAAAGAAGATTGATCAGAAGTTCACAGTAATATAATTACATTCTGAAGATAAATACATGGAATTAAAACATTTTCATTCTGGGCATACTTTCATGCTGAGATGTTTCAGAATGAAATTAAACCTATCTTCTGAAAGGGGTTTAGTAAAGATATCAGCCCATTGATGGTCTGTATCTATAAATTTCAAGTTTAAAATTCCTTTCTGAATATAGTCCCTAATGAAATGATGTTTTATTTCTATATGCTTAGCTCTAGAATGTAAAATAGGATTCTTACTTAAGCAAATAGCAGAAGTATTATCACAGAGAATAGGAATGTTACTCTCAAAAATCTGGAAGTCTTCAAGCTGACTTTTCATCCAGAGCATCTGTGTGCTACATCCAGCTGCTGCTATGTACTCAGCTTCTGCTGTTGACAGAGCAATTGTTGATTGCCTTTTGCTGGACCACGAGATCAGATTTTCTCCCAGAAACTGGCAGCTTCCAGAAGTACTTTTGCGTTCCACTCTGTCTCCAGCAAAATCAGCATCGCAGTAGCCTACTAAGCTGTAATCACTAGATTTTCTATAAAACAAACCCAGATTAGTAGTACCTTTCAGATACTTGAAAATTCGCTTAACAGCTGTTAAGTGAGATTCTCTAGGATCTGATTGGAATCTAGCACAAATACATACGCTGAATAAAATATCAGGTCTTGAAGCAGTCAAATAAAGGAGAGAACCAATCATACCTCTGTAGACTTTCTGTTCTACGCTTTTGCTTACCTCTTCTCTTTCCAGAATGCACGTGGGATGCATTGGAATCTTTGATGGCTTACATTCTGAGAGGTCAAATTTCTTCAGAAGATCTCTGATGTATTTGCTCTGATGAATGTAAGTTCCCTCTGGAGTTTGATTAATCTGAATTCCTAGAAAGAATTTCAGTTCCCCCATGAGGCTCATCTCAAATTCTGCCTGCATACACTTAGCAAATTTTCTTCCAAGAGAAGGATTAGTAGAACCAAAGATTATATCATCAACATAAATTTGACAGACTAAGATGTCACTCTTAACTGTTTTACAGAATAGAGTAGTGTCCACTTTCCCTCTGGTGAATTCATTTTCAAGCAGAAAGTTACTTAGCCTTTCATACCAAGCTCTGGGAGCTTGTTTCAGACCATACAGTGACTTTTTCAGTTTGAAAACATGTTCTGGATGTTTTGTATTTTCAAAACCTGGGGGTTGGTGAACATATACTTCTTCTTCTATATAACCATTTAAGAATGCACTTTTGACATCCATGTGATACAGAGTGATGCCTCTATTAACAGCAAATGAGATTAAAAGTCTGATAGATTCTAACCTGGCGACTGGGGCAAAGGTTTCTGTATAGTCTATCCCCTCTTGCTGACTATAACCTTGTGCAACCAGTCGTGCCTTGTTTCTGACGACTTCACCTTGTTCATTAAGCTTGTTTCTGAACACCCATCTTGTTCCAATGACGTTGAATCCTTTTGGTCTTGGAACGAGATCCCATACGTCGTTTCTGGTGAATTGATTCAGCTCTTCTTGCATTGCCAGAATCCAGTCATTGTCCAGAAGTGCTTCATCAATAGAAGAGGGTTCAATCAGAGACACAAGTCCCATCAGAGTTTCTTCAGAGTTTCTGAAGCTTGCTCTTGTTCTGATTGGATCTTCCTTTCTTCCTAGGATAGTCTCTTCTGGGTGATCCAAACTGCTTCTGGGTAATCTCTTCTGAGGTTGATCAGCAGTTGTAGGATTTCTAGCATTGCTTCTTTCAGACGTTGAAGGAATGTCTGTGTTGAGAGCTTCTGATGACTTGTCTTCAGAACCTGCAAATTCAATTTCTATACCTGCAAGATTTTCATTCTGCTTTGACTTTTCAGAGTCAAGCTTGTCATCAAAACGAACACTGATTGATTCTTCCACAATCTGTGTTTCTGTATTGTATACTCTGTACCCTCTTGAGTGTTCAGAGTATCCTAACATAATACACTTCTGTGCCTTAGAATCAAACTTGTTCAAATAATTCTTAGTATTTAACATATAGCAAGTACATCCAAATGGATGAAAATACGAAATGTTGGGCTTTCTGTTCTTCCACAATTCATATGGAGTCTTTTCCAGAATAGGTCTTATTGAGATTCTATTCTGAATGTAGCACGCTGTGTTTATTGCCTCTGCCCAGAAAGTCTTAGCAACGTTTGTCTCGTTGATCATGGTTCTGGCCATTTCTTGCAATGTTCTGTTCTTTCATTCTACAACTCCATTTTGTTGGGGAGTTCTAGGACAAGAGAAATCATGCAGAATGCCTTTGTCATTAAAGAATGACTCAAAGTCTTTATTTTCAAATTCTCCACCATGATCACTTCTGACTTTAACGATTCTAAGATCTTTTTCATTCTGAACTTGGTTACAGAAGGTAACAAACACAGAGTGTGACTCGTCCTTGTGTCTTAAGAACTTTACCCATGTCCATCTGCTATAGTCATCTACGATTACTAACCCATACTTCTTGCCACTGACAGAAGCAGTCTTAACTGGTCCAAATAAGTCAATGTGCAGAAGTTCTAATGGCTTAGAGGTAGAAACAACATTTTTGGATTTAAAAGATGGTTTTGCAAATTTGCCTTTCTGACATGCTTCACACAGAGCATCTGAATTGAACTTCAAATTTGGAAGTCCTCTGACCAGATTGAGTTTGTTAATCTGAGATATTCTTCTCATACTAACATGCCCCAATCTTCTGTGCCAGATCCACTGCTCGTTGTTAACAGATAGAAGACATTTTACGTTCTGACTCTTAAGTTCAGAAAGTTTGATTTTGTAAATGTTGTTTTTCCTCTTACCATTAAATAGGATAGTCCCATCTTTCTGACTAACAGCTTTACATGATTTTTGATTAAAGATTATATCATAACCGTTATCACTTAATTGACTTATGGATAACAGGTTATGCATCAATCCATCAACAAGCAGAACATTATTAATAGAGGGAAGATTTCCGTTACCTACAGTTCCAGAGCCAATAATCTTTCCCCTCTGATTGCCTCCAAAGCCAACGTGGCCTCCAGGCTTAAGTTCCAGGCTTTGGAACATATGCCTTCTTCCCGTCATGTGTCGTGAGCAGCCAGAGTCCAGGTACCATGACTGGTGTTTCTGACTTGCTGCTAAAGATATCTGCAACATGTATTATTTTATCCTTAGGTACCCAGATCTTCTTGGGTCCTGATTTGTTAGTTTTACCAAAACTCTGGTTGAATTTTGGTTTCACAAAGTGATTACTACTAGTATATTTGATGTCATGTGTGTGACCATACACAAAGTGTGAATTTAGAGGAGTGTGTTTAATGGTTAAATCCATGACATTTTTAGGTGTAGGAACCTTACCTAGGTATCCTATTCCTTTCCTGCCGTTTCTGCTAATTCCATAGATCATTGAAGCCATTCTGCTTCTATCTATGCTTTTAGCAAGGAACTTCTGGAAACTATGATCATACTCCTTGATGATCTCATCAGCGTTGCTGGGAGTTTCAGCAATTGGTTCCTTCTGAGAGTTTTGTAAAGAGTTTTCTAATTTTAAAATTTTATCTCTCAACTCAGAGTTTTCCAATTTGAGACTCTCAGACTTGTTAGAGTCAGATTCAAGAGTCCTTTTCAGGTCTCTGAATTTAGCTCTAATCTGCTGATAACGTTCGAGAATTTCATTGAGGCTTTCAACAAGTTCAACCTTTGTAAAATTAACAGTGAAGTTAGGGAATACCTCTTCTGTGTCTGATTTTGAGTCTGAGTCAGAAGCTTCACTGTCATCTGGAATGTTAGCCATAAGCGCTATGTTCGCCCTTTCATCATCTGATTCTGAGTCAGCTTCAGACGAGTCAGAGTCATCCCATGTGGCCATGAGACTTTTCTTCTTCTCTCTTCCAAACTTCTTTTTGGGCTTTTCCCTCTGAAGCTTTGGACAGTCACTCTTGTAGTGTCCTTGCTCATTGCACTCGTAGCAGATGATGTCTTTTGTATTTGGCTTCTTGCTACCGGAGGAGCCTTCAGATCTTCTGTATCCAGAGGAAGAATCTGTCCTTCTGTATCTGGAAGAAGACTCGTTCTGATCAGATCTTCTGGGATTCCTGAACTTCCTTTGTCTTTGCTTCCATAGTTGATTTACTCTTCTGGAGAGAAGGGAAAGCTCGTCTTCTTCTGATGAGGATCCATCAGATGTTTCTTCAACTGCCTGCAAAACTTTAGATTCAGATTTTCTGTTAGATTTTAAAGCTATAGGCTTACCTTGCTTCTGAGGCTCGTCAGCTTCCAGCTCTATCTCATGACTTCTGAGGGAGCTTATAAGTTCCTCCAGAGTGATTTTGTTGAGATCTTTCGCCAGCTTCAGAGCAGTAACCATAGGCCTCCACTGCTTGGGTAAACTTCTGATTATCTTCTTGACATGGTCAGCAGTAGAGTATCCTTTGTCCAGAACTTTGAGACCAGCTACCAGAATCTGGAATCTAGAGAACATAGTTTCAATGGATTCAGATTCTTCCATTTTAAACGCCTCATACTTCTGAATGAGCGCCAGAGCTTTTGTTTCTTTGACTTGAACGTTGCCCTCATGCGTCATTCTGAGAGAATCAAAGATGTTCTTAGCTGTGTCTCTGTTGGAGATCTTCTCATACTCAGTATAGGAGATGGCACTGAGGAGGATGGTTCTGGCCTTATGGTGATTCTTGAAATCACGCTTTTGTTGATCAGTCATTGATTTTCTATCAATCTTCTGACCAGTTGCATTAACAGGGTGCGTGTATCCATCTGTCACCATATCCCACAGATCAGCATCATGTGCTAGAAAGAAGCTTTCAATTCTGTCTTTCCAGTAGTCAAAGTTTTCTCCATCAAAGACTGGAGGTTTGCCGCTGAATCTGTCTCTGTCCTCATTGGTGTCATTGCTGAAATGAGAGTTGTTTCCTGCCATTGTGTTTTTCTGACGCTGGATCTTGTACTGACACGGTTAAGTGTTTTAGCTCAGAACCAGGCGCTCTGATGCCAATTGAAGGGGTGAAAAACACAAGAAGGGGGGGTTGAATTGTAAAACTGGAAACTTAAAGCAATTGACAAGATATTTTTATCCTGGTTCGTTTGATCTCAAACTACTCCAGTCCACCCGTCAAGGTGATTTCGCCTCTCTCCAACGAGGTCTTAATTCACTATATTCAACTGAATACAAATCTGCTTTAGCAACTGCTAAAACCTTCTTGATTCAAACCACAATCCGGTTTGTCAAGGCAACACTTTCTTACAAAGGTATGAAATAATGTGTGTGAATGTTTTCTACAAAACTATATCACAACTGTGATGTTTACACAAATGAAGCTTAGAAACTTAGAATGCTAAACACTAATGGAGTATCAGAGTTTGTTGGTTTAGCAAAACTGGTAGATGAAGATTATTGTTCAGCTTTGTGCGTGTAGAGAGTTTGGAAGCATTAGCCGTGATAATCTTCGAAGCTTGACTTATATAGCATTTGAGAAGATGAACGTTGAAGCAAATATTCTTGATTCAATGCTAATAACAAGCTTTCCTTTTTGAGCAGATCTTGTCTAGAATGATGCCGTTGGAATTAATTAGCGTTCAATGCACAGTACCGTTGCTTCTTCAATGCACGTTCTGGCTTGGCTCATTCTGATTCTGCTTCGCTGCTGATGAACTATTTGATTATGTATCAGAGTGGTTTACGCGCAGTTCTGTTCATCAAGCTTCAGCATGTGCAAGCGTTGATCATCTGATCTTGACGTTCTGATTCAGCAACTTCTGATGCTGGTGTACAAACTCATATTCTGATGCTGAATAAGTGATCTTGCTTATTTTAATCAGCATATCTGTAAGTCAGAGCATAGTAATTTTAGGCAGCATATAATTCAATCATGAAATATTTAACTACTATATCTTTTCACTTTGTTATCATCAAAACTTAAATATAGGGTACTAGATTCAAACATTGTTCTAACAAAGAAGACTTTGCCGAGGACGGTCTTTCTGTGGCTTTTGGCTGAGGATAACCCAGTTATATCCCGGTAGGGAAATAACCTTTGAATAAAGCCAGGGGATGCGTTCGTGCTCTGTAGGGGATAGGCTTCCAGAATCTACTGGGGATAAGCTTCCTGTTGGGGAGATGATTCAAACTTTCCTGGGGAAATCTTGATTGGACTCTCCTGGGGAAATTTTTGAGATATATTGGGGAAGTGGCTCCGCTGAACGTCTGGTAGACCGCCGGGGAACAGTCTTAGGCCAAGACTGTCGGGGATGCTTGTTAAGAATATTCGTATATTTTGCTGGGGAATGTTGAGATCTGCGGGGGATACCCAACTTCCTTAAGGCTAATAGTGTAGTTTTGCTTGGGGAGAGTGCATTGACTTGCTGGCTCACTCTCTGGGGAATTTAAGATACACCTGGTTATGTTCTTCAGCTGAACCTACCTTGATACCTTGGTGGACAGAGCAATTAGATCGCTTAGACAACTCTTTATTGCCCCTGTTTCTAATGTTACCTGTAATTAATCCTTTGTTTCGTATGCAAATATTTATGAGTTAGCAATTAGTTTCAAATGCATATATCACAAATTGAACCTTGGACGTTCTTCGCAAAACAAAACATAAAAGAGAAAAACAATTGGCAATTTTAACTGAAAAGTGAATTTGTATTGATTTTTTTTTAATTTGCCTGTAAATAGGCGTTTATGTACAAGAGGCTGACGTCCTAGTAAGAAAACGCCGCTGAACAAAAGAGTTTATACAATTTGTACAAAGGGAAAACAAAACAGCTGTGTGAAAAGAATAATCCCACTGGGTTCCAACTCTGCTATCGCCTTTATATCTTCGAGCGTCTCATCACTTGATGACCTAGATGGAGATGAAGCTGATTGATTGATGCCGTCTGAACTTGATGTTGATACCGGATTCTGGATGCAAAGTGATCCAATGAGACATAGTATTACGCTTTATCCCTAACTTTTGCCTGGACCGCCCTTTCGGGTTTTCAGTCCACCGGGATACCCATTTTTGCCCAAGCCCCCTTTTTAGGTTTTCGACTTGTCGGGTGTACAGATTTTTTTCGTTTCATCCCTTCATTTTTCCCGAACCCTTTTGGTTCGCCGGGAAGCCCTAATTTTTTCCTAGGTATGTCAACCTAGCGGGTCTTTTTTCATGCGTAGTATCTTTTTACTATGTCTGCATTAGCGGGGTGAGGAAGGTCGTCACCATCCATGTTGGTTAGAATCATGGCTCCTCCTGAGAACACATGTTTAACCACAAATGGCCCTTCGTAAGTGGGGGTCCATGTGCCCCTTGGATCACTCTGAGGAAGGATGATGCGCTTGATTACCAGATCCCCAACTTGATATTCTTGTGGTCTGACCTTTTTGTTAAATGCCCTGATCATCCGCTTTTGATACGTCTGACCATGACAAATAGCATTGAGTCTCTTTTCGTCAATTAAGTTTAGCTGATCAAGTCGTGTCTGGATCCAATCATCTTCACTCAGATCTTCATCCTTCATTATCCAGAGAGAGGGTATTTGCACTTCGATCGGTAAGACTGCCTCCATGCCGTAGACCAAGGAGAAGGGAGTTGCCTCGGTTGACGTCCTAACTGAGGTACGATACCCATGTAGAGCAAACGGTAACATCTCGTGCCAATATTTATAGGTCACTGTCATTGATCGGAAAATAGCAAGTGTACTATTTTTGTCGATGTAGTTTTGTGATTTTTACTTCACGAATATCGATCTCAAGGATTGCAATGCAAATACGAAATATCAGTCTTATCAAGTAGACAAAAACTAGAAGTTTGTTGTTTGAAAAAAATTCTCTACAAAAGACAATGTAAAATAATTAACTTTCTTTTAATTAAACAAGCTAGGGGAATGGTTCAGTGAATTTGGCCTATAAAGGTTATTATTCCCAATTTCTTTCAGAAAAATCTATGTTACTTCAATTATCAACCTCTATAGTGTTTTTCCTAAGTCTTTAGAGAAAAACCCTTGAACGTGCAAATTAATCCCTATACCCAAGAAGACTAATAATGCATTCAAGTAAATCAATATCAAGGTCATATATGATAATCATAGGGTATCCCTAGTCCTAGGAGATATCTACTATAACCAAATTATACACAAACCCTAACAAATATAGTCCTATATTCATCAGTCATAAGTCAATCTCAATTGTTCCGAAAGAGAATGCATAAAATCATTGTATAATTAAATTGAAGAAACATACTATCTGAATCAAAAAACTAAGGATTCATAACCATTACAAGATCCAAATTAGAACCAACCCCTAGCAAGTGGGGAATTTAGTTATTCATAGAATTCAAGATTAATAAATTAAAAGGAATTGACATTACAAGAACTTAGACTTTGATCTTCAATGGTGACATCTTGAAGTTCTCCGTCAGTCGTAACCTTGCTTCTCCAATCCTTCTCTCCTGTAATCTATATTTTCTGGAATCCAAAAAGCTCCCCTCTTTCTTGACCTACAGATCTTTTTATAGTGTCCTCTGGCTCTGCCCCCAGCCAAGTGTCCAAAAATACCCTTAATGAATTAACTCCCATGTACACAAAAAATATCAGGAATTTGAATCAGTACGCGCTCCGCAACACGGGCCGTGTTCCTGCACACGGGCGTCCGTGTTGCCCTTCAGTGCATACACGCTTCAGCTTGCTTGATCACACGGTCCGTGTTCCTGCACACGGGTGACCGTGTGCAGACTCTGTTTCTTGCGCAAAATCCACTTCCCAGTTTTTTCAACACGGGCCGTGTTCCTGCACACGGGTGACCGTGTGCAGGCTCTGTTTCTGGCACAAAATTCACTTTCCAGGCACTTTTCAACACGGGCCGTGTTGCTACACACGGGGGCCCGTGTTGACCTCTTAAAATTTCTTTTTCCGGCTCCATTTCATCCGCCTGTGCGCGCCAAAAGTTCCTTTTCTCCCATGTATCAACCTGAACATCAACACTACCAAGCACAGCATTAAAATGGTACTTTTTCAACACTTAAAGGACAATAAGACACAAAGACATCACACAAAAAGAAATACGAAAACTTACTCTAAACACACGTGCAACTACCGTTTAGTGTTACCAAACTATGAATTCTTGTCGGAAAAAGGTGCGAAAACTTACTAGAAATGGTGACCGATCACAACCCCACACTTATCTCATTGCTTGTCCTCAAGTGATGTATTGAGGCGAACAAAGGTCACCAACAAGATTCCTTTCTCCACAACACCCTCACTTCACAATCTAGTCCATGGCATCTTCCGTCAATCTTTCCACCACATTTCGACCTTCGAGCACTATTTTACCTGCAAGCTTTTCACATTCTCACAACATCTCTCCGGGTTAAACTGTTTACACTCACAGTATCAAGGTATGCATATTACTTTTAACTTTGAATAAATTCTCTAATCACTACACACACAGATCACACACACATTCATGAGGTCTTTGGGATGTAACGTGGCTTAGGTTGGGTGGGATAAACAAAGAACGGGATGACAAAGGGTTTTGGTGCTCGGCATTCATGTAGGGTCCATATTTCTGCTCTCAACGACCTTGAATCGTAAGTATGGGGGTAAAGACTTCTGACTCTTGATTTTAGCTTTTTAGAGTCATTCTAAAGGAGTTTCCAATCAGTGGGCAAGTGTCAAGGTCATTTCCTTCGATTTTCTTATCCTTGAAATACTTTTGTTTTCTATGGATTTCTACAATCTTTTCCTTTTTTTTTTCTTTGCACTTGCCCCTTACTCAATGATACATTACCCCACACTTAGATTCTGTCATACATTTACAAGATGAAAACACAAATGTCGAGCGATAACATGAATGGTGGAAGGGTGGTAACATGAATAACAATATGAACAAATAAAAAAAAATGGCTCAAGGGGGGTGACTATGGATACAATGCATACAGGATGGTTTAGAAAGGCTCGGGGTTACAGAAAGAACTTGCCTCAGTGTATGTTTTCGTGGTGTGTTTGTGTTAAGGGAAAATACGCAAAATCAAAGTGAATAACGTCATACCTGACTGAACTCTCATATGGAATCACGAATTTGGCTCTGTAACCTCACCGGGTGGGTTAAGCTTGCATGCTCCACAGTGCTGGTGGTGTCATGTAATTTCTCTTTCAACTGCAAAAATGCCACAACACTCTATTGATCAATGTTGATGCCTGGATTGTGTTAACTTCCCTGGTGCCTGTGGAGATTAAGTGTGGTGTGTGTTGTTCAACCACTAACTGTTAGCTTGCTCCCTTCCGACTTCTATCAATCACCTGGTAACACCCTGACGGTACTGCAATGGACAACTAAAACACAAATTAAAACAAACAAAGACGCAACAAATCAAATAAATCGACTGAACGAAACTGAACAATGAACAATAAATAATCAAGCAAACAATAAAATAAAATAAAACCTCCCCCACACCTGAACTAAACATTGACTCCAATGTTTAAATTCAAGTGCGACGGAGACTACCTGCCTATTGAGGTGGTGGAGGAGGGTCCTGTGGGAATTGCAACACGAGACGTCGTATCATAGTCTGGACGTCGTCCACCACAGTTCCTTGTCTGAACAGCTCAACACCTTGCCGCATCTGTTCGGTGCGTATGGCACCAATTTCAGTTTGCACCCACCCCCACTGATCTGAAGTCATAGAGGAGGATCCGGCATACTGTTGGTTGAATTGCGGGTGCTGCTGGTCAGGATGGTCCTGAGCTTGAACGTCATCCTCCATTTCATTACCTGAAAAATTCTGACCACGTGGAGGACTTTCTCCTAGGTTCATACCTGTAGCTACATAAAGCCAATTACCACGGTTTGCCACAGAAATACAATGAGGAGCCGATAGTGACAGAATGTGTTGCTCATGAATCACCAGGGAGTAATACCCGGGCTGCACTACGATCATCCTTTGATTGACAAGAGTAGTCATGTCAATCTTCTTTCCCGGTAGGGAGGGTTCCTCTATTAGGAGCTGACTATAATTCAAGTAATCAGCCAGTTGCGTAACCATTCCTCCTACCGATATATCTCCATTCGCAGCATGACCAACTTACTTCAAATGGTTGGCAGCAAATGCCGCCACATTCACCCTTCCTACCTCCAGCATACTATGTAACAGAAACAATTCCCTCTTCGCACACACCCTCGTGCTATCTCCCCGCCCAAACAAAGTAAACGCTAAACCTTTCTGGGCATATCTGAAGCAAGGATTATGAATCCCCGAGGCCTTGGCAGAACTAGGATTGTACCCAGCTTTTCCAGTGATGGCCTCCCAGAATTCAGCAGCAGGGAATGTCTCAGGCGGGGCCCCCGGTCCAGATGACGGCAATTTAAGGGCAGCCCCAACCTCTTCTACGGTCAGCTTATGCTGGTTCCCAAACATACAGAACTCTAAATCACCGTAATACCCCATTTCAGTTCCATTCCACTTGTGTTTCAGTTTAAATTCAACAGTACTCAAAAATTCCAGAGTTAGGCCCTCAAAGGTAGGTGCCTCAAAAAGCATAAACGGCAACATTCCGATGTTATGAAACATACGGAACACCTCATCCTTAAGGCCTAACTTAACCAGTGTGCTTTCACAAATATAGCGAGTCGGGAGTAACTTACGCTGAACCAAAACATCATACATTTGTTTGTACTTAGGGTCAGCAAATGTAATACCGTGGGGGTTGTCATCCGCAGTCCTATTTCGTCCGGATGCCCGACTCGTAGCGCGGCGGGGTCTTTTCCTTGGTTCGGATGGCTCGGCGAAATCATCTATCCTGCTGGAACGCCGGATTACTCGCTTTGGAGGCATAAAGATGTTCCTGCACAAAGAAGAGAGAACAAAACACAAACCACAACACACAAAAATTCGAAAATTAAAATTGCCCAAAATTAAAATCTAAAACGGTGAAAGTGTAAAGCATGAAGAGTAGAACAACTCTAATAAAAGCACTTTGGTGTTTTGATGAGTGGGTGATGGTGTAAAAGTGAGTTGTTTATCTCTTGAGGCTAGGTTTCAATGGAGGAGATGAGTGAAAAGTGGAAGAATGAAGTGAGAGAAAGGTTATATTTCAAAAGAAGACCAAATTCAGGTGGGGTCCACTTAAAATCAAAGAAGACCAAATTTCAAAAGCTGAACACGCCCAGTCACACGGTCCGTGTGTACGAACACGGGTACCCGTGTGAAAGCTCTGACTTTGCACTTCTTTTCTTTCTTTTGCGCGCTCTTGTGGTCTGGGCTCAACACGGACCGTGTGCCAGGACACGGACACCCGTGTTTCTTCTCTGATATACACCAATTTTGAATTTCCTTAATGCTTTTTGACTGAAGTTGCTTCTACCGATCCAAGTCTTACACCATCCTACAAAAATAAAATAAAATAACACAAAAACACAAGAAAACGTTAAAGTGAAAATACGTAGGTTGCCTCCTACGAAGCGCTTCGTTTAACGTCGCATGGCTCGACGGACTCCACCTCAGTCGGTGAGACGCAAATGATCAATGACTCCCGATACTTGTCCTGTATAATAGGGCTTCAACCTTTGGCCATTCACTTTGAAAACATCCTCATTGTTCGGATTTTTAATCTCAACCGCGCCATGAGGGAATACCGTCTGAACTACAAACGGACCAGACCACCGGGACTTCAACTTTCCAGGGAACAGTTTAAGCCTGGAATTGAACAAGAGCACCAACTGGCCTTCCCAAAACTCTTTCTGTTGTATTCTCTGATCATGCCATTTTCTGGTTTGCTCTTTATACATTTTAGCATTCTCATAGGCTTGATCACGAAATTCCTCTAGCTCATGGAGTTGAAGAATTCGTGATTCACCTGCTTTAGCCAGATCATAATTCAAGAATTTTGTAGCCCAGAATGCTTTGTGCTCAAGTTCAAGCGGGAGGTGGCAAGCTTTGCCATAAACTAGTTGATACGGGGACATTCCAATGGGAGTCTTGAACGCCGTTCGGTATGCCCATAATGCGTCATCCAGTTTAATCGACCAATCCTTTCTTGAAGAATTGACCGTCTTCTCCAGTATCTGCTTTATCTGTCTATTAGAGACTTCCACTTGTCCACTTGTCTGCGGGTGGTATGGCGTAGCGATCTTGTGCTTGACATTGTACTTCTTCAACATATTTTCCATCAACTTGTTTAAAAAGTGGGTGCCTTCATCACTGATTAATGCTCTAGGCACCCCAAACCTCGAGAAGATGTTGTTCTTTAGAAAAGTAACCACCACCTTAGCATCATTCGTGGGTAGTGCAACTGCCTCAACCCACTTGGAAACATAGTCTACAGCCACTAGGATATAATTTTTTCCATAAGACGGTGGGAAGGGACCCATAAAGTCTATCCCCCACACATCAAATAGTTCAACCTCAAGCATCCCTTTCTGTGGCATCTGATTCCTCTTAGAGATGTTCCCTGTTCGTTGGCACCTATCACACTCCTTTACCATCCTTTGTGCGTCTCTGAATAAGGTAGGCCAATATAATCCTGATTGCAGGACTTTTGCAGCCGTTCTGTCTCCACTGAAATGCCCACCATATTCAGAGTTGTGGCACGCCTTAAGGATATCTTCTTGCTCTTCTTCCGGGACACATCTCCGAACCAATCCATCCACACCTCTTTTGTACAGGAAAGGTTCGTCCCATAAGTAGAACCTGCAGTCATGCAAAAATTTCTTTTTCTTGTTATAGTCAAAATCATCAGGAATAACATTACCTACCAGGTAGTTTGCATAGTCTGCAAACCAAGGGATGCCCATCACAGCGAGGATTCGTTCGTCAATGAATTCATCCTTGATGGGGTGTGTGGCTTCCGTCTCCACTATTGGTGACATCCGGGATAGATGATCAACCACTGTGTTTTCACACCCCTTTTTATCCCGAATCTCTAGATCAAATTCTTGCAATAGCAGGATCCATCGTAAGAGCCTCAGCTTCGCCTCCTGTTTAGAAAACAAGTATTTTAAAGCAGCATGGTCAGTATAAACAATTACCTTCGTCCCCAAAAGATAGGACCTGAATTTGTCGAAGGCATACACAACTGCTAACAGCTCTTTCTCGGTAGTTGCATAATTCATTTGGGCGGAATTCAAAACATGACTTGCATAGTAGATTACATGCAAGAGCTTTTCTTTTCTTTGCCCAAGAACAGCTCCTACTGCTATGTCGCTTGCATCGCACATGATCTCAAAGGGTAGAGACCAGTCAGGAGAAATAACTACAGGGGCGGTCACCAATTTATTCTTCAGTGTAGTGAAGGCTTCCCCACACTTTGCATCGAATACAAACGGAGTGTCTTTCACTAACAAACTTGTCAACGGTTTTGCAATCTTCGAGAAGTCTCTAATGAACCTACGGTAGAACCCCGCGTGTCCCAAGAAACTCCTGATTCCTTTCTCATTCACAGGTGGGGGTAAATTGGCAATTACCTCCACTTTAGCTTTATCCACTTCAATTCCTTGATGACAAATTTTGTGGCCTAGCACTATCCCTTCTTTCACCATAAAATGGCACTTTTCCCAATTGAGGATCAAATTGGTCTGCTGACATCTCTCCAATACCATTGACAGATTCACCAAACATTCATCAAAAGAAGGTCCAAACACCGAAAAGTCATCCATGAACACTTCCATGTTCTTCTCAAGCATGTCATCAAAAATGGATGTCATACACCTTTGGAAAGTAGCCGGTGCATTGCACAGTCCGAAAGGCATTCTCCTATACGCAAAAATACCATAAGGACATGTGAAAGCGGTCTTCTCTTGGTCTTCTGGAGCTACTACAATTTGGTTGTAACCCGAATACCCATCTAAAAAGCAATAATAATCATGTCCTGCCAACCTTTCCAACATCTGATCAATAAAAGGTAGCGGGAAGTGATCCTTCCTGGTGGCTGTGTTCAATCTTCTGTAATCTATGCACACTCTCCACCCGGTAACAGTGCGAGTCGGAATCAGCTCATTCTTCTCATTCTTTATTACAGTTGTTCCTCCTTTCTTTGGCACGACATGTACAGGGCTTACCCAAGAGCTATCAGAGATGGGGTAAATCAAGCCTGCATCTAGCAATTTCACCACTTCTTTGCGCACAACCTCTTTCATAGCTGGATTGAGTCTCCTCTGCGGTTGTACTACCGGTTTCTGATCATCTTCCATTAAGATTTTATGCATGCAAACGGTGGGACTAATGCCTTTTAAATCTTCAATTGCCCAGCCTATCGCACTCTTGTGCTTCTTTAGGACCTGCGTCAGCTTCTCTTCTTGTATCTCTTTCAAGGATGAATTCATAATAGCAGGACATTTCTCTTCTGAGTCAAGAAAAATGTATTTCAAGTTTTCAGGTAACTGCTTCAACTCTATCCCCTTTTTTACTTCCTTATTTTCTTCAGAAAATGATGGTTGGCGTAAGTCTTCCCACCGGTGTGGTCCAGGCTTATTCCATTTTGGTTGAACTTCCATCATATCTATGACTTTGGCTTCCTTTTCATCTGTTTCTTCATTTTTCTCGAAGATCGATTGACTCAACACCCGTTCAAGAGGTAATACAGGTGACAGACATTCAATGGATCTGATAAAAACTGTATCCAGCACTTCAATGTTCTTGCTCGTCCCGATCTCTTCTTTAAACCGCATTGAGTCTCTGACATTAATTTTCAACACCTCATCATAGACTTTGAGTGTCATCGTTCCTTCTTCCATGTCTATCATCACCCGACCAGTTTCAAGAAAAGGTCTTCCCAAAATTATGGGGATTTCCTCATCTTCAGGCATGTCCAGAACAACAAAATCTACAGGAAAAACAAACTTATCAATCCTTACCAGAACATCAGTTGCAATCCCATGCGGTTTTTTCATCGAGTTGTCAGCGAATTGCAAAGTCATTCTTGTATCTTTTACAGAATTGATACCCAGCTTCTTGTATATTGAGAGTGGCATGAGACTCACTCCTGCACCAAGATCAATGAGAGCCTTTTTAAATGTTCGATCACCTATTTCACAACGAATAGTGACTGCACCTCTATCTTTCTTTTTCTGAGGAATCTTTAGTCCCTGCAGAATAGCA
This sequence comes from Vicia faba, assembly GCA_948472305.1. Classification (NCBI taxonomy): domain Eukaryota; kingdom Viridiplantae; phylum Streptophyta; class Magnoliopsida; order Fabales; family Fabaceae; genus Vicia; species Vicia faba. The sequence continues at coordinate 466,049,105 of OX451737.1, read as the reverse complement.
CTACATCGTTCAGTTAACACCATTGGTTCAGTTTCAGTGGACCGCTTCTTTGATATGATGTCCTTCATGAATTTTGCATAAATAGGCATTTGTTCTAAAGCCTCAGAAAACGGAATGTTTATCTCCAGCTTTTTGAACAACTCCAAGAATTTTTCAAAATTCTTCTCATTGGCATCCTTCTTCTTGGCTCTTGCTGGATAAGGAAGAATAACCTTAGGAGTTGAATCCTTAAGTTTTTCTTTCTCCACCACCGGTGTTGTTACCTCTTCAGATTTCTCCTTGTTCTCACAAATCTCAAGATCCACTTCAAGCAACTCTTCCTCAATTACCTCTTTCTCAGCATCTTCAACAGCTTTACCTCTTCTGGTTACTACAGCCTTCACTCCCTGGTTGTCCCTAGGATTTGTCACAGTTGAGCTAGGCAAACCACCAGGTGCTTGTACATTCGCCAATTGCTGCGCTATTTGTCCCATCTGGACCTCTAGATTTTTAATAGAGGCTGAAGTATTCTTGTGATTATTCCTGGTCTCATCTTGAAACTGAATGTTGTGAGCTGCCATTTTTTCAATAGCTAACTCCCAATCTGCTTTCTTTGGAGCTTGTTGTTGTTGCTGCTGTTGATTTTGGTATTGTCCCTGACCTTGCTGCTGAGTGTTCCCTTTTTGGTCTCTCCACCCAAAGTTTGGATGGTTCCTCCAACCAGGATTATATGTGTTGGAGTACGGGTTGTTCTGCTTCAGGAACTTGATTTCTTCAATCTGTTGAGGAGTTGCGAAACAATGAGCTGTCAAATGAGGTCCTGCACAAATATCACAAACAACACTATGGGTTTGTTGTATCTGTGCTACTTGCTGAGTGGTGATATTCATGGCTTTTAACTTTTTCTCCACTTCTGCAGCTATCTTCTCTTCCATCTTGAGTTGCTTATTTGCATCCAATTTCAAGTCTATCGCTCCTTCTGGTTTGCTAGCAACTCTGTCATATAATTCCAAGTGTTCGTTGGCAGCGATAGCTTCAATAATCTTCTTGATACCAGTGGCTGTTGAGAAGTTAGATGAGCCACCGAATGCTGTGTCAATCAGCTGCTTCGTTGGAATTCTCAACCCATTAACAAAAGTTTGCATTTGTGCAGTGTGATCCAGATTATGCGTTGGGCACGCCACTAGAAGTCTCTTGAACCTCTTATACGAGTCGCCCAGTGATTCACCCTCCCTTTGTTTGAAATTCAGAATTTCATGTCTTTTTCTAATGAACACTGAAGCTGGAAAGTATTCATTCAAGAAAGCGGTTTCCATCTCTTCCCATGTTGTTATGCTACCAGCTGGAAGAGAATAGAACCATTCTTCTGCTTCATCGGCCAATGTGAATGGGAACATCCCCAACTTTTTCTGCTCTTCAGTATGACCATCGATCTTCAATGTGGTGCTCATAGTCAGAAAACGTTGCAGATGCTTGTTTGCATCTTCATTAACCCTCCCAGAGAAGGATCTTCTTTCTAGCTGAGTGACAGTGCTCGGGTGGAGCTGAAAATTAGGAACATTTACCGGTTGGTTGACAATGGTGTGTCTACCAGCTGGTGCATTGGTTGCTCCGTAGTCACCCAACAATCTCTCTTGTGGAAGATTGTCTCCCATAGTGTCCGAAAGTGTGTCTGTCTCCGAGTCTGATTCTTCTGAATGAACAAATACTTCTTCTTCTCTGTCCAGATTATCTCTTTCTGCCAGTCTTGCTTCTCTAGCCTTCTTCTGCCGAGCGTGAAGCGTTCTTTCTATCTCTGCGTCAAAAGGAAATTCTGCTGAGGCCTGACCTCGCATACAAGATTAGACAAAAGATTAGCGCACACTAAATTTCAAAAACAATTAAACATAAAATAATTTTAATTGCAGAGCAATAAAATTCCAATTGATTAGAATTCAATTTCGTATTTTGGCAATCCCCGGCAACGGCGCCAAAAACTTGATCGGAAAATAGCAAGTGTACTATTTTTGTCGATGTAGTTTTGTGATTTTTACTTCACGAATATCGATCTCAAGGATTGCAATGCAAATACGAAATATCAGTCTTATCAAGTAGACAAAAACTAGAAGTTTGTTGTTTGAAAAAAATTCTCTACAAAAGACAATGTAAAATAATTAACTTTCTTTTAATTAAACAAGCTAGGGGAATGGTTCAGTCAATTTGGCCTATAAAGGTTATTATTCCCAATTTCTTTCAGAAAAAGCTATGTTACTTCAATTATCAACCTCTATAGTGTTTTTCCTAAGTCTTTAGAGAAAAACCCTTGAACGTGCAAATTAATCCCTATACCCAAGAAGACTAATAATGCATTCAAGTAAATCAATATCAAGGTCATATATGATAATCATAGGGTATCCCTAGTCCTAGGAGATATCTACTATAACCAAATTATACACAAACCCTAACAAATATAGTCCTATATTCATCAGTCATAAGTCAATCTCAATTGTTCCGAAAGAGAATGCATAAAATCATTGTATAATTAAATTGAAGAAACATACTATCTGAATCAAAAAACTAAGGATTCATAACCATTACAAGATCCAAATTAGAACCAACCCCTAGCAAGTGGGGAATTTAGTTATTCATAGAATTCAAGATTAATAAATTAAAAGGAATTGACATTACAAGAACTTAGACTTTGATCTTCAATGGTGACATCTTGAAGTTCTCCGTCAGTCGTAACCTTGCTTCTCCAATCCTTCTCTCCTGTAATCTCTATTTTCTGGAATCCAAAAAGCTCCCCTCTTTCTTGACCTACAGATCTTTTTATAGTGTCCTCTGGCTCTGCCCCCAGCCAAGTGTCCAAAAATACCCTTAATGAATTAACTCCCATGTACACAAAAAATATCAAGAATTTGAATCAGTACGCGCTCCACAACACGGGCCGTGTTCCTGCACACGGGCGCCCGTGTTGCCCTTCAGTGCATACACGCTTCAGCTTGCTTGATCACACGGTCCGTGTTCCTGCACACGGGTGACCGTGTGCAGGCTCTGTTTCTTGCGCAAAATCCACTTCCCAGTTTTTTCAACACGGGCCGTGTTCCTGCACACGGGTGACCGTGTGCAGGCTCTGTTTCTGGCACAAAATTCACTTTCCAGGCACTTTTCAACACGGTCCGTGTTGCTACACACGGGGGCCCGTGTTGACTTCTTAAAATTGCTTTTTCCGGCTCCATTTCATCCGCCTGTGCGCGCCAAAAGTTCCTTTTCTCCCATGTATCAACCTGAACATCAACACTACCAAGCACAACATTAAAATGGTACTTTTTCAACACTTAAAGGACAATAAGACACAAAGACATCACACAAAAATAAATACGAAAACTTACTCTAAACACACGTGCAACTACCGTTTAGTGTTACCAAACTATGAATTCTTGTCGGAAAAAGGTGCGAAAACTTACTAGAAATGGTGACCGATCAGTCATCTTCTGCAAGATTTTCTTGATATTTTTATTCGCCGCTTCTACAGCCCCATTCATCTTCGGCCGGTAAGGAGAAGAGTTGTGGTGCTGTATCTTAAACTACTCGCAGAGCTCAGTGATCATCTTGTTATTGAGATTGGTACCGTTGTCCGTAATGATCCTCTCCGGGATGCGGTATCGACAGATCAGGTTATGTCGGATGAACCGTGCAACAACATTCTTGGTTACTGTAGCGTAGGAAGCTGCCTCAACCCACTTTGTGAAGTAATCAATCGCTACCAGGATGAAGCGATGCCCATTGGACGCTGTAGGTTTAATCTCACCGATCATATCTATGCCCCACATTGCAAAAGGACAAGGTGCAGTCAGAACATTTAGAGGAACTGAAGGAACATGCACCTTGTCTGCATAAATCTGGCATTTATGACACGTCCGAGAATGTTGGTAACAGTCGGCTTCCATTGTGGACCAGTAATATCCTGCCCGAAGGATTTTCTTTGCCATAGTGTGTCCACTGGAATGTGTTCCGAAGGTACCTTCATGCAGCTCTGTCATGATCCTTTCTGCTTCAGTCTTATCCACACAACGCAGTAAGGTCGAATCATGGTTTCCCTTGTACAGGATGCCGTTGCTAAGGAAGAACTTCGCTGTGAACCTTCTCAGAAATTTCTTATCGTTGACAGATGCACCTTTCGGATACTCTTGAGCTTCCAAATACCTCTTCACCTCATGGTACCAAGGCCTCTCGGTCACCAACTCAGTCTCAAGATCACAACAGTATGCCGGTTCGTCCAGTTTCCAGATAATGACCCGGGGAGCCTCATTGTCCCATTTGACTTTGAACATGGAAGACATCGTAGCTAACGCGTCCGCCAGCTGATTCTCCTCTCTCGGAAAGTGTTCAAAAGTTATCTCTGTGAAGTGGGGGATCAATGTCAACACACATTCTTTGTAAGGAATAAGATTCGGATGTTTCGTATCCCACTCTCCTTTGATCTGATTGATCATGAGAGCAGAATCTCCGAAGACACTCAGAAACTTGATCCTTAAGTCGATCGCAGCTTGGAGACCCATGATGCATGCCTCATACTCCGCCATGTTGTTGGTGCAGTTGAAACATAGTCGGGCAGTGAGTGGAGTATGAGTGCCTTGAGGGGATATGATCACAGCGCTGATACCGTTACCCAAAGCATTGGAGGCTCCGTCAAAGTGCATAGACCATCGGGATCCTTCCTCAGGTCCTTCATCCGGTCCAGGTACTTCACAATCAGTCACTATCATGATACTCTCGTCCGGAAACTCGAAGTTCATTGACTGATAGTCATCTATTGCTTGATGTGCCAAGTGGTCTGCCAATACACTTCCTTTGATGGCTTTCTGAGTTATGTACTGGATGTCGTATTCTGTTAAGATCATTTGCCATCTTGCTATTCTCCCAGACAGAGCAGGCTTTTCGAATATGTACTTTATAGGATCCATCTTTGAAATCAACAAGGTAGTGTGAGTCAGCATATATTGTCTCAGCCGGCGAGCAGCCCATACCAAAGCGCAGCAAGTTTTCTCAAGCAGTGAGTATCGGGTCTCACAGTCGGTAAACTTTTTGCTAAGGTAATAAATGGCATGCTCTTTTCGGCCAGACTCGTCATGCTGCCCCAACACACACCCCATTGAGTTGTCAAGTACTGTCAAGTATAGTATCAGAGGTCTCCCTTCAACCGGTGGCATAAGGATGGGTGGTTCTTGGAGATACTCTTTAATTCTGTCAAAAGCGGCCTGACATTCATCATTCCAACGTACTACCTGATCTTTCTTCAGCAGCTTGAAGATTGGTTCACAGGTAGCAGTTAGGTGCGAGATGAACCGGGCAATATAATTCAGACGTCCTAGAAAGCCTCTGACTTCTTTCTCTGTCTTGGGAACTGGCATCTCTTGAATAGCTTTAACCTTGGCAGGGTCCACTTGAATACCCTTATCACTCACAATGAAGCCTAGCAACTTTCCAGATCTGACCCCGAAGGTGCACTTGTTCGGGTTCAACCTCAGCTTGTACAGTTTCAGACGGTCAAACAATTTCTGCAGATGGTCAAGGTGTTCCTCCTCAGTTTGGGACCTTGCAATCATGTCGTCGACATACACTTCAATCTCATGATGGATCATGTCATGAAATAAAGCAACCATGGCACGTTGGTAGGTTGCCCCAGCATTCTTCAACCCGAATGGCATGACCTTGTAGCAGAAGGTGCCCCACTGAGTAACAAAGGTAGTCTTTTCCATGTCTTCAGGAGCCATCTTGATCTGATTATATCCTGAAAAGCCATCCATGAAGGAGAACACCTCTTGCTGAGCAGTATTATCAACCAGAACATCAATGTGAGGTAGGGGAAAGTCATCCTTGGGGCTGGCCCTATTCAGATCCCTGTAATCAACACACATTCTGACCTTACCATCTTTCTTCGGTACTGGCACCACATTAGCAACCCACTGAGGGTAAGAAGTTACTGCTAGAAACCCGGCATCGAATTGTTTCATAACCTCAGCTTTGATCTTTTCAGACATCTCTGGACGCATACGGCGGACCTTTTGCTTAACCGGAGGGCAGTCTTCCTTGGTAGGCAAGTGATGGACCACAATGTCGGTATCCAACCCAGGCATGTCTTCGTAGGACCAGGCAAAGATCTCCACATAATCATGTAGCATCTGAGTCAACCGTTGCTTCACGCTGAGCTCTAGGTTGGCACCAATCTTAACCTCCTTTCTGTCTGTCTCGGTACCCATATTTATCGTTTCCACTGGCTCTTCATGTGGTTGAATTGCCCTCTCTTCCTGGAGTAAGAGTCTTGCAAGCTCGCCAGGCACTTCGCAATCATCTTTACCTTCGTCTTCGGCTAAGTAAATCGGATTTTCGAAGTCATAACTGGCAGTAGCAGAGTCGTTACCAGTGAGATCTAGAGTGGATTGAAACCTGTATGAGTGAGTGTGTGTAAATACAGCTGTTTTGCAATATATAAAGAAAGGAAAGAAAGAAAAGGAGCATAAGATTTGAAATGCGAGAAAACGTCCAAGATCTTTATTCATGATATATGAAATGACAATTAATATGCCCTCACAAATGAAGCCACGGTGCCCCGGGTAAGACACCGGGCCATAGAGTTTCAATTCATTGTTTATTACAAATAACAAAAACAAAGGAGTTTATTACTACGTAACAAAAGTAACAGGAGTATGATCTTTAGCAGTCCAATTGGTCAATCCACCATCAGTCGTCGGGTAGATCCAGCTATCGAACTCTGACTCTTCCACTTCTCCTTCATCCCCAATAGCATTCACCCTTGGATTGGTGATGAGCACAGGAGGTCTTCTAGTCCTTGCCTTGCGCACAGCCCTCTGAGCCTCTGCAGTAAAACCCAGTCCAAACTTGTCAGTTTTTTGTGTAAAATCAGGGAGCCTGCCCCAGTTAGCACATTCACCTTTCTTGATTACAGCCCGGGCGTCCTTCAAAGAAGCCATCTTCAAAGGAAAGTCCTCTTCAACCATTGTTTCTGCTGCTGCCAATATTGGAGGTACCTCTTCAAAATGCTGAAAGGGGGTTTCAATAAACTCCCCGTCCATCTCAATATACCGGAAGGAATTTAAGTGACTAACCATATACTCCTCCTCTCCCTGCACAGTGACAATCTTCCCTCTGACAAGGTACTTGAGCTTTTGGTGTAGGGTAGAGGTCACTGCCCCAGCTTTGTGGATCCAAGGTCGACCCAGTAAACAGGAATAAGATGGACGAATATCCATCACATAGAAAGTTGAGTCGAATACTTGAGAACCCACGCGAATAGGAATGTCTACCTCTCCATGAACCATCCTCTTAGAACCGTCAAAGGCTCTGACAATGATGTTGCTAGGTTTCAACTCCAGGCCCTCATAATCCAACCGGTCTAAGGCCTTTTTGGGTAGCACATTCAGGGAAGAACCGGTGTCCACCAACACGTGCGCAAGAGTAGTGCCCCTGCATTCAATAGAGACATGCAGGGCATCATTGTGGTTCTTGCCCTTAGCAGTAAGGTCAGCATCCGAGAAACCCAAACCATTGTCAGCTGTCAAATTGGCTACGCAATCAGTAAACTGGTCTACAGATGTCTCCTGTGGCACATGGGCCGTCTTGAGAAATGAAATCAGGGCCTTAGCATGGGCCTCTGAGCACAGTAGTAATGAGAGCATAGAGATCTTGGAGGGTGTATGCCCCAACTGTTCAACAACATTAAAGTCACTCTTTTTGATTATCTTTAGAATTTCCTCCATCTCTTGCTGGGAGGCTTCAACATTCACAGATTTTGGTGCCTCCATCCGGGCAGGCTCATCTTCAATCCCTTTGCCCCGAGCATTAGATGACTCGGCAGCAGGGGAAGCAACTTGATCAGAAATGGGAACAGGTGCGCTTGCAGGTGTTATAATGAGGGGTCTTCGAATAGCTGGTGGCGCAATGTCAGGTGAGAAGAGCCTACCACTGCGGGTAACTTTTGCTGGGCCAGTGATATTGCTGATGCTGGTACCAGTGTTGAACTATTGCTTTATACCATGTACATATACATCTGCCCCATAGTGCCATGGGACAGCCTTATCAGATTCATAGGGGAGAGGCCCCTGAACAGTAATAACAATGGGTGCGACAGTCATGATTTTAACTGGCTTCCTCGGGGGAGCCTTGATTGGATTACTGAAAATTGTAACAACAGATACTTCTTCCACGGGAACAAACGGAACAGCGGTCTTCTTGAACAGAATCTCTTTACTGTCCATCAGGCTTTGGATTCCTAACTTCAGCAAAGGACAACCAGTAGGGGTAACAGCACACAAAAGGCAACCCTTGCTGCAACCCGGGAATAAACCAGCCAACAGTAGGTTCCTCTTAACAGTCATCAGTGGGGTAGCTACATCATTCACAGAAACGGCATACACATCTTCATCAACGGCATTCACTCCATGCTGGGGCATAGGAGCAGTCACCACATTTGGCCTCTCAGGCGCCTCAAATTGTATCTCCTTCGCATCAATAAGGTCTTGCACCTTATTCCTTAAGGCCCAACAGTCATCAGTAGAATGCCCCGGGCTATCGGAGTGAGAAGCACAGCGAGCATTTGGATTATACTTCGGAGAGGCAGTATTCACAACCTTCGGGGCCTCCCTGACAGTCACCAAGTTGGTGGATAGCAACTGCGGCAAGATTTGCGACAAGGTCATACTCAGCCGGGTAAACTCTCTTCTGGGTCTTTCAGCCCTTTGTGGATTGGTTTGCCGGGGAACGGCAGCAAGTTTAGCAATCATCACCGTGTTGACAGATTGGCGGTGTTCTGGTTTGTCTTGCCTTCTAGGCCCATACACAGCACTGGCCTCCTTCTTAAAAGGTTTCTTCTCAGAACTTGAAGATGCACCCTTCTGAATTTTACCAGACTTCATTCCAGCCTCTATCCTCTCCCCAGTCAGAATGAGGTCAGTAAACCCCGCAGACGAATTACCGATAAGATGATTGAAGAATGGCCCGGAGAGGGTCCCCAAGAACATATCTACCAGCTCACGGTCAGTTAATGGTGGCTGCACTCTGCCAGCCAGGTCCCTCCACTTCTGTGCATACTCCTTAAAACCTTCGCTTGATCCTAGCGACATACCCTGGAGTTGGGTACGTGTAGGATCAAGGTCGGCATTATATTGATAATGCTTGTAAAAAGCAGTAGCCAACTCCTCCCAGTTACGAACCTTGGTTCCATCCAGCTGATAAAACCATTCGAGATGAGTCCCTGAAAGACTCTCCTGGAAGAAGTGGATCCACAAGTTCTTGTCCACTGTGTACGGCTGAATCTTCCGCACATAAGATCTGAGGTGTAGCTTAGGGCAAGACGCCCCGTCATACTTGGTGAAAGATGGTGCCTTAAACTTGTGAGGAATGATCACACCAGTAGATAAGCCCAAGTCTCCGAAATCCACCCCAGGCACTTGTTGGATCTCCATGGCGTTCAGTCTGTCTTCCAACTGCTTGTACCGGTCTTCAGCAGGGGGATACTGTTCCTCATTAAAATCAGTCTCGTTGTCAGAGACTATCAGACTTGGAGCCTTTCCCCCCTGGGGACTGTCTTTGCCTACAGAAGAACCAGCTTCCTCATTCTGCAGAGTATTACCAAACCTCCAGCCTGAGTTGAAAAGAACAGTTCTCTTCTTCTTCTTCTCCTTCTTCAGGAGTAAAGCCTTCAGCACTTCTTGGCCTTGAGCCAAACCCATGATCAGCTCTTGAAATTGTGCGTTCTGCACCTGAAGGGCCTTGATAGACATCTCGGTTGATGATTCAGGGTTCACGATGCTGAAATAAACAGCGAAGAACAGTAAGCAACCTGAAAAGAAGAGTACCTGCTATGCACATGATGAATGATATGTGTTTATGCAATGCATTCAAGGGTTCGAAAGTTCAAATTTGTTATAGACAAAAAGGAACACACATTATCATTAAGGAAATAATTGTTCAGTACATCAAAGCCTCATGGGCACATATTACAAAGCAAATCAATCCCAAAAAACGCTACGCATCCTTTTTGGAGCTATGTAGGTGTTGAGATTCCTCTCCTCGTGCAATAGGCGGGTGAGCTCCAAGACCTTATTTTCACTAGCATGTAGACTGGTCTCAAGAGAATTCCGTTCTTCCTTAAGCTGGATCCAGCTCTTCTGCATCTCTTCCCAGGATGTGGGCATGTCAGGATGTTGAATGGTGTAGGACACCTCTCCCTCCAAGACTGGCTCTTTGATCACAGGGAGCACATGAGGATAAGGCATTACTAACTTCTGGGAGCGGGCTCGTACCCACTTGAGATAAGGTTCCAATGGGATGGAATTCTTGTGCCCCAGGGTCTTGCTGTCTATCCTACTTGGCATCCTCCAAGCTCTGATAAATCTCTGGCGAAGTCCTTGTGCATCGTTGCCGAAGTCAAAAACTATGTCAGGAATTAACATGTCATGAGGGTCGTCCCTCCGAGCATAACCAAACTGTCTCAAAGCCAGGTGTGATCGGTGGATCTGGAACTGACTGTTTAACGCTGGTTCGCGAAATGTCGCGGAAGCAAGAGTCGCCACCGTCTTTTATTTTCTCCAAATGGAAAGGACAAAAGCACAGAAAAATTCCTTATAGAGATTGCTCTCGGTTCGGGAGGTAGATTATAGAAAGGGAAGGTGTTAGCACCCTTTCTATCCATGGTTATCCATGGGCTCTTAGATACTTGCTCATTTGTGTTTTCAAAATGGTTTGTTTGCTTTTCAACTGTGGGTTTTAAAAAGTTTCTTTGAAAATTCCAGTTCGACTCTTGTATCGGTCCTCAAGAGTGTTTGAAATATTGCTTTCGAAAGCTTTTTGAAAATGTGTTGGTGTGAAAAGTATTTTTGAATTTGTTTTTAAATTTAGAGCAAGTATCTACGAGAACCTACCTACCCTAAGGAATTCGTCTGTGTAAATGTCCTTTAAAGTAGTGCCATCCCACCATTGAGAGGTAGGTAGCACCACCGTTGGAGGTGTTCGGGTCAATTCGAGGTTCGGGACATGGTGATCACCAGAGCAATGGGAAGACACCTTAGAAGCTACCCTCATGCCAGGTTCCCGGATCATGAGGACTTACTAAGACATCCTCTACTCGACGATCACCTTTCGAGGCAAGGCAACAGTGAGGCGTACCCTAGGGGTGGTGTGTGATTTGTGTGTCAGATTCATTTATTTTTGTCTTGTCAGGTTATGGGTGATCTATGCGTTTGTTTTTATTTTTTTGTCATTCATTCTTGCATGCATTTTATTAGCAGTTAAAAAGATGCGGAAAATTAAAAGTTCTAAACTATTACAAAGGCGCGGGTCCACATCGCCAAAATTTCCAGAACCCGATTTGACAGAAAATAAATAAAGAACTAAAGTGCGAGAAATATAAAATGTCCGAGTTACATGGCTTTGGGAGAATTACATTAATATTTATAAGAAAATAAAATAACGTGCGAAAAAAATAAAAATAGAACGTTTGAGGGCGTTGGACCCTTTTGAAATTAAATTGAATTAAAAATTAATTAAGTATTCAATAAAAGAAAAGAAATGTTTTTTTTGTTTTTGTTTTTGTATTTATGAAATAAGAAAATTAAAATTAAAATTAAAAGAAACCCTAATTCTAAGTTATTTTTAATTATTTGAGAAAAATGTTAAAGTTTAACTTAATTTACTAAAGAATTTATGTACATGTTTATTTACAAAATAAATTAGTAATTAATAATAATAATAATGATGAGAAAATTATTTAATAAAAATGATGAAAAAGTTAAAAAAACCTAATTTCTACATATTTAATTTATTAAGAAAAATATTAAAGTTTTGAAACCTAAATTAATCTAATTAATTGTTTAAAGTTTATTTACAAAAATAATAATAGTAAAATTAATATTAATAAAATAAACATTTTTTTGATTTTTCTGTATTTTATATTTATTATGAAAATTATTTTATGGAATTAAAAGAAAACAATTAAAAAAACAATTAAAAGAATAAAAAGGAAAAACAAATAAAAATTAAAAATTGAGCAAACCATAGGGGGTGTCTGGCCCAAGGGGAGGTTTTTTGAAGTATTGACTCCTGAGTACCGTGGTCTGCATTCTTTGGCCATTGGATTGAGTTTCATGCATAAGTTGTTCTACTTTGGCCATTTGGCTTTTGGCTTTTGGCTTTTGGCTTTTGGCTTTTAGCCATTTGTGTTCTGGCTTCAACGTTCCCTTAATGTCTGGCTTAATGTCTGCCTCGCCATGTATTGGTGTCATGCATAAAATGTTTTGTTTTGGCCATTTGGCTTTTGGCCTCAACGTTCCTTAATGAACCTGCATGAGATCCTGTCTAAATCTGCAGTGTTGAACCTCACGAACACATTAAATAAAATCATAAAAATGAAAATAAAGCCAATATATGAAGAAATTTAATGTTTAGGCACGATATGACATGTATGAATGATTATACCCTTTTGATCATGGAGATCAAATTAACCTTACCCTTACTGGAAAAGTAGTGACATGAATGCTTTTATGCCCTTTGGATCATGGAGATCAAGCCAGCCTTACCCTTACTGAAGAAGTAATAAGATGTTGGTTTGTAACTGAGATGGCTTTGTTTATAGTGAGAGAGAGATTTGTAATATGGATTTCAAGGTTTTAGGGTTCTTGAAAGAGTTTGATATTCTGACAGCGTTGTGGCAAGGGTTTTCTTTTTTTCTCCTCTCTTTTCTCCTCTTTTTTCTTTTTTTCTCCTCGGTTTGTGTGACAAGAAGGTGATTATATAGTGGAAATTAGGGTAAAGAAAATGGGCTTTGAATGTGCAATTGGGCCTCCAATATTCACTTGAATTCGTCACTTTCCAGGCTAAATCGCAGGGACTTAAGTGCATTTTTTGAAGTTGAAATGTGAAAACAAAATGTAGCCGGCATCGAGAACTAACTCCTGTCCGAAAATCGACTCAATCGGATAAACGGTGAATTAGTTATGAATTTTTGAAGTTTCAGCTCAGACAAACTTATTTTGGGCTCCAGTGTCGACTCTGACACGTTTTTCAATAAAAAACTGGTATTGATTGGTGCATAATTTGGTCTCGACTTTTGAAGCAAAGTTGTAGATCTACAAGTCAGGGACCTTGTGTAAAAATATGAGTCCAATCCGATAAAAATTGACCGAGTTATGAATTTTTGAAGTTTCGGTCCAGATGAAATAATATTCAGCATTCAGGATTTTCAGCGCGTCACGCACTCTGAGCAAAGAATGAAGGCCTTTTGAATACCGTTTGAACTTAATACCTTCTGTGAAAATGTATCCAACTCAATTTGTGAAATTTTGGCGCCAGAACCAGCTCGATACGATGAAAATCGACCAAGTTATGATTTTTTGAACATGACGCAAATAAATTTCTGTCACAAATTTTCTGCACGAAAATACTTGATAAATCCACATTTTTGAAGACCTTCTGATCGAAATTGGCGTCCAGCCGTGAGAGATGAAAACGTAGATAATGTCAAGACGGAATTTTGGCCACCGGAACGGGTTCAATACGAGCCACGATCTTCAAGTTATGAATTTTTTAGCGCGTAAAAACTGCACTTTCAGCACACTTTTTCACCATATTTCTTCGAGAAAACTCACACATTCGGATACCTTCTTTAAAGAATTGACTCTTGAGCCGAACCTGAATTTGAGAATATGTTATCAGAGATATCTTGGCGAAAGAATACCTGAATATGACGCGCCGGGTTGGACTTGTGAATTTTTCTTGGAATATTTTGAGAAATATGGGAGGGCAAATTTTGGGGTACAACAGTTGCCCCTGTTCAATCTTCTTAGACCTGAGGATGCAGATTGGCTGACGTGCCTTTCGTAATCCGAGGGTGGAAGATGATTGAACACTAGAGTGCCCAGAAATTTGCGCTCACATAGTAGTGTGATGGTGGGAATGGGCTTATAGATGTCATTTGGAGATTGATGGATAGGATGATGGGCTTATAGATGCCATCTGGATGTTGATCGCGTAAGAGATTCCTTGGCGAGAACCTGCATACCTGCAAAAGAACAAATGAGTACCTGAGACGTTGCAGGAGCTGGTTTTCAGATGCTTGGTATAGATGTGTCCTGACTGGTTACAGGAGCTGAGTCTGGAGCTTCAAACGGCGATGAATGAACCAGGGATGGTTACTGCCTTAGCATGAATGGTAAGAGAATCTTGGACGATTACTACCCCAACAGGAACGCTGAGAGAATCTTGGGTGTCTTCTACTGGGATAAGAATCAGGGAGATCTTAGGGTCGATCTGACTGAACCAGAGGAGGCCTTTGACTGGATAAGAATCAGGAAAATCTTAGGGTCGATTTAACTGAACCGGACAAGGTCTTGGAATATCTTCAATTGGATAAGCATCAGGGAGATCTTAGGGTCGATCTGACTGAACCAGAGAAGGTCTTGGAATATAGCTAAGAATTTAACTGGGTCTTTCCTGAAAGGTAGAGGTCAGTCATATGCAATGCATGATATGGATCAAGCAATGATGTTCTCAATATAAATGAGACTTGTATGATATGATGTGTCTATGCATGTTATAATGATGTATGTGATGTTTTATGTATGTTTTTGTCTAGGAAAGTGAATCCTTGACGGGTGCCGGGAAGTCGTATCCTGGGCTGATGTTGAGGAATAGATTTTGCTTCCTCTGGGGATGATAACTGCAAGAATACCGGTAGGAGAAGATGACTCCGTTGGGGAATAAACTTGGCGAATGGATTATTCTGCGGGGAGAAAAGATACTCTAGCGACCATGCTGGGAAGCAATACTCTGTGGGAAGAGGGATGTCTTGCTGAGTGTTGATAATAATTTGCTGGGGATACCCTTGTTGTTGGAAGTGTTGATGGACTTCGATGGGGTAAGAAGACTTCGTCGAGGACGCTCTTTCCGTGGCTTTTGGCTGAGGATAACCCAGTTATATCCTGTTAAGGAAATAACTCTTTAAATAAAGTCGGACGACGCGTTCGTGCTCTGCGAGGGATACACTTCCAGAATCTACTGGGGATAAGCTTGCTGCTTGGGGAGATGGATTCCAACTTTCCTGGGGAACTGGACTGGAATCTCTTGGGGAAGTTTTTGAATTGCGGGGGAAGTGGTTCCTTTTGAATGTTTGATGGACCGCCGGGGAACAATCTTTAGGTTAAGACTGCCGGGGATGCTTGTATGCTGCCGGGGAAGGTTGAGATCTGCTGGAGGATACCCAACTTCCTTAAGGTTGATAACTGTTTAGAGAAGAATGCATTGACTGTTGACTTATTCTCTGGGGAATTTAGATGTACTGGTTATGTTCTTTAGCTGAACTCACCTTGATACCTTGGAGGACAGAACAATTAGATTGCTTGGACAACTCTTTATTGCCCCTGTTTCTGAGGTATGAGAGGAAGACCTGTGAGGTGCTGATAGTTGTTGATAGACCAAGCTTCTTCTGGCAGGCAGGTGATGCCAAGACGTAGTCGTACGCTTTGATCCCTAACTTTTGCCTGGACCGCCCTTTCGGGTTCTCAGTCCACCGGGATACCCATTTTTGCCCAAGCCGCCTTTTCAGGTTTTCGACTTGTCGGGTGTACAGATTTTTCATTTCATCCCTTCATTTTGCCCGAACCCTTTTGGTTCGCCGGGAAGCCCTTATTTTTGCCTAGGTGTGTCAACCTAGCGGGTCTTTGATTATGCGTAGTATTTTTTTTCGACTATGTCCGCTCTCTCAGAATGTAGGGAGTTGCCCCTGTTAGAATTTGTGTTGTCATGTCACCAGAAGATGTTTGATCAGGCAAGATTCGTTGTTGAGATGCCCCAAGCGATTCAGGCAGAGATTTGTCCCCAGGCTATTTGGCCTTTGAGAGATTCTCCGAATCTTGATTGGACTGCCCCAGATAATAGACCATGATTATATCATGCCCCTTGATTGGAAGTGTTTCTGTTCATTAGGCATTCATCGTGCGAATTTTCCTGCTGTTCAAACAAAGGTCATATGCCAACAAAGTTATGTTAAAAATGCAAAGCTTATGTCTGTCTTGAAGATTTTAAAAATGCATTTTGTCGTAAAACAATGTGATGTTAACTCAATATTTTACAGCAAGCCTTCAGGAGTCAGGATACCTTTCGTAACAGTATGCTTTCAAACTAACCCATGCTTCAGCTAGGACTTTTAAGGGTTATAACGTGGCCTGGTTCACGGTTTAAGAAACAAAGGATAAAGGCTCAAATTATTTGTACCCACCCGCTCTTCGTGATGTTCTCCAAACCTAAACTCAGTTGATCATACGTTAGACCTTGTTTGAGTCTTTGCTCTGATTTTCCGGTGATGATTCGGATATTGATAACTTATTTTGAATAGGCAGTCATTCCTTTTGTTGAGGGTTTGTAAGACCTCTTTCTGGTCTGATTTTTGTTATCCCTTTCTTTTTTGCCTGAACTGTTTCCTTTTTTGGAATTACAGTCAGCGGGATGCCCCAGTTTTGTAAGTCTCCTTCATGGGTTTTGACTTAATGGGCTTTTCATTTATGAATTTTTTGATAATGACTGCCTGTCTTTACGATTGTTCGGAACCATCACTGTCTTTCTTTTTTCGTAAGGATCTCTTTGGTGCCATTTGTTGCGCACTTGGATCAACTGAGAGAACTACCCTGCCCCAGGTTATGATAAAGGGTTTTAATTTTCGAAAAGAAAAACTCCTACTTCTTTGGCTCAGAGGGGTTGACGAGGGATTATCATCCTTATAACTCCAGTGTTTAGGGATTGAAACAATGCCTGCACCTCATCAGCGGGGTCTGTTCAAAAGCATACTGTAAGGATAGCGGTATCGTTTTTGTCATCCTCCCTCAAGAGGCTTAGAATTTTAGATCAAGAGCTGACATCAGAAAAAATATGGAAACAATTTGCATATAGTGAATGCGAATATATTGATTCAAAATAGACATAAGCGATGCATTAATGTGATAACAATGTTTAACATGAATAAAGGTTTGAACAAAAGAAAATTGCAACTTGAACATTCGAATGAACAAAAATTTCCTAATCTCAGGGTTTGTCACTTCAAATGGTGCCTCCTGTAGGGGTGGTAGAATCACTCAGCCTGGCCATCTTGGGTGAATTCCACAGCTCCTTCCTCAATCAGATCCTGGATTTTATTCTTCAAAGTCCAACAGTCCTCTGTAGCATGCCCCGGGCTGTCAGAATGATAAGCACAGTGGGTATTGGGGTCATACCTTGAAGGTGTCCTGTTGGGATTCTTAGGAGGATCCTTTAGAGTTACCAAGTTCAACCTTAGCAGTTGTTGTAAGGCTTGAGGCAGCGACACGTTGAGCTTGGTGAATTGCCTTTTGGGCTTGTCTGGCTGAAGCTGGTGAGGTCGATACTGAATTGGTGATACTGAAGCCATACGAGGAGCTTTCTCCTTGCCTCTTTGTCTCAAAGATGGTCGAACGGTGACTGGCTTTTTATCCTTAGACGTTTGCCCCAGTTGGTTACCCTGAAGCTGTTGGTTGACGAGAAACCAGAGCTCATCTTGTCTTTGAGCTAATCCTTGAATGGCATTCCTCTGCCCCAGCATTTGGGCTTTCATTGCATCCATCTCAGCTTGTAGGTGTTTCATCCTTTCATCTTCAGCACTGTTCCTGACAAAGGTCCCCATGAGAAGTGTCCTTAGCTCCTCCTGCCCCTTGGATAGATTCAGGAGGATTTCCTCGAACCGAGTCTCTTGAGCGTGAAGGTCCTGGTTATCTTGTTGTGAAGCCATTGCTGAAATAAACAGCGAGAAAGGTAAGTGACCTGCAACAAGGATACCTGTTATGCAATGATGAGTATGTCATGCATGCAATGTTTTCAAGGACCTCGCGGGGTAAAAAAGAAGATTGGTTAGCATCTGGATCCAGTAGCTTGATTGAAAGAACTTCATATTTGTTGAGAGTCTTTCTTCCCAGGGTCAAAGGCTCATCATATCCAGTGGGTCATAGCCCCTGACAACCTTGGCTTAGGGAACTTTCTTCAAGTGTCAAAGCTCACCATATCAAGTGGGTCATAGCCCCTGACAACTTTGGCTAGAGGAAAATAAATCCTCTTTGCCCCTTGTTGGGATAACTGATTCATCATGACCTGCATCACAAGCCCTTGAGATCCTTGAAATAGGTTAGGATGTATACAATGGTATGATGTTATGGTATGCATGGGGTAACGTAAGTAACCCTGTTAGGAGTCCCAATTAAGGACTGCGAACCAAAACCTGCAAGAAACTCAAGTGTCAGACAAAAAAAGCATGCAAGTAATCAAGTACGAAGGCACACAAGTCACACAAGAGAAGCCCTTAGAGTTTAGGCCAACATGGGGTCTGGGTATTACCCTCTTTCAGTTGGTGGGCTAAACCTGTCCTATTAGAAGTAACCGGGTTCTAAGGTTCCCAATATCACGGGATTGCTTTCATTGTTCATCGTTTCGATTTAGCCACTGAACTGGCGACCGAAATATTCCAGGAAAGCAACCCTCAATTGAGTGTAGTATCGAGTATCAACCAACCTCGGACTGCACCAAAGTCAGTTATCTCACTACCCTAAAGAGGCCAAGATAGTTCAATTAAGGTTCCTAAGGTCTGTTGATGCTTCACGACACCATGCGGAGGCCCCGTACTCTCCTTGACTGAACTCAAGGGTTACCGGTACACACCAAAGTGCCACATCAATGTAGCAGACTGTTTCAACCATGTCGGTATACCCCGCACAGTTCCCTCACAGCCTTGTTGCTACTTTCTAAGAAGGTATCCCCCAGATCCGGGTTAGGATCTATAGAACTCCCGAGACAATACCCATAATAATAAAGCAAGCAATTCAGACAATTGAAAACACAAGTGATCTTAGTCCTAAGGTACACCTCACTTTAAAAATATTCCCCAGCAGAGTCGCCAGTTCTGTGATCGGTGGATCTGGAACTGACTGTTTAACGCTGGTTCGCGAAATGTCGCGGAAGCAAGAGTCGCCACCGTCTTTTATTTTCTCCAAATGGAAAGTACAAAAGCACAGAAAAATTCCTTATAGAGATTGCTCTCGGTTCGGGAGGTAGATTATAGAAAGGGAAGGTGTTAGCACCCTTTCTATCCATGGTTATCCATGGGCTCTTAGATACTTGCTCATTTGTGTTTTCAAAATGGTTTGTTTGCTTTTCAACTGTGGATTTTAAAAAGTTTCTTTGAAAATTCCAGTTCGACTCTTGTATCGGTCCTCAAGAGTGTTTGAAAAATTGCTTTCGAAAGCTTTTTGAAAATGTGTTGGTGTGAAAAGTATTTTTGAATTTGTTTTTAAATTTAGAGCAAGTATCTACGAGAACCTACCTAGCCTAAGGAATTCGTCTGTGTAAATGTCCTTTAAAGTAGTGCCATCCCACCATTGAGAGGTAGGTAGCACCACCGTTGGAGGTGTTCGGGTCAATTCGAGGTTCGGGACATGGTGATCACCAGAGCAATGGGAAGACACCTTAGAAGCTACCCTCATGCCAGGTTCCCGGATCATGAGGACTTACTAAGACATCCTCTACTCGACGATCACCTTTCGAGGCAAGGCAACAGTGAGGCGTACCCTAGGGGTGGTGTGTGATTTGTGTGTCAGATTCATTTATTTTTGTCTTGTCAGGTTATGGGTGATCTATGCGTTTGTTTTTATTTTTTTGTCATTCATTCTTGCATGCATTTTATTAGCAGTTAAAAAGATGCGGAAAATTAAAAGTTCTAAACTATTACAAAGGCGCGGGTCCACATCGCCAAAATTTCCAGAACCCGATTTGACAGAAAATAAATAAAGAACTAAAGTGCGAGAAATATAAAATGTCCGAGTTACATGGCTTTGGGAGAATTACATTAATATTTATAAGAAAATAAAATAACGTGCGAAAAAAATAAAAATAGAACGTTTGAGGGCGTTGGACCCTTTTGAAATTAAATTGAATTAAAAATTAATTAAGTATTCAATAAAAGAAAAGAAATGTTTTTTTTTGTTTTTGTTTTTGTATTTATGAAATAAGAAAATTAAAATTAAAATTAAAAGAAACCCTAATTCTAAGTTATTTTTAATTATTTGAGAAAAATGTTAAAGTTTAACTTAATTTACTAAAGAATTTATGTACATGTTTATTTACAAAATAAATTAGTAATTAATAATAATAATAATGATGAGAAAATTATTTAAAAAAAATGATGAAAAAGTTAAAAAAACCTAATTTCTACATATTTAATTTATTAAGAAAAATATTAAAGTTTTGAAACCTAAATTAATCTAATTAATTGTTTAAAGTTTATTTACAAAAATAATAATAGTAAAATTAATATTAATAAAATAAACATTTTTTTGATTTTTCTGTATTTTATATTTATTATGAAAATTATTTTATGGAATTAAAAGAAAACAATTAAAAAAACAATTAAAAGAATAAAAAGGAAAAACAAATAAAAATTAAAAATTGAGCAAACCATAGGGGGTGTCTGGCCCAAGGGGAGGTTTTTTGAAGTATTGACTCCTGAGTACCGTGGTCTGCATTCTTTGGCCATTGGATTGAGTTTCATGCATAAGTTGTTCTACTTTGGCCATTTGGCTTTTGGCTTTTGGCTTTTGGCTTTTGGCTTTTGGCCATTTGTGTTCTGGCTTCAACGTTCCCTTAATGTCTGGCTTAATGTCTGCCTCGCCATGTATTGGTGTCATGCATAAAATGTTTTGTTTTGGCCATTTGGCTTTTGACCTCAACGTTCCTTAATGAACCTGCATGGGATCTTGTCTAAATCTGCAGTGTTGAACCTCACGAACACATTAAATAAAATCATAAAAATGAAAATAAAGCCAATATATGAAGAAATTTAATGTTTAGGCACGATATGACATGTATGAATGATTATACCCTTTTGATCATGGAGATCAAATTAACCTTACCCTTACTGGAAAAGTAGTGACATGAATGCTTTTATGCCCTTTGGATCATGGAGATCAAGCCAGCCTTACCCTTACTGAAGAAGTAATAAGATGTTGGTTTGTAACTGAGATGGCTTTGTTTATAGTGAGAGAGAGATTTGTAATAAGGATTTCAAGGTTTTAGGGTTCTTGAAAGAGTTTGATATTCTGACAGCGTTGTGGCAAGGGTTTTCTTTTTTTCTCCTCTCTTTTCTCCTCTTTTTTCTTTTTTTCTCCTCGGTTTGTATGACAAGAAGGTGATTATATAGTGGAAATTAGGGTAAAGAAAATGGGCTTTGAATGTGCAATTGGGCCTCCAATATTCACTTGAATTCGTCACTTTCCAGGCTAAATCGCAGGGACTTAAGTGCATTTTTTGAAGTTGAAATGTGAAAACAAAATGTAGCCGGCATCGAGAACTAACTCCTGTCCGAAAATCGACTCAATCGGATAAACGGTGAATTAGTTATGAATTTTTGAAGTTTCAGCTCAGACAAACTTATTTTGGGCTCCAGTGTCGACTCTGACACGTTCTTCAATAAAAAACTGGTATTGATTGGTGCATAATTTGGTCTCTACTTTTGAAGCAAAGTTGTAGATCTACAAGTCAGGGACCTTGTGTAAAAATATGAGTCCAATCCGATAAAAATTGACCGAGTTATGAATTTTTGAAGTTTCGGTCCAGATGAAATAATATTCAGCATTCAGGATTTTCAGCGCGTCACGCACTCTGAGCAAAGAATGAAGGCCTTTTGAATACCGTTTGAACTTAATACCTTCTGTGAAAATGTATCCAACTCAATTTGTGAAATTTTGGCGCCAGAACCAGCTCGATACGATGAAAATCGACCAAGTTATGATTTTTTGAACATGACGCAAATAAACTTGTCACAAATTTTCTGCACGAAAATACTTGATAAATCCACATTTTTGAAGACCTTCTGATCGAAATTGACGTCCAGCCGTGAGAGATGAAAACGTAGATAATGTCAAGACGGAATTTTGGCCACCGGAACGGGTTCAATACGAGCCACGATCTTCAAGTTATGAATTTTTTAGCGCGTAAAAACTGCACTTTCAGCACACTTTTTCACCATATTTCTTCGAGAAAACTCACACATTCGGATACCTTCTTTAAAGAATTGACTCTTGAGCCGAACCTGAATTTGAGAATATGTTATCAGAGATATCTTGGCGAAAGAATACCTGAATATGACGCGCCGGGTTGGACTTGTGAATTTTTCTTGGAATATTTTGAGAAATATGGGAGGGCAAATTTTGGGGTACAACACCAGGCACGGGTTGTAAGTAATACCTCCTCTGATTCCAAGTAAAGGAACATTAGGGTACTCCCCGCAATGATCAATGATAGTGACATCCTCTCTGGATCGAGAACACCAATGTATATCAGCATGTGTAAGGGTCATCAATCGCTGTGACCACCTCAAACCCCGCTCATTCTTCAAAACTGATTGCGGAAGGTGCGAAATAAAACACCTTCCCAGGAGAGGAGTACAGCACATAAGGACACCTCTTTTTCTCATGGTTCGAGTGTAACATGAGTGAAGGATGTCCCCAAGCAATGTAGGTATGGGATTTCTGGACATGAAGATCTGGACAACACTGATATCTATAAGTTGATCTGGGTTAGGGAACAACACCAAACCATAGACAAGGATGGCCACAACTTCTTCAAAAGCTTGTAAGTCAAGGGAGTTCCAACATTCTTGGGCCTTCTCAAACAGAAACCTGGCTAAGAACCCTTTGATACCACTTCTAACTTCCCAATGTCCCTTGAGGTCAGATAGTTGTAGGTGTAAGGTTTTAGCAATTTCTTCAAGCTTGGGTTCCTTTTCCGTACTGTTGTAGGGTAGTTGATCAAGGATAGGGATCTTCAGAAGCCGGGAGAACTCTTCCAATGTAGGTACCAGTTGATAATCCAGGAAAGTGAAATAGTGATGCAGAGGGTCAAAGAACTGGAACAGGACCTTTATCATATCTTCCTCAATGTTGGTGTTGACCAAGCTGATGAGTCTTCCATGTCTTTCACTGAATGAAGAGCTCTCGGGGATCCTGGATATAAGCTCCTTAAGCTGAGGAGGGATCCTTACAAGGCTGATTTGAATTGTCTTTCTGCGAACTGTTTCCATGTCCTACAAAACAAAAACAAAGATGAAGATTCGAACCCCTGAAATGGTTAGTCAATGCATATGATGTTGTATGATGTTATGATGCTATGATTAAGCACACCACAAATATTTACAAAGGCAAACATGATAAGGCACACAAGTCACACAAGACAAGCCCTTAGATTTTAGGCTTGCATGGGGTCTGGGTATTACCCTCTTGAAGTTGGTGGGCTCAACCTGTCCTATCAGAAGTAACCGGGTTCTAAGGGTCCCAATATCACTGGATTGCTTTCATTGTTTATCGTTTCGATTTAGCCACTAAACTGGCAACCGAAATATCCCAGGAAAGCAACCCTCAATTGAGTGTAGTATCGAGTATCAACCAACCTCGGACTGCACCAAAGTCAGTTATCTCACTACCCTAAAGAGGCCAAGATAGTTCAATTAAGGTTCCTAAGGTCAGTTGATGCTTCATGACACCACATGGAGGCCCCGTACTCTCCTTGACTGAACTCAAGGGTTACCGGTACACACCAAAGTGCCACATCAACGTAGCAGACTATTTCAACCATGTCGGTATACCCCGCACAGTTCCCTCACAGCCTTGTTGCTACTTTCTAAGAAGGTATCCCCAGATCCGGGTTAGGATCTATAGAACTCCCAAGACAGTCCCACAATTTAAAGCAAACAAGTCAAAGCAATTGAAAACACAGTGATCTTAGTCCTAAGGTACACCTCACTTTAAAGATTTCCCCAGCAGAGTCGCCAGTTCTGTGATCGGTGGATCTGGAACTGACTGTTTAACGCTGGTTCGCGAAATGTCGCGGAAGCAAGAGTCGCCACCGTCTTTTATTTTCTCCAATATGGAAAGGACAAAAGCACAAAAAAATTCCTTATAGAGATTAGTTCTCGGTTCGGGAGGTAAATTTATAGAAAGGGAAGGTGTTAGCACCCTTTCTATCCATGGTTATCCATGGGCTCTTAGATACTTGCTCATTTGTGTTTTCAAAAAATGTTTGTTTGCTTTTCAACTGTGGGTTTAAAAAAAGTTTCGTTTAAAATTTCAGTTCGACTCTTGTATCAGTCCTCAAGAGTGTTTGAAAAGTTGTTTTTGAAAGCTTTTTGCAAAGTGTCGGTGTAAAAAGAAGTTTTTGATTTGTTTTGAATTAGAGCAAGTATCTACGAGTCGTCTACCTACCCTAAGGAATTAGTCTGTGTAAATGTCCTTAAGATAGTGCCATGCCACCATTAAGAGGTAGGTAGCACCACTGTTGGAGGTGTTCGGGTCAATTCGAGGATTAGGGACAGTGTGGCCACCAGAGCAATAGGAGGATACCTTAGAAGCTACCCCCATGCCATGTTCATGGGCATGAGGACTTACTAAAACGTCCTCTACTCGACGACCACATTTCGAGGGGCAAGGCAACAGTGAGGCGTACCCTAGGAGTGGTGTGTGTTTTGTGTGTCATTTTCAGTTATATTTGTCTTGTCATGCATTGGTGATCTGCGCATTGTTTTTATTTGGGCATACATTCTTTCATGTGATAGTTAGCAATTTAAAGGTGCGGAATTTAAAGGTCCTACGCTATTACAAGGCGCGGGTCTACAACGCCAAATTAAACCAAGAACCGATTTGAATAAGAGTGCGTAAATTAAATATCCTAATTATCTATTACAAAGCTTTGGGGCAAATACATTATGTCCATAAAGTAAAAATAAATGCGAAAAGAAATTAGAATCGAGTGCGAGGGCGTTGGACCCTTTAAAGGAATTAAATTGAAATTATAAATTAATTAAATTATTAAATAAAGAAAAAGAAACTTATTTTTTATGTTTTTGGATTTATGAAATTAAAGAGAATTAATTGGAATTAAAAGTTAAATAAAACCCTAGTTCTAAATTGTTTTTAATTTATTAAAGAAAAATGTTAAAGTTGGACCTAATTTAACCTAATTATTTAATAACAAGTTTATTTACAAAATTAATTAAGAATTAATAATAATGATGATGAGGTAATTTAATTATTTTGGAAAAAAAAGTAATATGCTACAAAACCTAATTTTTATGTGTTTTAATTATTTAAGAAAAAAGCATTAAAGTTAAAACCTAAAATTAAAACTAAATTGATTATGAAATTTATTTACAAAATAATATCAAATAAAACATATTTTTATTTTTTATGATTTTTGATTTTTTTGTATTTTATGAAAATTAATTTTTATGGATTTAAATAAAACAATTAACATAATTAAACTAAATAAAAGAAAAGAATAAAAAGAGAAAAAAAATGCAAACATGGGGGGTGGTTGACCCAATTTGGAGGTCAATGGTAAGCAATTTGGGCCCATTAGGAGGCTGGCCACGTTGACTTTTCTGATTGTGTATGGAGCAGTTGACTGTTGTGTACCCTGGAACTCTCATCATGGCCTTTGGATTCATCTCCTGGGACATTTGGCAAGCCAAGGCATTGGGTGCATGGTAGACGTTCAGAAGGCCAATGTACCTGGATATATTATAAGAAAAAAAATATGGAGAATATGGGGGACCTGGGAATCGAACCCAAGTCCCAACGCCTGCATGACAACACACCAACCACCAAGCCAACTGCGTTTCTTTGTTAATTAAATGGAATAGAAATAATATAAGGGAAAAATACGCTTATGGCATATCACGCGCCAAAATTTCAAATGAGCCAGTCATCCAGGGACACGTACACCTTCTTCTTCGTTTGCCTGAATTTACAAAATAGATAGCGGGGGTTTTAAACCCCCACTAAACGCAACCTGCAGAAAATAGCGATTAAGCAATGGGCAATGATAAATTGAGCGCGATGTGTGGAATCAAATCGTCTGGACGTCACGATTGTAATGGTGTTGGTCTTATGGTCCAATTTTTCCATGGGAAAGAAACCCCAATTTCAAACCTCTGAAACCCTAGGCAGCTTTCATGGTGGATTCGTGTATATGGCTTAAAAACTCAATCAAAGAATGTCAATAGCTTTAGAACAATCAGCTTAGTATAAATCAATCATTAGAATGCATTAACATGGCATGAAAATATGAATACGAATATGCAAAAATGTATGAACAGGGTGACTTCGTGCTACCAGTTCTTGAGGTTAAGGATTGTGATTTTGATTGGAAAAGCTTCCTTGATGCGTCAGGAATGAATTGGGATGGTTTTAAGGCTTTGAAACACACTGGAACTATGTTTTCAGTTTTGAGTTTTTTGTCAAAATTGCAAGTTTTTTGCTTTGAGGTTTCTGCGCAGCTTCTTGGTGTTTATGCATTAGGTTATCATTCTATATGTATCTGGAACGATTTAGGTTAAAGAAACCAAGCCCAAACCTTTGCATTCATGATTCAAATATTTGATATTTCCATATCTTTTTCAATCCTTTTTCCATTGAAATCTTGCCAAATTTAGATGATTTTGTCTCCTTGAGAAGGTGCACGAAATCTCTATCACATGTGGAAGGTATTTGCTGCATAAAAGGATTTAAAAACATTGATTTAGTATTTTTGTCATATTTAACTTTAATTAAGTGAATTAATAATAATAATAATTCAAATAATTAATCAAAAATGATAAAATAAATCCCTTGGATGTCAATGGGTCGTGCATAGTATTTTGGTGATGATTCATGGAAGAAATTGAGGCCCATTAGCAATTTTGAGGCATTTGAAGCAAAGTTGACTTTTCAAAATTCCCAAAACTTTCCCAACTTCCACAAGGCATATCTTGCTCAATTTTTAAGCTTTGATCATGTTCTTGGACATTTTGGAAAGGTCTTGAAGTCCTTTAACCAATTTCTTTGGTCCCATGTCATTTTGATTTACCAATCTCAAGTTATGGTCTTTGACTTAAAGTGCCTTTTTGTTGACTTTTGAAAATGACCTATAATGTTGAGATTGATAACTTTTTGTGAGAGCATTTCTTGGACTTGAAGTGTGAAGATGAGTTGTAGGAAATGTCATTCTCTTCAAAATGAGATTTTGATGGAATTTTTCTGATGAACCATGTGGAAGTTATGTCTTGGTCAATTTGCAGTTGACTTTTCCTGCTGTCCAAAAATAGAAACTTTTGCATCTTGAGGCTTTTTGAGCCATGCGTTGAGAATCATGATCAAGAATTGATCAAATGATGTTTGTGGCTTCAAAATAAGATGTTGACCAAAAATATTGACTTTTGACTGTCAAATGACCATTTTGCCCCTGCAGTTGACTGTCGAGCAATTAGGGTTTTTGGTTGTGCAATTTTGTGCCGTAAGTCTTGAAACTTGGTATAAGGATGCTTGACAATGTTTATAGGCATGTGGGACTTGTTTGGACCCTTGGAAACTTCAAATTCTTTGCCAGAACCAAAACCCTAATTTTGACTGTTAGGAGGCCATTGGACTGTGCAACCCTTGGGAGATTTTGAAGCATGCTCTTTGCAAATCTTGAAGAATATGGGAGGGCAAATTTTGGGGTACAACAAACATCAACATTCAAAGAGAGGGGGAAAGAGAAATCAAAGTTTCAGAAGTGAAATAATCAAAACAAGTTCAAGTCAGAAGCTATCACAAATCATCACTCAAGGTTCAAAAAGGGGAGAAAAGAGATACCACAAGCGCTTGGCCACCATCATTTCTTCCCTCCTCCGCCTCTAAGCCACCAAGGAAGCACCACCAGCTCCATCTCACCTTTCCTCTCCATTTTTTCCGAAAATCCCCAAGGTACGTTTTTTCTCAAACCCTCTTTGCTGCATCACAGGCATGTAAACACCAAAGATTAAAAAACGAAACTGTAAAGTCAAGCATGCGAATCAAACAACAAAACTGTAAAATGCTAACCAAGAAACGAACCATACCTTTTTGCAACCGAGGCCTTTGTATGTTAGGAAGAGGATAGAGAATGGGGGGTGGCGCTCCAGCGGCTTAGGTTTAGAGGGAGATCAGAATCGCGCTGAGAAAGATGAAGAGAAGAAGTGAGAGAGAGAGAGAGAGAGAGAGCGGCGCCGCTGTAAAACACACGAACCCTCACTTTCCCCAAACCCTAAATTGTTTACAAAATTCTGAGACCCCAACCAAAAAATGTTACAAAACTTGTGAGATGGGCATGTCCGCCCCAAACATGCTTAAGCCCATAACCCTGCTGGTTCACATCCCCCTCCCCCCCCCCATTTTTCCATTCTGACCCCTATGTTCTTCTTTAGTTTTTGTTTTGGACCCAATTCACAAATTCCATAAGCCCATCCTCCTTTTTTTAATTTCTTTTCTTTTGTTTAAGCAAATAATTTTCTTAATTAATTCATTTAAATTAATTTATTTTCTTTTCTTTTGTTAATAATAACATTAATAATATTTAAAATAATTTTGATTTTTTTTATTTAGTTTTAATCATTTTTTCTTTTATTATTTTCCTTACATTTAACAAGAAAACACCAAATAATAAAGATTTTCATTTTAATTAACTTTGTTTTCTTTAGACTTTTATTTACATAACTAATAAAAAACACATATAAAGAATAATAATAATAATAATTCTTAATTTTTTTAGGATAGAGTTTATTTATCTTTGTTTTAACAAATACATGCATTTCATAAATGATTGATTTTCTTTTATTTTATAATTTGTTATGGCTTTACTTTGAATTGCGACAATTTGATTTGGTTGTAACACTTGATATTTGGACATTGTTATCCTTGTGAGATTCATTCCCATTTGTAATAATTTGTACCCCCGTCCCCAGATATTTTTTTGTAATAGTTTAGACTTTTAATTCTCGCACTTTATGCTTTCAAATATGCCATGATTAGAGATTAGGGTTTGTATGTGAAAATCCAAAATCAATCGCTAGATGACCTAATACAAGACCTAAATGCATGAAAATGACAAACACAATGCACACTTGCACCTCTAGGGTAACCTCGCTTGTTGCCTCGGAAATGCAATCATGTCCCTCGAATATGAGACACTCTAGCAAATTCCCCTTCAATAAACAAAGATCGTAGTCCCTCGATGACCCTCGATGTTGCCTTCAATAAAACGATCTTGTCCCTTACAAAATTGTTAGAGTGTCTCACAAGTTGGATTCAATGATTGTATACGATGACCCGCGCCTGTCCCGTTTAACATCCTAATACAAGGTTGTTTACCAAATGCAATGGTAAAACAACATTGTCAAAAGAGTTAAAAACATATAGGAAAGATCTTTGAGTAAAATAGGGTAGACAACTCTTAGTTACTTGATCAAATCTTGCAAAACATCCTTGCTATTTTCAAACACACCTCACAACACAATTTCAAAACATTTCACAAAACAAACTTTTAAACATTGAAATCTTTTCAAAATACAATACACCTTTGTATATATTCAAACAAGAATCATTACAAAGGTTGCCACAACGATGGCCTCTTTTTCAAAGCATTTTCAAAACCACACACACAAAGCACCATTTCAAACAATTGAAAAGAAAAAGCAAGTGATCTAAACAAGTAACTAAGAGCCCATGGATAACCATGGATGAAAAGGGTGCTTGCACCTTCCCTTTTCATAATCTACCCCCCGAACCCAAGAAAACATCTCAAAGGTCTTTCCTGTGCTTTTTGACCTTTCCTTTGGATAAAATAAAAATTCGGTGGCGACTCTTGCTAAACCGCACAATTGAGAACACAAACGTAAAACCTCAAGTCAGTTCTCCCACCGTATCACAGAACTGGTGACTCTGCTGAGGAGAATATTTTAAAAGTGGGGTTACCTTAGGGTTTTAGATCACCTTTGCATGCTTATCTTGTTTTCTTTGATTGTTTTACATTTGGTTCTTTGTTTGGGTTTGTTTTAAATCCTACACCCGGATTTGGGGGCACCTTTTAGGTAAGTAGCAATAAACTGCGAGGGAACTGTACGGGGTATACCAACATGGTTGAAGCAATGGATACGTTAGTGCGACATATTTGTGGGTACCGGTAGCCTTTGAGTCAATCAAAGAGAATACGGGGCCGCTGAGTAATGTCATGAAGCACTAATGAACTCTTAGAACCTTACTTGACCATCTTGGCCTTATTAGGGGTAGTGAGATGACCGCTTTGGTGCAGTCCGAAGTTGGTAGATAATCGATACTACACTCATTGAGGGTTGTTTTCTTGGAATATTTTGGTCTCCAATTAAGTGGCTAAACTGAAACAATGAACATAGAAAATAATCAAGTGATATTGAGCTCCTTAGAACCCGGTTACTATTTATAGGACAGGTTGAGCCAACTAACTTCAAGAGGGTACTAACCTACAAACCCCATGCAAGCCTAAACCTAAGGACTTGTCTGCTTTGTGTGAATATGACTTTTTGTATATACACTTGCTTACTTTTGCGTACTTGTACATAACGTCATACCATAGCATTTGCAATAACCATTTCAAGGATCTCGAGGGTCTTTGATGCAGGGTCACGTTGAACCAGACGCCTACCAAGGGGCAAGAGGATTCATTTTCCTCTAAATAAACGCCGTTAAAGATCAAGTACAACAACTTGAATCGAGGGCTATGACCCGCTTGACATGGTGAGCTTGATTCTCATGGAAAGACATCCATCGATGTAAAGTTCTCCAATCAAAGACGTTGATCGAAGTTCAACCTCTAACATTTTCTTATGTTTACCCTGCGAGATCCTTGAAAACATACATCCATATATCATGCATCGTATCATGACAGGTTTTCCCCTTTCAGGTCTCTTTACTCTCCTACTGTTTATTTCAGTAGAGATGGCTCTAGAAAGGACTGTCAAAGATATCCGGGCTCAAAATGCTCAACTTTAAGAAATGTTCTTGAACCTATCCAAGGGGCAGGAAGAAGTGAAAGCTCTCCTTACAAGGGGAAAGGTCACAGGGAATCCAGGGGGCATCAGGAATGATCAGTTGGAAGGGCTGCAGATTGAGATGGCGACAATGAGAATTCAGATGATGGGACAACTGGTGGGCCAGATGGCTCTTATTCAAAACCTGGCTCAAGACAAGAGGAGTTAAAGGCCCTCATCAAAAAACTGCATCAAGATGGATGTAACCAAGTGGGGCAAATAACAAGGGTTGAGGACCAAGTCATCATTCAACCTCCTTTGAGACAAGAAGTCAAGGGAAAGTCTCCCCAATTTGCTTCAGGGTCACAAGCCCAACAACAAGCTCACCAACATCAACAGGATAATCAGCGTGAGCAAAATACATCTGAAAAGCACTCCACTGAGATTAACATGCCATTATCCCAAGTGCTGCAACGCTTGTTAGAAGTCCAGCTGATTGTATTAAGGGACCCCCCTCGGCGTCCCAACACAACCTCCCCATGGTACAATCCAAATGCGAGATGTACGTATCATTCCAACAGTCCTGGGCATGACACCGGTAGTTGTTGGGCATTGAAAAACAAAATTCATGATCTGGTTAAAGAAACAACGCTGGAATTCATGCAAGATGGCTAGATGAAAATTTTCCGCTGAGGGTTCTCCACCTGAAATGACAAGTTCGAACTAAAAGGCTTTTGTTTCATTTAAATTTTCAAGTTGTAATTTATTTTGTTATTCAAACAATTATCTGTTGATGTCAAACTCTGTTTCATTAATGCATTGCATATGTTTGTCTTAAATTCATCCATTCGTTTTCACTATTCTTGAACTATGCTTTCTACTTTCTTGATGACATTTAACTCTTGCTAAAAGTTACGAGCCTTTAGAGGGAGGATGACGAAAACAACGCCATAATCTCATACAGTATGCTTTTGGACAGACCTTACTGACGATGTACAGGCGTTTCTTTCAAATCCTAAACACTGGAGTTATAAGGAAGATAATCCCTAGTCAACCCCTTCGATCCAAAGAAGTAGAATTTTTCTGTTTAGACACAAATTGAAACCTTTAATCAAACCTGGGGAAGGGTAGTCTCTCAGTTAATTCAAAATGCGCGTTTAGTCGCAAACTCTCAGTTCGTAATACAGCGAATGACATCAAAATTTCCTTTGGAACCAAAAGACAGTGATGGTTCTTTATCTTATAGGCAGTCATTATCTATCAAAAAAAGAAAGCCCACTGAGTCAAAACCTACAAAGGAGGCTTAAGAAAGTTGGGGCGTCCCATTGACTGTAATCTCAAAAATAAGAACAGTCAGGCAAAAATTAGGGATAATGAATCAAAAGAACGAGGTCACTACAAATCCTCAACAGCATGAAAAAATGTTGCAAAAAAGACTGCCTTCCAACAAATTCAACTTGTGTGAACCATCACCAAAACGTCGTTCCAGACTCATTTGGAGTTCAAACGCACAATTAACTGAGTTTAGGATTGAAGAACATCACGAAGAGGGGGTGTGTACAAATATACTTTGAGCCTTTATCCTTTGTTTCTTAAAACCGTGAACTAAGCCACGTTACAACCCTTCAAAAGTCCTAATTGAAGCATGGGTTAGTTCGAAAGCATATTGTTACAAAAGGTATCCTGACTCCTGTAAGGCTTTGCTCTAAACCTTGTGTTTGAATTTGTCTTATAAAAGTTTTCTGCTAAAAGACGCATTTTTCAAAATTTCAAGACAAGCATAAACTTTGCATTATTTGAATATCATCGTTTGCATATGGCTATTTGTTTGACAGCGAAGAAATTCACACAGTGAATGTTTCAATGAACGAAAGCTCTCTCAGTAAACAAAATCAATTCAAGTGGAATG
Organism: Vicia faba; assembly: GCA_948472305.1. Taxonomy (NCBI): domain Eukaryota; kingdom Viridiplantae; phylum Streptophyta; class Magnoliopsida; order Fabales; family Fabaceae; genus Vicia; species Vicia faba. The sequence continues at coordinate 466,016,343 of OX451737.1, read as the reverse complement.
ACACTTCCGCTGCAAAAATTTCCTATCAACAAAAGGGGACTTGGCATGGCATTGTCCAGTAAATCTGGGGCAGTCCAGTCAAGATTTCAACAAATCTCTCAAAGTCCAGTAAACCTGGGGCAGTCCAGTCAAGATTTCAACAAATCTCTCAGTTGCAGAGTAACCAGGGGCAAGTCTCTGTCACCATCACTTGGGGGATTGAACGTCAATCCCAACAAAGGGTTACATACAATCCAAATTTCCTGGCAGTGTCACAAACATTTGATACTAGGGGCAATGACGAATCTCTCCAAAATCCTTCTGAAAAGAAATTCAAGAACCCTTGAGAAGTTCATCACCTCTCTAGCAGACTAGCGGTCATGGGTTTATTTCCCCAACACTTGTCAAGGATTTATTCTCCAAAACAAAATTACATTTCAACAACATTCATAACATTTGCAGATTGATCGGCAGGTAAAGGTTATCATCACCTTTTGGAGTAGTAGTCGTCAAAGATTCCTTCTTCATCCGATCCAATCAAAGTTAATTCAAGACCTTCTCTGGCTCAGTCAGATCGACACTAAGATCTCCCTGATTCTCATTCCAGTGGAAGATATTCCGGATTTTGTTGTTTCAGATAAATCTCTCAACGATTCATTCTGATTCACTTCCATATTTTTCATTATCAGAGACGAAGAATCCAACTCTTTTCTCCATCACCAGTTTGGGATTTATTTTCCCCAGCGAGAGATGGTCTTGAAAAACATTACACATCCGTACATCAAGACATCATACAACGCAATCTCATTTATTTTGAGAACGTCATTGTTTGATATATGCCACTAACCTTTACCTTTCAGGAAAGATACAATCAAATTCAAGCTATGAAGCCTGGACCATGACCAGATAGTAGTGCATCCAACTTTCATCTTCAACAGAGATGATTTCTCAACAGAATAACGGACGATCGAGGTTCCCAAAATTCAACAGAGATGATTTCTCAACAGAATAACGGATGATCGAGGTTCCCAAAATTCAACAGAGATGATTTCTCAACAGAATAACGGACGATCGAGGTTCCCAAAATTAAATGGAGATGATTCCCCAGCAGAATAACGGACAACTGAAGCTCCTAAAATTCTATTTCTCTCAAGACCAAAGATCCCCATTCTTAAAACCTCAGAAGATTGGTATACTCCCAAACTCCTGATACCGTTAACATAATGAAGATTATCATCCTTAAAGCCTCAGAAGATTAGTATACGCCCAACCTCCTGACCCAAATGCCTGAATGAAGATTCTCATTCTTGAAACCCCAGTAGATTGGCATACTCCCAACCTCCTGACCCAAACGCCTGAATGAAGATTCTCATTCTTGCTTCCCCAGTAGATTGGCATACACCCAAGCTCCTGATATTCCCGACAGAATGAAGATTCTCATTCTCAAAGTGGCATATAACCTGAATTCCTGATATTCCCGACAGAATGAAGATTCTCATTCTCAAAGTGGTATATAACCTGAATTCCTGATATTCCCGACAGAATGAAGATTCTTATTCTCAAAGTGGCATATAACCTGAATTCCTGATATTCCCGACAGAATGAAGATTCTCATTCTCAAAGTGGCATACAACCTAAACTCCTAAACTTCTTCCAAACAGGAATAAGCTTTTCCCAGAGTCCTGAGCTTACTCTCCAGCAGTATAGTTGTTCCTCACAGAGTTTTTACTCCCCAACAAAATCAAGATTCTCATCCTTAATTCTCTAGTAAAGTTGCCATAGCCTTCTTTACTCTCAGCATAAATTTGTCAGAGTTTTTACTCCCCAACAAAATCAAGATTCTCATCCTTGATTCTCCAGTAAAGTTGTCAGAGCTTATTTACTCTCAGCATAAATTTGTCAGAGTTTTTACTCCCCAACAAAATCAAGATTCTCATCCTTGATTCTCCAGTAAAGTTGCCATAGCCTTCTTTACTCTCAGCATAAATTTGTCAGAGTTTTTAATCCACTGTAGGTCGAAGATTCTCGTTCTTGACTCCTCAGCACAAATTCCCCTAGCAGAATGAAGATTCTCATTCTCAATTCCCTACAGAGTTTTCAAATATTCCCCAGCGGAGTTCTCCTTAAAAAAACAAAACAGGAATCCCCAATAGATTGACATACAACCCAAACTCCTGATTTCCCCAACAGTATAGCTTCTCCCCATAGAGGTTGCCAAAAAAACTTGAAGACAAACATACTCTTCAACAGTGGTCCAGGGTTTATTTTCCCCGACAGCAGTCAAAGATTTCATTATCTCCAGCTATCCAGGATTTATTTTCCTCAGCAAGACAGCTAATCAGCTTACATGCGCATACATTGCATTCATATATCATAAGCATTGATAAAACACGTATATTTCATCATACATTTCATGCAACATAACTTTGTGTTTCAGCTAATATTTTACCCTTTTCAGGATAAGATTAGCAAGCTACCAGTATACAATCTGAAAATAGTTTACGGGTGCTTCCAAACATGGATGTCAATCTATCGCTTGTTCAGATTCAGCTCATTGAAAACAGTTTATGGATACTTTAAACATGGATGTTAATCTATTGCTTGTTCAAACTTCAGGATCATGAAAACAGTTTACGGGTGCTTCCAAACATGGATGTCAATCTATCGCTTGTTCAGATTCAACTTTTGAAAACAGTTTACGGATGCACCAAACATGGATGCTAATCTATTGCTTGTTCAAACTTCAGGATCATGAAAACAGTTTACGGGTGCTTCCAAACATGGATGTCAATCTATCGCTTGTTCAGATTCAACTTTTGAAAACAGTTTACGAATGCTCCAAACATGGATGTTAATCTATTGCTTATTCAACTTCAAGGATCATGAAAAGAGTTTACGGGTGCTTCCAAACATGGATGTTAATCTATCGCTTGTTCAGATTCGGCTCATTGAAAACAGTTTACGGAGGCTCCAAACACGGATGCTAATCTATTGCTTATTCATACCCCCAGCTCAGAGACGTTCCAGACATGGATACCTTTCTGATACTCACCTACAACATACAGTTCGACAAACATTCTCGGATGGCATCTTTAAGCCCATCTCTGACAAGATTCTGTCACATCTCCAAATGGCATCTTCAAGCACATTCCCTCAACTATGCTTTGACGAGTGCAAATTTAAGGGCACTCTAGTGTCCAATCATCTTTTACCTTCGAGTCGCGAACGGCAAACTCGCCAATCTAACTCTTCAGGTTCAAGAAGATTTAACAGGGGCAGCTGTTGTACCCCAAAATTTGCCCTCCATTTTTCACAAGAAATCACAACCCTAGGGTTTTTCTCAGATTTTCAAGATTGGCTCAAGAATCGATCAAACAGACTTTTCTTTGGCAGCATATCAAGAATTAGGGTTTCTCTCGTGTTTCTCAGAAGAAATTGAATTCTCAGAAATTCAATTAACTGTCACATGTTTTTATACTTTTTAAGCCTACTGAAAGATTGTTGGTTGTTCTCAAGGCTTGTTTATCTGGGATAAGAGATAGGAGTTGAGACTGTCTGATCAGGGTTAACCAGATAATGTGCGTCTGTTAAGACATCTGCTCGTTAATGGAATGAAACGTTTGCTGGTTAATGGAATGAAATGCTTGCTTGTTTATTGGAATACACAATGCGTATTTTGATTGGAATGTTGTTGCAAGGTTACGAGATTGCAGAGTTATTGGATTACTTAAAGTTTAAGTTATCTGTATTGAAATTACTGGAATGCAGTTTCAGTTATTTTAAATTAGGAATCTTAAATAATAAATGAAGACTTGAAGGAAGAATTTCAAGATATTTGACAGTAGAAGAATTTTATTGGATAAAGACTTTTTCATTCATTTCAAATGTTGTCACAAAAAATAATTTATTATTTCATGTGCTTTAAGTTTTACAGCTTATAGTATTTGAAGAATAAACTGGTACAATTAATGGAAAATCTATCTATTCTAAGCCTAAGCCTCCCTTTCTTCATTGCTCCCATGCTCAAAGTCTTTTGCTTCCTCTGCTTTGTCATCACCCAATTTTTGCTCACATGAAAAAGACAAAGGAAAAGGGATTAGTACAATCAGTTAATTAAATAGAATTTTCAAACAGAAAAAGAAAAGGAAATTCTTCATCATTAAAGTTTTCCATCTGGAATCAGAGTTCTATTGTTCATCATGTTTTTATTTTTCTCTTTTGCAAATCACAAGAATATTGCTCTTCTTGGTTCACAAAGAGAAAATTATAAAAAATGAAAATGCAAGCATACAAAAGCAATTATTCAAAAAACATAGCAAGGCGCCAAAACTGGATGCAACAAGTTTCAAATGCAAGACATGTTGTACAAAGCAAGCATACAAAGGTAAGCTGCACAACATTACAAAGTCAGCCAACCAAACAATGCAACAACTAAATGCAACAAGGTGCCAAACTGAGCTATAAAGCGCAAGGTGCCCAAACTGAGTTACAAAACAAATTGGATGCAAACTGTACAAATGTAGCAATGCAGCATGATAGCAGTAAAATGCAGCAGGATGGCAGTAAAAGGCGGGAGGTAATCCAAAATCACAAGTCAAAACTTGTCACACCTTTCCATCATTTTCCAGTCAAAGGGCAAACTTTTCAGAAAATAAAAAAAGACAAAAAGCAAATGTGTTTTGTCATTGAGAGAGAAAGAGAGAAAAGGGAGCACCTTTTTAGTATTTGTACAGTTGGATAAAAAATGGATCAAGAAATAATACCATTAAAAATAGCAAGAAGAAAAAGCCCAGCGGTTTCAAACACAAACCATAAGTCCCAGCCTGCTAACCAAAAGTAGAGAAGGTTGTTATAAAACAAAACTGCAAGCCAAGCCAAAGGACACAAGTTAAAAAACCTGTTAAACCTTTGAACAAGAAACCAAGCTGAAATATACCAGAGCATTTCCACAACTCTCCAACCTGCACAATCAACCAAAAAAAAACTCCAAGTATCCAAGCCTGAAAACACAACAAAATTTCCAAACCTGTTACAACCAAACTGTAACAACCTACAAAAACTCCCAAACCTGTTACAACCAAAACTGTAACAACCTGCATAACCAACCAAGCTACACAAAACATCACAAACTGTAACTGCAAACCAACTGTAACAAGCTTAACCAAATCCAAATTGTAAACCCTCAAAAAAACCAAAACTGTAAACCTGCAAAAAACTTGCCCAACTTCAACAATAGCCAAGCTTTTCAAACAGAAACAAGTATTCAAACACAAGCCTGTTAACAAACCACAAACAGCCAAGCCAAAAACAAACTTACAGTTTCACAACAAAACTGCAACAATCACAAAACTGTACACCAGTTCCAAGCTTGCAAAACTGTACACAAGTTCAAACTAGAAGAACAAAAACATACCAAAAGTCTCAGAATCATCATCATTGTAAATCATCCAACAAAGTTTCAGAACTGTACTCATCATCAACATTCAAAAAACCAACAAAAATCAAAAGTTTCAGACATAGCAACAAGTTTCAGAAATATTTCATCATCAACATCAACATTCAGAAGAGAGGAAAAGAGTTCTAGAAGCAACAACAAAAAACAAATTTCAGAAACTATTATCATCATCAACATTCAAACTCCAAGAGAAAGGAAAAGAGTTCTAGAAGCAACATCAACAAATCAGTTTCAGAACAAGCAATCATCATCAACATTTCTAGTTTCAGAAACATTTCATCATCCACATCAACATTCAAAGAGAGAGGGAAAGAGAAATCAAAGTTTCAGAAGTGAAATAATCAAAACAAGTTCAAGTCAGAAGCTATCACAAATCATCACTCAAGGTTCAAAAAGGGGCAAAAAGAGATACCACAAGCGCTTGGCCACCATCATTTCTTCCCTCCTCCGCCTCTAAGCCACCAAGGAAGCACCACCAGCTCCATCTCACCTTTCCTCTCCATTTTTTTCGAAAATCCCCAAGGTACGTTTTTTCTCAAACCCACTTTGCTGCATCACAGGCATGTAAACACCAAAGATTAAAAAACGAAACTGTAAAGTCAAGCATGTGAATCAAACAACGAAACTGTAAAATGTTAATCAAGAAACGAACCATACCTTTTTGCAACCAAGGCCTTTGTATGTTAGGAAGAGGATAGAGAATGGGGGGGTGGCGCTCCAGCGGCTTAGGTTTAGAGGGAGATCAGAATTGCGCTGAGAAAGATGAAGAGAATAAGAGAGAGAGAGAGAGAGAGAGAGAGAGAGAGAGAGAGAGAGAGAGAGAGAGAGAGAGAGAGAGAGAGAGAGAGAGAGAGAGAGAGAGAGAGAGAGAGAGAGAGAGAGAGAGAGAGAGAGAGAGAGAGAGAGAGAGAGAGGCGCCGCTGTAAAACACACGAACCCTAACTTTCCCCAAACCCTAAATTGTTTACAAAATTCTGAGACCCCAACCAAAAAATGTTACAAAACTTGTGAGATGGGCCTGTCCGCCCCAAACATGCTTAAGCCCATAACCCTGCTGGTTCACACCCCCCATTTTTCTATTCTGACCCCTTTGTTCTTCTTTAGTTTTTGTTTTGGGCCCAATTCACAAATGCCATAAGCCCATCCTCCTTTTTTTAATTTCTTTTCTTTTGTTTAAGCAAATACTTTTCTTAATTAATTCATTTAAATTAATTTATTTTCTTTTGTTAATAATAACATTAATAATATTTAAAATAATTTTGATTTTTTTTATTTAGTTTTAATCATTTTTTCTTTTATTATTTTCCTTACATTTAACAAGAAAACACCAAATAATAAAGATTTTCATTTTAATTAACTTTGTTTTCTTTAGACTTTTATTTACATAACTAATAAAAAACACATACAAAGAATAATAATAATAATTCTTAATTTTTTTTAGGATAGAGTTTATTTATCTTTGTTTTAACAAATACATGCATTTCATAATTGATTTATTTTCTTTTATTTTATAATTTGTTATGGCTTTACTTTGAATTCCGACAATTTGATTTGGTTGTAACACTTGATATTTGGACATTGTTATCCTTGTGAGATTCATCCCCATTTGTAATAATTTGTACCCCCATCCCCGAATATTTTTTGTAATAGCTTAGACTTTTAATTCTCGCACTTTATGCTTTCAAATATGCCATGGTTAGAGATTAGGGTTTGTATGCGAAAATCCAAAATTAATCGCTAGATGACCTAATACAAGACCTAAATGCATGAAAATGACAAACACAATGCACACTTGCACCTCTACGGTAACCTCGCTTGTTGCCTCATAAATGCAATCATGTCCCTCGAATATGAGACACTCTAGAAAATGCCCCTTCGATAAACAAAGATCGTAGTCCCTCGGTGACCCTCGATGTTGCCTTCGATAAAACGATCTTGTCCCTTACAAAATTGCTAGAGTGTCTCACAAGTTGCTTTCAATGATTGTATACGATGACCCGCACCTGTCCCGTTTAACATCCTAATACAAGATTGTTTACCAAATGCAATGGTAAAACAACACTGTCAAAAGGGTTAAAAACATATAGGAAAGATCTTTGAGTAAAATAGGGTAGACAACTCTTAGTTACTTGATCAAATCTTGCAAAACATCCTTGATATTTTCAAACACACCTCACAACACAATTTCAAAACATTTCACAAAACAAACTTTCAAACATTGAAATCTTTTCAAAAGATAATACACCTTTGTATATATTCAAACAAGAATCATTACAAAGGTTGCCACAATGATGGCCTCTTTTTCAAAGCATTTTCAAAACCACACACACAAAGCACCATTTCAAACAATTTAAAAGCAAAAGCAAGTGATCTAAACAAGTAACTAAGAGCCCATGGATAACCATGGATGAAAAGGGTTCTTGCACCTTCCCTTTTCATAATCTACCCCCCAAACCCAAGAAAACATCTCAAAGGTCTTTCCTGTGCTTTTTGACCTTTCCTTTGGATAAAATAAAAAGTCAGTGGCGACTCTTGCTAAACCGCAAAATTGCAAACACAAATGCAAAACCTAAAGTCAGTTCTCCCACCGTATCACAGTACTGCTGCTCAAAATAGTCTTCATCTTCTTCATCTTCTTCTTCCTCAGACTCAGATTGCACTGCAGTTCCTTTACCCTTTCCTACCCCTTCATCAGATGTTGAGGGGAAATCCAAGACCCTTCTAGCTTGGTTCTCAAATCTTCTACCCATGGTAGCCACACCAACCCTCTTCTTTTTCTTTTTCTCCTTTTCCTTTTCCAGTAGGCCTTTGAGCTCCTCCTGACCCTTTGCCAAGGTCATGAGTAGCTGTTGGAACTTGAATTCTGCGCTTGTAAGTCTTTGACCATCTACTCTATATCCATCTTGCTGAAATAAACAGCAGAGAGATAAGGAAACCTGGTGTGAAGACCTGTTTATGCATATGATGAATGATGTGTATTCATGTAATGCATTCAAGGATTCAGAAATTCAAATTTGTTACAAACAAAAAGAACACAAGTCATATTAATAAGAAGAATTTGTTAGTACATAAATGCCCCATGGGAAAAATAATACAAAATTCTAATGTAAACAGACGTTGCGCATCCTCTTTGGTGCAATGTAGGTGTTGAGAGTCTGCTCTTCATGAAGTTGGCGAGTAAGTTCCAAGACCTTCTTCTCACTGGCGTAGAATTGGGCTTCAAAAGTATCGCGTTCTCCCTTGAGCTATATCCAACTCCTTTGCAAAAATTCAAGTGATGTTGGCATGTCAAGATGTAGGAGGGTGTATGGAACCTCTCCTTCCATAACAGGCTCTTTGATCACAGGTAGAATGTAGGGGTAGGGCATCATAAGATTTTGGGGGCGGGTTCGTACCCACTTGAGGTAAGGCTCAAGGGGGATGGAATTCTTGTGTCCCAGAGTCTTACTGTCCACCTTGTTGGGCATTCTCCAAGCTCGGATAAACCTTTGTCGAAGTCCTTGATCGTCGTTGTCGAAGTCAAAAACCAAGTCTAGAATCAGCATGTCATGTGGGCCATCCCTTCGGGCATACCCAAACTGTCTCAAAGCCAAGCAGGGGTTGTAGGTAATGCCTCCCCTAATGCCAAGTAGAGGGACATTAGGGAATTCCCCACAACGATCAATGATGATAACATTTTCTCTGGATCGAGAACACCAATGAACATCTGAATGTGTAAGAGTCATTAATCGTTGTGACCACCTCAAACCCTGCTCATTCTTCAAAATTGATTGGGAAAGGTGAGAAATAAACCACCTTGCTAGAAGAGGAGTACAACACATGAGAACACCTCTTTTCCTCATTGTTCGAGTGTGAAATGAGTGGAGGATGTCCCCAAGCAATGTAAGCATCGGGTTGTGAGCCATGAAAATCTTGACATCACTTATATCTATAAGTTGGTCAGGGTTTGGGAACAAGACCAACCCATAAATGAGAAGAGCTACAATCTCATCAAAAGCTTGTAAGTCCAATGAATTCCAGTAGCTTTGGGCCTTCTCAAACAGAAACTTTACCAAGAAACCCTTGACACCACTTCTGGTTTCCCAATGGCCTATGATATCAGATGGTTGAAAGTGTAGGGCTTGAGCAACATCTTCAGGATTTGGATCTCTTTCCGTACCATTGTAGGGTAGTTGATGGAGAATAGGAATCCTCAGGAGTTGAGAAAATTCCTCCAAAGTAGGCACAAGCTGGTAATTAGGAAATGTGAAGCAGTGGTGTAGGGGGTCAAAGAACTGGAAGAGAACTTTCACCATGTCTTCCTCAGTGTTGGTGTTGACTAAGTTGAGAAGACGACCATGCCTCTCGGTGAATGGAGAATTCTCAGGAATCCTTGAAGCTAGCTCCTTGAGTTGAGGAGGAATTCTAACAAGGTTGACTTGGATGGTTTTCCTGCAAAGTGAATCCATTACCTACAAAACAGGAACAAAGATGAAGATCCAAATCCTTGAAATGGTTAGTGGATGTATATGATGCTTCATGATGTTTATGATGTTATGCACAAGTATATATGTACAAACAAATCACACAAGATCCTATTTTTAGGCTTGCATGGGGTTTCAAAGGTAAGTACCCTCTTGAAGTTTAGTTGGCTCAACTTGTCCTATAAATAGTAATCGGGTTCTAAGGAGCTCGATATCACTGGATTATTTTTTGTGTTCATTGTTTTAGTTTAGCCACTTTACTGGCGACCGAAATATTCCAAGAAAATAACCCTCAATGAGTGTAGTATCGAGTATCTACCAACTTCGGACTGCACCAAAGTCGGTCATCTCACTACCCCTAAAAAGGCCAAGATGGTCAAGTAAAGGTTCTAAAAGTCCATTAGTGCTTCATGACATCACTCAGCGGCCCCGTATTCTCTTTGATTAACTCAAAGGCTACCGGTACCCACAAATATATCGCACTAATATAGCTATTGCTTCAACCATGTCGGTATATCCCACACAATTTCCACAACGTATTGCTATTTACCTATGAATGTTTCCCAAATCCGGGTAGAGGATTTAAACCCAAACAATAGAACCAAATGTAAAGCAATCAAGTCAAGCAGTATAAGCATGTAAAGGTGATCTAAAACCCTAAGGTAACCCCACTTTTATATTATTCCCCAGCAGAGTCGCCAGTTCTGTGATGCGGTGGGAGAACTGACTTGAGGTTTTGCGTTTGTGTTCGCAAATGTCTCGGTTTAGCAAGAGTCGCCACCGACTTTTTATTTTATCCAAGGGAAAGGTCAAAAAGCACAGGAAAGACCTTTGAGATTGTTTTTGGGTTCGGGGGGTATATTATGAAAAGGGAAGGTGCTAGCATCCTTTTCATCTATGGTTTTCCTTGGGCTCTTAGTTACTTATTTTAGATCACTTGCTTTTGCTTTTCAATTGTTTGAAATGGTGATTTGTGTGTGGTTTTGAAAGTATTTTGAAAAGAGGCCTTTGTCTAGGCAACCTTTGTAATGATTCTTGTTTGAATGTATACAAAGGTGTTTGTCTTTTGAAAAATGTTTCATTGTTTGAAAGTTTGTTTTGGGAAAATGTTTTGAAATTATGTTGTGATGTGTTTTTGAAAATAGTAAGGATGTTTGCAAGTTTGATCAAGTAACTAGGAGCATCTACCTACCTACTAAAAAATCTTTCCTACACATTTTTAACCCTTTTACATTGTTGTTTTACCATTGTATTTGGTAAACAACCTTGTGTTTGGATGTTAAACGGGACGGGCGTGGGTCATCGTATGACCACGATAGCAATTGTGCCAAGTATCTAGCAAATTTTCGAGGGACTAGATCATTTTGTATAGGCAACCAAGATAGCGTCATCGAGGGACTATGATCTTTTTGTTTTGATTTTATTTTGCCAAGACACCTAGCATGCATACCATGGCCATTTTTAAGGCAACAAGTGGATGAAACCCTAGGGGTGCTTGTGTGCATTGTGTTGTCATTTTCATGCATTTTTGTCTTGTATTAGGTCAAACTATTTGTTTGATTTTAGATTTTTGCATACAAACCCTAATCTTTCTATCATGGCATATTTGAAAACAATAGAGTGCGTAAAAGTAAATCTACAACTATTACAACATGATTATGGGGAGGGGGATACAAATTTAGATAGGGGGATATTTGCAAGAAAATAAAAGCCCTAAAATTATTACAACCATATTCAACTCATTGTACAAATAAATAAATAGACAATATTTAAATATGCAAATAAATATGAATATTCAAAAGTGTTTTTTGTATTATTTTTATGTATGTAAAAATAAACTATTTAATGTATCAAAAATAAGAAAATAAAAGATTATTTTTATTAAGGGTGGAAACCCTAATTTGTTTTAAGAAAATATATGTATTATAATTATTTATTTATGTACAAGAATATAAAATAAAAATATATACAAAATGTTAAAAAATTAAATGTGTGAGAAAAATATTATTTAAGTATATAAATAATAAAAATAAAAATATATAATATTTTTATAATATTTACAAGTTTTTATTTTAAGAAAATAAAAGTATATTATTTAATAATTATTTCTATGTCCAAAAAAAATAATAAAAAAAATAAAATAAAATGTGAAAATTTAAGAAAATATCTTTAGTGATTTTTTATATTTAGAAAAAATAATAAAAGTCAGAAACTAAAAAAGAAATGAAAAATATGGAAAAATAAGCAAATGGGCCAAGGGGGTGTAAATAGCAAGTGGGGGTGTCAATAGTGGAACAGCCAGGCCCAACCCACATTCATCTTCGTCCCTAACCTCTGAACCAAATAACGCGCGCTTCTTGTTCAAATTGCTAACTCCTGCATTTGTGCTTAAAAACAAAAATTTACAACATGAAAGTTATAGAGCATGACCACACGATTCTAACCATGTAAAAAACTTAATCTAACTCTCAAAAACCAGAGAGAATTTCTCTGGCCCTAATTTCTAACCTAGTTTTTTCAGAAAGTTCATCGTTCAAACTCTCCCAACTCAGTTAACTTAAATGAATTCTATGCATATGTATAGCTCAAGGGCAATGAGGACTACATTTTTTATTCACAAACCTAAGCCTAATGATTCCTAAATAGAGAGATAGAAGTTTGAACTTTACCTGTTTCAGTCAAGCTCGAGTATGGCAATGTAGGGGTCGTGAGTGAGGCCTGAGATACTTGTGAGCTTGCTTGAAGTTCCTTTGAGCTTTCCCAATGCTTAGCTAGCTTTGAACTTGCTTGAATCTCTCTATAGAACTCAACCTGCAAATTCAGAATTCAGAAATGGTGAAGTGTTTAAATGGAGTTACAATGACATGGGAATGGTTGGGATAGCTTAGGTATGTTGTATGGAATGTGTTGGAACTTGTTGCAAGCAAAACACATGAGTGGATTGTGATTTGGAAATCAAAATGCAGAATCTGCCCTGTTTTGACAAGAACTTGTGTTTTGGTGTTTTGGAAGGTTTGAGGACTTGCTAGCTCATATTTCTGGCTTAGGGTATTGTTAAAAGCTTGTTTGAAATGTTTACAAACTTTGGTTTTAACAGATACAAGAGTTGTGGTGATTTTGCAAGTTGACTTTCTTTTGAAGAAAAGGTGATTTTGACAATGATATGGCCTGTACAAGCTAGCTCCAAGCATGCTGATAGTTGGTGTACTTTTTCATAAGTTTGTGGAGTTGGTTTTCTGCAAAGGATTGGGTTCACAACTCAAGAGGAACAACTTGACATAAAGAAAGCTTTATCAAAGTGGCAATGTTGCCTTTTTGCCATTTTTAGATTAATCCTTTGTACAAACTTCTAAAGCTCAGAATAATGCCTTAATCCATTGTATTTGCGTTCAATTTTTTAGTGTGGAAAGGTTTAAGGACCTGTAAACAAGTACAAGCAAGGTTGGGCAGAATTTGCAACTTGTATCATAGTGAAAAATGCCATGGACCAAATTGATATTTTGCCAAATTCAAACCTTCGATTCTCCCTAACCATAAATGATTTTGGAGAGTTCTTGGACATTTTGGAAATCTTGTAACATTCTCTACAATCCATCTTTGAAATGAAATTTGAGATTCTAATTGGAACTATGTGAAAAATTGCCATGAAGATAGGTCAAAATCCTGCCTAAATTAGGGCAAAATTTCACTAAGTTAAAAGTTTCATGGACCCTTGTTCACAAAATCATAACTTGAGATCCAAGCATCTTTTTGGAAAACTTTGTGAATCAAAGTTGTATATTTTGTGTAGTACTACAACTTTCATGTTGGAAGTTTTCTTTGAATCCAATGGCATCATGGTGAAAATTTTGGGCAAAGTTGGGAAAAAATAAGAAAATTTCATAACTTAGAAAATTTCTAAGTTATGAAAATTTTCAATCTTAAACCCTAATTTCCAAAATTAGGTTTCTTGGTGAAAACGTTTCATGTTTTGACACATCTTGATTAAAAATGACCATTGGCACTTGATTTTGACCAAAAAGTCAAAGTTTGACTTTTCAGTGTACAGTTGATTTTTGATCAGTTGACTGGAAAATTCATCTGTCAATCCAATGCAATTGAGATCTTTTGAACCTTGTGAATAGGTAAATTGATGCTATTGAGTCCTTGAATCCATGCTTGAACCCAATTTTCCATTGGCTAGGTGAAAAATCAGTAATTTCCCTTCTGCAGTCAAAACCCTAAAAATGACCATTTTGCCATTTTGATGATCTGATCAAATTTCTTGAGGAGTTGTGGTCCAAACTTGATCAAATGGTTCATATGAGTCTATAATGTTGATGTGGATCAAAAATTATGAGGTTTGACTGTAAATTGGCCACAGTTGACTTTTTCCCCAATACAGTTGATTTCTAGGTCAACTGTCCAATTGACTGGGCAAAAATTTGATTCAAAGCTTGAAACTTGGTATGGGCAATATTATAAGTCCAACATGAAGTATTAAAGTCACATGAGGCATTGTAAGTCCAAAAATCCCTGTGCAAACTCAAACCCTAATTTCAGGTCATCAGTGCAAGGAGATGTCTTGAGCAAAGCAAACCTTAATCTTGTCTGGAGTCCAAAGAGTCTTGTGAAGGGAAATCTTGATAAAATGAGAGGGAAAATTTTGGGGTACAATATATGGTGACGACCTTCCTCACCCCGTCAATGCAGACATAGTGAAAAGATACTACGCATGATCAAAGACCTGCTAGGTCGACTGGCTTAGGCAAAAATAAGGGCTTCCCAGCGAACCAAAAGGGTTCGGGCTAAAATAAGGGATGAAAATATAAAAAAATCTGTACACCCGGCAAGTCGAAAACACGAAAGGGCGGCTTGGGAAAAAAAGGGTATTTCGGTGGATTAAAAACTCGAAAGGGCAATCCAAGAAAAAGTTAGGGATTGAAGCGTATCACTATGTCTTATTGGATCATCTTGCGACCAGACTTCGGTATCGACTATCAAGATCGAACGGCGCCAACCAATCTGATCAACCTTCGGCCAAGTAGCAAAGTTATGAGACGCTTGAAGATATAAAGGCAATAGCAGAGTTGGAACCCAATGGGATTGTTTCACTTAGTTGTTTTTCTTTTACACAAATTGTATAATTTCTATCTTTCGACGGTGTTCTCTTACTAGAGCGTCAGCCTCTTTGTACAAAACGCCTATTACAGACCACTTTCAAAAGTCAATACAAATCATTTTTCACAAGAAACTTCAATTTGTTTTTTCTTTTCTCTGTTTGTTTTGCAAGAACGTCCAATGATTTATTTTTTATATATGCATTTGAAAATGATTGTTGCTCATAAATATTTACATAAGAAACAAAAGACAATTACTCGTAATTCCAAAAACAGGAAAAACAAGAAGTACCAAACCCGGCGGTTCCTCTACCCAGCAGGTATCGGGAGAGAGTCAGCTTGGGAACATAATTGTTGGTGCATACCCTCCCCATAGAGTAAAAACATCCAAAGGCGTTGATGTTGGCTTCCCCGAAATAGGACATAAGTACCCCCATCTGAGGTTCGTAATCGCAGGCGAGTCAATAAATTTCATCCCCCAAGCGGAGTCTATTTCTACATATACAGAAGCTCAATCTCCAACAGAGCTCATCACTGCCAGTGAAGGAATTTCATCCCCAGCTAAGTTTGTTCCTCCAGATCGGCAGGTCTACCAACAGAGTATCTCTTCCCCCAAAGTCTGGCCCCGCATAGTTATTCTCTAACATCTCTTCCCGGAAAAATATTTACAAATCTCCAGCAACTGTCAGGGATTTATTTTCCCAGACGCAAGCATACCCTGACAACATTTCATGAACATACATCATCACACACGCATACATATCATATACAGCATAATCTCATTTATTGTGAGAACATCATCTCACCCTGCATTTCATGCATCACATATAACTAACCCTGATATATTTTCAGGAAAAGACGATTAGCTACAATGAATCCAGCAGTTATACAGATCATATCTACAGACAACTAATGGAAACTCAGCTCCCGAAATCAAATGGGACAGTTAATCTACATTGTCATATTGAAGTGACCCCAGTTCCTCCTGAAGTTTTACACGAACTTATCACAAAGAAACCTTACCCCGGTTCCTCCTGAAGTTTTACACGAACTTATCACAAAGTAACCTTACCCCGGTTCCTCCTGGAGTTTTACACAAACTTATCTCAAAGTAACCTTACCCCGATTCCTCCTAAAGTTTTACACAAGCTTATAACCTTACCCCGGTTCATTTTGAAGTTTTACACGAACTTATCCAAAAGCAGCCTTACCCAGGTTCCTTCTCACAACCCTACTATCCAGGCCTTCATATCGAGATAACCCTACTATCTAGGCTTTCATATCGAAGTAACCCTACTATCCAGGTTCCTTCTCACAGGCCTACTATCCAGGATTTCCTATCAATTAACCCTACTATCCAGGTTCCTTCTCACAGCCCTACTATCCAGGCTTTCATTTCGAAGCAACCCAGCTATCCAGGTTCCTTCTCACAGCCCTACTATCCAGGTCTTCATATCAAAATAACCCTACTATCCAGGCTTTCATATCGAAGTAACCCTACTATCAGGGTTCCTTCTCACAGCCCTACTATCCAGGCTTTCATATCGAAATAACCCTACTATCCAGGTTCCTTCTCACAGCCCTACTATCCAGACATTCATATCAAATTAACTCTACTATCCAGGTTCCTTCTCACATCCCTACTATTTAGGCTTTAATTTCGAAGCAACCCTACTATCCAGGTTCCTTCTCATAACCTTACTATCTAGGTTCCTTTTCTCTTATCTCCAGACGGAAGTCCACAACATTGTAAGACCTGGACCTAATCAAACACGATTGGTTTCACATTTCTCCAGTAAGTCGCGGTGCAGCTTGTACCCTGACCAGATATGCAGTTCACTTATGCTTCCTCAAGCAGGAGTTATTTCCCCAGTAGAGTAACGGATAACTAAATCTCCTAAAATTCTATTTCTCCCAAGACAGATACCAACATTCCTCAATAGATTCCTCCTCAATGACAGGAGCAGGGATTCTCATCAAAGGAATATCTCAAGAAATCAACATCCTCTAGATGGCATCTTTAAGCCCATCTCCGGCGGTACTCAATCACGTCTTGGATGGCATCTTTAAGCCCATCTTTGACAATTATCTAGAAACTTCCAAATGGCATCTATAAGCCCATTCCTGATATCACAAATCAAGTATCCTCAGGTTTAAGAAGATTGAACATGGGAAGCTGTTTTACCCAAAAAATTTCCCTCTCATTTTACTCAATACATACTCCTAAAGGTCCTCAATTTGCTCAAGTTTGCCCAAGAGTTGACCAGACAAACTCCCTCCTAAGGCAATGTGTCTCAAATTAGGGTTTCTACTTTCATCAATATGTGTGGATCACAAAGGCCCCAAATGATTTCCAAGGTCCTAATATGTTCCCAATATTCTACATGTCAAATTTCAAGCCTTGCACAAGAAGTTTGCTCAGTCAACTGCTCAGATGCTAGAGAATCAACTAAACTAGGTAAAAAGTCAATTGTGGCCCACATACAGTCAAACTTCAAGATTTTTGGTCAACATCAACATTTTGAAGTGATATCCATCATTTTATCAAGGGTTGAACATGATTCCTCAGGGAATGCATCAAATTCACCAAAACCCAAAAGTTGCTAAATTAGGGTTTTGTAGGAAAAGTCAACCCAACTTTGACCAAGCATAACTTATTCATACTTTATCAGAAATTTTCTATCCAAGGCTCATTTTGAAGAGTATTCAATTCCCTACAATTCATATTCATCCTACAAGTTCAAAATATGCACTCATCAAAAGATATGAATTTTTACATTATAGGTCCTTTTGAAAAGTCAACAAAAACATCTTTTGGGTCAAAGCTTCTTACATGAACATGGAAGATCCAATTGAGATGAAACCAAAAGAGTTGTTTAGGGGACATCATAATATTTCTAAAAAGTACAATAACACCCTCCTAGGGTCAAAATTGAGAGAGTTGTGCATTGTCAAAATTGGCAATTTTTGGAAAATTATCAAAAGTCAACATTGATCAAATTTTCATTTTTCCCAAAGGGGCCCGTGTTTTCTTGCTTGAAACATGTTTCTAATAGGACCCATGACCCCTGAGCTTTTCCACCTATTATTTTATTGTGTTTATCATTTATTTTGATTTTTATTCATTTAAACCAAAATAAATCAAATTAAATGGTAAAATAATGAAAAAAAATCAAATCTTGGGATTTTTGTGCACATTTGGAGTCTATGTAGAGCTAGCATGATGATCAATTCGTGCAAGACTCATTAGGGTTGGAAAAGATTGGATTGAAGCTTGTTTTAGAAAGATATCATACATGAATCAAATCAAATCACATTTTCATAATTCTCAAAGATATGATACAATTTTATTGACCTAAGTTAGTCTACTATATGTATACAACAATTGCATATCAAAGCACAAGGTTGGGCAGCCGTGGAAAACTAGAAAAAAAACTCAAAAATCTTGATAAAAGTGAGGTTCAGTTTTCAGTATAGAGGACGATTCCAGACCATTCAAAGACCCTAATCACTTCTTGGCCATCTCCTGAAGCCAACAACATCATTTGCAACCCTCAAAATGTCAAGAATCATCGCCTAGACACATCACAGTTTGCTTCCCAAACTCAAATTTGATTTCTATGTTTTACGCATCTTAAATCCATTCTATCCATATATTCTTGTTCATAATCGTGTTTGCAAGCTTTCTGTATCACTTAATTGTACTAACAGTGCATGAATCCATATTTACCATTGTTAGGGTTTAAGGTCACGATTTGTGAATTTCTGGTATAGGAAAAATTGGGCCATGAATGGGGTACCATAATACTCATGAGACCAAGACGAGTTGATTGGTATCATCACAATTAATTTATCATGCTCGTATGAGATTTTTGAATTTTGCAGGGTTGTAGTTACAACAAACTTCTGTAGGTATAAGTCTTTAACCTAAGACGATAGTTGCAATGAAGAAGATGATGCGTGGCAGCCCATGACCGGATGATTTGAATTTCACACGTTTTCTTGGGCATCGTGTGCTTTTTGTATTATATTATATTTCGTTTATATGTATTAACAAAAGAACCAGCAGCACAAATGGTTGAGAGGCACACCTTTGATGCACACGTCCTGGGTTCGATCCCAGGCGTGTGCATTTTGTTATTTTCCTATTTATTTCAGGCAGATCTGGTGTTTCTCATCAAACAAGAATACCATGGACTTATGCCTCATCACCATTGGATGGTACCTTGCCTAGATCAAAGGTCTAAAGATTGCATCCTCATGATGGACCTCGTAAAGGCCAGCTTCATGGGATCTGACGCAAGGAACATGGGCTCAATGCAATTGCGCCTAACAATTCAGCAATGGCACCCCAAATATGGGCCTGCACCCCCTTGGTTTTAATTTCTTTCTTCTTATTTTTTACTATTTTTATTTTTTATTCTTAGTTTAAAAATTAATTCTTTTTCCTAAAATCACCAAAGTCAAGAATTCATAAAATTAGAATTAGGTTTGTTTTTTATTAAATTTATTTTCATTAATTAATTAGATTAATTTGATTTAGGGTAATTTAAATGCTTTTTTTTCAATTAAAATTAATTAGAAAATTTAGATTTGAATTCTTAATTTCTTTTAATTATTTCCTTTTTTCTCAAAAAATATACAAAAATACAAAACAAGTAAATTAGGTTAATTATCTTTTCTTTATTAATTTAATTATTTTCCATAAATTAATTAGTAACTAGGATATTTTCGCAATTTAACTTTATTCCTTATTTATTTAAACAAAAATAACAAAAATGGTTTCTTTCTTTAATTAATTCAGTTAGGTAGCCAAGGGTCAAAACCTGATTTCTCTCGAATTTACAATTGTCGCACGTATTTATTTTTGATTAATTATGTAACTGCTTACTAGTTTGTAATAGTTAAAACTAGGGTTTTATTTACAGCTTTTCCCCCACTTTTGGTTATGTAATTAATCCCCCTCCCCGAAGCCTTGTAATAGCTAGGTTTATTTTCTTGCATTTTTAATTTCCGTAAATATTTAACTGTCTAGATGTATGCTAATAGGATTGTATGAAAAGAATGCTTGAAATTTAAAACGGTAGATCACCTAATGTGCAAAGACTAAATAACTGAAAAAGTCCACATGCACATGTTCACTCCTAGGGTTTGCCTCACTACGGTTGCCTTCGGTAAACAGTCATTAAGCATAGGAAATTTTAGTGGTTGCTCTCCTGTCTAAAAGATCAAATGTCCCATTCAAATGCTGCCTCGGAAATGTTGCCTTGGAAATGTTGCCTCGGAAACGTTGCCTCGAAAAGACCTTAAGACTCTAGGGTTACTACTAAAGTTTTCTAACTATTGCTTTGGTGTTTGTACTTGTCCCTTTCGAATGTCCCTTATAACTCCAACGACGGTGCTACCTACTCCTTAATAGTAGGATAGCGTTGTCTAAAGGAAATAGAATGAGCAATCCTTTTTTTCGAGTAGGTAGAATCTTAGGTACTTGCTCAATGAAAACTTTTCACATAAACACCTTTCAAAACAAATTTTTAAAATAAACTTCGTCACATCCTTGAGGACTGATACAAGGGTTATCACGAAGTAAAAACATTTTCAAGACAAACACGCACAAGCAATTTGAAAAATGAGCAAGTACCTAAGATCCCGTAGATAACTACGAATAGAAGGGGTTCTAACACCTTCCCTTTCTATAATATACTCCCTGTGATCGGTGGAAATAGAACTAACTGTTTTTTAGCTGGTTTCGCGAAATGTCGCGGTAAGCAAGAGTCGCCACCGTCTTTTATGTTCTCCAACATGGAAAGGACAAAAGCACAGCAAAATTCCTTATTCGAGAATGTTTCTCGGTTCGGGAGGTAGATTTATAGAAAGGGAAGGTGTTAGCACCCTTTCTATCCGTGGTTATCCACGGGCTCTTAGGTACTTGCTCTTATGTTTTCAAAATTTGTTTGCTTTTCAAGTGTGTGTGGGTTTTGAAAAAGTTTCGTTTGGAAAACTTCTAAGTAACTCTTGTATCAGTCCTCAAGAGTGTATGAAGTGTTTGTTTGAAAACTTTTTGAAAGTGTGGGGTGTGAAAAGATGTTTTTGTTTGTTTGAAAAGAGCAAATACTTAAGAGATCTACCTACTCTAAGGAATTAAGTTGTGTAAGAGTCCTTTAGATAGTGCTATCCCATCATTGAGAGGTAGGTAGCACCATCGTTGGAGGTGTTCGGGTCAATTCGATTATTAGGGACATGTGGTCACCTAAGCAATGGTAGGACACCTTAGAAGTAACCCTAATGTCCTAGATCCTTTTATCCGAGGCAACCGTTTTGAGGCAACTGGATCTTTTGGACAGAAGGGCGACCTCTAAGACACCCTATACTTGATGACCACGTTCGAGGCAACCAATGAGGCATACCCTAGGAGTGGCATGTGCCTTGTGTGTTGTGTTTCAGTTAAGGTTATCTTGTACATGTTATTTGTGAGCTACGGATTGATTTTATTTACATACATTCTTGCAGACATTGTTAACAGTTAGGAGTGCGGAAAATAAATTGCGGAAAGATAAATTCTAACTATTACAAGGCGCGGGTCTATACATCGCCAAAGACAAAAAAAACTCGTTTTGGTAAATAAATGCGAGAAATTAAATAAAGCGGTAAAGTTCCTATTTAACTATTACATATCTGGAGACAATTACATAAATAATCAAAATAAATAAATGCACGCGAGAATTAAATTGGGAACGTCCTAAGGGTTTTGACCCTTTTGAGAAAGAAATTGAATTTTTTGTCTTTTTTGTGATTAAAACTAATAACTAATTAATTAACTTATTAAAAGAAAATATTTTTGTATTTTTATGTTTTTATGAAATAAAGTAAAAAAGAAATTAAAAAAAATGAAAGTGAAAGACCTAATTCTAAATTAATTTTACTTATAAAAAAAATGTTAAAATTAGACTAATTAAACTAATTTAATTTAATTTACATTTTATTTAAAAAATAAGTTAATAAATAATAAAGTGTTTTTTTTTTTGGTTTTATTGTGAAAAATATTAATTGGTTAATTTTGGTGATAATAATAATAATAATTAAAAAAGTTAATAACTAAATTAGAAAATATAAAAAGGAAAAGAAAAAGAATAAACCAAGGGAGGGGGTCTGGGCCCAATATGGAGGTGGGAATTGGAATCTGAGGTCCATTTGCACAAAGCCATGTTTGACTTCCTGATCAGGTGTGCCAACGTTGACTGGGGACTATTGTGGTCCTTCATCTTTTGTCATCAAATATAGACTCAAGGACACATGGCAACTCAATGCTTGAGGGCATATGGTGGAACGCACTAGCAAGCCTGCACACAATTACATGAAGAAAAATATTATGGAAATTATGGGGGACCTGGGATTCGAACCCAGGTCCCAAGGGATGATTCCTACACGCCTTAGCCAGTTGAGATGTGTGACTTAATTGAAACAATAATAATACACAAATATTATATTAGTAAATCAAATAATCCCCTGTGAAAAAAAAGAAAACGCGCTTATTTCAAACGAGCAAATGAGGAGGGGACGCGTCAGCGTCTTCTTCCTTAGACACTGGCTTTTTACCTGCGGATTTTTATCCGCAGGTGGTTTCATAGGTTTGTCCTAGAATCGTCCCTAGGCCATGAAAATCCATTTCAAAACCATGGTTGACCTCGTCCATGTCCCCCGATCACACTTATACCCTTGGCTGGCCTTGATTTAACCTGAAACAAAAATGCCTAAAACACAAGAAAGTGAAACCTAGAATTGGGCATCACGATTCAGGGCCTAACAATAAAATTGGCTAATGCAATCATGTTGGAAATTAATCAAGGAGTATGAATATGCTAGCTTTTTTGAGAAAAAACGCAAGAATAGAGAATTCCAATTTCATGTTCAGAGACGAGTTTGTGATGACTTACAGTGCTTGATATTGAGCCTCAGGACTTGGCAAAGGTTGCTTTAGCTTCAGGGTGTGGCAAGGAATAGAATCACGTGCTTGCTTTGCTCTGGAAAGGCTTGTAACTAGGTTTTAGAATTCTCACTTTTTGGCCAATTTTTGGTTTTGCTCTTGGCTGTTTCTGCACACACTAGGTCGTGAATGAGGCTTGCAAGGCTTGCATATGTAGTCATGAATGAGAATCAGTCACATTTAAGAGCCTTTAACCATTTCAATTAAGCTTTGGATTTTGTCTTAACCACCATTAAAGGCCTTTCAAAGCTTGTTCAAAATTTGAATTTTCATGCTTAATTCAGCTTGGCACGAATTTGGTAGGTGTATTATGATGTATCAAAGTCATTCAAACCACAAGATATCATTGAATTAATTTTTTTGATTTTATTTGAATTTTATGGATTTATAATGAATTAAATCAAATAAAATTAAATAAAAATAGAAAAATTAATGTTTAATCTTGAAATTGATCATGGGACACGTGGGTGGCATGACAAGGCTGAACCAAGTGGAAAAAGTGGGCCCTTTTTGTCAAAAATTGAAGTTCAAGGATAGTTGACTTTTGCCATTTCACAAAAATTTCCCAACTTTTCCAATGCATATCTTGCTCAATTTTGATCATATGAACATGTTCTTGGACATTTTGGAAAGGTCTTGAAGTCCTCTAACCAATGCCTTTGGTCCCATGTCCTTTTGATTTACCAATATCAAGTTATGGTCTTTGACTTAAAATGCCTTTTTGTTGACTTTTGAAAATGACCTATAATGTTGAAATTGATAACTTTTTGTGAGAGCATTTCTTGGACTTGGAATGTAAAGATGAGTTGTAGGAAATGTCCTCCCCTTAAAAATGAGCATTGGATGTGATTTTTCTGATGAACCATGAAAAAGTTATGCCTTGGTCAAGTTACAGTTGACTTTTCAACTGTCCAAAAATAGAAACTTTTGCATCTTGATGATTTTTGAGCCATTCTTGTGAAATCATGGTCAAGATTTGACCAAATGATGATTGTGGCTTCAAAATAAGATGTTGACCAAAAATTTTGACTTTTGACTGCCAAATGACCATTTTGCCCCTGCAGTTGACTCTGAAGCAATTAGGGTTTTTGACTGTGCAACTTGACCTTGTGAGCCTTGAAACTTGGCATGTAGATGCTTGACAATGTGTATGAGCATATGGGACTTGATTGAGCCCTTGAAAACCTCAACTTCCTTGCAAGAACCAAAACCCTAATTTGACTGGCTTAGGAGGGTGGTTGACTGTGCAACCCTTGAGTAGACTTGAGCAAATTGAGATGATGCTTGTCAAAACTTTGAAGAATATGGGAGGGCAAATTTTGGGGTACAACAGTTGCCCCTGTTCAATCTTCTTAGACCTGAGGATGTAGATTGGCTTGCGTGCCTTTCGTGATCCGAAGGTGGAAGATGATTGAACACTAGAGTGCCCAGAAATTTGCACTCGCATAATAGAATATCAGCAATGTGATGTCGGGAATGGGCTTACAGATGCCATTTGGAAAGATGTTGGATAGGAGGATGGGCTTATAGATGCCATCTGGTTGTGACAGGACCTTGTCGGTAATGGGCTTATAGATGCCATTTGGAAGTGATGGATATGAGGATGGGCTTATAGATGCCATCTGGAGATGCGACAGAATCTTGTCGGCAATGGGCTTATAGATGCCATTTGGAGATTTTCGATCGCGTAAGAGATTCCTTAGCGAGAACTTGCGTACTTGAGAAAGAAAGATAATTTCCTGGCCTGTTACAGTTGTTGATCTTCAAACTCTTCATGCAGATATGCCCTGGCTGGGTACAGGTGTCGAATCTATAATTGGTTGCTCACAGATGTGCCCTGGCTAGATACAGGAATCGAATCTGGAATTAGTCGTCAACAGATATGCCCTGGCTGGATCGAATCTTCAAACTCTTCAGACGTGCCCTGGCTGGATACAGGAATCGAATCTGGAATTAGTCATCTACAGATATGCCCTGGCTGGATACAGGTATCGAATCTCTAAACTCTTCAGATATGCCCTGGCTAGATACAGGAATCGAATCTGGAATTAGTCATCTACAGATATGCCCTGGCTGGATACAGGAATCGAATCTTCAAACTCTTCAGATATGCCCTGGCTGGATACAGGAATCGAATCTGGAATTAGTCGTCAACAGATATACCCTGGCTGGATACAGGAATCGAATCTTCAAACTCTTCAGACATGCACTGGCTGGATACAGGAATCGAATCTGGAATTAGTCATCTACAGATATGCCCTGGCTGGATACAGGTATCGAATCTCTAAACTCTTCAGATATGCCCTGGCTAGATACAGGTATTGAATCTGGAATTACGACAGTTGATAGTAATCATCTCTGGATTGACCTTTTTCCTGAAAAGGCGAAACATCAGTTGTATGCAATGTCACGATGTATGAAATGCATGATGTCATGATGTTCTAAAAAATAAACGAGATTGTGTGTTATGATGCGTATATGCATGTGTCATGTATGTAAGCAAGATGTATGAAATGTGAAATGTCTATGAATGTATTTTTGTCTAGGAAAATAAATCCTTGACGAATGCCGGGAGCTTGAATCCCGGGCTGATTGTTGAAGAGTATAGTTCTTCGTTTCCGCTGGGGAGGATTGCAAGAATACCGGTAGGAGAAGATGACTCCGTTGGTGAATAAACTTGTTGGAGAGATTACTCTGCGGGGAATTACCCTGTGGGAAGAGATACTTCGCTGAGGTTTAATGATAACTCCGTTGGGGATTCTGTTGATGAGCTTTGTTGGGGATTTGATGAACTCCGCTGGGGATAGGAAGAGCTTCGCCGAGGACGATATTTCCGTGGCAATTAGCTGAGGATAACCCAGTTATAAGCTCTGGTGGAGGATAACCTTTGAATAAAGCCTGGGAGACGCGTTCGTGCTCCGCAGGGGATAAGCTTCCAGAATCTACTGGGGATAAGCTTCCAGAGTCTACTGGGGAGGATGATTCAACTCTCCTGGGGATACTTTTGAGACTGTACTGGGAAATGGCTCCACTGGGGTGTCTGTATTCCGCCGGGGAACAATCTTATATCAAGACTTCCGGGGATGCTTGCTTAGGAACATCTGTATACTCCGCTGGGGAATATTGAGATTTTCTGGGGACGCCCAACTTCCTTAAGGTTGACAGTAGACTAACTCTGTTTGGGGAGAGTGTTGCTGACTTGCTAGAGATACTGTGTCTTATCGGGGCTGATGGGAGACCAACTCTACTCGGGGGAGAGTATTGCTGACTCTGTCTTACTCTACGGGGAGTGAAGGTATCCTGGTTACATTCTTCAGCTGAACTTACCTTGGTACCTTGGTGGACAGAGCAAGTATATTGCTTAGACAACTCATAATTGCCCATGTTTCTGATGTCACCTGTAATTAATCCTTTGTTTCGTATGCAAATATTTATGATCAGCAATTAATGTCAAATGCATATATCACAATTGAACATTGGACGTTCCTCGCAAGACAAAACAGAAAAAGGAAAAACAAATGGCAATTTGTATGGAAAAGTGAATTTGTATTGATTTTTGAATTTTCCTGTAAATAGGCGTTTATGTACAAGAGGCTGACGTCCTAGTAAGAGAACGCTGCCGAACAAGAGAGTTTATACAATTTTGAAAAGGAAAACAAAACAGCTATGTGAAAAATAATTCCACTGGGTTCCAACTCTGCTATCGCCTTTATGTCTTCAAGCGTCTCATCACTTTGCTGTTCAGTTGAAGATGAAGCTGATTGATCGATGTCGTCTGAACTTGATAGTTGATACCGAATTCTGGATGCAAGGTGATCCAACGAGACATAGTATCACGCTTATCCCTAACTTTTTCCTGGACCGCCCTTTCGGGTTTTCAGTCCACCGGGATACCCATTTTTTGCCCAAGCCGCCTTTTCAGGTTTTCGACTTGTCGGGTGTACAGATTTTTTTCATTTCATCCCTTATTTTTACCGAACCCTTTTAGTTCGCCGGGAAGCCCTTATTTTTGCCTAGGTGTGTCAACCTAGCGGGTCTTTAATTCATGTGTAGTATCTTTTTACTATGTCTGCATTGGCAGGGTGAGGAAGGTCGTCACCATCCATGGTGGTTAGAATCATAGCTCCTCCTGAGAAGATATGTTTAACCACAAATGGCCCTTCGTATGTGGGGGTCCATTTGCCCTTGGGATCACTTTGAGGAAGAATGATGCACTTGATTACCAGGTCTCTGACTTGATACTCTAGTCGTCTAACTTTCTTGTTAAATGCCCTGATCATCCGTTTTTGGTACGTTTGACCATGACAAATAGCAGTGAGTCTCTTTTCGTCAATTAGATTTAATTGATCAAGCCGAGTCTGGATCCAGTCATCTTCGCTCAAACCTGCATCTTCATTATCCGGAGAGAGGGTATCTGGACTTCAATAGGCAAGACTGCCTCCATGCCATAGACCAAGGAAAAGGGTGTTGCCCCTGTTGATGTCCTTGCTGAGGTACGGTACCCATGAAGAGCAAACGGCAACATCTCGTGCCAATCTTTGTAAGTCACTGTCATCTTCTGCACAATCTTCTTGATATTCTTATTTGCTGCTTCTACAGCCCCATTCATCTTCGGCCGGTAGGGAGAAGAGTTGTGGTGCTGTATCTTGAATTGCTCGCAGAGCTCAGTGATCATCTTGTTGTTAATATTGGTACCATTGTCAGTAATGATCCTCTCAGGTACACCGTATCGACAAATCAGGTTATGCCGAATGAACCGTGCCACAACGTTCTTGGTTACCGTAGCGTAGGAGGCTGCTTCAACCCACTTGGTGAAGTAATCAATCGCTACCAGGATGAAGCGATGCCCATTGGATGTCGTAGGTCTGATCTCGCCGATCATATCAATGCCCCACATTACAAAAGGCCAAGGTGTTGTTAAGACGTTCAGAGGAACTGGAGGAACATGCACCTTATCAGCGTAGATCTGGCATTTATGACATGTCCGAGAATGTTGGTAACAGTCAGCTTCCATTGTGGACCAGAAATATCCTGCCCGGAGGATTTTCTTCGCCATGGTATGTCCACTGGAATGCGTTCCGAAGGTACCTTCATGTAGCTCGGCCATGATCTTTTCTGCTTCAGTCTTATCCACACAACGCAGTAAAGTTGAATCATGGTTTCGCTTGTACAGAATGTCGTTGCTGAGGAAGAATTTTGACGCGAACCTTCTCAGAAACTTCTTGTCATTGACAGATGCACCCTCGGGGTATTCTTGAGCTTCCAAGTACCTCTTCACTTCATGATACCAAGGTTTCTCAACTACCTCTTCAGCCTCAAGATCACAGCAATGTGCAGGTTCATCTAGTTTCCAGATAATGATCCGGGGAGCCTCGTTGTCCCATTTGACTTTGAACATAGAAGACATCGTAGCCAGCGCGTCCGCCAACTGATTCTCCTCTCTTGGGAAGTGTTCAAAAGTTATCTCTTCGAAATAGGGGATCAATGTCAACACATACTCTTTGTAAGGAATAAGATTTGGGTGTTTCGTATCCCACTCGCCTTTGATCTGATTGATCACGAGAGCGGAATCTCCGAAAACACTCAGAAACTTGATCCTTAAGTCAATTGCAGCTTGAAGACCCATGATGCATGCCTCATACTCCGCCATGTTGTTGGTGCAGTTGAAACATAGTCGGGCAGTGAGTGGAGTATGAGTGCCTTTAGGGGATATGATCACGGCACCAATACCGTTACCCAAAGCGTTTGAGGCTCCGTCAAAGTGCATAGACCATCGGGATCCTTCCTCAGGTCCTTCATCCGGTCCAGGTACTTCACAATCAGTCACTACCATGATATCCTCGTCTGGAAATTCAAAGTTCATCGACTGGTAATCGTCCACTGCCTGGTGTGCCAAATGGTTTGCCAATACACTTCCCTTGATTGCTTTCTGAGTCGTGTACTGGATGTCGTATTCTGTCAAGATCATCTGCCATCTTGCTATTCTTCCAGACAGCGCGGGCTTTTCGAAGATATACTTTATTAGATCCATTTTTGAAATCAATAGAGTAGTGTGAGTCAACATATACTGTCTCAGCCGGTGAGCAGCCCATACCAAAGCGCAGCAAGTTTTCTCGAGCAGTGAGTATTGGGTCTCACAGTCGGTAAACTTTTTGCTAAGGTAATAAATAGCGTGCTCTTTTCGGCCAGACTCGTCATGCTGCCCCAGCACACACCCCATTGAGCTGTCAAGTACTGTCAAGTATAAGATTAGAGGTCTCCCTTCAACCGGTGGCATAAGAATGGGTGGTTCTTGGAGATACTCTTTGATTCTTTCGAAAGCGGCCTGACATTCATCATTCCAACGTACTACTTGATCTTTCTTCAGCAGCTTGAAGATTGGTTCACAGGTAGCAGTTAGGTGCGAGATGAATCGGGCAATGTAGTTCAGACGTCCTAGAAAGCCTCTGACTTCTTTCTCTGTCTTGGGAGTTGGCATCTGTTGTACCCCAAAATTTGCCCTCCCATATTCTTCAAGAAATTGCCAAGCCAAGTCACAAAATTCCCCAAGGGTTATGCAGTTCAACTGTCTCCTATACAGTCAAAACTAGGGTTTGTGTTCTGATCAAGAATTGAAAGTTTTCAAAGGCCCAATCGAGTCTCATATGCCTACAAATGTGGTCAAACATCCTCATATCAAGTTTCAAGGCATTCAGCTCAAAATTGCACAGTCAAAACCCTATATTGCACTACAGTCAACTGTAGGGGCAAAATGGTCATTTGGCAGTCAAAAGTTCAAATTTTTGGTCAACATATCATTTTGAAGCCACAAACATCATTTGATCAATGCTTGATCATGATTCTCAAAGTTTGGCTCAGAAATC
Source organism: Vicia faba (assembly GCA_948472305.1). Taxonomy (NCBI): domain Eukaryota; kingdom Viridiplantae; phylum Streptophyta; class Magnoliopsida; order Fabales; family Fabaceae; genus Vicia; species Vicia faba. The sequence goes on along the minus strand of OX451737.1, from coordinate 465,986,500 downwards.
ATCAAAGATGCAAAAGTTGCTATATTTGGACAGCTGAAAAAGTCAACTGAAATTGACCAGGGCATAACTTTCACATGGATTATCAGAAAAATTCCATCCAAAGCTCATTTTGAAGAGAAAGACATTTCCTACAATTCATCTTCATATTCCAAGTCCAAGAAATGCTCTCACAAAAAGTTATCAATTTCAACATTATAGGTCATTTTCAAAAGTCAACAAAAAGGGACTTTAAGTCAAAGGCCATAACTTGAGATTGGTAAATCAAAATGACATGGGACCAAAGGCATTGGTTAAAGGACTCAAAGACCTTTCCAAAATGTCCAAGAACATGTGAAAATCTTAAAAATTGAGCAAGTTATGCCTTGTGGAAGTTGTGAAATTTTTGGGAATTTTGAAAAGTCAACATTGATGCAAATGATCCAAAAATGCAAATGGGCCCATTTTTCTTCCATGATTCATCATTCTAAGCCTATGCACGACCATTAAGCCCAAATGGAAGTATTTTCTCAATTTTTAATTATTTATTTGAATTTATATTAATATTAATTCATTTAAATTATTTAAATATGTGAAAAATATAAGCTTGACCTAAAAAAAATATTTTTATGCACATTCTAAGGTCAATATTTCGTGCACATCCTAATTAGGCAAGATTTGGTTTGATTTGGCATAATTGAACAAAATTGCACATGGAAAAGATATGAAAAAATCTTGAAAAATCAATTTGCAAAAACCATTGAATGAAGAAGATTTGATTGATATTTTTGACCTAAAAGCTTCTATACATATTCAGAATCATAACCCTAAAGCATTTAGACTCCAAGCTGCGCTGAAAACTCCATTGCGACATTGGAAAAATTGCCATAAAACACAAAACTGATTTCAAGGTTAGGGGACGATTCAAGCCTCAATTTCCATTCCATTAGTTTCCTTGGGTAACTCTGAACGTGTACCAATCAAGAACAACAAGCAAAACGCAAAGAAGTGGTATCTATAACTCAAACTGTAAAGCAAAATTCTTGAAATCATATAGCATAATTCAAGCATCTTTTTGCATTTTTCTTTATTGATTCATGCTCATAATGATGTTTCTAAGCTAACCAACGTATTCAATTGTGTTTTTGTGCCACATAGGCGATTTTACCATGTTTGAATATTAGGGTTACAGGTTTTCCAAATTGGGGCTTTCATAATAAAGCAAAATTAGAACTCCAAATGACCACCAATGGACTCAGCGCTTGAAGACGAAGAGATTCCAACCCTCGCGCTCAATTTATGAGCGTCGAGGGTCTATTCGCTATTTTTTGATATATGGGTTTAGGCAACGCAACGAAAACCGTTGCCTATATGTTTTGTTTACAGGGATGGTGGAGAAGACGACTCCGTGGCACGCAGGGATTGGTTGCATTTGAATTTCGCGCGTACCCTCCACTACGCGTTGGTTTTGCCTTTTGTTGTTTATTCATTATAATATATTAATTGACATTTAGTGGCTCAGTTGGCAACACGTGATGCATACAACCTCCAAGACCTGGGTTCAAGTCCCAGGTCTGTACAATTCCTCCATAATATTTTTCAATACAAAATCATATGTAACGCTAACATCCAGGACATACCATATGCCTCAAGATCAAGCATGACACGTCCTCCTGGGGATCAATCCAAAGGCATAGGATGGATGAACACGCTATACTCCCAGTCAACGCATCATACAGGATTCAAAAAGTCCAACGAGGCCAATGCTTAATGGGCCAATGGTCTTGGGTCAACACCTCACAAATTGGGACTACCCCCCCTGGTTTGCCTTCACTATTTTTATTTATTTATTTTTTATTCTTGTTTTAATTGTTATATTTATTTTAATTATTGTTTATTTACTTAATTATTTTTTAACAAAATACAAAAACATCATAAAATCAGCAAAAGGCAAAAAATATAATATTTATTTTCTTTTAATTATTTTTATAAATAAATTAATATGTAAATTATTTAGTTTAATTAGGATTTTGCAATTTTAATTCCTTTCATATTAAATATAAAAATTAGAACTTAGGTTTAACCAACAATTTTCATTCCTTTTAGTTTTTCCTTTCATCATAATGTTATTATTTATTTATTTTTTATCATTAAATTTTGCATATAAATTAACTTAGATTTAAATTAGGTTAAAGCTTAATATTTTTACAATAAACTCAAAAAACATTAGAATTAGGGTTTGATATTTTATTTTAATTTCAATCAATTCTTCTCCTTTTAAATCTTAAAAAATACAAAAAATACCAAAAACATTTAATTTTAAGTTTAAATTCCTTATTAATCTTAATTGTTTGTAAAAGGGTCCAACGCCCGTCGCTTTAATTATTTTGTTTCGCGCATTTTACTTTGTCGCTTATTATAATTATGTACATGTCCCAAAGCCTTGTCATTTCTATTTTTTCGCACTTTTATTGCTTTATTTATTTTCCGCTAAATCGGGTCCGGTTTAATTTTGGCGATGTGGACCCGCGCCATTTGTAATAGTTGTAGATTTATTTTCCCGTAAACTTTATAACTGTTAAAAAGCATGCAAGAATGAATGGCTTAAAATAAAATCAAGCGTAGATCACAACAAACTTGACAAAAGACAAATGCAAATGAAAATAACACACAATTCGCACACACCACCCCTAGGGTACGCCTCACTGTTGCCTTTCGAAAGGTGATCGTCGAGTAGAGGACGTCTTAGTAAGTCCTCATGATCCGGGAACCTGGCATGAGGGTAGCTTCTAAGGTGTCTTCCCATTGCTCCGGTGATCACCACGTCCCGAACCTTCGAATTGACCCGAATAACTCCAATAGTGGTGCTACCTACCTCTCAATGGTGGGATGGCACTACTTTCAAGGACATTTACACAGACGAATTCCTTAGGGTAGGTAGGTTCTCAAGGATACTTGCTCTCTTCAAAAACAAACTGAAATCTTTTCACACCAACACATTTCAAAAGCTTTCAAAGCAAATTTTTCAAACACTCTGACGTACGAGTCGAACTGAAATTTTTCAAAGAAACTTTTTTTAAAACCCACATTGAAAAGCAAGCAAACAATTTTGAAAACACATTGAGCAAGTATCTAAGAGCCCATGGATAACCACAGATAGAAAGGGTGCTAACACCTTCCCTTTCTATAACCTACCTCCCGAACCGAGAGCAATCTCTTTAAAGGAATTTTTATGTGCTTTTGTCCTTTCCACTTGGAGAAAATAAAAGACGGTGGCGACTCTTGCTTCCGCGACATTTCGCGAACCAGCGTTAAACAGTCAGTTCCAGATCCACCGATCACAGAACTGGCGACTCTGCTGGGGACTAAAACTTAAAGTGAGGTTTACCTTAGGGCTAGCTCATAACTATGTTTTCAATTGTTTTCCTTGTGTGCTTTATTATTGTGGGTTGCTTGGGAGTTCTATAGATCCTAAACCCGGATCTGGGGGATACCTTTCTTAGAAAGTAGCAACAAGGCTGTGAGGGAACTGTGCGGGGTATACCGACATGGTTGAAACAGTCTGCTACGTTGATGTGGCACTTTGGTGTGTACCGGTAACCCTTGAGTTCAGTCAAGGAGAGTACGGGGCCTCCGCGTGGTGTCGTGAAGCATCAACAAACCTTAGGAACCTTAATTGAACTATCTTGGCCTCTTTAGGGTAGTGAGATAACTGACTTTGGTGCAGTCCGAGGTTGGTTGATACTCGATACTACGCTCAATTGAGGGTTTCTTTCCTGGAATATTTCGGTCGCCAGTTCAGTGGCTAAATCGAAACGATGAACAATGAAAGCAATCCCGTGATATTGGGAACCTTAGAACCCGGGTACTTTGATTAGGACAGGTTGAACCCACCAACTTCAAGAGGGTACTACCCAGACCCCATGCTGGCCTTAAACCTTAAGGGCTTGTCTTGTGTGCCTTGTGTGCCTTACATGTTTGTCTTTGTAAATATCTGTGGTGTGTTTAAACATAGCATCATGACATCATCCAGCATCATATGCATTGACTAACCATTTCAGGGGTTCGAATTTTCATCTTTGTTCTTGTTTTGTAGGACATGGAAACTGTTCGCAGAAAGACAATTCAGGTCAATCTTGTAAGGATCCCTCCTCAGCTTAAGGAGCTTATATCCAGGATTCCCGAGAACTCTTCATTCAGTGAAAGGCAGGGAAGCCTCATCAGCTTGGTCAACACCAACATTGAGGAAGATATGATAAAAGTCTTGTTCCAATTCTTTGACCCTCTGCATCACTGCTTTACCTTCTTGGACTATCAGTTGGTACCTACATTGGAGGAGTTCTCCCGGCTCCTGAAGATCCCTATCCTTGATCAGCTACCCTTCAACGGTACAGAAAAGGAACCTAAGCTTGAAGAGATTGCTAAAGCCTTGCACCTACAGTCATCTGACCTCAAGGGACATTGGGAAGTCAGAAGTGGTATCAAAGGGTTCTTAGCCAGGTTTCTGTTTGAGAAGGCCCATGAATGTTGGAACTCCCTTGACTTGCAAGCTTTTGAAGAGGTTGTGGCCCTCCTTGTTTATGGTTTGGTGTTGTTCCCTAACCCAGATCAGCTCATTGATATCAGTGCCGTTCAGATCTTTATGTCCAGGAATCCTATACCTACATTGCTGGGGGACATCCTTCACTCATGTTACACTCGAACCATGAGAAAAAGAGGTGTCCTTATGTGTTGCACTCCCCTCATGGGAAGGTGGTTTATTTCGCACCTTCCACAATCAGTCCTGAAGAATAAGCGGGGTTTGAGATGGTCACAACGATTGATGACTCTTACGCATGCAGATATACATTGGTGTCCTAGATCCAGAGGAGATGTCACTATCATTGATCGTTGTGGGGAGTACCCTAATGTTCCTTTACTTGGAATCAGAGGAGGTATTACTTATAGTCCATGCCTGGCTTGGAGACAGTTTGGTTATGCTCGGAGGGACGGTCCTCATGACATGTTAATTCCTGACATAGTTTTTGACTTCGACAACGATACTCAAGGACTTCGCCAGAGATTTATCAGAGCCTGGAGGATGCCTAGTAGGATAGACAGCAAAACACTGGGGCATAGGAACTCCATCCCTTTGGAGCCTTATCTCAAGTGGGTACGAGCCCGCTCTCAGAAGTTAGTCATGCCTTATCCTCACATGCTTCCAGTAATCAAAGAACCTGTCTTGGAAGGGGAAGTGTCTCATGTTATTCAGCACCCTGATATGCCCACATCCTGGGAAGAGATGCAAAAGAGCTGGATCCAGCTTAAGGAGGAAAGGAATTCTCTTGAGACCAGTCTGCATGCCAGTGAAAAGAAGGTCTTGGAGCTCACCCGTCTGTTGCATGAGGAGAGGAACCTCAACACCTACATAGCTCCAAAGAGGATGCGCAGTGTATTTTGGGATTGACTTGATTTTTGTACTTTTTGCCCATGAGGCCTTGATGTATTAAACAATGATTTCTTTAATGATAACGTGTGTTCCTTTTTGTCTACAACAAATTTGGACTTTCGAACCCTTGAATGCATTGCATACGCATTTCATACATCATGTGCATAGCAGGTTTTTTCCCCTTTTCAGGTTGCTTACAGTTCTTCGCTGTTTATTTCAACATCATGAATCCCGGATCTGAATCAACCGAGACATCAATCAAGGCTCTTCAAGTGCAGAATGCACAATTCCAAGAACTAATCAAGGGGCTGGCTAAAGGCCAAGAAGAACTGAAGGCTATGCTCCTGAAGAAGGAGAAGAAGAAGAAGAGAAGAACTGTTCTGTTCAACTCGGGCCGAAGGTTCGGCAATACTCTGCAACATGAAGAGGCTGGTTCTTCTGTTGGCAAGAGTCCTTCTCAGGCAGAAGTAAAGGTTCCTAGTCCGGTCGTCTCCGACAACGAGACAGATTTTGATGAAGAGCAGTACCCTCCTTCAGATGACAGGTACAAACAACTGGAGGACAGGTTGAAGGCTATGGAGGTGCAACAGGCACCTGGGCTGGATTTCGGAGATCTGGGTTTGTCGACTGGTGTGATTATCCCGCATAAATTCAAAGCACCATCCTTCTCAAAGTATGACGGGGCGTCTTGTCCCAAGCTGCACTTAAGGTCCTATGTTCGGAAAATTCAGCCGTACTCTGCGGACAAGAACCTATGGATCCACTTCTTCCAGGAGAGTCTTTCAGGGACTCATCTCGAATGGTTCTATCAGCTGGATGGGACCAAAGTTCGTAACTGGGAGGAGCTGGCTACTGCTTTCTACAAGCAGTATCAGTATAATGCCGACCTTGCCCCCACACGTACCCAACTCCAGGGTATGGCGTTAGGTGCAAGCGAAGGTTTTAAGGAGTACGCTCAGAAGTGGAGAGACCTGGCTGGCAGGGTGCAGCCACCATTGACTGATCGGGAGCTGGTTGACATGTTCTTGGGGACCCTATCTGGGCCGTTTTTCAACCATCTCATTGGGAATTCTTCTGCTAGTTTCGCTGATTTGATCTTGACTGGAGAGAGAATTGAAGCTGGACTGAAATCTGGGAAGATTGCGAAGGGTGCCTCATCTAGTTCAGAAAAGAAACCGTTTAAAAAGGAGTCTAGCGCCGTATATGGTTCCAGGAGATCAGAGAGAAATGAACACTGCCAATCTGTCAGTGCGGTAATGATTGCTAAGCCTGCTGCCACTCCCCGGCCAAACAATACTCAGAAGGTGGAAAGACCCCGGAGAGAATTCTCCCGTTTAAACATGACCTTGTCGCAGATCCTGCCACAGTTGCTCGCAACCAATTTGGTGACTGTCAGGGAGGCTCCAAAGTTTCCAAATACTGCATCTCCCAAGTACAATCCGAATGCTCGTTGTGCTTATCATTCGGAAAGCCCGGGGCACTCTACTGATGACTGCTGGGCGTTGAAGAATAAGGTGCAAGACCTTATCGACGCAAAGGAGATACAATTCGAGGCGCCTGCAAAGCCGAATGTAGTTACTGCCCCTATGCCTCAGCACGGGGTAAATGCTGTTGATGAAGACGTTTATGCTGTTTCCGTGGATGATCTAGCCACTCCTCTAAAGATCGTTAAGAAGAACCTACTGCAGGCCGGTTTATTTCCGGGTTGTAGTGAGGGTTGCCTGTTCTGTGTTGTGTCCCCATCTGGTTGTCCCTTGCTAAAGTTAGGCATCCAAAGCTTAATGGATAGCAAGGAGATTCTATTCAAGAAGTCTGATGTTCGTATGGTTCCAATAGAAGAAGTCTCTGTGGTGACTATCTTCAATAATCCGATCCCGGCTCTCCAGAAGAAGCCCATCCAAATTCTGACTGTTGCACCTGTTACTATCACTGTTCCTGGGCCCCTGCCCTATGTATCTAATAAAGCTGTCCCTTGGCACTATGGGGCAGATGTATATATAAACGGGATTAAACAAGAGCCCAACGCTGGCGCCAGCATCTGTGACATCACTGGCCCGGCCAAAGTTACCCGCAGTGGCAGGCTCTTCTCGCCTGACATTGCGCCACCTGCTGCCCGAAGACCGCTCCTGATAATTCCCACAAGTACACCTATTCCTGTTGCTGACCAAGTTGTTGTTCCTGCTGCTGATCCAATTGTTTCTCCTGCTGCCGAGTCATCCAGCGCTCGGGGCAAGGGAGTTGAAGCTGAGCCTGCCCAGATGGAGGCACCCATACCCATAGCTGCTGAGGCCTCCCCACAAGAGATGGAGGAAATTCTGAAGATCATAAAGAAGAGCGATTTTAACGTTGTGGAACAGCTGGGGCATACGCCCTCCAAGATCTCCATGCTCTCTTTACTGCTGTGCTCCGAGGCCCATGCAAAGGCCCTCATCTCATTCCTCAAGACGGCCCATGTGCCACATGAAACCTCTGCAATCCAGTTCACTGATTGCGTGGCAAGCCTAACGGCAGATAATGGCTTGGGTTTCTCAGATGCTGACTTGACCGCAAAGGGGAGGGACCATAATGATGCTCTGCATGTCTCAATCGAATGCAGGGGCACCACCTTGGCACATGTGTTGGTTGATACTGGGTCATCTTTGAATGTGCTACCCAAGAAGGCTCTGGATCGTCTAGATTGTGAAGGCCTGGATTTGAAACCCAGCAACATCATCGTCAGGGCCTTTGACGGTTCAAAGAGGATGGTCCATGGAGAAGTTGACATTCCGATTCGGGTAGGCTCTCAGGTGTTCGACTCCACTTTTTATGTAATGGACATCCGTCCATCTTACTCTTGTCTGCTGGGTCGACCCTGGATACATAAGGCTGGGGCAGTGACCTCTACCTTGCATCAAAAGCTGAAGTACCCCGTCAGAGGGAAGATTGTCACCGTGCAAGGAGAGGAAGAATATATGGTGAGCCACCTGAACTCCTTCAGGTACATTGAGATGGATGGGGAGTTTATTGAGACCCCCTTTCAGCATTTCGAGGAGGTGTTCCCAATTGCAGCAGAAACAACAGAAGCAGGCGGTCCTTTGAAGATGGCCTCTCTGAAGGATGCCAGGGCTGTGGTGCAGAAGGGTGAATGTGCCGACTGGGGCAGACTTCCAGACTTCACTCAGAAGACTGATAAACTTGGGCTGGGTTTTACCTCAGAAGGTCAGAGAGCTATGAGGAAAGCAAAGATCGGAAGGCCTCCGGTATTTATTAAAAGCTCAGAAGTGAATGCTGTTGGGGAGGATCATGAAGTAGACGAAGCAGAATTCAACAGCTGGATTTATCCGACGACCAAAGACGGATTGAACAATTGGAGTGCAAAGGACCATACCCCTGTTACCTTTGTGACGCAGTAATAAATTTCTTTGTTTCGTTATATTTTGTAATAAACAATGATAAACTCTATGGCCCGGTGTCTTACCCGAGGCACCGTGGTTCTATTTGTGAGGGCATACAAACTGTCATTTTATACATCATGAATGAAAATTTTGGACGTTTTTCGCATTGCAAATATTGTGTTCCTTTTCTATCTTTCCTTTCCTTTACATAATTTTCAAAACAGCTGTATTTACACACACACTCACTCATACAGGTTCCAATCCACTCTGGATCTCACTGATAACAACTCTGCTAATGCCAGTTATGACTTCGAAAATCCGATCAACTTAGCCGAAGACGAAGGTGAAGATGATTGCGAAGTGCCTGGCGAGCTCGCAAGGCTGTTACTTCAGGAAGAGAGGGCAATTCAACCCCATGAAGAGCCAGTGGAAACCATAAACCTGGGTACTGAGGCAGACAGAAAAGAGGTAAAGATTGGTGCCAACCTAGAGCTCAGCGTGAAGCAACGGTTAACCAAGATGTTACATGACTATATGGAGATCTTTGCCTGGTCCTACGAAGACATGCCCGGGTTGGATACCGATATTGTTGTCCATCATTTGCCGACTAGGGAAGACTGCCCTCCAGTTAAACAAAAGGTTCGTCGGATGCGTCCAGAGATGTCCGAGAAGATTAAAGCCGAAGTCATGAAACAGTTTGATGCCGGTTTCCTCGCAGTGACTTCTTACCCTCAGTGGGTTGCTAACGTGGTGTCGGTACCTAAAAAGGACGGTAAGGTCAGAATGTGTGTTGATTATAGGGATCTGAACAGGGCCAGCCCCAAGGATGATTTCCCCTTACCTCACATTGATGTCCTTGTTGATAATACAGCTCAGCATAAGGTATTCTCTTTCATGGATGGCTTTTCAGGCTACAATCAGATCAAGATGGCACCTGAAGACATGGAAAAGACTACATTTGTTACTCAGTGGGGCACCTTCTGCTACAAGGTCATGCCGTTCGGATTAAAGAATGCTGGGGCAACCTACCAACGTGCCATGGTTGCCTTATTTCATGATATGATCCATCATGAGATAGAAGTGTATGTTGACGACATGATTGCTAGGTCCCAGACTGAGGAAGAGCATCTAGATCATCTGCAGAAGTTATTTGACCGATTGAAACTGTACAAGCTAAGATTGAACCCTAACAAGTGCACTTTCGGGGTAAGATCTGGGAAGTTGCTAGGCTTCGTGGTCAGTGATAAAGGTATTCAAGTAGACCCTGCTAAGGTCAAAGCTATTCAAGAGATGCCAGTCCCCAAGACAGAGAAGGAAGTCAGAGGCTTTTTAGGACGCCTGAATTACATCGCTCGATTCATCTCTCATCTGACTGCTACCTGTGAGCCAATCTTCAAGCTGCTGAAGAAAGATCAGGTAGTACGTTGGAACGATGAATGTCAGGCTGCCTTCGACAGAATTAAAGAGTATCTCCAAGAACCACCTATCCTTATGCCACCGGTTGAAGGGAGACCTCTGATACTATACCTGACAGTGCTGGACAACTCAATGGGGTGTGTGCTGGGACAGCATGACGAGTCTGGCCGAAAAGAGCATGCCATTTATTACCTTAGCAAAAAGTTTACCGACTGTGAGACCCGATACTCACTGCTTGAGAAAACTTGCTGCGCTTTGGTATGGGCTGCTCGCCGGCTGAGACAGTATATGCTGACTCACACTACCTTATTGATCTCAAAAATGGATCCTATAAAGTACATATTCGAAAAGCCTGCTCTGTCTGGGAGAATTGCAAGATGGCAAATGATCTTGACGGAATACGACATTCAATACACAACCCAGAAAGCCATCAAAGGGAGTGTATTGGCAGACCACTTAGCTCATCAAGCTGTAGATGACTATCAATCAATGAACTTCGAGTTTCCGGATGAAAGCATTATGATTGTAACTGATTGTGAAGTACCTGGACCGGATGAAGGACCTGAACCAGGATCCCGATGGTCTATGCACTTTGACGGAGCTTCTAACGCTTTGGGAAATGGTATCGGCGCCATAATCATATCTCCACAAGGTACTCATACTCCACTCACTGCCCGGCTGTGTTTCAACTGTACCAACAACATGGCGGAGTATGAGGCGTGTATCATGGGTCTTCAAGCAGCGATCGACTTAAGGATCAAATTTCTAAGTGTCTTCGGAGATTCCGCTCTCGTGATCAATCAGATTAAAGGAGAGTGGGATACGAAACATCCAAACTTGATTCCTTACAGAGAATGTGTGTTGACCCTGATTCCCCACTTCACAGAGATAACCTTCGAGCACTTTCCAAGAGAAGAGAATCAGTTAGCGGACGCGTTAGCTACAATGTCTTCAATGTTCAAGGTCAAATGGGATAATGAGGCTCCCCGGATTATCATCTGGAAACTGGACGAACCGGCATACTGTTGTGATCTCGAAACTGAATTGGTAACTGAGAAGCCTTGGTACCACGAAGTGAAAAAATATCTGGAAACTCAGGAATACCCCGAAGGTGCGTCTGTCAATGATAAGAAATTTCTGAGGAGGTTCGCAGCCAAGTTCTTCCTAAGCAACGGCATCTTGTACAAGAGAAACCATGATTCAACCTTACTGCGTTGTGTGGACAAAACTGAAGCAGAACGAATCATGGAAGAGCTACATGACGGGACCTTTGGTACACACTCCAGTGGACACACCATGGCTAAGAAAATCCTACGGGCAGGATATTATTGGTCCACAATGGAAGCTGACTGCTACCAACACTCCAGGACATGTCACAAGTGCCAGATTTATGCAGACAAGGTGCATGTTCCTCCGGTTCCCCTGAATGTTCTGACTGCGCCTTGGCCGTTTGCAATGTGGGGTATAGACATGATCGGCGAGATAAAACCTACGGCATCCAATGGACATCGCTTCATCCTAGTGGCGATTGACTATTTCACAAAGTGGGTTGAGGCAGCATCCTATGCTACAGTAACCAAGACTGTTGTGGCACGGTTCATTCGGCACAACCTGATCTGTCGGTACGGCGTCCCTGAGCGGATTATCACAGACAACGGTACCAATCTGAACAACAAGATGATTGCTGAGCTTTGCGAACAGTTCAAGATACAGCACCACAATTCTTCTCCTTACATACCGAAGATGAATGGGGCTGTAGAAGCAGCTAACAAAAACATCAAGAAGATCGTGCAAAAGATGACAGTGACTTACAAAGATTGGCACGAGATGTTACCGTTCGCTCTACATGGGTACCGTACCTCAGCTAGGACGTCAACTGGGGCAACTCCTTTCTCTCTGGTTTATGGCACGGAGGCAGTCTTACCGATTGAAGTACAAATTCCCTCTCTCCGGATAATGAAGGACGCAAATCTAGACGAAGATGATTGGATCCAGACACGACTTGATCAACTCAACCTCGTTGACGAAAAGAGACTTGCTGCTATCTGTCATGGTCAGACGTATCAGAAACGGATGATCAGGGCATTTAACAAAAAGGTCAGGCCGCAGGAATATCAAGTTGGGGATCTGGTTATCAAGAGAATCATCCTTCCTCAGAGTGATCCAAGGGGTAAATGGACCCCTACGTATGAAGGGCCATTTGTGGTTAAGCATGTGTTCTCAGGAGGAGCAATGATCTTAACCAACATGGATGGTGACGACCTTCCTCACCCCGCCAATGCAGACATAGTTAAAAAATACTACGCATGAAAAAGACCCGCTAGGCTGACACGCCTAGGCAAAAATTAGGGCTTCCCGTCGAACCAAAAGGGTTCGGGCAAAATGAAGGGATGAAAATAAAAAATCTGTACACCCGGCAAGTCGAAAACCTGAAAAGCGGCTTGGGCAAAAATGGGTATCCCGGTGGACTGAAAACCCGAAAGGGCGGTCCAGGCAAAAATTAGGGATAAAAGCGTAATACTATGTCTCATTGGATCACTTTGCATCCAGAATCCGGTATCTGCATCAAGCTCAAACGGCATCGATCAGTCAGCTTCACCTTCAACCAAGGTCATCAAGTGATGAGACGCTCGGAGTTATAAAGGCAATAGCAGAGTTGAAACCCAGTGGATCATTCATCTTTCACACAGCTGTTTTATTTTCTTTTGTACAAAACTTGTATAAACTCTTTTGATCGGCGGCGTACCTCTTACTAGGACGTCAGCCTCTTGTATACAAAACGCCTATTCAGGCTATTCAAAGTCAATACAAATATATTTTCAGTTAAACGTGCCAAGTGTTTTTCTTTTTTCTGTTTTGTTTTGCAAAGAACGTCCAAGGTTCAATTTGTGATATATGCATTGACAATAATTTGCTAACTCATAAATATTTGCATACGAAACAAAGGAATTAGTTGCAGGTGACACTAGAAACAGGGGCAATAAAGAGTTGTCTAAACAATCCAATTGCTCTATCCTCCAAGGTACCAAGGTAGGTTCAGCTAAAGAACACGACCAGTACATATTAGCTCCCCCAGAGAGTGGTTCAGTAAAATAGTACATTCTTCTCCAAGCAGATCATCAAATATCAAGGAAATTGAGTATCCTCCAGCCGATCTCAAACATTCCCCAGCAGCAATACATATATTCTTAACAAGCATCCCCGGAAGTCTTGGTCTAAAGATTGTTCCCCGGCGGCATACCAACATTCAAAGGAATCACTCCCCCGCAGTCCAAAACCCCCCAGAAGAGTCCAATCCAGTTTCCCCAGGAAAGTTGGAATTCATCTCCCCAAGCAGTAAGCTTATCCCCAGTAGATTCTGGAAGCTTATCCCCTAGCAGAGCACGAACGCGTCGTCCGGCTTGATTTAAAGAGTTATTTCCTTAACGGGATATAACTGGGTTATCCTCAGCCAAAAGCCACGGAAAGGTCGTCGTCAGCATAGTTCTTTCCTATCCCCAGCGAAGTCCATCAACACTTCCAACAACAAGACATCCTCAGCAAATAATTATCTACATTCAGCAAAGCATCTCTATCCCCACAGAGTATTGCTTCCCAGCATGGTCGCTAGAGTATCTTTTCTCCCCGCAGAATTATTCATTCGCCAAGTTTAGTCCCCAACGGAGTTATCTTCTCCTACCGGTATTCTTGCAACTGTCATCCCCAACGGAAGCAAAATCTATCCTTCAATATCAGCCCAGGATACGACTTCCCGGCACCCGTCAAGGATTTACTTTCCTAGACGAAAACATACATAAAACATCACATACATCATTATAGCATGCATAACGCATTGCATCATACAAGTCTCATTTATATCGAGAGCATCATTGCTTGATCCATATCATGCATTGCATGTGACTGACTTTTACCTTTCAGGAAAGATGCAGTTTAAAGTCTCAATCACATTTCAAAACCTAGACCGGTTCAGTTAAATCGACCCTAAGATTTTCCTGATGCTTATCCAGTCAAAGGCCTTCTCTGGTTCAGTCAGATCGACCCTAAGATCTCCCTGATGCTTATCCAGTTGAAGATGTTTCAAGACCTTGTCCGGTTTAGTTAAATCGACCCTAAGATTTTTCTGATGCTTATCCAGTCAAAGGCCTTCTCTGGTTCAGTCAGATCGACCCTAAGATCTCCCTGATGCTTATCCAGTTGAAGATATTCCAAGACCTTGACCGGTTCAGTTAAATCGATCCTAAGATTTTCCTGATGCTTATCCAGTCAAAGGCCTTCTCTGGTTCAGTCAGATCGACCCTAAGATCTCCCTGATGCTTATCCAGTTGAAGATATTTCAAGACCTTGTCCGGTTCAGTTAAATCGATCCCAAGATTTTCCTGATGCTTATCCAGTCAAAGGCCTTCTCTGGTTCAGTCAGATCGACCCTAAGATCTCCCTGATGCTTATCCAGTTGAAGATGTTTCAAGACCTTGTCCGGTTCAGTTAAATCGACCCTAAGATTTTCCTGATGCTTATCCAGTCAAAGGCCTTCTCTGGTTCAGTCAGATCGACCCTAAGATCTCCCTGATGCTTATCCAGTTGAAGATATTCCAAGACCTTGTCCGGTTCAGTTAAATCAACCCTAAGATTTTCCTGATGCTTATCCAGTCAAAGGCCTCCTCTGGTTCAGTCAGATCGACCCTAAGATCTCCCTGATTCTTATCCCAGTAGAAGACACCCAAGATTTTTCTCAACAAGCGTTGTTGAAGTTAAAGTCGCCCAAGGTTCTCTTACCATCCATGCTAAAGCAGAAACCATCCCTGGTTCATTCATCAGCGTTTGAAGCTCCAGACTCAGCTCCTGTAACCAGTCAGGATACATCTATACCAAGCATCTAAAATCAGCTCCTGCAACGTGTCAGGTACTCATTTTCTCTTTTGCAGGTATGCAGGTTCTCGCTAAGGAATCTCCTACGCGATCAACATCCAGATGGCATCTATAAGCCCATCATCCTATCCAGCAATCTCCAAATGGCATCTATAAGCCCATTCCACCATCATTGCCACTATGTGAGCGCAAATTTCTGGGCACTCTAGTGTCCAATCATCTTTTACCATCGGATTACGAAAGGCACGTCAGCCAATCTGCATCCTCAGGTCTAAGAAAATTGAACAGGGGCAACTGTTGTACCCCAAAATTTGCCCTCCCATATTCTTCAAGAAATTGCCAAGCCAAGTCACAAAATTCCCCAAGGGTTATGCAGTTCAACTGTCTCCTATACAGTCAAAACTAGGGTTTGTGTTCTGATCAAGAATTGAAAGTTTTCAAAGGCCCAATCGAGTCTCATATGCCTACAAATGTGGTCAAACATCCTCATATCAAGTTTCAAGGCATTCAGCTCAAAATTGCACAGTCAAAACCCTAGATTGCACTATAGTCAACTGTAGGGGCAAAATGGTCATTTGGCAGTCAAAAGTTCAAATTTTTGGTCAACATATCATTTTGAAGCCACAAACATCATTTGATCAATGCTTGATCATGATTCTCAAAGTTTGGCTCAGAAATCATCAAAGATGCAAAAGTTGCTATATTTGGACAGCTGAAAAAGTCAACTGAAATTGACCAGGGCATAACTTTCACATGGATTATCAGAAAAATTCCATCCAAAGCTCATTTTGAAGAGAAAGACATTTCCTACAATTCATCTTCATATTCCAAGTCCAAGAAATGCTCTCACAAAAAGTTATCAATTTCAACATTATAGGTCATTTTCAAAAGTCAACAAAAAGGGACTTTAAGTCAAAGGCCATAACTTGAGATTGGTAAATCAAAATGACATGGGACCAAAGGCATTGGTTAAAGGACTCAAAGACCTTTCCAAAATGTCCAAGAACATGTGAAAAGCTTAAAAATTGAGCAAGTTATGCCTTGTGGAAGTTGTGAAATTTTTGGGAATTTTGAAAAGTCAACATTGATGCAAATGATCCAAAAATGCAAATGGGCCCATTTTTCTTCCATGATTCATCATTCTAAGCCTATGCACGACCATTAAGCCCAAATGGAAGTATTTTCTCAATTTTTAATTATTTATTTGAATTTATATTAATATTAATTCATTTAAATTATTTAAATATGTGAAAAATATAAGCTTGACCTAAAAAAAATCTTTTTATGCACATTCTAAGGTCAATATTTCGTGCACATCCTAATTAGGCAAGATTTGGTTTGATTTGGCATAATTGAACAAAATTGCACATGGAAAAGATATGAAAAAATCTTGAAAAATCAATTTGCAAAAACCATTGAATGAAGAAGATTTGATTGATATTTTTGACCTAAAAGCTTCTATACATATTCAGAATCATAACCCTAAAGCATTTAGACTCCAAGCTGCGCTGAAAACTCCATTGCGACATTGGAAAAATTGCCATAAAACACAAAACTGATTTCAAGGTTAGGGGACGATTCAAGCCTCAATTTCCATTCCATTAGTTTCCTTGGGTAACTCTGAACGTGTACCAATCAAGAACAACAAGCAAAACGCAAAGAAGTGGTATCTATAACTCAAACTGTAAAGCAAAATTCTTGAAATCATATAGCATAATTCAAGCATCTTTTTGCATTTTTCTTTATTGATTCATGCTCATAATGATGTTTCTAAGCTAACCAACGTATTCAATTGTGTTTTTGTGCCACATAGGCGATTTTACCATGTTTGAATATTAGGGTTACAGGTTTTCCAAATTGGGGCTTTCATAATAAAGCAAAATTAGAACTCCAAATGACCACCAATGGACTCAGCGCTTGAAGACGAAGAGATTCCAACCCTCGCGCTCAATTTATGAGCGTCGAGGGTCTATTCGCTATTTTTTGATATATGGGTTTAGGCAACGCAACGAAAACCGTTGCCTATATGTTTTGTTTACAGGGATGGTGGAGAAGACGACTCCGTGGCACGCAGGGATTGGTTGCATTTGAATTTCGCGCGTACCCTCCACTACGCGTTGGTTTTGCCTTTTGTTGTTTATTCATTATAATATATTAATTGACATTTAGTGGCTCAGTTGGCAACACGTGATGCATACAACCTCCAAGACCTGGGTTCAAGTCCCAGGTCTGTACAATTCCTCCATAATATTTTTCAATACAAAATCATATGTAACGCTAACATCCAGGACATACCATATGCCTCAAGATCAAGCATGACACATCCTCCTGGGGATCAATCCAAAGGCATAGGATGGATGAACACGCTATACTCCCAGTCAACGCATCATACAGGATTCAAAAAGTCCAACGAGGCCAATGCTTAATGGGCCAATGTTCTTGGGTCAACACCTCACAAATTGGGACTACCCCCCCCCCCCTGGTTTGCCTTCACTATTTTTATTTATTTATTTTTTATTCTTGTTTTAATTGTTATATTTATTTTAATTATTGTTTATTTACTTAATTATTTTTTAACAAAATACAAAAACATCATAAAATCAGCAAAAGGCAAAAAATATAATATTTATTTTCTTTTAATTATTTTTATAAATAAATTAATATGTAAATTATTTAGTTTAATTAGGATTTTGCAATTTTAATTCCTTTCATATTAAATATAAAAATTAGAACTTAGGTTTAACCAACAATTTTCATTCCTTTTAGTTTTTGCTTTCATCATAATGTTATTATTTATTTATTTTTTATCATTAAATTTTGCATATAAATTAACTTAGATTTAAATTAGGTTAAAGCTTAATATTTTTACAATAAACTCAAAAAACATTAGAATTAGGGTTTGATATTTTATTTTAATTTCAATCAATTCTTCTCCTTTTAAATCTTAAAAAATACAAAAAATACCAAAAACATTTAATTTTAAGTTTAAATTCCTTATTAATCTTAATTGTTTGTAAAAGGGTCCAACGCCCGTCGCTTTAATTATTTTGTTTCGCGCATTTTACTTTGTCGCTTATTATAATTATGTACATGTCCCAAAGCCTTGTAATTTCTATTTTTTCGCACTTTTATTGCTTTATTTATTTTCCGCTAAATCGGGTCCGGTTTAATTTTGGCGATGTGGACCCGCGCCATTTGTAATAGTTGTAGATTTATTTTCCCGTAAACTTTATAACTGTTAAAAAGCATGCAAGAATGAATGGCTTAAAATAAAATCAAGCGTAGATCACAACAAACTTGACAAAAGACAAATGCAAATGAAAATAACACACAATTCGCACACACCACCCCTAGGGTACGCCTCACTGTTGCCTTTCGAAAGGTGATCGTCGAGTAGAGGACGTCTTAGTAAGTCCTCATGATCCGGGAACCTGGCATGAGGGTAGCTTCTAAGGTGTCTTCCCATTGCTCCGGTGATCACCACGTCCCGAACCTTCGAATTGACCCGAATAACTCCAATAGTGGTGCTACCTACCTCTCAATGGTGGGATGGCACTACTTTCAAGGACATTTACACAGACGAATTCCTTAGGGTAGGTAGGTTCTCAAGGATACTTGCTCTCTTCAAAAACAAACTGAAATCTTTTCACACCAACACATTTCAAAAGCTTTCAAAGCAAATTTTTCAAACACTCTGACGTACGAGTCGAACTGAAATTTTTCAAAGAAACTTTTTTTAAAACCCACATTGAAAAGCAAGCAAACAATTTTGAAAACACATTGAGCAAGTATCTAAGAGCCCATGGATAACCACGGATAGAAAGGGTGCTAACACCTTCCCTTTCTATAACCTACCTCCCGAACCGAGAGCAATCTCTTTAAAGGAATTTTTCTGTGCTTTTGTCCTTTCCACTTGGAGAAAATAAAAGACGGTGGCGACTCTTGCTTCCGCGACATTTCGCGAACCAGCGTTAAACAGTCAGTTCCAGATCCACCGATCACAGCATCCTTTGTATGGCTTTCACTTTGGCAGGGTCCACTTGAATACCTTTGTCACTTACGACGAAGCCTAGCAATTTTCCAGATCTCACCCCAAATGTGCACTTGTTTGGGTTCAACCTCAGCTTGTACAACTTCAGACGGTCAAACAGCTTCTGTAGATGATCAAGGTGTTCCTCCTTAGTTTGGGACCTTGCAATCATATCATCGACATAGACTTCAATCTCATGATGGATCATGTCATGAAATAAAGCAACCATGGCACGTTGGTAGGTTGCCCCAGCATTTTTCAACCCAAAAGGCATGACCTTGTAGCAAAAGGTGCCCCACTGAGTAACAAAGGTGGTTTTCTCCATGTCTTCAGGAGCCATCTTGATTTGATTATATCCGGAGAAACCATCCATGAAGGAGAATACCTTATGCTGAGCAGCATTGTCAACCAGAACGTCGATATGAGGCAGAGGGAAATCATCCTTAGGGCTCGCCCTGTTCAAATCCCTGTAATCAACACACATTCGGACCTTACCATCTTTTTTCGGCACCGGAACCACGTTGGCAACCCACTGAGGGTAAGAAGTTACTGCTAGAAACCCGGCATCAAATTGTTTCATAACCTCAGCTTTGATTTTCTCGGACATCTCTGGACGCATACGGCAGACCTTCTGTTTTACCGGAGGGCATTCTTCCTTGGTAGGCAGGTGATGAACCACAATGTCGGTATCCAACCCAGGCATGTCTTCGTAAGACCAGGCGAAGATTTCCACATAGTCATGCAGCATCTGAATCAACCGTTGTTTCACACTGAGCTCCAGATTGGCACCAATCTTGACTTCCTTTCTGTCTGTCTCAGTACCCAGATTTACCGTTTCCACTGGCTCTTCATGTGGCTGAATGGCCCTCTCTTCCTGGAGTAGCAGTCTTGCAAGCTCACCAGGAACTTCGCAATCATCTTCACCTTCGTCTTCGGCTAAGTTGATCGGATTTTCGAAGTCATAACTAGCAGTAGCCGAGTCGTTACCAGTGAGATCTAGAGTGGATTGGAACCTGTATAAGTGAGTGTGTGTAAATATAGCTGTTTTGCAATATATAAAGAAAGAAAGGGAGCGCAAGATTTGAAATGTAAAAAATGCCCAATGCTTTTATTCATGATATATGAAAGTGACAAATAACAAGCCCTTACAAATGAAGCCACGGTGCCCCGGGTAAGACACCGGGCCATAGAGTTTAGTAATTTTGTTCGTTACAATTTCAAAACAAAAGAGTTTATTACTGAGTGACAAAAGTAATAGGTATGAAATCTTTTGCAGTCCAGTTGCTTGGTCCACCGTTGGTCGTTGGGTAGATCCAGCTGTCAAATTCGGATTCCTCCACATCGTCTTCAATAGCATTCACTCCCGGGTTGGTGATGAGCACAGGAGGTCTTCCAATTCTTGCTTTACGCACAGCCCTCTGAGCCTCGGCAGTGAAACCCAAGCCAAATTTGTCATTCTTTGGAGTGAAATCAGGAAGTCTGCCCCAGTTTTCACATTCACCCTTCTCAATCACAGCCCGGGCATCCTTCAAGGAAGCCATCTTCAACGGAGAATCTTCTTCAGTCACAGTTTCCGCTGCTGCCAATGTTTGTGGCACCTCTTCAAAATGTTGAAAGGGGGTCTCAATGAACTCCCCATCCATTTCTACGTACCTGAACGAGTTGAGGTGGCTGACCATGTATTCCTCTTCCCCTTGCACTGTTACGATCTTCCCTCTGACCGGGTATTTCAACTTCTGATGCAATGTGGAGGTCACAGCTCCAGCCTTGTGGATCCATGGACGACCCAGTAAACAAGAATAGGATGGACGAATGTCCATCACATAGAATGTTGAATCAAAGACCTGCGAACCAACCCTGATTGGAATGTCAACTTCTCCATGCACCATCCTTTTGGACCCGTCAAAGGCCCGGACAACAATGTTACTTGGCTTGAGCTCTAAACCCTCACAATCCAGCCTGTCTAGAGCTTTCTTGGGTAGTACATTTAATGGAGAGCCAGTGTCAACCAGCACGTGGGCAAGAGTAGTGCCCCTGCATTCAATGGAGACATGCAGGGCATCATTATGGTTCTTTCCCTTGGCAGTCAGGTCGGCGTTAGAGAAACCCAACCCATTATCAGCAGTCAAGTTGGCCACACAATCAGTAAATTGATCAGCAGACGTTTCTTGTGGCACGTGGGCCGTCTTCAGGAAGGAGATCAGAGCCTTGGCGTGGGCCTCTGAACACAACAATAGTGATAGCATAGAGATCTTAGAGGGGGTGTGCCCCAGCTGCTCAACGACGTTGAAATCACTTTTCTTGATAATTTTGAGGATCTCTTCCATCTCTTGCTTGGAAGCTTCAACATTGGTCTTCAGCGCCTCCGTCCGAGCAGGCACATCAGTAGCAATCCCCTTGCCCCGAGTGTCAGATGACTCGGCATTAGGGGTAGAAACAGGAACTTGGTCAGGAGGGGAAGTGGGAACACTGGCAGGTGTGATGATAAGAGGTCTTTGAATTGCTGGAGGTGCAATGTCTGGTGAGAACACTCTTCCACTGCGAGTGACCTTGGCAGGCCTGGTGATGTTGCTGATACCAGTACTAGTATCGAACTCTTGTTTCACTCCCAGAATATAAACATCCGCCCCATAGTGCCACGGGACAGCTTTGTCAGACTTGTAGGGGATGGGCCCCGGAACAGTAATGATGATAGGAGCAATCTTGTGAACAGGCATGACTTTGACAGGCTTCTTTGAGGGAGCCTTAGGAGGGTTGTTGAAAATGGTGACAATAGAAACTTCTTCGGTACGGACAACAACCTTCTTGAACAAGATTTCTTTGCTATCCATCAGGTTTTGGACGCCTGACTTCAAGAAAGGACAACCAGCAGGTGAAACAGCACATAGATGGCAACCTTTACTACATCCCGGAAATAAACTGGCTAGCAACAGGTTCCTCTTGATGGTCAACAGAGGAGTAGCAATATCATCCACAGAAGCTACATACAGATCCTCTTCTACAACATTCACTCCATGCTGGGGCATGGGAGCAGTCATAACATTGGGCCTTTCGGGCGCCTCGAACTGTATTTCCTTAGCATCAATAAGGTCCTGAACCTTATTCCTTAGAGCCCAACAATCATCAGTAGAATGCCCCGGGCTATCAGAGTGATAAGCGCAGCGGGCGTTGGGGTTGTACTTCGGAGATGTTGTGTTTACCACCTTCGGAGCTTCCTTGACAGTTACCAGACTGGTTGACAGCAGTTGCGGCAAAATCTGAGACAGGGTCATGCTGAGCCGAGTGTACTGCCTTTTGAGCCTCTCACCTCTTGGCTGGTTGTATTGCTGAGGAGCAGCAGCAGGCTTTGAGATTACCACCGCGTTGACAGCTTGGCGGCGTTCCGGTTTGTTCTGTCTCCTGGGACAATACACAGCACTAGCTTCCTTCTTGAAGGGCTTCTTTTCAGAACTTGAGGAGGCACCCTTTTGTATCTTCCCCGATTTGATACCAGCTTCGATCCTTTCACCTGTCAGGATCAGGTCTGTAAACCCAGTAGAGGAATTACCAATCAGGTGGTTAAAGAACGGACCAGACAGGGTCCCCAAGAACATGTCCACGAGTTCACGATCCGTCAATGGTGGTTGTACCCTACCAGCCAGGTCTCTCCATTTCTGCGCGTACTCCTTAAAACCTTCTCCCGATCCTAGCGACATACCCTGGAGTTGGGTACGCGTAGGAGCGAGGTCGGAATTGTACTGATACTGCTTATAAAAAGCAGTAGCCAAGTCCTCCCAGTTACGAATGTTGGTTCCATCCAGCTGATAGAACCATTCGAGTTGAGTCCCTGAAAGACTCTCTTGGAAGAAATGGATCCATAAGTTCTTGTCCGCAGTGTAAGGCTGGATCTTCCTTACATAAGAACGGAGGTGCATCTTAGGGCAAGAAGCCCCGTCGTACTTCAAAAAGGCAGGCGCCTTGAACTTATGTGGGATCACCACCCCAGAAGATAACCCTAAGTCTCCAAAATCCAACCCAGGCACACGTTGAATCTCCATGGCATTTAACCGGTCCTCCAGCTGTTTGTACCTGTCCTCAGCAGGAGGGTACTGTTCATCATTGAAATCTGT
The DNA here is from genome assembly GCA_948472305.1 of Vicia faba. Taxonomy (NCBI): domain Eukaryota; kingdom Viridiplantae; phylum Streptophyta; class Magnoliopsida; order Fabales; family Fabaceae; genus Vicia; species Vicia faba. Next base: position 465,963,301 of record OX451737.1, on the reverse strand, counting down.
CTCGGTGTCAGAGACCACGGGACTAGGAACCCTTTCCTCTTGGTGGCTGCCTTCCTCAACAGATGGAGTAGTCCGCTCAGCTTCATTCTGCAGTGTATTCCCGAATCTGCGTCCAGTGTTAAACAACACAGTCCTCTTGTTCTTCTTCTTCTTCAGGAGCAAAGCCTTCAGCTCCTGTTGTCCCTGGGCTAAGTTCATGACCATCTCTTGAAACTGGGCGTTCTGGGCCTGGAGGACCTTGATAGCTTGTTCAGTAGTTGGTTCAGGATTCATGATGATTGAGTGCTGAAATAAACAGCGAAGAAGATTAAGCAACCTGTAGAAAAAGAGTACATGTTATGCACATGATGCATGATATGCTATTTATGCAATGCATTCAAGGGTTCGAAAGTTCAAATTCGTTGTAGAAAAAAAAGAACACACTTTTTATTAGGAAATAATATGTTCAGTACATCGGGGCCTCATGGGCAAAACATTACAAAATAATTAATCCCAAAAGACACTGCGCATCCTCTTTGGTGCAATGTAGGTATTGAGAGTCTTTTCCTCGTGAAGTAGACGGGTGAGCTCCAAGACCTTCTTCTCACTGGCATGTAGACTGGCTTCAAGAGAATTCCGTTCTTTCTTGAGTTGGATCCAGCTTTTCTGCATTTCTTCCCAGGATGTAGGCATGTCAGGATGTTGAATGGTGTAGGGCACCTCTCCTTCCAAAACTGGCTCTTTGATCACGGGGAGAACATGAGGATATGGCATCACCAGCTTCTGGGAGTGGGCTCGTACCCACTTGAGATAAGGCTCCAGGGGGATGGAGTTCTTGTGCCCTAGTGTCTTGCTATCTACCCTGTTGGGCATCCTCCAAGCTCTGATAAACCTCTGGCGAAGTCCTTGTGCGTCGTTGTCGAAGTCAAAAACTATGTCAGGGATCAACATGTCATGAGGGCCATCCCTCCGAGCATAACCAAACTGTCTCAAAGCCAGACATGGGTTGTAAGTAATACCTCCTCTGATTCCAAGTAAAGGAACATTAGGAAACTCCCCGCAACGATCAATGATAGTGATATTCTCTCTGGACCGAGAACACCAATGTATATCAGCATGTGTAAGAGTCATCAATCGTTGTGACCATCTCAAACCCCGCTCGTTCTTCAAAACTGATTGTGGAAGGTGCGAAATAAACCACCTTGCCAGGAGAGGAGTGCAGCACATAAGAACACCTCTTTTTCTCATGGTTCGAGTGTAACATGAGTGAAGGATGTCCCCAAGAAACGTGGGTATAGGATTCTTGGACATGAAGATCTTGACAGCATTGATATCTATAAGCTAGTCCGGATTCGGGAACAACACCAACCATAGACAAGGAGGGCTACAACTTCTTCAAAGGCTTGTAGGTCAAGGGAATTCCAACATTCTTGGGCCTTCTCAAACAAGAACTTTGCTAAGAATCCTTTGATACCACTTCTGGTTTCCCAATGCCCCTTGATGTCAGATGGCTGTAGGTGTAATGCCTTAGCAACCTCTTCAAGTTTTGGCTCCTTTTCTGTACCGTTGTAGGGTAGTTGACTGAGAATAGGAATCTTCAGAAGCTGGGAAAACTCTTCTAAGGTAGGCACCAATTGATAATCCGGGAAAGTAAAACAGTGGTGCGAGGGGTCAAAGAACTGGAACAACACTTTCACCATATCCTCTTCAATGTTAGTGTTAACCAAGCTGATGAGTCTACCATGCCTTTCACTGAAGGAAGAGTTCTCAGGAATCCTGGATGTGAGCTCCTTAAGCTGAGGAGGGACCCTTACAAGGTTGATTTGACTTGTCTTTCTCCGGATAGATTCCATGTCCTACAAAACAAGAACAAAGATGAAGATTCGAACCCTTGAAGTGGTTAGTGGATGCATATGATGCTGTATGATGTTATGATAAAGACACACCACAAGTATTCACAAAAAGCAAACATGATAAGGCACACAAGTCATACCCCAACCCTTAGAGTTTAGGCCAGCATGAAGTTTGGGGTACTACCCTCTTGAAGTTGGTGGACTCAAAAACCTGTCCTATCAAAAGTAACCGGGTTCTAAGGAGCTCAATATCATTGGGTTGTTTTCTGTGTTCATTGTTTTGATTTAGCCACTGAACTGGCGATCAAAATATTCCAAGAAAACAACCCTCAATGAGTGTAGTATCGATTATCAACCAACTTCGGACTGCACCAAAGTCAGTCATCTCACTACCCCTAAAGAGGCCAGGATGGTTCAAGTAAGGTTCCTAAGGTCAGTTGATGCTTCACGACACCACGCGGCGGCCTCGTACTCTCCTTGACTTGACTCAAGGGTTACCGGTACTCACCAAAGTGCCACATCAATGTAGCAAACTGCTTCAACCGTGTCGGTATACCCCACACAGTTCCCTCACAGTTTGTTGCTACTTTCTAAGAAGGTATCCCCCAGATCCGGGTTAGGATCTATGAAACTCCCAAAACAGGCCCACAATTTTAAAGCAAACAGAGCAAGCAATTAAAAACAAGAGAGTGGTCTAATTCCTAAGGTACACCTCACTTTAAATATTCCCCAGCAGAGTCGCCAGTTCTGTGATCGGTGGAAATAGAACTGACTGTTTTTTAGCTGGTTTCGCAAAATGTCGCGGTAAGCAAGAGTCGCCACCGTCTTTTATGTTCTCCAAAATGGAAAGGACAAAAGCACAGCAAAATTCCTTATTCGAGAATGTTTCTCGGTCCGGGAGGTAGATTTATAGAATGGGAAGGTGTTAGCACCCTTTCTATCCGTGGTTATCCACGGGCTCTTAGGTACTTGCTCTTATGTTTTCAAAATTTGTTTGCTTTTCAAGTGTGTGTGGGTTTTGAAAAAGTTTCGTTTGGAAAACTTCTAAGTAACTCTTGTATCAGTCCTCAAGAGTGTATGAAGTGTTTGTTTGAAAACTTTTTGAAAGTGTGGGGTGCGAAAAGATGTTTTTGTTTGTTTGAAAAGAGAAAATACTTAAGAGATCTACCTACTCTAAAGAATTAAGTTGTGTAAGAGTCCTTTAGATAGTTCTATCCCACCATTGAGAGGTAGGTAGCACCATCGTTGGAGGTGTTCGGGTCAATTCGATTATTAGGGACATGTGGTCACCTAAGCAATGGTAGGACACCTTAGAAGTAACCCTAATGTCCTAGATCCTTTTATCCGAGGCAACCATTTCGAGGCAACTGGATCTTTTGGACAGAAGGGCGACCTCTAAGACACCCTATACTTGATGACCACGTTTGAGGCAACCAGTGAGGCATACCCTAGGAGTGGCATGTGCCTTGTGTGTTGTGTTTCAGTTAAGGTTATCTTGTACATGTTATTTGTGAGCTACGGATTAATTTTATTTACATACATTCTTGCAGGCATTGTTAACAGTTAGGAGTGCGAAAAATAAATTGCGGAAAGATAAATTCTAACTATTACAAGGCGCGGGTCTATACATCGCCAAAGACAAAAAACCCGTTTTGGTAAATAAATGCGAGAAATTAAATAAAGCGGTAAAGTTCCTATTTAACTATTACATATCTGGAGACAGTTACATAAATAATCAAAATAAATAAATGCACGCGAGAATTAAATTGGGAACGTCCTAAGGGTTTTGACCCTTTTGAGAAAGAAATTGAATTTTTTGTCTTTTTTGTGATTAAAACTAATAACTAATTAATTAACTTATTAAAAGAAAATATTTTTGTATTTTTATGTTTTTATGAAATAAAGTAAAAAAGAAATTAAAAAAAATGAAGTGAAAGACCTAATTCTAAATTAATTTTACTTATAAAAAAAATGTTAAAATTAGACTAATTAAACTAATTTAATTTAATTTACATTTTATTTACAAAATAAGTTAATAAATAATAAAATGTTTTTTTTTGTTTTATTGTGAAAAATATTAATTGGTTAATTTTGGTGATAATAATAATAATTAAAAAAGTTAATAACTAAATTAGAAAATATAAAAAGGAAAAGAAAAAGAATAAACCAAGGGGGGGTCTGGGCCCAATATGGAGGTGGGAATTGGAATCTGAGGTCCATTTGCACAAAGCCATGTTTGACTTCCTGATCAGGTGTGCCAGCGTTGACTGGGGACTATTGTGGTCCTTCATCTTTTGTCATTAGATCTAGACTCAAGGACACATGGCAACTTAATGCTTGAGGGCATATGGTGGAACGCACTAGCAAGCCTGCACACAATTACATGAAGAAAAATATTATGGAAATTATGGGGGACCTGGGATTCGAACCTTGGTCCCAAGGGATGATTCCTACACGCCTTAGCCAGTTGAGCTGTGTGACTTAATTGAAACAATAATAATACACATATATTATATTAGTAAATCAAATAATCCCCTGGAAAAAAAGAAGAAAACACGCTTATTTCAAACGAGCAAATGAGGAGGGGACGCGTCAGCGTCTTCTTCCTTGGACACTGGCTTTTTACCTGCGGATTTTTATCTGCAGGTGGTTTCTTAGGTTTGTCCTAGAATCGTCCCTAGGCCATGAAAATCCATTTCAAAACCATGGTTGACCTCGTCCATGTCCCCTGATCACACTTATACCCTTGGCTGGCCTTGATTTAACCTGAAATAAAAATGCCTAAAACGCAAGAAAGTGAACCCTAGAATCGGGCATCACGATTCAGGGCCTAACAATAAAATTGGCTAATGCAATCATGTTGGAAATTAATCAAGGAGTATGAATATGCTAGCTTTTTTGAGAAAAAACGCAAGAATAGAGAATTCCAATTTCATGTTCAGAGACGAGTTTGTGATGACTTACAGTGCTTGATATTGAGCCTCAGGACTTGGCAAAGGTTGCTTTAGCTTCAGGGTGTGGCAAGGAATAGAATCACGTGCTTGCTTTGCTCTGGAAAGGCTTGTAACTAGGTTTTAGAACTCTCACTTTTTGGCCAATTTTTGGTTTTGCTCTTGGCCGTTTCTGCACACACTAGGTCGTGAATGAGGCTTGCAAGGCTTGCATATGTAGTCATGAATGAGAATCAGTCACATTTAGGAGCCTTTAACCATTGCAATTAAGCTTTGGATTTTGTCTTAACCACCATTAAAGGCCTTTCAAAGCTTGTTCAAAATTTGAATTTTCATGCTTAATTCAGCTTGGCACGAATTTGGTAGGTGTATTATGATGTATCAAAGTCATTCAAACCACAAGATATCATTGAATTTTTTTGATTTTATTTGAATTTTATGGATTTAAAATGAATTAAATCAAATAAAATTAAATAAAAATATAAAAATTAATGTTTAATCTTGAAATTGATCATGGGACACGTGGGTGGCATGACAAGGCTGAACCAAGTGGAAAAAGTGGGCCCTTTTTGTCAAAAATTGAAGTTCAAGGATAGTTGACTTTTGCCATTTCACAAAAATTTCCCAACTTCTCCAATGCATATCTTGCTCAATTTTGATCATATGAACATGTTCTTGGACATTTTGGAAAGGTCTTGAAGTCCTCTAACCAATGCCTTTGGTCCCATGTCATTTTGATTTACCAATCTCAAGTTATGGTCTTTGACTTAAAATGCCTTTTTGTTGACTTTTGAAAATGACCTATAATGTTGAAATTGATAACTTTTTGTGAGAGCATTTCTTGGATTTGGAATGTGAAGATGAGTTGTAGGAAATGTCCTCCCCTTCCAAATGAGCATTGGATGGGATTTTTTTGATGAACCATGAAAACGTTATGCCTTGGTCAAGTTACAGTTGACTTTTTAGCTGTCCAAAAATAGAAACTTTTGCATCTTGATGATTTTTGAGCCATTCTTGTGAAATCATGGTCAAGATTTGACCAAATGATGATTGTGGCTTCAAAATAAGATGTTGACAAAAAAATTTGACTTTTGACTGCCAAATGACCATTTTGCCCCTGCAGTTGACTGTGAAGCAATTAGGGTTTTTGACTGTGCAACTTGACCTTGTGAGCCTTGAAACTTGGCATGTAGATGCTTGACAATGTGTATGAGCATATGGGACTTGATTGAGCCCTTGAAAACCTCAACTTCCTTGCAAGAACCAAAACCCTAATTTGACTGGCTTAGGAGGGTGGTTGATTGTGCAACCCTTGAGTAGACTTGAGCAAATTGAGATGATGCTTGTCAAAACTTTGAAGAATATGGGAGGGCAAATTTTGGGGTACAACACTCCCTATACTCAGAATATCTCCAAAAAGGTTTTTTCTGTTCTTTTTCCTTTTTCCATGATTGGATGAAATAAAGTCGGTGGCGACTCTTGCTTACCGCGACATTTTGCGAACAAAAAACACAAAATGCAAACCAGTAATAACAGTTGGTTCTGCCACCGTATCACAGTGACTCTTGCTATCTGCAACAATTGCGATAAAACACAAAACACCCAAGTCAGTTATCCCACCGTATTACAGAACTGACGAATTTGCTGGGAAGGATACTTAAAAGTGGGGTTACCTTAGAGACTAGATCACCTTTAAATACTTTCATTGTTTGACTTGTTTGCTTTACATTTTGGGACCTTGTTTGGGTTTTGTTTTGATCCTCTACCCGGATCGGGAACATTATTAGGTAAGTAGCAATAGATTGTGGGGACTGTGTGGGGTATACCGACATGGTTGAAGTAATGGCTATGTTAGTGTGACACATTTGTTTGTACCAGTATCCCTTGAGTCTAGTCAAGGAGAATACGGGGTCATTGTGTGGTTTCATGAAGCATTAACTGACCGTAGAACCTTTAATTGAACAACTTGGCCAATAGAAAGTAGTGAGATAGCCGGCTTTGGTGCAGTCCAAAGTTGGTTGATACTTGATGCTACGCTCATTGAGATCGTACTTTTGGGATATTTTGGTCGTTAATAAAGAGGCTTGCGCTGAAGCAATGGTCGATGAAGAAAGATCAATGATATTGATATTCCCTAGAACCCGATTACTTTTTAGGACAGGTTGAACGAACTAAACTTCAAGAGGGTACTTACCTATAAACACCATGCAAGCCTAAACCTAAGAACTTGTTTGTGTGCTTGTATATGATTATTTGTATATAACATCATGACATCATACCATAGCATTTCACTAACTATTTCAAGGACCTAGAGATTTATATTTGTTTTGTTTTGTAGGACATGACCTCCACTCATAGAAATACTATCCAAATCAACCTCGTAAGAGTGCCTCCTCAACTCAAATAGTTAACATCAAGGGTTCCTGAGAATTCTCCGTTCACCAAAAGACATGGTCGACTTCTTAATCTGGTTACCTCAAGCCTTGATGAAGACATGATGAAAGTGCTCTTTCAGTTCTTTGACCCTTTACACTATTGCTTTACATTTCCTAATTACCAACTAGTGTCCACCATGGAGGAATTTTCTCAACTCTTGTGAGTATCTATTCTTGATCAACTACCCTTCACCAGTGTTGAGAAAGACCCAAGACTTGAGGAAATTGCTTTAGCTTTACATTTTCAACAATCCGATGTTGTGGAAAATTGGGAAAAAAGAAGTGGTGTTAAAGGGTTTTTAGCCAAGTTTTTGTTTGAGAAGGTGTTGTACCCCAAAATTTTCCCTCTCATTTTATCAGGATTTCCCCTCACAAGACTCTTTGGACTCCAGACAAAATTAGGGTTTGCTCTGCTCAAGACATCTCCTTGCACTGATGACCTGAAATTAGGGTTTGAGTTTGCACATGGATTTTTGGACTTCCAATGCTCAAAGTGACTTTCATAATTCATGTTGGACTTATAATATTGCTCATACCAAGTTTCAATCCTTGAATCAAATTTTTACCCAGTTAATTGGACAGTTGACCTAGAAATCAGCTATATTGGGAAAAAAGTCAATTGTGGCCAATTTACAGTCAAACCTCATAATGTTTTATCCACATCAACATTATAAACTCATATGAACCATTTGATCAAGTTTGGACCACAACTCCTCAAGAAATTTGATCAGATCTTCAAAAGGGCAAAATGGTCATTTTTAGGGTTTTGATTGCAGAAGGGAAATTTCTGGTTTTTAACCTAGCCAATGGAAAATTGGGTTCAAACATGGATTAAAGGATTCAATGGCATCATCTTGACCTAATCACAAGGTTCAAAGATCTTAAAAGCATTGGATTGATAGATGAATTTTCCAGTCAACTGATCAAAAATCAACTGTACACTGAAAAGTCAAACTTTGACTTTTTAGTCAAAATCAAGTGACAATGGTCATTTTTCATCAATATGTGTCAAAACATGAAACTTGTTCATCAAGAAACCTAACTTTGAAAATTAGGGTTTAAAATGGAAAATTTTCATAACTTAGAAAATTTCTAAGTTATGAAATTTTCTTATTTTTTTCCCAACTTTGCCCAACTTTTTCACCATGATGCATTTGGATTCAAACAAAACTTCCAACATGAAAGTTGTAGTCTTCCACAAAATCTACAACTTTGATTTACAAATTTTTCCCAAAAGATGCTTGGATATCAAGTTATGATTTTATGAACAAGGGTCCAAAAACTTTCTAACTTAGTGAAATTTTGCCCTAGTTTAGGCAGGATTTTGACCTATCTTCATGGCATTTTTTCACATAGTTCCAATTGGAATATCAAAATTCATTTCAAATATGGATTGTAGAGCATGTTACAAGATTTCCAAAATGTCCAAGAACTCTCCAAAATCATTTGTGGTTAGGGAGAATCGAAGGTTTGAATTTGGAAAAATGTCACTTTGATCCATGGCATTTCTCATGTTGCTACAAGTTGCAATTTCTATCCAGCCTTGCTTGTACTTGCTTACAGGTCCTTAAACCCTTACACACTCAAAAATTGAATGCAAACTCAATGGATTAAGGCATTGTTCTTATCAGTGGAAGTTTACACAAGGGTTTAATCCATTTTTGGCAAAAAGGCAACAATGTTATTTTCATAAAGCACAACTTTATGCATTTTTGTTTCTCTTGAGCATTGGACCATTCTTTGACAGCAAACAAAGTCCACAAAGATAGGGAAAAGTATACCAACTTTGTGCAGACCCTAAGCTAGATGGTACAAGCCTTTGCATGGTCACTTCTCATTTTTGCTTCAAAACCAAGAAACCTTGCAAAAACCAGAGAACTCTGGTATCTGTTATAACCAAGCTTTGTAAACATTTGAACCAAGTTTTGCACATCACACTAAGTCAGAAGCACGAGCTAGTCATTCCTCAAACACCCTTGTACACTAAAACACCAAAAACTTGCAAAACAGGGCAGCTTCTGCATTTTGAGTTCCAAAACAAAAACTACTCGTGTGTTTTGCACCAAACCTCTACCAACACACTCCATACAACCTACCTAAGCTATCTCAACCATTGGCCAGCAACTGTAACCTTATTTTCAAGCTTCACCATTTTTGAATTCTGACTGTGCAGGTTGACTTCTACAAGCTTATTCAGGCAAGTTCAAAGCTAGCTAGGCATTGGGAAAGCTCAAAGGAACTTCAAGCAAGCTCACCAGCATCTCAGGCCTCACTGAAAACCCCTGCATTGCCATACTCGAGCTCAACTGAAACAGGTAAAGTTCAAACTTCTATCTCTCTATTTAGGAAACGTTAGGCTTAGGCTTGTGAATAAAAAATGTAGTACTCATTTCCCTTAAGTTGTACATATGCATAGATTTCATTTAAGTTAACTGAGCTGGGAGAATTTGAATGATGAACTTTCTGAAAAAACTTGGTTAGAAATTAGGGCCAGAGAAATTCTCCCTGGTCTTTGAGAGTTAGATTACGTTTTTTACATGGTTAGAATCGTATGATCATGCTCTATAACTTTCATGTTGCAAGTTTTTGCTTTAGAGCACGTATGCAGGACTTCTCAGTTTGAACATCTAGGCGCGCGTATTCCGTCACAAGGTTGAAGATGAAGGCCAGCTGGGCTGGGCCTGGCTATTCCATGTTGTTTGCACCCCTGGGCTTGCTTCTCACACCCCCTTGGCCCATTTAATTCACTTTTGTATATTTTTCTATTTTCTTTTTAGTTTCTGACTTTATTTTATTTTTCTAAACATAAAAAAATATCAAAATATTTTTCTTAAAATTTCACATTTTATTTTATTTTTTTATTTTTATTTTGGCATAGTATTTAGTTTATTAAGTTTAATATATTTATTTTCTTAAATAAAAACTTGCAAATAATACAAAAAAAATATTATATATTTTATTTTTATTATTTATATACTTAAGTAATATTTTCTCATATTATTTTTATTTTTTTTAACATTTGTATATATTTTTATTTATTTTATTGTACATAAATAATATAATTAATATATATACTTTCTTAAAACAAATTAGGGTTTCCACCCTTAATAAAAATAATCTTTTATTTTAGCATTTTTAACACATTAAATATTTTATTTTTAAATACATAAAAATAATAGAAAAACATTTTTGCATATTTATAATATATTGCATATTTACTTAATTGTCCATTTAAATATTTTCTTATTTATTATTTGTACAAAGAATTCAATATGGTTGTAATAATCTTAGGGTTTTAATTTCTTGCAAATAATCCCCTATTCAAAATTGTATCCCCCTCCCCATATCAATGTTGTAATAGTTGTAGATTTACTTTTACGCATTTATTGCTTTCAAATATGCCATGATAGAAAGATTAGGGTTTGTATGGAATATCCAAAATCAAACAAATAGCTAGACCTAATACAAGACAAAAAAATACATGAAAATGACAACACAATACACACAAGCACCCTAGGGTTTCATCCACTTCTTGCCTTTAAAATGGCCATGGTATGCATGTTAGGTGTCTTGGCAAAACAAAATCAAAACAAAAAGATCATAGTCCCTCGATGACGCTATCTTGGTTGCCTATACATAAATGATCTAGTCCCTCAAAAAACTTCCTAAGATACTTAGCACTATTGCTATCATGGTCAATACGATGACCCGCGCCTGTCACGTTTAACATCCAAATACAAGGTTGTTTACCAAATACAATGGTAAAACAACAATGTAAAAGGGTCAAAAATATGTAGGAAAGACTTTTGAGTAGGTAGGTAGATGCTCCTAGTTACTTGATCAAAACTTGCAAACATCCTTGCTATTTTCAAAAACACATCACAACATAATTTCAAAACATTTCCCAAAACAAACTTTCAAACATCGAAACATTTTTCAAAAGACAAACACCTTTGTATACATTCAAACAAGAATCATTACAAAGGTTGCCACAACGATGGCCTCTTTTCAAAATACTTTCAAAACCACACATAAAGCACCATTTCAAACAATTGAAAAGCAAAAGCAAGTGATCTAAAACAAGTAACTAAGAGCCCATGGAAAACCATGGATGAAAAGAGTGCTAGCACCTTTCCTTTTCATAATCTACCCCCCCCCCCCCCCCCCCGAACCCAAAAACAATCTCAAAGGTCTTTCCTGTGCTTTTTGACCTTTCCTTTGAATAAAATAAAAAGTCGGTGGCGACTCTTGCTAAACCGAAACATTTGCAAACACAAACGCAAAACCTCAAGTCAGTTCTCCCACCGTATCACAAAAGGCTCAACATTTTTGGGATGCTTTGGACTTACAAGCCTTTGAAGAAGTGTTAGCTCTTCTCATCTATGGGATGGTACTATTTCCTAACCCAGACCAACTCATAGATGTGAATATGGTCAAAGTTTTTCAATCTCGTAATCTGATGCCTACCTTACTTGGAGATATTTTGCACTCTCTTCACACTCGCACCATGAAGAGAAGGGGGACCCTTATGTGTTGCACTCCTATGTTAGTTAGGTGGTTTATTTCGCACCTTCCTTGATCTATCTTGAATAAGCAGCAAGGCGTGAGATGGTCTAGTAGGTTGATGTCACTCTTTCATTTGGATATGCATTGGTGTTCTCGATCTTTGGAGGATGTCACCATCATTGATCGTTGTGGAGAATTCCCTAATGTCCCTTTCCTTGGAATTAGGGGAGGTATCACTTATAATCCTTGCTTGGCTCTACAACAGTTTGGGTATGCTCGAAGGAATGGCCTTCATGACACGCTTGTCCAAGGAATTGTTTTTTACTATGAGAATGATGCTCAAGGTTATCGTCAAAGATTTGTGCGAGCTTAGGGCATGGTGAACAAAGTTGATAGCAAGACATTGGGGCATAAGAAATCTATCCCATTAGAGCCTTATTTCAAGTGGGTACGAGCTCGTGCTCAAAACCTCATGATGCCGTATGAGGCTATCCTTCCTATCATCATGGAGCCTATTTTTGAAGATGTTCCCTACACCATTCTTCATCCTGACATGCCTACTTCTCTTGAGGAGTTACAAAGATCTTGTATTCAACACAAAGGGGAGCGAGATACCTTTGAAACCTAATCGTACGCAAGCAAGAAGAAGGTTTTGGAACTCATGAGACAACTTCATGAAGAGCAGAGTTTGAATGCCTACACTGCACCGAAGAGGATACGCTCATGGGAAGCTTGAGTCATTTTTGTTTTAGGAGTTTATTTTGTATTATTTTTGCTTCTTCTATTGTAAGCCCAAGATGCATTTCTGTAAACCGTTTGAACTTATTAATACAATTAATGTTTGTTCCTTCTTTGTTTAAACAAATTTAAGTCTTAAAGGTCCTTGAAAACATCTGCATCCGCATCATATGCATCATATCATAAGAAGGTTTTCTGAAACATGTTTCCTCATCTTTCTACCGTTTATTTCAGTACAAGATGGATCTCGAGCAAACTATGAAGGACTTACAGACTCAAAACTCTCAATTTCAAGAAACTTTGCTTAACTTAGCAAAGGGGTATCAAGAACTGATGAAATTTCTGGTTACGGAGAAAAAGACCAAGAACAAGGCCGTGATCAACATGGGGAAGAGATTCAAGGGCCCCGTCCAATAAGTTCAAGTGGAAGAAGACTCCTCCAAGGAGGATGAGAATCAGGATGAAAATGCGAGGAGCACCCGTGTTGGGGGTGGAAACAATCAAATCTCTGAGGACGAAGATTATTTTGATGAGCAATATTCACCGGCCAACGACAAATATAAATAACTAGAAGACAAATTGAAAGCTGTGCAAATCCAAGTTGTGCCTGGCTTAGACTTTGGTGACTTGGGTTTGGTTCCTGGGGTAGTCATTCCCCACAAATTCAAGATCCCCTCTTTTTCCAAGTACAATGGTGTCTCATGTCTGAAGCTTCACCTAAGATCTTACGTCCGTAAAATTCAGCCGCATACCGCTGATAAGAAACTGTGGGTGCACTTTTTTCAAGAAATTCTAGTTGGGACACAGTTGAAGTGGTTTTACCAATTGGAAGGGACTAACATCATACTTGGGAGGATTTGGCCACTGATTTTTACCACCAGTATCAATATAACGTTGATCTTGCACCAACTAGGGTGCAATTGCAAGGAATGACCATGGGTGCCAACGAGGGCTTCAAAGAATACGCTCAAAAATGGAGAGACATGGTTGGTAGGGTGTAGCCACCATTAACTAATAGAGAATTGGTAGACATGTTTATGGGAACCTTGATTGGACCATTTTTCAACTTACTTATTGGAAGTTCATCATCCAGATTCACTGAATTGATCTTGACTAGTGAGAGGGTTGAAAGCGGGATTAAAAGCGGGAAAGTACCGAGGGCATCCACCTATGATGTTGTGAAAAAATCATTTGCTAGAAAAAAAGAGACAAATGATGTATATGGATCAAGAAGTCGTACTAAGAATGACCGTCATCATTCAGTAGGGGCAGTATTAATTTCCAATCTTACACCTACTCAACAACAACAAGGGAATAGGTGAAGGACGAAGTTTCAATAAAGACAGTATACTAAGATCAATATGTCAATGTCTCAAGAATTGCAACACTTACTAAAAGCGGAGCTGGTTACATTGAGGGATCCTCCCCAAAACCCTGACACCTCCTCTCCTAAATACAACCCCAATGCCAAATACGCTTACCACTCAAACAGCCCCGAACATGATACCAATGATTGTTGGTCTCTAAAGAACAAAATTGAAGACCTAATTGATAACAAGACAATTGAATTTGACCCTCTGTAAACTCCCAATGTAATCACCGCACCTATGCCAAATCATGGTAAGGGTGACAATGCTATTGAAAATGCCTCTTTTATTTCCTTCGTCAATGATTTAACTACTCCTTTGAAGACTATCAAAAATAATTTGTTGAAAGCCAGAGTATTCCCTGGCTACCTTGAAGACTATTATCATTATGTTGTACAAACTACTAGTTGTGAATGGCTTAATAAAGGTGTCCAACACTTAATGGATAGCCATGAAATTATATTTGAAAGAACTCCATTTGCGAAAGGTTTGACCCAAAATGTATCTCAAGAATTTAAAGACGTGTCCATCATTACTATCTCCAACAGACATATTAGGATCACCTCCAAAGGTCCTATTAGGATTCTCAGTGAACCAAGAATAGCTCTATTAATCATCACTACATCGGGTCCAATCCCTTACTCTTCTGATAAGGCAGTGCCCTGGAATCATGGGGCGAAAGTATACTACTATGGTATCAAACAAGATTCCTGGAATGATAAAGATGAATTGCTGACATTACAAATGTCAATGGATCGAGTAAAGTTATTAAGACGGGGAGGATCTTCTCTCCAGAAATTTCACCTTCGACAAACACTACTACACCCATTCGTATTACCGTTGTTAAACCTGTTGTTGACACTAGAGGAAAGGAAAAAATGACTGAGCCTTCCAGGAAGGGGGAACCCACAAAAGACATTACTATTGAGGATCCATCTACCCAAGAGATGGAGGAGATCCTAAAAATTATCAGAAAAGTGATTACAAGATAGTGGAACAATTGGGGAAAACACCCTTGAAGATTTATATGTTGTCTTTATTGTTGTACTCTGAGGCACATGCTCAAGCACTGATAAAATTCTTGAAGAATTCCCATGTTCCTCAAGAAACTACGGCTGATCAATTTGAAAATAGTGTAGCAAGCTTGACTGCCGACAACGGTTTAGGGTTCTCTTATGCAGATTTGACCCCAATGGGGAAGAATCACAATAAAGCTCTCCATATCTCCCTAGAATGCAATGGAACTACCCTGGCACATACATTAATGGATATTGGATCTTCTCTCAATGTCTTACCTAAATGAGCTTTGGACAGGCTAGATTGTGATGGACTGGTGTTGAAACCAAGCGACATTGTAGTAAGGGCTTTCGATGGTTCTAAGAGGATGGTTCTTGGAGAAGTTTATCTCCCCATCATAGTTGGGTCTCAAGTTTTCGAATCAACATTATATGTGATGGATATCCATCCTGCTTATTCATGCCTGCTTGGATGCCCATGGATCCCATAGGGAAGGTGCGGTAACTTCCATGCTATATCAGAAGTTGAAATATCTGGTCAAGGGGGAAATTTTTACTGTCTGTGGTGAAGAGTTTATGATTAGCCATCTAAATTCATTCAAATATGTTGAAATGGATGGCGAGTTCACTGAAACTCCTTGTCAAGCCTTCAAAGTGGTCTCTCCCATGGTTTTTATTGCCAAGGCCACTCCCGACACTCCCATAGCTACTAAAGATACACCAAGGATGGCCTCTCTCAAAGATGCCCGTGTTGTTGTTAAAGAAGGAGGTTGCACCATTTAGGGACAACTCCCTGATTTCCCTTTCAAGTCAGACAAATTTGGGTTGGGATTCACTTCCAAAGTTAAAAAGGAGGTTTGACATGCTCGAGCAGGGAAACCACCTCTCCACATTACTAACCATGAAGTTGATGCTCTTGAAGACTCTGATGCTGATTGTGATTTTGATGATTGGATCTACCTGACTGCTAATGAAGGGCTCAATAATCGGTATGCCAAGGATTTCATTCCCATATCCTTCAACAAGGAGTAATTATCATTTACTGTTTTATTTGCTTTGAGAGATTTGTCTGTAATTTCCATTTAAAAAATGACTTTTAAACCATGTGCCTTGCCTGGGGCACAATGGTCTATTTTTTAAGGGTTTGTCATTTTCATATGCCATATGCTCATTTTAATGAAACATTGGACTATTTTGCATTCAAATTTTGCGCTCTTTGCCTTTCTTTTACTTTTATTACATTTTCAAATAGCCATGTGATCTTACACACACGCACACATATGCAGATCTACATCCACTTTGGCTCTCGTTGACAACGACTCTGCTATTGCCATCTATGATTTCAAACATCCAATCTATCAAGTCGAAGATGAAGACAAGTAATATTTTGAAATACCCGGGGAACTCTCCGGACTTCTAATGCAAGAGGAAAAAGTCATTCAACCACACGAGGAACCAGTTGAAGTGATAAACCTAGGTACTAAGGCAGACAAAAAAGAAGTCAAGATCGACACTAACCTAGAAGAAAGCGTCAAAGGGAGGTTGGTCCAGATGTTGCATGATTATGTTGAGGTGTTTTCTTGGTCATATAAAGATATGTCGGGGCTTGATACTAATATTGTAGTTTATCTCCTACCAATGAAAGAAGATTGTCCTCCAGTCAAGCAAAAGGTTCGTCGCATGCGACCAGATATGTCTGAGAAGATAAAGGCCGAGGTAATGAAACAATTTGATGCAGGTTTCCTGGAAGTGACATCATATCCTCAATGGGTGGAAAATGTGGTCCCGGTGCCTAAGAAAGACGGTAAAGTCCATATGTGCATATACTATAGAGACCTGAATAGGGCAAGCCCCAAGGATGATTTCCCACTACCACATATTAATGTCTTGGTCGAAAATACTGCTCAACACAAAGTTTTCTCCTTCATGGATGGCTTCTCCAGATATAACCAGGTCAAAATGGCGCCCAAAGACATGGAAAAGACCACTTTTGTTACACAATGGGGCACCTTCTGTTACAAGGTCATGCCTTTCGGTTTGAAGAATGCAGGGGCAACCTATCAATGAGCTATGGTAGCCCTATTTCATGACATGATTCATCATGAGATAGAAGTCTATGTTGATGACATGATTGCAAGATTGCAAACTGAGGAACAACACCTTGATTATCTACACAAGCTATTTTAAAGGTTAAAGAAATACAAGTTGAGGCTGAATCCCAATAAATGCACCTTCAGGGTAAGATCTGGAAAACTCCTAGGGTTTGTTGTTAGTGGCAAAGGTATTGAAGTCGATCCTGTGATAGTCAAAGCCATACAAGAAATGCTAGCTCCCTATACTGAGAATGAGGTCAGGGGTTTCTTAGGTTGACTCAATTGTCTTGCCTGATTCATATCTCACTTGACTGCTACTTGTGTTCTAATCTTTAAATTATTGAAGAAAGATCAAGTAGTCAAATGGAATGACGGTTGCTAAGTAGCTTTTGACAAAATCAAGGAGTATTTGCAAGAACCTCCAATCCTAATTCCCCCAGTTGAAGGAAGACCTTTGATTATGTACTTGACTGTATTAAAGAATTCAATGGGGTGTGTGATGGGTCAACATGACGAGTCTGGCCGAAAAGAGCATGCAATATACTACCTTAGAAAAAAGTTTACCGACTGTGAAACCAGATATTCACTGCTCTATGTTGTACCCAAAATTTGCCCTCCCATATTTCTCAACAAATGTCAAGTGAGATCCCCAAATTGCTCAAGGAAGTTCAAGAGTGGCCAGACAAACTCTCTCCTAAGGCAACACACCTCAAATTAGGGTTTCCATCTTCATCAAGATATGTGAACCACAAAGGACTCAAATGCTCACCATTGTCCTAATATGTTCTCAAGATCATCCATGTCAAGTTTCAAGCCTTGCAGAAGAAGTTTGCTCAATCAATTGCTCAAATGCCTGAAAATAAATTGTGCTAGGTCAAAAGTCAATTGTGGCCCACATACAGTCAAACTTCAAGATTTTTGGTCAACATCCTCATTTTGAAGTATTATTCATCATTTTATCAAGGGTTGATCATGGTTCCCCAAGGATTGCTCACAATTCATCAAAACCCAAAAGTTGCTAAATTAGGGTTTTGTAGGAAAAGTCAACTCAACTTTGACCAAGCATAACTTTCTCATAATTTACCAGAAATGACCCATTTAAAGCTCATTTTGAAGAGGATGCAATTCCCTACAATTCATCTTCAGCTCCCAAGTTCAGAATATGCACTCACAAAAAGATATGAATTTTGACATTATAGGTCCTTTTGAAAAGTCAACAAAAACACCTTTTGGGTCAAAGCTTCATACATGAACATGGAATACTCAATAGAGATGAGACCAAAAGGGTTACTTATAGGACATCCTAAGATTTATAAAAAGTCTAAGAACACCTATCTAGGGTCAAAATTGAGAGAGTTATGCATTGGCCAAGTTGACCATTTTTGCAAAATTGCCAAAAGTCAAATATGCTCAAATTTGCATTTCTTACTAAATGGGCCCAACTTTTTATGCTTGCACCTCAATCATAATGTGGTCCAAGACTCAAATACTTATCCACAAATTATTTGCTTCATTTTTCAATTTATTTTGATTTTTCATTAATTAAAAAGTGAATTAAATCAAATAAATGATGAAAATTATCAAAGATATGATTTGATTTGTTTTTTTTACAGATTGGCAACCAAGATATGTTGAGCTTGCATGATCAATTTGAATCAATGGAAATTGGAACAAAAAGAGCATGATTAGGCCAAATTTGGAAGGATATCATACACCATGAAAACCAAATCAAATCTTCAAAATTTGTAAAGATACTAGTGGTTTTTACAATCCTAATTCACTCTAGTACATATAGAGAATGTAGCCAAGGCAAGAAAAAGAGGGTTAGACGTCATGCATAGCCAAGAAGAAAAACTGAAAAATTCAAGAAAAAGTGGGAATCGGTTTTCAATCTACAAGGTGTTTCAGAGCATTTCAAGATCACCAATCTCTTCCTAGACATCCCAAGAAGCTGTTTCAATCATTCCCAGGGCCTGAAGCACTCAGAAACTCGTGCTACAACTCACACGGTTTGGTACATTTTTCAAATTCGATTTTTGCAATTTACGCATCATAAACATGTTTTAATTATATATTCTTGTTCATCATTGAGTTTGCAAGCTATTGGTACCACTTAATTGTGTTTACAGTGCAGGAATCACAATATTCCATTGTTAGGGTTCCTTTGCTCGTTTTAGGGGTTTTCAATATTGGCAAAATTAGGCTTTGATTCTGGTACCATGATGCTAGTGAGGATGAGACGAGTTGATTGGCACCCTCACCTTTCATTTATATCGCTTGTATAGGATTTTTGAATGTCACAGGTTTGTAGCTACAGTGAGATATCCGTAGGTAAAGGTCCTGTTGCCTAAAACGACAGCCTGGGGAAGAAGATGAGGCGTGGCAATCATTGGTTTGTTGGTTTGAATTCCGCGCTTTTTTTTAGTGAACCACCGTGTTTTATATATTATATATTATTCTTGTTATATTAACAAATGAAGCAGGTGGCACAGATGGTAAGGTGTGTTGGTGTTGAGTGTGAGGACCTGGGTTCGATCCCAGGTCCTAGCATTTTATCATTTTATTGACATTTAACAACAAATCATGTACCCCACATGTCTAAACATCCACCATGCAACTCAATGATATGGCCATCAAACGCATCTCCAACCAAGATCCAACGTGCCATCATTGAAGGATCACCATATACCTCAAGTCAACACACGCATCAGATTCAGGCATAGTCAAACAGGCTCTAGCCTTGTTGGGCCCAGAATTTCAACAACATACCCCCAGAATTGCTAATGCTATCAGACACACTTCTTTTCTTTCTTTCTTATTTTTATTTCTTTTAATGTTTATTTAATTATTTTAATTCACAAAATTAATTACTTTTTTTTCATAAAAAATCATAAAATCAAGAAATCATAAAAATTAAAATTAGATTTTTTTTCATTATCAAATTTAATTTTGCTAGTTTAATTTAATTCAATTTTACTTAGGGCAATTTTAACTTGTTTTTATAAATAAAATAAATTAGAAATTAGGTTAAATTCTTGATTTAATTCTTTTATTTTGAAAATATAAAAATAGGTTTTTAGAGTGAATTAATTTATTTTTCTTAATTTAAAATTAATTAGAACTTAGGATTTTCTTTTTTAATTTAATTGTTTCCTTATTTTCTTAAATAACAAAATATGACAAAAACATTTTTTTAATCAATCGCAAATAGGTTTAGTCAAGGGTCAAAACCCTAGTCGTTTTATATTTAATTCACCGCGCGCTTGTTAATTATTTTGCCAATATTTTGTAACTGTTCATGGCTTGTAATAGTTTAATTTAGGGTTTTATTTACTGTTTAAAATTCTCGGGTTTTTGGCTATGTAATTAATCCCCCTCCCCGAAGCCTTGTAATAGCGTATGTTTATTTTCGCGCATTTTTAATTCCTGCAAATATTTAACTGGCTAGATGTATGCTAATAGGATTGTATGGCAAGAATGCATGACAAATTAATACAGTTAGAAAACCCTAATGTGCAAAGATAAGTAACTGAAACAAATCACTTGCATATATCACTCTTAGGGTATACTCTCAACTCGGTTGCCTTCGGTAAACGATCATTAAGCATAGGGTGTCTTAGTGGTTTCCCTCCTGTCTAAAAAGATCAAATGTCCCATTCGAATGTTGCCTCGGAAATGTTGCCTCGGAAATGTTTCCTCGAATAAGATCTTAAGACTCTAGGCTTATTACTAAGGTGTCCTAATATTGCTTTAGTGACCGTACGTCCCTTTCGAATTGACCCTAACAGTTCCAACGACGGTGCTACCTATTTCACAATAGTAGGATAGTGTTGTCTAAAGGAAACAAGAATAAAAACAATCTTTTTTTCGAGTAAGTAGATGCTAGTAGGTACTTGCTCAAATCAAAAAATTTCACACTTACACTTTTTTAAAACAAACTTTCAAAACAACTTCGTCACACCTTTGAGGACTGATACAAGGGTTATCACGAAGTCAAATTTTTCAAAAAACAAAGCACACACACAAGCAATTTAAAAATGAGCAAGTACCTAAGAGCCCATGGAAAACCATAGATAGAAAGGGTGCTAACATCTTCCCTTTCTATAATCTACCCCCCGTACTCAGAATATCTCGAAAAAGGATTTTTTTTTCTGTACTTTTTTCCTTTCCAATTGGATGAAATAAAATTAGGTGGCGACTCTTGCTTACCGCGACATTTTGCGAATAAAAAAAACGCAAAATGCAAACCAGTATTAAACAGTCGGTTCTGCCACCGTATCACAGAACTGGCGACTCTACTGGGGAACTTAAATAAGTAGGGTATACCTTAGGATCTAGGTCATTAAATTGCTTCTCTTGATTGCTTTGTTTGCTTTACTTTTAAGGGTTTTGTTTGGGGTTACTATAGATCCTACACCCGGATCTGGGGAATACCTTTTAGGTAAGTAGCAATAGACTGTGAGGGAACTGTATGGCATAGACCGATATGATTGAAGTAGTAGCTACGTTACTGTGGCACTTTGGTTGGTACCGGTATCCCTTATGGAGAAATGAGGAGAATACAGGGCCGCCGCATGGTGTCGTTAAGCATCAACTGACTTAGAACCTTTAAATCGCCCAACTTGGCCATTAGAAAGTAGCGAGATAGCCGGCCTCGGTGTAGAACTGAGAACTGGTTGATACTCGATGCTACACTCATTGAGATCATACTCTCGGAATAATTTCGGCCACAAGAAAAGATTGCGTGAGCTGAAACCATGACCGATGGAGGATGGTCAGTGATATTGAGATCCTCTAGAACCCGGTTACTTTTCTAGGACAGGTTGAACCAACTTAACTTCAAGAGGGTATTACCTTTGACCTCATGCAAGCCTTAAACCTAAGGGCTTTGTGTGATTTGACTGTGTTTGCAATATTTGTGTTTGCTATACATGTGGTTCATCATGACATCATGCATAATAACATGACATTCATGTTTCATTACACTAACCATTTCAAATACCAAGGGAATTTATCTTTGTTCTGTTTTGTAGATCATGGCTTCTGTGCATAGAAATACCATCTGAATCAACTTTGTACAGATACCTGTCCAACTTAAAGAGCTAGCATCAAGAGTTTCTGAAACTTCTACTTTCATTAAGATACACGGTCAACTTCTCAGCCTGGTTACTTCAAACCTTGATGAACAGATGATGAGCGTATTATTTAAGTTCTTCGATCCCAAGCATCACTGCTTCACCTTTCCAGATTATCAGTTGGTACTCACCTTGGAAGAATTCTCTCATCTATTGGGCATATCCATTCTTGAACAGGTACCCTTCACAGGTATAGAAGAAGTTCCTAAGCCATAAGTTATTGCCTCAGCTTTGCATTTGAAACAGGCTGATGTGGTATCCAATTGGGAAACTCGAAGCGGAGTCGAGGGTTTTCTAGCCAAATTTCTAATAGACCGGGCTCAGCTATTTTGGGATGATTTAGATTTTCAAGCTTTTGAGGATGTCTTGACTCTTCTTATCTATGGTTTAGTTTTATTTCCTAATCCAGACTCCTTTGTAGATGTGAATGCTGTCAAGATTTTCCTTTCTCGCAACCCTGTGCCTACCTTGCTTGGAGACATCTTGCATGCTCTCTATACTCGTACTATGAAGAGAAGAGGGACTCTTATGTGCTGCAGGCCATTGCTGTCGAGGTGGTTTATTTATCACCTCCCTAAGTTTGTGCTGAAGAACAGAGAAGGTTTGGGTTGGTCACACAGAATAATGTCACTCGCTCATACGGATATTCTTTGGTGTTCTCGGGCTATGGAAGACACTGTTGTTATTGACTGTTGTGGGGGATACCCTAATGTCCCATTACTTGGTATCAGAGGGGGTATAACTTACAATCCTTGTCTAGCTTTGCGACAATTTGGTCGTGCTAGAAGGGATGGTCCCCATGAGTTACTTCTCGAGGACATTGTATTCGACTATAAGGATGATGTTAAGGAGCATCGTTGGAGGTTCATACGGGCTTGGGGCATGGTAAACAGATCTGAACCCAAAGAGTTAGGACCGAAGACTTCCCTTCCTATGCAGCCTTACCTCCAATGGGTCCGAGCTCGTGCCCAGAAGCTTATGATGCCTTATGAGGCCGTATTACCAGTGATTGTGGAGCCCACTAATGAAGAAGTCATTTTTTACACGGTTCTCTATCCTTACATGCCCACTGATCCTGGGGAGTTACAGAGGTCTTGGATGCAGCTAAAGAATGAGCGGGATACTTACCGGGAGCAGTTCCATGAGCAAGAGAGGAAGGTTTTAAAGCTCACCAGGCAGCTCGAGGAAGAAAGAGTGATCAATGATTATATCAGCACATAGAGGAAGCGTCCATGGGACTTTTGATGTTCTATTTCTAGTTTTAGATTTGTTTTATTTACTTATTTTGTAAAGCCTTAAAGGCAATGTGAACCTTCAAAGTTTAAGCTAATAAAGTTCTGTTTATTTTGGTTTGCAAATTTAAATATCCCAAAGTCTTTGAAATCATTACATGTGCATCCCATTATCATACACATCATTATAGGTACCACTACAGGTTTCTCATCTTCTTCGCTGTTTATTTCAGCAGAAATGTCTTCCGATCAAGCCATCAAAGATCTTCATGAGCAGAATGCCCAGTTCCAACAGATGTTCATAAGTCTGGCTAAAGGGAAAGAGGATCTGAAGGCCCTCATTCTGAAAGAGAAGAAGAAGAAGAAGAAGAAGAAGAAGAATGGTATTCTGAATATGGGTAGAATATTCAGAGAAAGGTTAAGGCAACAAGCTGATCTGACCACCTCGTCCAAAGAAGGGGAGAACCAAGAAAGGGAAAAGGACCCTAGTCCTGCAGTTTCTGACGATTATACTGATTACAATGATGAGCAATATCCTCCTGCTGAGGATAGGTACAAGCAGCTAGAAGACCGTCTGAGTGCTATGGAAACTCAGAAGATACCTGGTTTGGATTTTGGAGAATTGGGGTTGGTATCGGGAGTGGTCATCCCTCATAAGTTCAAAGCTCCGGTTTTTGCCAAGTATGATGGAGTATCCTTCCCAAAACTCCATCTCCGTTCATATGTCAGAAAAATCTAACCCCACACTGCTGATAAAATTTTGTGGGTCCATTTCTTTCAAGATAATCTGTCAGGGACTCAACTGCAATGGTTCTACCAGTTGGAAGGAGCCAGTGTTCGAAACTGGGAAGATCTTGCTAATGCTTTCTACAAGCAGTATTAGTACAATGCTGACCTTGCTCCCACTCGTACTCAACTCCAGAGTATGTCCATGGGTGCAGGTGAAAGTTTTAAAGATTATGCTCAGAAATGGAGAGACTTAGCTAGAAGAGTTCAACACCCGTTGTCTGATAGGGAGTTGGTCGACATGTTTCTGGGGATGTTGTCTGGTCCGTTCTTCAATCAATTAATAGGAAGCTCGTCATCTGGTTTCATCGAGTTGATTTTAACTGGAGAGAGAGTAGAAGCTGGAATTCGGAGTGGAAAAATATAGAAGGATGCCTCTTCGAGTTCGGTAAAAAATCCTTTCACTGGTAAGAAGGAAGCCAGTGCAGTTTATAGCCCGAGGGGCCAAAGCAGATCTGAACACCGTCAAACGGTAAATGCTGTAGTGATACTAAGACCCGCAGTTGCTCCATAACGCAACTGTTGTACCCTAAAATTTGTCCTCTCATTTTTCAAGGCTTTCCTCACAAAGATTCTCAAAATTCAAGCTTGCACAAGTACATTGGGTTCTTCCAGAACCATAATTAAGAGGAAACTGTCAAAAGGGGAGAAAACAGATAAAAATAACATTTTGACGAATTTGGAGGAAAATAGGTCTCCTTCGATTCAGCCCCCTTCGATTGGACTTTGCACCTCCTTCGATTGCTAAAAAGTTGCTAGCATGCCTCTTTCGTCTGGGCATGTGACTTCAAATAGGTCTCCTTCAATTCAGAAGTAAATGATCTTCATACAAGCTTCAACTGAGTTTTTGTTTCCCTTTGAAACAGTGTCCTTCAACTCAGGAATGTCCTTCGACTCAGGAATGTCCTTTGACTCAAGAATATCCTTCGACTCGGGAAGTAAAGGCCTCCTTTTGGTTTTCTTCAGTTCAAAAAGTCAATAATCTTCTGAAAGCTTCCTTCGATTCAGAAGTTAATAACCTTCTGAAAAGTGTCATTTGACTGCACCATTCGCCCCTCACCTATTTGCCTTGGATTCATAAGTTTTTGATTGGATGAATGGCTACCTTCCCGTGAATTTCAAATTCATCTTCATGTATGATTCGAATGCGCCTTCATATCACCTTCGAATCCATATGCAAACCCTTCGACACACCATAGTCCTGAATTATGACACATAACTTGGTGGTCCATTCGAAGGACTTGCCATAGTTGGGGAATAATTGTTCTCTTACTTTGGAGTCTGGTCGAAGTTTTGGACCTAAGTTATTAAAAGCAAGAAGACTCAAAATAGCATATTCAGCTAAAAAGGGCCATTCGAAGAACACACAGTTGGTTCATTCGAAGGACACATAACTGGTGAAAACGAATGTTGTGTTGTTCTAGTCTGGTCGAAAGGTGTAGAAAGATGGAGGATTCTACTCAAAAGATCAAGTTGAACATTTAGACCCATAGGCTAGGCTACGTGTTTTCCCTTTTCATACCTCAAACCTATGACTCACCCTATACTTAATTGTTTATGCAAGCTAAAATAGGACTTTACCCATTGGTTGTCCAAGACCACTTGCACTTAACAGCATAATACTACCTTTTAGAAAAGTTTGTCTTGAGCCTTGCACCTGTTTTCCTTCAGAAAGAAGCAACCCATCTGAACCATTCATTTTGCTTTTATGGCACAAGTGGACACTTACTTTCCAGCTGAGCTTTATTTTATTATTTTTTCTCCCCAAGCTTCCCAAAAGCCTCTCTTTATAAATAGAGAGTTCATTTGCACAAAGAAAATAGGAGGGAAGAGGATCTTTAGACCAGAGGAACGAATCCCCCAAATTCTCTCAAACATAACAAAAAACTCTCAAGTTCATCAACACTTGAGAAATCACAAAAAAAATCCCAAAATCACATTCATCTCCTTCAATTCTGAAGAACAACCACACATTCCAGTTTCCTTCGACTCAAGGAGCATCCCATTTGTTCTTTCCTTTGAATCCAGCAAAGAAGGATATTTCACCTGTTTTGATCTTTCGAATCCAGTGTCGAAGACCTACCCTGGGTCTTTTCCTTCGAATCCAGAGGCATTTAAAGCAACCGCTTCAAAGTCCAGAACACGCTCCAACCTCCAGCAAGGTAAGTCATTTCTAACGTTTGGCCCTTCGTTTCCAGTATAGCATGTAAATAAGTTTTATTTTTCATTTAAAACATGTACATACTATTTTCTTCTTTTTGTTTTGTTTTCACTCTCTTAATATGTGTCATGGTTAAAAATCTTCTTGGCTTTTGCTCTTGGTACATTTAAATACACTTTAAAGAATTAATCTAGTCTTAAGGTGATGTTGGCATGGCCTTGGGCCATATTGCTATTCAAACTCAAATGAAAGAAACAGGAGACAGAAAAGTTAGAAACAAAGCCTCTGGCTTCCTTACTAACCTTCAGACCAAATGAAAGAGGCAGTCGAAAGGCACAACATGCTGGCCTCCAGGCCCCAGTCGAAAGGCACGACGTGCTAGCCTCCAGGGCCCAATTGAAAGCCAAAATATGTTGGCTTCTAGGCCCCGGTTGAAACTCATTCTTTCACCCATTTTCAGGTAAGGTCGAAGAAGGCCAAAAATGGCAGAATCAAAGGGTTGCTGCCCTAAGTCGAAAGATCCATTTTTCTTGCTTTTACCTTATTTTTGCTTTTATATTTTCATGCAATTCAATATGGTTGTAATAGTGTAGGATTTTTTTTTGCACTCTTTTATTACCTTCATATAAATGCTAGTAATTAGGTGTGTATGGCAAGATAAAATCAACAAGTAGACAACCCAAGAATCAAAGACAAAATGCTTGCAATCAAACACACTTGCACACATGCACCCTTAGGGAAATTCCACTTGTTGCCTTACAAAAATGGCCATGTTATGCATGTGGGATGTCTTAGCACAAACAAATCAAAAAAGATCATAGTCCCTCGATGACGCTATCAAAGTTTCCTTTCAAAATGATCTTAGTCCCTACAGAAAAGTGCTAAGTCATTTCACAACATTGCTATCATGGTCATACGATGACCCAATGCTCGTCCCTTCACATCCAACGATGGGGCTTCTTATCAAATCGATGGTAAGATAGAAACATCTAAAGGAGGAGGAAAAACACATCTAAAACCTTTTGAGTAGGTAGATTACTTTTAGTTACTTGCTCAATTTCAAAAACAAACATCCTTGCTATTTTCAAAACAATCACATACACTTTCAAAACACTTTCCAAACATGAAATATTTTCAAAAGCTCAACACTTTGCATGCATTCTTACGAACGAGAATCATTGCAAATTTTGCCTAAACGATGGCACCTTTTCAAAATACTTTCAAAACCATACAAAAGCACGACTTTCAAACAAAAGCAAGTGATCTAACAAGTAACTAAGAGCCCATGGAAAACCATGGATGGAAAGGATGCTAATACCTTCCCTTTTCATAATCTACCCCCCGAACTCAAGAAAATATCTCGAAAGGTCTTTCCTGTGATTTTTCACCTTTCCTTATTGGATAAAAGAAAAGTCGATGGAGACTCTTGCTAAACTGCGAAATTTGCAAACACAATCGCAAAACCCTCAAGTCAGTTCTCCCACCGTATCACAGAACTGGCGACTCTGCTGGGGATAAAATATTCAAAAAGTGGGGTTACCTTAGGGCTAGATCATATTTACTTGCTTACATTGTTTGATTTGTTTGCTTTACATTTTTGGTTCCTTGTTTGGGTTTGTTTTAAAATCCTACACTCGAATTTGGGGACACCTTTTAGGTAAGTAGCAATGAACTGTGAGGGAACTGTGCGGGGTATACCGACACGGTTGAAGCAGTAGCTACGTTGATGTGGCACTTTTGTTGGTACCGGTAACCCTTGAGTCAATCAAGGAGAGTACGGGGCCACCGCGTGGTGTCATAAAGCATCAACTGACCTTAGAACCTTACTTGACCAACTTGGCCATTAGGACGTAGCGAGATGACCGGCTTTGGTGCAGTCCAAAGTTGGTTGATACTCGATGCTACACTCATTTAGGTTTGACAGTCAATCGCTTATCGAATGAAACTTGGGGGAAAGATTAGTGATATTGAGATCCTTTAGAAACCGGTTACTTTTAACTAGGACAGGTTGAGCCAACTAAAACTTCAAAAGGGTACTTACCTGAAACCCCATGCAATCCTAAACCGAGGACTTGCTTGCTTTGTATATGCACTTGTACATAAACCTAATAACATCATAAACATCACTAACCATTTCAAGGATTTTTGGATTTATCTTTGTTCTGTTTTGTAGGACATGGCCTCCGCTCGTAGGAACACTATCCAAGTCAGTCTTGTGAGGGTACCTCCACAACTTAAGGATTTAGTATCAAGGGTCCCTGAAGATTCCCCGTTCACCAAAAGGCATGGACGACTCCTTAGTTTGGTTACCTCAAGTATTGAAGAAGAGATGATAAAGGTGCTTGTCCAATTCTTCGACCCTTTGCATCATTGCTTCACTTTTCTTGATTACCAACTTGTGCCCACTTTGGAGGAATTTTCTCAACTCGTAGGGATCCCTATTCTCAATTAGTTACCTTTCAACATTATCGAAAGATACCCTAAACCTAAGGAAATTTCCCTAGCTCTCCATTTGCAACCATCTGACATAGTAGAAAATTGGGTAACAAGGAGTGGTGTTAAAGGGTTACTAGCAAAATTTTTATTGGAGAAGGCTCAAGAGTGTTGGAATATTTTGGATCTACAAGCCTTTGAGGAAGTTCTGGATCTTTTCATCTATGGATTGGTACTATTTCCAAATCTTAACCAATTTATAGATGTGAATGCGATGAAGGTTTTCATATCTCGTAATTCGGTGCCTACGTTGCTTGGAGACGTATTGCATTCTCTTCACTCTCGCACTTTGAAGAAAAGGGGGGCTTTGATGTGTTACACTCCTCTGTTGGCTAGGTGGTTTATTTAGCACCTACCTCGATCAGTGGTGAAGAATGAACAAGGTATGAGATGGTCTAAAAGATTGATGTCACTTTCACATGCTGATATTCGTTGGTATTATCGCTCCTTAGAAGACATTACCATCATTGACCGCTGTGGGGAATTCCCTAATGTCCCTCTACTTGGCATTAGGGGAGGCGTTACTTATAACCCATGTTTAGCTTTGCGACAATTTGGATATGCTAGAAGAGATGGCCCTCATGAGGTACTCATCCAAGGAATTGCATTTGACTACGAAAGTGATACCCAAGGTTACCGTCAAAGATTTATACGAGCTTGGGGTATGGTTAACAAAGTTGATAGCAAGACATTGAGGCGTAAGAATTCCATTCCTTTGGAACCTTATCTTAAATGGGTAAGGGCTCGCGCTCAAAGTCTCAAGATTCCTTATGAAGCCGTCTTACCTGTTATCATGGAGCCAGTAGTCGAGGGAGAAATTCCACATACGATCCTCTATCCTGATATGCCTACTTCTCTTGAAGATTTGCAAAACGCTTGGATTCAGTTAAAAGGAGAGAGAGACACCTTCAAATCTAAGTTCTATGAAAGCGAGAAGAAGATATTGGAGCTTACAAGGGAACTTCATGAAGAAAGGAGCTTAAACACCTACATTGCGCCAAAGAAGATGTGCATAACTTTTTTGTCTTAGGAGTTTACTTTATGCTTATTTCTGTTGTTGTAAGCCCAAGAGGCATATTTGTATTCAAATCAAGATTTCTTTAATGCAAGTTAACATTATTCACTCTTTGTCTATACAAATTTAAATTCTTTAAATCCTTGAAATCATTTTGCATACTGCATATTCATGCATCATGACATGACAGGCGTCTGCATAACAGGTTTCCTTATCTCTCCGTTGTTTATTTCCACAAGATGGATCTAGAGAAAACTGTGACGGAACTCCAGGCTCAGAATTCTCAATTTCAGGAAGCTTTACTCGCCCTGGTCAAGGGGCAGCAGGATATGATGGCCTTGTTGGCCGCTAAAAAGAAGCCAAAGAAGAAAGCTCTGCTCAACATGGGTAGAAGGTTCAAAGAGACAAATCGTCAAATTCCAATAGAGGAAGATTCATTCGAAGAGGACGAGAACCAAATTGGTGAAGTCAAGAGTACTCAGGACGACTGTATCAATGACCAAGAATCTGAGGATGATTATTTCAATGAACAATATCCACCCGCAGACATCAAATACAAGCAGCTAAAAGACAGGTTAAAAGCAGTTGAAATCCAAGCTATTCCCGATTTAAATTTTGATGATTTGGGCTTAATCTCAAGAGTAGTCATTCCCCACAAGTTCAAAATACCAACCTTCGCAAAATACGATGGGGTTTATTACCCAAAGCTCCATTTGAAGTCCTATGTGTGCAAGATACAACTGCACACGGCAGATAAAAAACTATGGATTCATTTTTTCCAAGAGAGTCTGACTGGAACACAACTTGAATGGTTTTATCGGTTGGATGGCTCTCGCATCAATACTTGGGAGGGTTTAGCTACTGCCTTCTACCATCAATATCAGTACAACGCCGACTTGGCACCGACGAGGGTTCAATTGCAAGGCATGACCATGGGGAAGGATGAAGGATTTAAGGAGTATGCGCAGAAGTGGAGAGACCTTACAAGTAGGGTCCAACCTCCGTTGACTGATAGGGAACACATTGACATGTTCATGAGCACATTATCTGGTCCTTTCTTTAATCTGTTGGATGGCTGCTCTTCTTCTGGTTTCACCGAATTAATCCTAACCGGTGAGAGAGAGTAGAAAGTGGCATTAAGAGTGGAAAGCTCTCTGTGGCATCTACTTCCACTCTTAATCCTGTCAAGAAGCCTTTTTCCGCGAAGAAAGAAGTTAATGTTGTGTATAGAGCAAAGGCCCGTACCAAAATGAATAATAATTCGTCTATCAATGTTGTCCGAATCTCCAATCCGACTGCTACTCAAAGACCATCTACCAATCATCAATGGGTTGAAGCTCCAAGAAGACAGTTCACAAGGTTAGGCATGTCGTTATCTCAAACCCTTCAACATCTGCTCAGGACCAATTTAGTGACATTGCGGGATCCTCCTGCCAACCCTGACACCTCATCACCGAGATATAATCCAAATGCAAAGTGTGCTTATAATTTAAACAGCCCAGGGCATGAGACTGATCAGTGTTGGGCTCTGAAGAACAAAATCTAGGATTTAATCGACAACAAGACTATTAAATTTTATCCTCCTCCAACGCCAAATGTAATTACCGCTCCAATGCCGAAGCACTACAAAGGTGTTAATGTCATCGAAGATACAACTTTCATTGCCTCTATCAAAGGGTTAACTACTCCATTGAATGTAATCAAGAGCAATATGTTGAAAGTTGGGACTTTCCCCGGCTGTGAAAAAGACTGTGTGGGCTGTATGAGACAATCTGATGGGTGTGGAAAACTGAGGAAAGGTATACAACGCCTAATGGATAGCCGCGAAATTCTATTCGAAAAGAATCCCGCCATCAAAAATTCAGTCGACAAAGCTGAAGATTTGGCCATCATAACAATTTCAAACAAACCTCTTAGGATCTCGTCCAAAGGTCCTATCAGGATTTCAAACGAACCAATCATTTCTCCTCTCATAATCAGTGCTGCCGGATCCGTTCCATACACCTCTGATAAAGCGGTTCCATGGAATTATGCTGCCGAGCTTTATTACCATGGGGTAAAGCAAGATTCTTAGATTGATGATAATGAAGCAGGTGTTACCAATATTACTGGTTCTAGTAAAGTCACAAGAACATGAAGAATCTTTTCCCCTGATATCTCACCACCAACCACTACTGCAGTTCCAATCCGCATAACCAACGGCAATGCTGGTGCCAGTACTAAAGGGAAAGAGAAAGAAAGTGAGCCTGCCAGAGAAGAGGCACTTGCTAAAAAGACTGTTATGGAAGAACCATCCACTCAAGAGATGGAGGAGATTCTGAAAATCATCAAGAAAAGAGACTTCAAAATAGTAGAGAAGTTGGGACAAACCCCTTCTAAAATATCAATGTTGTCCTTATTGCTATGTTCTGACGCCCATGCACAAGCTCTAATTAAGTTCTTGAAAAAGGCTCACGTGCCTCAGGAAACCACAACTGACCAGTTTGAGAACTGCGTAGCAAGTTTGACAGCTGACAATGGTCTAGGGTTCTCCGACGCAGATTTAACTTCCATGGGAAAGAATCACAATAAAGCCTTGCATGTTTCTGTTGAATGTAAGGGGACCACTCTGGCATATGTTTTGGTGGACACAGGCTCATCTTTAAACGTGTTACCTAAAGGTGTTTTAGATCGGCTAGACTGTGAAGGTTTGGTTTTGAAGCCAAGTGATATTATTGTGAGGGCATTTGATGGGTCGAAAAGGATGGTTCATGGAGAGGTGGATCTCCCAATTAGGGTTGGTTCACAGATTTTCAACTCCACATTCTACATAATGGACATACGGCCTGCGTATTCTTACTTACTTGGGCGCCCATGGATCTATGGGGCAGGTGCGGTAACTTCTACTCTCCACCAGAAGTTAAAATACCCAGTTCAAGGGAAGGTTGTCACTATTTGCGGTGAAGAAGAATTTATGGTAAGCCACCTCACTTCTTTCAAGTATGTAGAAATGGATGGAGAATTCATAGAGACTCCTTGCCAGACATTTGAAGTTGTGGCCACCACCAAAATCTCCTCCAACACTCCAAAAGCCAATAAAGTTATTCCCATGATGGTTTCTCTTAAGGATGCTCGTGCGGTGGTAGTAGAAGGAAACAATGAGATGTGGGGTCACCTCCCCGACATCCCGTTCAAAGCAAGTAAGTTTGGGATAGGTTTCACCTCCAAAGCTCAGAAAGAAATTAGAGATGCTCATACGGGAAAGCCGTCTCTCCACCTCAAGAGTCATGAAGTGAACACCGTAGAGGATTCCGATAATGAGTGTGCTTTTGAAGACTAGATCTACCCAACAACCGAAGGGAAGCCCAACAATTGGCATGCGAAGGACTTTGTGCCCATCTCCTTCATTGAGGAGTAATCTACTTGTTTTTTCTTTTAATCAATTCAAGAACTCTTTGTCTGTAATATTTTGATATTGACTTTTAATCCATGTGCCTAGCACGGGGCACTTTGGTTCTTTTGTCAATGGTTTTATATTTTTTCATCTAATCATATGAAAATTCAGTACATTAGACTCTTTTGCATTCAAATATTTGTGTTTATTGTCTTTCTTTTTCTTTCAAATACATTTCCAAAAAGATAGCCATGTATCTTACATGCACACACACGCACACTCTTGCAGGTCTACATCCACTCTGGATCATATTGCAAACAACTCTATTCTTGCCAAATATGACTTTGAATGTCCCATCAACCAAGCCGAAGACGAAAGCGAGGAAGATTGTGACATACCAGGAGAACTAGCCAGACTTCTGTTACAAGAGGAAAAGGTTATTCAACCACATGAAGAGTCAATTGAGGTTATCAACCTGGGTACTGAGTCAGATAAGAAGGAAATCAGGATCGGTGCTAATTTGGAAAGCAGTGTCAAAAGCCGTTTGGTTCAGATGTTGCGCGATTATATGGAAGTATTTTCTTGGTTGTATGAAGATATGCCTGGGTTGGATACCGACATTGTGGTTCATCGTCTGCCAACTAAAAAAGACT
Source organism: Vicia faba (assembly GCA_948472305.1). NCBI lineage: Eukaryota > Viridiplantae > Streptophyta > Magnoliopsida > Fabales > Fabaceae > Vicia > Vicia faba. The sequence continues at coordinate 465,929,515 of OX451737.1, read as the reverse complement.
GCCCTCCTGTTAAACAAAAAGTTCATCGCATGAGACCTGACATGTCTGAAAAAATCAAAGCCGAAGTAATGAAATAGTTTGATGCATGATTCCTAACTGTAACATCCTATCCTCAATGGGTGGCTAATATAGTACCAGTGCCAAAGAAAGACGGGAAAGTTCGCATGTGCATAGACTATAGGGATTTGAATAGGGCAAGCCCCAAGGATGATTTCCCTCTACCATACATTGACGTCTTAGTCGACAATACCGCTCAGCATAAAGTCTTCTCATTCATGGACGGCTTCTTGGGCTATAATCAAATAAAGATGGCTCCCGAAGATATGGAAAAAACTACTTTCATTACACAATGGGGCACTTTCTGCTACAAGGCCATGCCGTTCGGATTAAAGAATGCAGGAGCAACATATCAAAGGGATATGTGGCTTTATTTCATGACATGATTCATCATGAGATAGAGGTATATGTGGATGATATGATCGCCAGATCACAAACCGAGGAAGAACATCCTGGTCACCTGCACAAACTATTTGAGAGACTAAAGAAATATAAACTGAGGTTAAACCCTAACAAGTGCACATTCGGAGTACGCTCTGGAAAGCTTCTAGGATTTGTTGTCAGCAATAACGGCATTGAAGTTGATCCCGCCAAGATAAAGGCCATCCAAGAAATGCCAGTCCCTCGTTCTAAAAAAGAAATCAGAGGATTCTTGGGTCGTCTCAATTACATTGCCCGTTTCATATCACACTTAACTGCTACCTGTGAGCCACTCTTCAAACTCTTGAAGAAAGATCAGGTAGTCAAATGGAACAATGAATGCCAGATTGTCTTTGACAAAATCAAGGAATACCTGCAAGAACCTCTTATTCTCATGCCTCCGGTTGAAGGAAGATTGTTGATCATGTACTTGGCAATACTAGATAATTCTAGGGGGGGTGTTTTGGGCCAACATGACGGGTCTGGACGAAAAGAGCATGCAATTTACTACCTAAGCAAAAACTTTACCGACTGTGAAACCAGATATTCACTGCTCGAGAAAACTTGATGTGCTTTAGCGTGGGCTGCTCGCCGACTAAGGCAGTACATGTTGACTCATACCACTTTGTTGATTTCCAAGATGGATCCAATTAAATACATCTTCGAAAAACCTGCCCTTTCAGGATGAATAGCCAGATGGCAAATGATCTTGACTGAGTACGACATTCAATACACAAATCAAAAAGCCATCAAAGGAAGTGTACTAGCAGATCATTTGGCCCATCAAGCTGTGGACGATTATCAGTAAATGAACTTCGACTTCCCTGACGAGAATATTATGCTGGTAACCGACTATGCAAAACCTAGACCGTATGACGGACCCGAACAAGGATCCCGATGGACTATGGTATTCGATGGGGCTTCCAACGCCTTAGGTAACAGAATTGGTATTGTGATCATATCTCCTGAAGGATGCCATACTCCTTTTACCTCCAGACTATGCTTCGATTGTACAAATAATATGGCCGAGTATGAAGCATGCATCTTAGGTCTAAAAGCTGCTATCGACTTAAGGATCAAGCATTTGGACGTGTTTGGAGATTTTGCTTTGGTGATCAGCCAAGTAAAAGGAGATTGGGACACTAAACACCCTAATCTTATCCCTTACAAGGAACTTGTGCTATCCCTAATTCCTCACTTCGAAGAGATCACTTTTGAACACTTCCCTAGGGAAGAAAACCAGTTGGCTGACGCTCTGGCAACCATGTCCTCAATGTTCAAAGTCAGATGGGACAACGAAGCCCCTATGATTACAATTGAAAGATTTAATGAACCTGCGCATTGTTATGAGCTTGACACTGATACGAAAAAGCCATGGTACCATGAGGTAATGAGATACCTTGAAGCACAAGAGTATCCATAGCAAGCATCTATCAATGACAGAAAGTTCTTACGAAGGTTTGCAACCAAATTCTTCCTAAGTAACGGGATATTGTACAAGCGCAACCATGATTCGACTCTACTCTGATGTGTGGATAAGAGGGAGGCAGAGGAAATCATGGAAGACATGCACAATGGCCTTTTTGATACTCACTCAAGTGGACATTCAATGGCTAAGAAAATCTTAAGAGTTGGCTACTATTGGTCAACGATGGAGACCGATTGCCATCAACATTCAAGAACTTTCCACAAATGCCAAATTTATGCTGACAAGGTCCATGTACCTCTGATCCCTTTGAATGTCATGTCCACTCTGTGGCCATTTGCAATGTGGGGTATTGACATGATCGGAGAAATCAAGCCCACAGCTTCCAACGGACACCACTTCATTCTTGTTGTTATCGACTATTTCACCAAATGGGTCGAAGCCGCCTCATTTGCCTCAGTCACCAAGAATGTGGTAGCCAGATTCATCAGACATAATCTTATCTGTCATTATGATATCCCTGAAAGGATCATCACCGACAATGGGACTAATCTCAACAATGCCATGATCAGGGAATTGTGCACTCAATTTAAGATCAAGCATCACAATTCTTCTCTGTACAAACCAAAAATGAATGGCGCAGTCGAAGCGGCCAACAAAAATATCAAGAAGATTGTGCAGAAAATGGTAGTGACCTATAAAGATTGGCATGAGATGCTACCATTTTCTCTACATGGTTACCGTACTTCAGCTAGAACATCAACTGGGGCAACTCCCTTCTCTCTAGTTTATGGCATGGAAGCTGTTTTGCCAGTGGAAGTTCAAATCCCCTTGCTGTGGATTATGATTGAGGCAAGCCAAAGTAAAGACGAATGGATTCAAACGAGATTGGATCAGCTGAACTTGATCGATGAAAAATGATTAGCTGCTATCTGCCATGGTTAGACGTATCAAAAACGGATGATCAAAGCTTTCAACAAAAGGGTCAAGCCTCGAGTATACCAAGTTGGTGACCTGGTAATAAAACGCATCATTTTACCACAAGGTGACCCCAGAGGAAAATGGACCCCCACCTATGAAGGGTCGTTTGTTATCAAGAGAGTTTTCTCTGGCGGTGCCATGATACTGACCACCATGGATGGTGAAGATTTCCCATATCTTATAAACGCGGACATAGTTTAAAAATACTACGCATAAGAGACCCGTTAGGTTGACACACCTAAGCAAAATTAGGGCATCACGGTAAACCAAAAGGTTTGGACAAAAATTAGGGATATATACAAAAGATTGTACACCCGACAAGTTGAAAACCCGAAAGGGCGGTTCAGGCAAAAATTAAGGATTAAAAGCGTACGACTATGTTCCATGGAATCAACACGGTCAACACTATCACCAAGGTCCAAGTTCAAACGGTCCAGGATCAATCCAATCAACTCCGATCAACGACAAGGGACGTTCAAAGACATTGGGGCAATAGTAGAGCTGAAAGGTAATGAGATCATTTCACATGGCTATTTGTTTTTCATTTTCCATTTTGTGTTCTTTTCGGCGATTTCCTCTTACTAGGATTTCTGTCTCTATGTACAAAAAATGCCTATTCATGGGCAAAATATCAATACAAATACACTTTGAAGTGCAAAATTGTCTATCTCTATTTTGAATGCAAATTTGTCCAATAACTAAAATTGAATGAATATATGCATATGAACATAATTAAAATTATTTGGCGCATGTGTCCTGCCAAGCAGCAACCTCAATAAGGCATCAGTGCACAACAGCAGTATGCATCCCTTTAATGCATGTGAAATAGCCCCACAGAGTTATTTCACCATCATTATCCACACCAGGGTGTTGGCAATAAACCTTTCCCCAAAGGAGTTGCCCACAAAATATCCTTGCAACGGGACGATCCTTGGCCAAAGTCTCAATCTCTTGACAACTTTATCTAGCTAAGTCATTTGAAGTCTAGAGGTCTCTGTCTAAAGGAAATTCATCTCCTCAGAAGGGTTTATTTCCCTGATAGAGTTATTTCCCCAGGCCAAGTGCAAATTCCTCAACGTACAAGACACCCTGATTTCCCCAGTCGAGTAAGCACTCCCCGGTAAGTCCAAAATTGCCCAGCCGAGCCCATCATCCCCAGATGAGCCCATCATCCCCAGATGATCCCATCATTCCCAGTGGAGTATATCTGCCAACCGGGGTTTTTTATCCCCAGTAGAGTATATCTTCCAACCAATGTTTTATTTTCCAAGCTGAGTCCATTCTCTCCAAACAGAATCTATCCTCCCCAGATGAGTCCATTCTCTCCAGCTGAATAAACACTCCCCACTGAGTCCATCTTCCTCAGTAGAGTATATCTTCCAACCAAGATTTTATTCCCCAGTGGAGTACCAATCCCTCAACGGAACCCAAATTCCCCATTTGAGTCCGAATCGCCCAGCTGAGTATATTCTCACCAAGATAAGTCTGCCTCGCCTGACTGAGTCTATACTCTCCAGTTAGAATTTCCCCTTCAAATGACTGCAAATCACAGGGCCACAACCCCTGATCCCTAGTAAAGTCTTCAACAAAGCCTTTATTATTACCAAGAAATGCTATGAAGCCTGGATCCGACCAAATATTAGCACAATTTTCAAGTTATACTAAAGCCTGGACCCGACCAGATAACAGTTTGACTTCTTCAATTTCTGAAGCCTGGACCCGACCAGATAACAGTTTGACTTCTTAAGTTACTGAAGCCTGGACCCGACTAGATAACAATTGATATCATTCCTCAAAAAGCTATGACAACCAGCCCAACTCTTCAGAGATATAGAAGAATCTAAATGTAATCCAACCAAGGTTTTAAACACTTGTTCCCAGTAGGGTTGCCTCTTTATTCCCCAACAAAGGACTGAGAAACATGGATCTGACCAGATATCATTCCTCATTTCCATCTTTTCAAGGAAGTCATTGCGAAGCCTGGATCCGACCAGATAGAAATCATCCTCAGAGATTTGTTTTGAAACCTGGAACCGACCAGATAACAACTAAATCCCCAAACAAGTTACTGTGAAGCCTGGACCCGACCAGATAACAATTAACTTCATTAGATATCTGCAAAACCTGGACCCGACCAGATAAAAGTTTTCAAAAGCAGTCTATTGTGAAGCCTAGACCAGACCAGATAACGATTGACCTCGTCAAACCTCAGAAATCTGCAAAGCCTGGACCCGACCAGATAACAATTTTCAACCAGTTCATTATGAAGCCTGGTCCCGACCAGATAACAATTAACTTCATCAGAAATCTACAAAGTCTGGACCCGACCAGAGAACAGTTTTCAACTAGTTTATTATGAAGCTTGGACCCGACCAGATAACAGTTTTCGAACGGTATCTTGTGAAGCCTGGACCCGACCAGATAACAATTAACCATGATCCCCAGAAATTCACTATGAAACCTGGATTCAGCCAGATAATAGTACAACTTTCCAAAAGACCATAAAGCCTGGACCCGACCAGATAACAGTCTTCAAGAAGTTACTGTAAAGCCTGGATCCGACCAGATAATAGTTAATTCGCCCTTACTTCCACAAATTTATTGTGAAGCCTGGATCCGACCAGATAACAGTTAACCTCCACATCCCCAACAAGTTGTTATGAAATCTGGATCCGATCAGATGACTATTCAATTTCAAGGAATTTTCTACAAAGCCTGGATCCGACCAGATAACAGTTAATTCATCCCTTCCCCCAGTATGTTTCCATGAAACCTGGACCCGACCAGATAGCAACCGACTACTTCATCCTCAGCAACTGTGAAGCATGGATCCGACCAGATAACAGTTGATCCTTGAGTAATGCTCCCCAGCAGAAGCATCTCTTCAATAGAATTTGAAGATATACATATTCTTCACTTTTAACAGGCAATCAAGGATTCAACCTCTGAAGATTTACTCAGCAGTAGTCAGGGATTTATTTTCTCGGACGAAAACACAGTTCGCATTCATACATCATAGCATGTACATAACAATGCATTTAGCAAGATACCACATCGGGTAAGCATCATGCAAGCATCTGCATTTTTCTAACCCCATTTCTCACAAGGAAAACAACAAGTCTAATATAGATCAACAGGAGATTTGTGCTGATACTTCTTCCAGAGTTTACAAACATTCCTCTAAATGGCATCTATAAGCCCATTCACCATCCATCTTCGAGTGCAAATTCTTGGGCACTCTAGTGTTCAAACATTTTTCACCATCAAGTCACGGATGCCGGATCCGCCAACCTAACTCTTCAGGTTCAAGAAGTTTGAACAGGGGCAGTTGTTGTACCCCAAAATTTGCCCTCTCATTTTTCAAGGCTTTCCTCACAAAGATTCTCAAAATTCAAGCTTGCACAAGTACATTGGGGTCTTCCAGCACCATAATTAAGAGGAAACTATCAAAAAGGGAGAAAACAGATAAAAATAACATTTTGACGAATTTGGAGGAAAATAGGTCTCCTTCGATTCAGCCCCTTTGATTGGACTTTGCACCTCCTTCGATTGCTCAAAAGTTGCTAGCGTGCCTCTTTCGTCTGGGCATGTGACTTCAAATAGGTCTCCTTATATTCATAAGGAAATGATCTTCATACAAGCTTCAACTAAGTTTTTGTTTCCCTTTGAAACAGTGTCCTTCGACTCAGGAATGTCCTTCGACTCAGGAAGTAAAGGCCTCCTTTTGGTTTTCTTCAGTTCAAAAAGTCAATAATCTTCTGAAAGCTTCCTTCGATTCAGAAGTTAATAACCTTCTGAAAAGTGTCATTCGATTGCACCATTCGCCCATCACCTATTTGCCTTGGATTCATAAGTTTTTGATTGGATGAATGGCTACCTTCTTGTGACTTTCAAATTTATATTCATGTATGATTCGAATGCGCCTTCATATCACCTTCGAATCCATCTGCAAACCCTTCGACACGCCATAGTCCTGCATTATGACACACAACTTGGTTGTCCATTCGAAGGACTTGCCATGGTTGGGGAATAATTATTCTCTTACTTTGGAGTCTCGTCGAAGGTTTGGGCCTAAGTTATTAAAAGCAAGAAGACTCAAAATAGCATATTCAGCTAAAAAGGGCCATTCGAAGAACACACAGTTGGTTCATTCGAAGGACACACAACTGGTGAAAACGAATGTTGTGTTGTTCTAGTCTGGTCGAAAGGTGTAGAAAGATGGAGGATTCAACTAAAAAGATCAAGTTGAACATTTAGACCCATAGGCTAGGCTACGTGTTTTCCCTTTTCAGGCCTCAAATCTATGACTCACCCTATACTTAATTGTTTATGAAAGCTAAAATAGGCCTTTACCCATTTGTTGTCCAAGACCACTTGCACTTAACAGCATAATACTACCTTTTAGAAAAGTTTGTCTTAAGCCTTGCGCCTATTTTCCTTCAGAAAGAAGCAACCCATGTGAACCATTCATTTTGCTTTTATGGCACAAGTGGACACTTACTTTCCAACTGAGCTTTTATTATTTTTGCTCCCCAAGCTTCCCAAAAGCCTCTCTCTATAAATAGAGAGTTCATTTGCACAAAGAAAAGAGGAGGGAAGAGGATCTTTGGACCAGAGGAACGAATCCCCCAAATTCTCTCAAACACAACAAAAAACTCTCAAGTTCATCAACACTTGAGAAATCACAAAAAAAGCCCAGAATCACATTCATCTCCTTCAATTCTGAAGAACAACCACACATTCCAGTTTCCTTCAACTCAAGGAGCATCCCATTTGTTCTTTCCTTTGAATCCAGCAAAGAAGGATATTTCACCTGTTTTGCTCTTTCGAATCCAGTGTCGAAGACCTACCCTGGGTCTTTTCCTTCGAATCCAGAGGCATTCAAAGCAACTGCTTCAAAGTCCAGAACACGCTCCAACCTCCAGCAAGGTAAGTCATTTCTAACCTTTGGCCCTTCGTTTCTAGCATAGCATGTAAATAAGTTTTCTTTTTCATTTAAAACATGTACATACTATTTTCTTCTTTTTGTTTTGTTTTCACTCTCTTAATATGTGTCATGGTTAACAATCTTCTTGGCTTTTGCTCTTGGTACATTTAAATATGCTTTAAAGAATTAATCTAGTCTTAAGGTGATGTTGGCATGGCCTTGGGCCATATTGCTATTCAAACTCAAATGAAAGAAACAGGAGACAGAAAAGTTAGAAACGAAGCCTCTGGCTTCCTTACTAACCTTTAGGCCAAATGAAAGAGGCAGTCGAAAGGCACAACATGCTGGCCCCCAGGCCCCATTCGAAAGGCATAACATGCTGGCCTCCAGGCCCCAATCGAAAGCCAAAATATGATGGCTTCTAGGCCCCAGTCGAAACTCATTCTTTCACCCCTTTTCAGGTAAGGTCGAAGAAGGCCAAGAATGGCAGAATCGAAGGGTTGCTGCCCTAAGTTGAAAGATCCATTTTTCTTGCTTTTACCTTATTTTTGCCTTTATATTTTCATGCAATTCAATATGGTTGTAATAGTGTAGGATTTATTTTTTGCACTCTTTTATTGCCTTCATATAAATGCTAGTAATTAGGTGTGTATGGCAAGATAAAATCAACAAGTAGACAACCCAAGAATCAAAGACAAAATGCATGCAAACAAACACACTTGCACACATGCACCCTTAGGGAAATTCCACTTGTTGCCTTACAAAAATGGCAATGTTATACATGTGGGATGTATTAGCACAAACAAATCAAAAAAGATCATAGTCCCTCGATGACGCTATCAAAGTTGCCTTTCAAAATGATCTTAGTCCCTACAGAAAAGTGCTAAGTCATTTCACAACATTGATATCATGGTCATACGATGACCCAACGCTCCTCCCTTCACATCCAACGATGTGGCTTCTTATCAAATCAATGATAAGATAGCAACATCTAAAGGAGGAGGAAAAACTCATCTAAAACCTTTTGAGTAGGTAGATTACTTTTAGTTACTTGCTCAATTTCAAAAACAAACATCCTTGCTATTTTCAAAACAATCACATACACTTTCAAAACACTTTCCAAACATGAAATATTTTCAAAAGCTCAACACTTTGCATGCATTCTTACGAACGGGAATCATTGCAAAGTTTTCCTAAGCGATGGCACATTTTCAAAATACTTTCAAAACCACACAAAAGCACGACTTTCAAACAAAAGCAAGTGATCTAACAAGTTTCTAAGAGCCCATGGAAAACCATGGATGGAAAGGGTGCTAATACCTTCCCTTTTCATAATATACCCCTCGAACTCAAGAAAACATCTCGAAAGGTCTTTCATGTGCTTTTTCACCTTTCCTTATTGGATAAAAGAAAAGTCGGTGGCGACTCTTGCTAAACTGCGACATTTGTGAACACAATCGCAAAACCCTCAAGTCAGTTCTCCCATCGTATCACAGCAACAATCAACAAAGGGTGGAAATACCACAACGGCAGTTTACCCGTATCAACATGATGTTGGCTGAAGTGTTACCTCACCTTTTGAAATTCAACTTAGTAACCTTGAGAGAGGCTCCCAAGAATCCAAACACTACTTCTCCCAGATACAATCCTAACACGTGGTACGCCTACCATTCTGAGAGTCCGGGCCACGATATAAATGATTGCTGGGCTCTAAGAAACAAAGTACAAGATTTTCCTAAAGCCAAGGAGATAGAGTTTGATGCTCCAGAAAAGCCGAATGTTATAACTTCTCCCATGCCCAAACATGGTCGTGAAGTTAATGTTGTTGACACTGATTTGTTTGTGATCTCCGTTGAAGAAATTTTTACTCCTCTTATGACTGTTAAGAAGAATTTTCTATTGGCCGTTTTATTTCCGGGCTGTGGTGAAGGTTGCCACATGTGTTCGATTATGCCTTCCGGTTTCTATTTATTGAAATCAGATGTTCAGCGCCTGATGGATAATAAAGAGATTTTGTTCGAGAAGACTATGATTCCTGTTGTTCTAAATGAAGACGTTGCCATTATAACCATTTCCGCCAATCCTTCCAAGGTTTCCTCGAGAAAAGTTGTTAGGATTACATCTGCTCCAAGAATCACTCTTCCAATAATCACTTTTCTTGGTCCCATCCCGTACACCTCAGACAAGGTTGTCCCATGGCATTATGGTGTTGATGTGTATTACCATGGTGTTAAGCAAGAGCTGAAGAATGAAGAAGCTGATACTGATGTCAGTAATATTGTCGGGACTAGTAAGGTTACCCGAAGTGGAAGGGTCTTCTCTCCCGATATTTCCCTAAAGACTATCATCAAGCCTACTGTTATTCCAACTACTGCTCCAACCACCACTCCTGACATTTCTCATGTTCCTACTCCAGTTATTACACCTGCTACTATTCTTATTCTTACTCCAGTTATCACCCCTGCTGTTGATCCATCTGAGACTCGGGCAAGGAAATTATAGGTGAGCCTACCCGGACGGAGGCACCTAAGAAAATCGTTGTGGAAGCCTCTAAATAAGAAATAGAGGAAATACTGAAAATTATCAAGAAGAGCAACTACAATATGGTCGATCAGCTGGGGCAGACCCCGTCAAAGATCTCCATGTTGTCTCTGTTATTATGTTTTGAAGCCCATGCGAAGGATTTGATTGCATTTCTCAAGACTGCGCATGTGCCGCGGGAAACTTCAGCAGATCAGTTCAAAGATTGTATGGCCAGCCTGACTGCTGACAATGGGCTTGGTTTTTTAGATGCGGACCTGACACCGAAAGGAAGAAATCATAATGATGTTTTGCATGTCTCGATTGAGTGCAGGGGCACCACTATGGTGCATGTGCTGGTAGATATCGGGTCTTCATTAAATGTTCTACCAAAGAAAGCATTAGACCATTTGGATTGTGAGGGTTTGATTCTAAAGCCAAGTAACATTGTGGTAAGGGATTTTGACGGATCAAAGAGAATGGTGCACGGGGAAGTGGACATCCCTGTCAAAGTGGGTTTTCAGACTTTTGGGTCCACCTTCTACGTAATAGATATCAAGCCATCATATTCTTGCTTGCTGGGTCGTCCTTGGATCCATAAGGCTGGGGCAGTTACTTCCGCACTCCATCAAATGCTGAAGTATCCGTTAAAGGGAAAGATTGTCATGGTACGAGGTGAAGAAGAATATATGGTAAGTCACCTCAATTCCTTCCGCTACTTAGAAATGGATGGGGAATTCATAGAATCTCCTTGTCGGAACTTCGAAGAGGTCCCCCATACTTTGGCATCAACTGAAGTTACTACCGGCAAACCTCCGTTGAAGATGGATTCTCTCAAGGATGCCAGGGCTGTAGTCGAAAAAGGTGGGTCTACCAATTGGGGTCAACTCCCTGATTTCACTCACAAAACTGACAAAATTGGTTTAGGCTTTACTACAGGCGCTCAAAGGGCTGTTAAGCATGCTCGGGCTGGAATACCTCCTCTACACATCAGCAATCGGGGAATTAACGCAATTGAAGACAGTGAAGAGGATTCAGACATCGACAACTGGATCTACCCAACAACCAATGGTGGACCGAATAATTGGACGGTGAAGGACTTCATACATGTTTCTTTTATTCCGCAGTAATTGACTCATTTGTTTTAAGATTTGTAATAAACAATTTGAAACTCTATGGCCCGGTTCCTTGCTCGAGGCACCTTGGCTTTGCTTGTGAGGGCTATTTATTTGTCATTTCATATATCATTAATAAAGTATTGGACGTTTCTTGCATACAAATTTTGCGGTCCTTGTTTTTCTTTTCTGTCTCTCACTTTATCAAAATAGCTATTCTCTTACACACACTCACGTATCATATTGCAGATCCATATCCACTCTGGATCCCATTGATAACAACTCTGCTATTGCCAGTTATGACTTCAAAAATCTGATCAACCAAGCCGAGGACGAAGGTGAGGATGATTGTGAGGTTCCTGGAGAACTTGCTAGACTATTACAGCAGGAAGAAAGGGCCATACAGTCGCATGAAGAGCCAGTTGAGGTAGTGAATTCGGGTACAAAGGAAGACAAGAAAGAGGTTAAAATAGGTGTGAATCTGGAGCCTAGTGTCAAACAACGGTTAATACATATGCTACACGACTATGTTGAGATCTTCTCCTGGTCCTATGAAGACATGCCTGGTTTAGACATTGATATTGTAGTACATCGTCTGCCGGCTAAAGAAGACTGCCCTCCGGTAAAGCAGAAGGTCCGCCGTATGTGCCCTGAAATGCCAGAGAAAATCAAGGTAGAGGTCATGAAACAGTTCGACGCAGGATTCTTAGCTGTCACTTCTTATCCGCAGTGGGTTGCTAATGTTGTTCTGGTACCTAAGAAGGACGGTAATGTACGGATGTTTGTGGACTACAAAGATTTGAACAGGGAAATCCCCAAGGATGACTTCCCACTTCCTCACATTGATGTTCTAGTCGACAACACCGTGCAACACAAGATCTTCTTCTTCATGGATGGTTTTTCCAGATAAAACCAGGTCAAGATGGCTCCTGAGGACATGGAGAATACAACCTTCGTTACACAGTGGGGCACCTTCTGTTACAAGGTAATGCCTTTTGGGTTGAAGAATGTTGGGGCAACCTATCTGTTGTACCCCAAAATTTGCCCTCCCATATTCTTCAAGAATTGCAAAGAGCATGCTTCAAAATTCCCCAAGGGTTGCACAGTTCAAGGGCCTCCTAAACAGTAAAAAACTAGGGTTTTGGCTCTGACAAAGAAATTGAAGTTTCCAAGGGTCCAATCAAGTCCCACATGCCTATAAACATGGTCAAGCATCCTCACACCAAGTTTCAAGACTTACAGCACAACATTGCACAGTCAAAAACCCTAATTGCCCTACAGTCAACTGCAGGGGCAAAATGGTCATTTGACAGTCAAAAGTTCAAATTTTTGGTCAACATCTCATTTTGGAGCCACAAACATCATTTGATCAATTCTTGATCATGATTTTCAAGGCATGGCTCAAAAAGTCTCAAGATGCAAAAGTTTCCATATTTGGACAGTTGAAAAAGTCAACTGTAACTTGACCAAGGCATAACTTCCACATGGTTTATCAGAAAAATTCCATCCAAATCTCATTTTGAAGAGAATGACATTTCCTACAACTCCTCTTCACACTTCAAGTCCAAGAAATTCTCTCACAAAAAGTTATCAATTTCAACATTATAGGTCATTTTCAAAAGTCAACAAAAAGGGACTTTAAGTCAAAGGCCATAACTTGAGATTGGTAAATCAAAATGACATGGGACCAAAGGCATTGGTTAGAGGACTTCAATACCTTTCCAAAATGTCCAAGAACATGATCAAATCTTAAAAATTGAGCAAGATATGCCTTGTGGAAGTTGGGAAATACTTGGGAGTTTTGAAAAGTCAACTTTGCTCCAAATGCCTTAAATTTGCTAATGGGCCACATTTTCTTCCAAGATTCATCATCCAAAGCATATGCACGACCATTTGGCCCAAAGGGGATTTATTCATCATTTTTATTTATTTATTTGAATTTTTAATTACTATTAATTCATTTAATAAAATAAAATATGGGAAAAATACTCATCCATGCTTTTTAAATCTTTTTGTGCATGGAATGCCTTCAAGATTTCGTGCCCTATCTAATATGGAAAGAATCAAAGTGATTTGATCATGATTGGCACCAAAAGCACATGAAAAGATTGAAAAAATATACCATTAAAATCCAATATTTGATTCATGATTACAAGGATTTGTGGACTCAAATTTCAACCCTAATCTGATCCCATACATATACTGATCAAAACCTAATGCTAAGGACCTGAATGCTGCACCTCACATCAAGAACAAAGTTTGTGTTTTTGCCAAAAAAATCAAAAACTGAAAACTGTCTTAGAGGATGATTCAAAGGAAAATATTGATCCCAAAAGCTTCCTGAGACATCATTGAACCTGACTGAATACTTTTCCACGCCCATAGCATCAAGAATTGGTACAGAGAACTCAAAATTTCTCACACTTGATGCATATTCGTGTTTCAATTTTTAAGCATCCTCATTGCATTTTCTTTGTTGATTTATATTAATTGATTCATTCTGAAGCTAACCATGTATTTTAATTGAGTTTTTGTGCATCATACACGAATTCACCATTGAAGCTCGTTAGGGTTTCTCAAGATTCAAATTGGGCGTTTGCATATGCTGTAAAATTAAGGCATCCCAGTACCATGGCTAGAATCAGGATGCTTGGACGAATTTAATACACTAATCGCGCCTAATTTATATGGCCTCACCAGCTAATCGCTATTTTTGAAAGGGCTGCATTTTGGGGGGGGGGGGGTTTAAAACCCCCGCTACTTCTTTTTTATTTCATGGATAAAGGAAGAAGATGATCATGTGGCAAGGCTTGATTGGGCAATTTGAATTCCAGCGCGCGCTTTTTTGGTTCTATGTCACTAACGCCAATTTTCTCTTTTGTTATTTATTCTTTATTCTATGTACAACGTGCGTTGATGGTTCAGATGGTGGAAAGAAACGCTGGCAAGCCTTGGGACCTGGGTTCGATTCCCAGGTCCCCCCATATTCTTAATATATTTTGTTTCAATGTAATCCCATGCAGCTTCAACCCCAGGGTTCACCATACGTCCACCATCCAAACTTGCCACGCGCCTATTGAGATCAATCTATTGGCTATGATCTGAAGAGTACCATGGGCACCGGTCAACGCATACGCACGTGGCCCTGAAAAGTCAAAAAAGGCCTCCAATGATGGGCCAGAATTGCTGGATCATACCTCCTGATTGGGGCAGAACCCCCCTAGTGTATTGTATTTCTTTCTCTTTTCTTTCTTCTATTTTCTTTATTATTTGTTTTAATTCAATTGTTTTCTTTTTAATTCAATAAAAATTAATTTCACAAAAATATAAAAAAAATCAGAAAGTCACAAAATAAAATATATTTTATTTAAATGTTATTTTGCAAATACATATTATTAATTAATTTAGTCTTAATTTTAGGGTTAAATTTTAATGTTTTTCTTAATAAACTTAAAAATTGTAGAATTAGGGTTTTAAGCACTTTTATCCTTTTTTCCTTTTTTCACCATATTAATTATTAATTATTAACTATTATTTTTTGTAAATAAAATTGCATTAATTAATTAGGTTAATTTTAGATTCAATTTTAACATATTTTTCTTAATAAATAAAAATAGTTAGAATTAGGGTTAGTTAATTTTTTAATTTCATTTAATTCTCTCATAAAAATCCATAAATACAAAAACTCAAAAATGATTTCTTTCTCTCATTTAATTTAATTAATTTATTAATTATAATTTAATTTACTAAAAAGGGGTCCAACGCCCTCGCATTCGATCGTAATTCCAATTCGCGCGCTTATTTTATTTCCTCTTTTTATGTAATTCTCCCAAAGCCATGTAAATTAGACATTTATATTTCTCGCACTTTATTTTATTTTAAATCGGGTCCTGGATTTAATTTGGCGATGTGGACCCGCGCCTTTGTAATAGCGTAGGAACTTTAATTCTCGCATCTTTTAAACTGTTAACTATTGCATGAAAGAATGAATGTCAAAATAAAAGCAACGCGTAGATCACCCATGACATGAACAAGACAAAAGTATCTGAAAATGACACACAAATCACACACCACCCCTAAGGTACGCCTCACTGTTGCCTTGCCCCTCGAAAGGTGATCGTCGAGTAAAGGATGTTTTAGTAAGTCCTCATGATCCAGGAACCTGGCATGAGGGTAGCTTCTAAGGTGTCTTCCTATTGCTCCGGTGATCACCACGTCCCGAACCCTCGAATTGACCCGAATACCTCCAACGGTGGTGCTACCTACCTCTCAATGGTGGGATGGCATTACTTTAAGGACATTTACACAGACGAATTCCTTAGGGTAGGTAGACGACTCTAGATACTTGCTCTAAATTTCAAAACAAATCAAAAAAATACTTTTCACGCCGACACCTTTTCAAAAAGCTTTCGAAAGCAACTTTTCAAACACTCTTGAGGACCGATACAAGAGTCGAACTGGAATTTTCAAAGAAACCTTTTTTAAAACCCACAATTGAAAAGCAAACAAACCTTTTGAAAACACAATGAGCAAGTATCTAAGAGCCCATGGATAACCATGGATAGAAATGGTGCTAACACCTTCCCTTTCTATAATCTACCTCCCGAACCGAGAGCAATCTCTATAAGGAATTTTTCTGTGCTTTTGTCCTTTCCATTTGGAGAAAATAAAAGACGGTGGCGACTCTTGCTTCCGCGACATTTCGCGAACCAGCGTTAAACAGTCAGTTCCAGATCCACCGATCACACTATCAGCGCATCATGGTCTCTTTGTTTCACGATATGATTCACCACGAGATCGAGGTTTATGTTGATGACATGATAGCCAAGTCCCAGACTGAGGAAGAGCACCTTGATCATCTCCAGAAGTTGTTTGACAGGTTGAAGACGTACAAGCTGAGGCTGAATCCGAACAAGTGTACCTTCGGGGTAAGGTCTGGTAAGCTTCTGGGTTTTGTTGTCAGTGACAAAGGTATTCAGGTAGACCCTGCAAAGGTAAATGCCATACAAGAGATGCTGGCTCCCCGCACAGAGAAGGAAGTTATAGGTTTCTTGGGACGTCTGAATTACATCGCCATGTTCATTTCACATCTGACTGCTACTTGTGAGCCAATCTTCAAGCTGCTGAAGAATGATCAAGTGGTAAAGTGGAATGATGAATGCCAGACCTCTTTCGAAAGAATCAAGGAATACCTTCAAGAACCACCAATTTTGATGCCTCTAGTTGAAGGAAGACCTTTGATATTATACTTGACAGTGTTAGACAATTCGATGGGGTGTGTGTTGGGGCAGTATGACGAGTCTGGTCGAAAAGAGCACGTCATTTACTACCTTAGCAAAAAGTTTACCGACTGTGAGACCCGATACTCATTGCTCGAGAAAACTTGCTGCACTTTGGCATGGGCTTCTCGCCGACTGAGACAGTATATGCTGACTCACACCACCTTGTTAATATCAAAGATGGATCTGATCAAATATATTTTCGAGAAGCCCGCCTTATCCGGAAGAATAGCAAGATGGCAGATGATCTTAACTGAGTACGACATCCAATACACAACCCAAAAAATAATCAAGGGGAGTGTATTGGAGGATCATTTGGTGCACCAGGTCGTGGATGACTACCAGTCCATGAATTTTGAGTTCCCGGATGAGAATATCATGTTGGTAACCGACTGCGAAGAACCAGGACCGGATGAAGGACTCGAGGAGGGATCTCGATGGTCTATGCATTTTGATGGAGCCTCGAACTCATTGGGTAATGGCATTGGTGCTATAATTATATCTCCTGAAGGCTGTCATACTCCGTTCACCGCCCGATTATGTTTTAACTGCACCAACAACATGGTGGAGTATGAAGCGTGTATCATGGGCCTTCGAGCTGCTATTGACCTGAGGATTAAGTTCTTGAGTGTATTCGGAGATTTCGCTCTAGTAATAAGTTAGATCAAAGGCGAGTGGGATACGAATCCCCCGAATCTTATTCCTTACAAAGAGTATGTACTAACGTTGCTCCCACACTTTGAGGAGATAACCTTTGAACATTTCCCACGAGAAGAGAACCAGTTGGCGGACGCGCTAGCTACCATGTATTCTATGTACAAAGTCAGGTGGGACAATGAAGCTCCCCAAATTACCATTGAGAGGTTGAATGAACCTGCACATTGCTGTGACATTGAGACTGAAGAGGTGACGGATAAACCCTGGTTTCACAAAGTCAAAAGGTATCTCGAGGTTCAGGAATACCCCGAGGGGGCATCTGTTAATGATAAGAAGTTTCTGAGAAGGTTTGCTGCGAAGTTCTTCATCATTAATGGAATCCTCTATAAGCGTAACCATGATTCAACCTTACTGCGGTGTGTAGACTAGAGAGAGGCATAAAGGATTATGGCAGAATTACATGAAGGTACCTTCGGAACTCATTATAGTGGACACACTATGGCTAAGAAGATCCTACGGGCAGGATACTACTAGTCCATTATGGAAGCCGGTTGTTATCATCACTCTCAAACCTGTCATAAGTGCCAAGTCTATGTTGATAAGGTGTACGTACCTCTGGTCCCCCTGAATGTCTTGACAGCTCCTTGGCCCTTTGCAATGTGAGGCATCGACATGATTGGCGAGATCAAACCTACTGCGTCTAACGGGCATCGCTACATTCTGGTAGCAATTGATTACTTCACAAAGTGGGTTGAGGCAGCTTCCTTTGCTACAGTAACCAAGAACATCGTGGCACAGTTTATCCGACACAATCTGATCTATCGATGTGGTGTACCAGAGAGGATTATTACTGACAATGGTACAAATCTCAATAACACAATGATCATCGAGCTCTGCAAACAGTTCAAGATTCAGCATTATAACTCTTCTCCCTACCGGCCGAAGATGAATGGGGTTGTTGAAGCAGCTAACAAGAACATCAAAAAGATTATACAGAAGATGACAGTGACATACAAAGACTAGCACGAGATGTTACCATTCGCTTTTCATGGGTACCGTACCTCAGCACAGATGTCGACAGGGGCAACACCCTACTCTTTGGTGTATGGCATGGAGGCAGTCCTACCCATCAAAGTCCAAATACCATCTCTCAGGATTATGAAGGATGCAGGTTTGAACGAAGACGACTGGATCCAAACCCGACTTGATTAGCCGAACCTAATCGATGAAAAGATACTTACTGCTATTTGTCATGGTCAGACGTATCAAAAGCGAATGATCAAGGTTTTTAACAAGAAAGTCAGACGCCAAGAATATCAAGTCGGGGATCTAGTAATCAAACGCATCATACTACCGCAAGGTGATCCCAGGGGAAAATGGACCCCCACATACGAAGGGCCATTTGTGGTTAAGAACATTTTCTCGGGAGGAGCTATGATTCTAACCACCATGGATGGTGACGACCTTCCTCACCCCGTCAATGCAGACATAGTGAAAAGATACTACGCATAATCAAAGACCCGCTAGGTTGACTGGCCTAGGCAAAAATAAGGGCTTCCCGGCGAACCAAAAGGGTTTGGGCAAAAGTAAGGGATGAAAATGAAAAGAAATTGTACACCCGACAAGTCGAAAACCTGAAAAGGCGACTTGGGCAAAAAAGGGTATCCCGGTAGACTGAAAACCCGAAAGGGCTGTCCAGGAAAAAGTTAGGGATTGAAGCGTAACACTATGTCTCATTGGATCATCTTGCAACCAGACTCCGATATCAACTATCAAGCTCGGATGGAGCCAATCAATCTGATCCACCTTCTACCAAGTAGCAAAGTGATGAGGCGCTTGAAGATATAAAGGCAATAGCAGAGTTAAAACTCAATGGGGTTGCTTCACATAGCTGTTTTTCTTTCTTTTACACAAAGTGTTATTTCTTTCAGCGACATTCTCTTACTAGGACGTCAGCCTCTTTGTACAAAATGCCTATTATGGGCCAACTTCAAATCAATACAATTCATTTTCACAAGAAAGTACAATTTGTTTTTCTTTTTGTGTTTTTCTTTGCAAGAACGTCCAATGATTCATTTTTGATATATGCATTTGAAAATGATTGCTACTCATAAATATTTACTTGAGAAACAAAAGACGATTACTCCTAATTCCAGGAACAGGGACAAACAAGAAGTGCCCAAACCTTATAGTTACTCTGCCCATCAGGTATCGGGATAGAGCCAACTTGAGAACATGAGTAGAGGTACAAACACTCCCCATAGAGTAAAAGGTATCCAAAGACAGTGGTGTTAGCTTTCCTGAACATGACATAACTCTCCCCAGCTGAGGTTCACAATCGCGAGTGAGTCAGTAAATTTTTCCCCAAGCAGAGTTTATTTCTCTCACAAGCAGAAATTCAATCTCCAACAGAAGTCATTATCACCAGCAACAGAAATTCATCCCCGGTGGAGTTTATTTCTCCAAATCAGCAGATCTATCAGCAGAGTATCTCCTATCCAACAGAGTTATTTTCCCGCAGAGTGGTTCTCAAATAGAGTCTCTCCTCGGAAGAATATCCGTAAACAAGGGGCAAATCCCCAGCATAGTCATCTTTGTTCACTATCCCTAACAGAAGTAGAGGAACTATGGTTTTTTACAGCAGTCGAGAATACCATTTCTCATACTCTCCAAACAGCACTCAGGGATTTATTTTCCCAGACTCAGTTTATTACGTCAGCATTTCATGGTCATACATCATGACATATGCATACATCACATATAACATAATACCAGCTATTTTGAGAACCTCATCACATTGCATCTCATGCATCGCGCATAACTAACCTTGTATTTCTTTCAGGAAAGACAGTTATTATCAACAATTTCCAGCAGGTCCATGATCAACACTCGAAGCTAAACAGAGTAATCGTCGGTGACAAAAACAATCTTACCTAGGTTCCCTCTGCAGTTTTACCCAAACTCATCTCGAAGTAACCATATTATCCAGGTTCCTTCTCACAGCCCTACTATCCAGGCTTTCATCTCGAAGTAACCCTACTATCTAGGTTCCTTCTCACAGCCCTACTATCCAGGCTTTCATCTCGAGGTAACCCTACTATCTAGGTTCCTTCTCACAGCCCTACTATCCAGGCTTTCATATCGAAGTAACCCTACTATCTAGGTTCCTTCTCACATCCCTACTATCCAGGCCTTCATATCAAAGTAACCCTACTATCCAAGTTCCTTCTCACAGCCCTACTACCCAGGCTTTCATATCAAAGTAACCCTACTATCCAGGTTCCTTCTCACAGCCCTATTATCCAGACTTTCATATCGAAGTAACCCTACTATCCAGGTTCCTTCTCACAGCCCTACTATCCAGGCTTTCATATCGAAGTAACCATACTATCTATGTTCCTTCTCACAGCCCTACTATCCAGGCCTTCATATCGAAGTAACCCTACTATCCAGGTTCCTTCTCACAGCCCTACTATCTAGGCCTTCACATCGAAGTAACCCTACTATCCAGGTTCCTTCTCACAGCCCTACTATCCAGGCTTTCATATCGAAGTAACCCTACTACCCAAGTTCCTTCTCACAACCCTACTATCCAGGCCTTCATATCAAAGTAACCCTATTATCTAGGTTCCTTCTCACAACCCTACTACCCAGGCTTTCATATCAAAGTAACCCTACTATTCAGGTTCCTTCTCACAGCCCTATTATCCAGGCTTTCATATCAAAGTAACCCTACTATCCAGTTTCCTTCTCACAGCCCTACTATCCAGGCTTTCATATCGAAGTAACCCTACTATCCAGGTTCCTTCTCACAGCCCTATTATCCAGGACTTCATATCGAAGTAACCCTACCATCCAGGTTCCTTCTCACAGCCCTACTACCCAGGCTTTCACTTCAAAGTAACCCTACTATCCAGGTTCCTTCTCATAACCTTACTATTCGGGTTCTTCCTCTCTTATCCCCAGACAGCAGTCCATAACACTGTAAGACCGGGACCCGGTCAAACACAATTGATTTCACATTTCCCCAGAAAGTCGCGGTGCAACATATACCCTGACCAGACACGCAGTTCACTTCCGCTCCCCAAACCGGAGTCATTCCCCCAGTAGAGTAACGGACGATTGAAGCTCCTAAAACTCTATTCCTCTCAAGATAAAAACCAGCATTCCCCAGTGAAGTCCTCCTCAACAACAGGTATACGGGTTCTCGCAAAGGAATCTCTTACATGATCGACACTTCTTCGGATGGCATATTTAAGCACATCTCTGACAATTCTATAGTAACCTCCGAATGGCATCTATAAGCCCATTCCTGATATCACAAATCAAGTATCACTGCGTGCGAGTGCAAATTTTTGGGCACTTTAGTGTTCAATCATCTTCTACCTTCAGATCACGAAAGGCAAACGAGCCAATCTACATCTTCATGTTTAAGAAGATTGAACAGGGGCAGTTGTTGTACCCCAAAATTTTTCCCTCCCATATTTCTCAACAAATGTCAAGTGAGATCCCCAAATTGCTCAAGGAAGTTCAAGAGTGGACCAGACAAACTCTCTCCTAAGGCAACACACCTCAAATTAGGGTTTCTATCTTCATCAAGATGTGTGAACCAAAAAGGACTCAAATGATCACCATTGTCCTAATATGTTCTAAAGATCATCCGTGTCAAGTTTCAAGCCTTGCAGAAGAAGTTTGCTCAGTCAATTACTCAAATGCCTGAAAATCAACTCTGCTAGGTCAAAAGTCAATTGTGGCCCACATACAATAAAACTTCAATATTTTTGGTCAACATCCTCATTTTGAAGTATTATTCATCATTTTATCAAGGGTTGGTCATGATTCCCCAAGGATTGCTCACAATTCATCAAAACCCAAAAGTTGCTAAATTAGGGTTTTGCAGGAAAAGTCAACTCAACTTTGACCAAGCATAACTTTCTCATACTTTATCATAAATGACCCATCCAAAGCTCATTTTTAAGAGGATTCAATCCCCTACAATTCATCTTCATCTCCCAAGTTCATAATATGCACTCACAAAAAGATATGAATTTTGACATTATAGGTCCTTTTGAAAAGTCAACAAAAACACTTTTTGGGTCAAAGCTTCATACATGAACATGGAAGACTCAATTGAGATGAGACCAAAAGGGTTGCTTAGAGGACATCCTAAGATTTATAAAAAGTCCAAGAACACCTATCTAGGGTCAAAATTGAGAGAGTTATGCATTGGCCAAGTTGACCATTTTTGCAAAATTGCCAAAAGTCAAATGTGCTAAAATTTGCATTTCTTGCTAAATAGGCACAACTTTTTATGCTTGCACCTCAATCATAATGTGGTCCACGACTAAAATACTTATCCAACAATAATTTGCTTCATTTTTCAATTTATTTTGATTTTTCATTAATTAAAAAGTGAATTAAATCAAATAAATGATGAAAATTATCAAAGATATGATTTGATTTGTTTTTTTACAGATTGGCAACCAAGATATGCTGAGCTTGCATGATCAATTCGAATCAATGGAAATTGGAACAAAAAGAGCATGATTAGGCCAAATTTGGAAGGATATCATACACCATGAAAACCAAATCAAATCTTCAAAATTTGTAAAGATACTAGTGGTTTTTACAACCCTAATTCACTCTAGTACATATAGAGAATGTAGCTGTGATCGGTGGATCTGGAACTGACTGTTTAAAGCTGGTTTCGCGAAATGTCGCGGAAGCAAGAGTCGCCACCGTCTTTTATTTTCTCCAAATGGAAAGGACAAAAGCACAGAAAAATTCCTTGTAGAGATTGCTCTCGGTTCGGGAGGTAGATTATAGAAAGGGAAGGTGTTAGCACCCTTTCTATCCATGGTTATCCATGGGCTCTTAGATACTTGCTCATTGTGTTTTCAAAAATGGTGTGTTTGCTTTTCAACTGTGGGTTTTTAAAAAGTTCTTTGAAAATTTCAGTTCGACTCTTGTATCGGTCCTCAAGAGTGTTTGAAAAAATTGCTTTCGAAAGCTTTTTGAAAAAGTGTCGGTGTGAAAAGTATTTTTGATTTGTTTTGAAATTAGAGCAAGTATCTAGAGTCGTCTACCTACCCTAAGGAATTTGTCTGTGTAAATGTCCTTTAAAGTAGTGCCATCCCACCATTGAGAGGTAGGTAGCGCCACCGTTGGAGGTGTTCGGGTCAATTCGAAGTTCGGGACGTGGTGATCACCGGAGCAATGGTAAGATACCTTAGAAGCTACCCTCATGCCAGGTTCCCGGATCATGAGGACTTACTAAAACATCCTCTACTCGACGATCACCTTTTGAGGGGCAAGGCAACAGTGAGGCATACCCTATGGGTGGTGTGTGATTTGTGTGTCGTTTTCAGATATTTTGTCTTGTTCATGTCATGGGTGATCTACGCTTTTGTTTTTATTTTAACATTCATTCTTGCATGCAATTTATTAGCAGTTAAAAAGTTGCGAGAAATATAAAGTTCCTAAACTATTACAAAGGCGCGAGTCCACATCGCCAAATTACATCTAGGACCCGATTTGACATAAAATAAATTAAAGTGCGAGAAATATAAATATCGAATTTACATGGCTTTGGGAGAATTACATAAAAGGAGAAAATAAAATAAACGCGCGAATTGGAATTGCGATTGAATGCGAGGGCGTTGGACCCTTTTTAATGAAATTAAATTATGATTAACAAATTAATTAAATTAAAGTAAAAAGAAAAGATTTTTGAGTTTTTTGTATTTATGGATTTTTAATAAGAGAATTAAATGAAACTAAGAAATTAATTAACCCTAATTCTAATTATTTTTATTTATTAAGAAAAAATATTAAAATTGAGCCTAAAATTAAACCTAATTAACTAATGCAATTTTATTTACAAGAAAATAATTAATAATTAATAATGATAAAAGAAAAGAAAAAGATAAAAGTAATTAAAACCTAATTCTACAAATTTTAAATTTATTAAGAAAATGTTAAAGTTAACCCTAGAATAAAAAAAACTAATTAATTAATAAGACCTTTTTTTACAAAAAAATAACATTAAATGAAATATATTTTAATTTTTATGACTTTCTGATTTTTATTATTTTTTTTTATGTTATGAAAATATTGATTTAAAGAATTAAATTAAAATTAATTAAAACAAATAAAAGTAGAAAAAATACAAAAAAAGATGAAAGAGCAAACCAATGGGGGGTTCTGTCCCCAAACTGGAGGTCTTTGGCTAGTAATCAGGCCCATTTGTCTCAAGGCCTTGTGGACTTCAGGTGATCGCGTGTGGACTCGTTGACCAACGCACATGGTGCTCTTCAAACATTGGCCTTTGGATTGCCCTCAGTGGCCATGTGGCGCTCTTGGATTATGGAGCGCATGGTGAACCTTGAGGCTTGAAACTGCATAGGATTATATTAAAACAAAACATATCAAGAATATGGGGGGACCTGGGATTCGAACCCAGGTCCCAGTGCCTTATGAGACAACGCCTTAACCATCTGTACCAACCACGCGCTTTGTTTATTATATGAAAAATAAATAATATCAGTCAATACAAGGGTTAGTGACATTTTTCCGCGCGAAATTCAAATACACCAACCATCGCCTTACACCTCACCTTCTTCCCCACTTGCTTGTTGTACCTGAAACAAAAACAAACTGGATAGCGGGGGTTTTAAACCCCCACTAAATAGCAAGCATAAAAAATAGCGAATAGAATATGGTGGCTCATAAATTGAGCGTGAATAGTGTGTTAAATTCGTCCAAGCTTCCTGAGTTTAGCCATGGTACTGGGATGTCCTAATTTTATAGTATACGAAAATGCCCAATTTGGAGCTTGAGGAACCCTAGCGAGCTTCAATGGTGAAATTGCGTGTGATGCACAAAAACTCAATCAAAGCATATGGTTAGCTTTAGAATGATCCAATGAATACAAATCCAACATTAAAAATTGCAAACCATGCATGAATTATGATACAAGAATACGGAAAAAAACATGAACAGGACGAGGTTGTTCTACCAATTCTTTGCGTTAGAGATGATGGTTTTGATCCAGAAACCTTCCTTGAAGTCTCAGGAATGCAATGGGATGGTTATTCTGTCTTGAAACCCTTTGTAATCGTGATTTCAGTTTTGGAATTTTTCACAAAAAGTTCAATGTTCTTCTTCAGCTTTGGGCGCAGCTTAGAGGTTCCTTGGCATTAGGTTTTGATCACACTTATATGAGGATGGATTAGGGTTGAGTTTTTGATCCAAAAATCCTTGCATTGATGGAATGAATATTTGATTTCCATGCATATATTTTCAAATCTTTTCCATGCATATTTGATACCAATCATGTCCAAATCACCTTTATTCTTTCCATACCAGATAATGCACGAAATCTTGAAGTTATTCCATGCATAAAAAGATTTGAAAAGCTTGTTTTAGTATTTTTCACATATTTTATTTTATTAAATGAATTAATAACAATTAAAAATTCAAATAAATAAATAAAAATGATGAATAAGCTCCCTTTGGGCCAAATGGTCATGCATATGCTTTGGATGATGAATCTTGGAAGAAAATGTGGCCCATTAGCAATTTTAAGGCATTTGAAGCAAAGTTGACTTTTCAAAATACCCAAAAATTTCCCAACTTCCACAAGGCATATCTTGCTCAATTTTTAAGCTTTGATCATGTTCTTGGACATTTTGGAAAGGTCTTGAAGTCCTCTAACCAATTCCCTTGGTCCCATGTAATTTTGATTTACCAATCTCAAGTTATGGCCTTTGACTTAAAGTCCTTTTTTGTTGACTTTTGAAAATGACCTATAATGTTGAAATTGATAACTTTTTGTGAGAGCATTTCTTGGACTTGAAGTGTGAAGAGGAGTTGTAGGAAATGTCTTTATCTTCAAAATGAGATTTGGATGGAATTTTTCTGATAAACCATGTGGAAGTTATGCCCTGGTCAAGTTACAGTTGACTTTTTCAACTGTCCAAATATGGAAACTTTTGCATCTTGAGACTTTTTGAGCCATGCCTTGAAAATCATGATCAAGAATTGATCAAATGATGTTTGTGGCTTCAAAATAAGATGTTGACCAAAAATTTTGACTTTTTGACTGTCAAATGACCATTTTGCCCCTGCAGTTGACTGTAGGGCAATTAGGGTTTTTGACTGTGCAATTTTGTGCTGTGAGTCTTGAAACTTGACATGAGGATACTTGACAATGTTTATAAGCATGTGGGACTTGATTGGACCCTTGGAAACTTCATTTTCTTTGTCAGAACCAAAACCCTAATTTTTTACTGTTAGGAGGCCCTTGAACTGTGCAACCCTTGGGGAGATTTTGAAGCATGCTCTTTGCAATTCTTGAAGAATATGGGAGGGCAAATTTTGGGGTACAACAGTTGCCCCTGTTCAATCTTCTTAAACCTGAGGATGCAGATTGGCTGACGTGCCTTTCGTAATCCGAAGGTGGAAGATGATTGAACACTAGAGTGCCCAGAAATTTGCGCTCACATAGTAGTGTGATGTGGGGGATGGGCTTATAGATGCCATTTGGAGATTTATGGATAGGATGATGGGCTTATAGATGCCATCTGGGTGTCGATCGCGTAAGAGATTCCTTAGCGAGAACTTGCGTACCTGAAAAAGAAAAGGATTACCTGACCTGTTACAGGAGCTGGTCTTCAAACTCTTATGCAGATGCGTCCTGTCTGGTTACAGGAGCTGGATCTAGAGCTTCAAAAGGTGATGAATGAACCAGGGATGGTTACTACCTCAACAGGAACGGTGAGAGAACCTTGGACGATTACTACCTCAACAGGAACGTTGAGAGAATCTTGGGCGACTTCTACCTCAACAGTAACACTGAGAGAATCTTGGGCGACTTCTACCTCAACAGTAACGCTGAGAGAATCTTGGGCGACTTCAACCTCAACAGTAACGCTGAGAGAATCTTGGGTATCTTCTACTGAGTCTTTATCAGGAAAATCTGTTAGGGGTCGATTTAGCTGGACTAGAGAAGGCCTTTGACTGGATAAGAAACAGGAAAATCTTAGGGTCGATTTAACTGAACCGGTCTAGGTCTTGAAATCTTCAACTTGATAAGAAACAGGGAGATCTTAGGGTCGATCTGACTGAACCAGAGAAGGTCTTGAAATATAGTTGAGAACTTAACTGAATCTTTCCTGAAAGGTAAAGGTCAGTCATATGCAATGCATGATATGGATGAAGCAATGATGTTCTCAATATAAATGAGATTTGTGAGATATGATGCGTAGATGCATGCTAGAATGTATGAAAATATGATGTTTATGAATGTATCTTTTTGTCTTTTAGGAAAATAAAATCCTTGACGGGTGCCGGGAAGTCACTCCTGGGCTGATGTTGAAGAATAGATTTTTGCCTCCGCTAGGGATGATGGTTGCAAGAATACCGGTAGGAGAAGATGACTCCGTTGGGGAATGAACTTGGCAAATGGATTACTCTGCGGGGAGAAAAGTACTCTAGCGATCTTGCTGGGAAGCAATACTCTGTGGGGAGAGAGGTACTTTGTTGAGTTGTTGATAATAACTTGCTGGGGATACCCTTGTTGTGTTGGAAGTGTTAATAGACTTCGCTGGGGATAAGAAGACTTCGTCGAGGACGCTCTTTCCGTGGCTTTTGGATGAGGATAACCCAATTATATCCTGGTAGGGAAATAACTCTTGAATAAAGCCGGGAGACGCGTTCGTGCTCTGCGAGGATAAGCTTCCAGAATCTACTGGGGATAAGCTTACTGCTTGGGGAGATGGATTCCAACTTTCCTGGGGAAACTGGATTGGGCTTCCTGGGGAAGTTTTGAACTGTATTGGGGAAGTGACTCCACTGAATGTTTGATATACCACCGGGGAACAATCTTTAGGCCAAGACCGCCAGGGATGCTTGTTAAGAATGCATATATACTGCTGGGGAATGTTGAGGTCTGCGGGAGGATACCCAACTTCCTTAAGTTTGATAATAGCTTTTCTTGGGGAGAGTGCATTGACTTGCTGGCTCACTCTCTGGGGAATTAAGATATATTGGTTATGTTTTTCAGCTGAACATCCCTTATATCTTGTGGACAGAGCAATTAGATCGCTTGGACGGCTCATCATTGCCCCTGTTTATAAGGTGGGAGAGGAAGACCTGTGAGGTGCTGATAGCTTGTTGATGGACAGACCTACTTCTGGTAGACAGGTGACAAGATGACGGGACATAGTCGTACGCTTTGATCCCTAACTTTTTCCTGGACCGCCCTTTCGGGTTTTCAGTCCACCGGGATACCCATTTTTGCCCAAGCCGCCTTTTCAGGTTTTCGACTTGCCGGGTGTACAGATTTTTTTCATTTCGTCCCTTATTTTTGCCCGAACCTTTTTGGTTTGCCGGGAAGCCCTTATTTTTGCCTAGGCACGTCAACCTAGCGGGTCTTTGATTTTGCGTAGTATTTTTTTTGACCATATCCATGCTCTCAGAGTGTAGGGAGTTGTCACTGTCGGTAGCATTGTGTTGCTATACCACCAGAAGATGTTCGATCCTGCAAGATTCGTTGCTGAAATTCCTGCCCAATGCCCCAAGTGACTCAGATGGAGATCTGCCCCTGGCTGTTTAGCATTTGAGAGATTCTACGAATCTTGACTTAATTGCCCCAGATGATGGATAATAATCACGTCTGCCCCTTGATTGGAAGTGCTTTTGTTCACTAGGTATTCATCGTGCGAATTTCCCTGCTGTTCAAACAAATAGTCATATGCAAACAATGTTATATCAAAAATGCAAAGCTTATGTCTGTCTTGAAGTTTTTGAAAATGCATCTTTTAGTAAAATAAGCAAATTTTGTAAAATGTGATGTCAACTCGTTATTTTACCGCAAGCCTTGAGGAGTCAGGATACCTTTCGTAACAGTATGCTTTCAAACTAACCCATGCTTCAGCTAGGACTTTTAAGGGTTGTAGCGTGGCCTGGTTCACGGTTTAAGAAACAAAGGATAAAGGCTCAAATTATTTGTACCCACCCGCTCTTCGTGATGTTCTCCAAACCTAAACTCAGTCGATCATACGTTAGACCTTGTTTGAGTCTTTGCTCTGAAATTCCAGTGATGGTTCGGATGTTGAACGTTTATTTGAATAGCCAGTCATTTTTGTTTGGTTTAGGGTTTGTAAGACCTCTTTCTTTTTCTTTCATTATCCCTGTTTTTTGCCTGAACTGTTTCTTTTTGTGATTACAGTCAGCGGGATGCCCCAGTCTTGTAAGTCTCCTTCATAGGTTTTGACTTAATGGGTTTTTATTTTGAGAAGTAATGACTGCCTGTCTGTATGATTGTTCGGAACCATCACTGTCTTTTGTTTTGTAAGGACCTCTTTGGTGCCATTCGTTATACACTTGGATCAACTGAGAGACTACCCTGCCCCAGGTTATGATTAAGGGTTTTAAATTTCGAAAAGAAAAAACTCCTACTTCTTTGGCTCAGAGGGGTTGACGAGGGATTATCATCCTTATAACTCCAGTGTTTTAGAATTGAAACAATGCATGTACCTCATCAGCGGGGTCTGTTCAAAAGCATACTGTAAAGATTGTGGTATCGTTTTCGTCATCCTCCCTCAAGAGGCTTAGAATTATTAATCGAGCGTTGATCATCAGAAAAAATATGAAAATAATTTGCATATAGTGAATACGAATATATTGCTTCAAAACAGACATATGCGATGCATTAATGAAATAACAACGTTTAACATGAGTAAATGTTTAAACAATCAAAGAACAACACAACTTGAACATTCGAATGAACAAAAGTTTTCTAGTCTCAGGGCTTGTTACTTCAAATGGTGAGCCTTGGAGGGATGGTAGAAAAACTCAACCTGACCATCTTGTGTGAACTCCAATGCTCCTTCATCAATCAGGTCCTGGATCTTGTTCTTCAGAGCCCAACACTCATTTGTATCATGTCCTGGACTGGCAGAGTGGTAGACACACCTTTTATTGGGATCATAGATAGGAGATGCTGTGTTGGGGTTCCGGGGATAAGCCCTTAATGTGATCAGATTCAATCTCAACAGGCGTTGTAAAGCTTGAAACAGCGACATGTTGAGCTGGGTGAATTGCCTCCTGGGCTTGTCTGGCTGAAGCTGGTGAGGTTGACGCTGAATTTGTGACACTGGAGCCATTTGAGGAGCTATCCCCTTATCTCCTTGTCTCAAAGGTGATTGAACAATGACTGGCCTTTCAACCTTAGATGTTTGCCCCAGTTGGTTACCCCGAAGCAGTTGGTTGACGAGAACTCCGAGCTCTTCTTGTCTTTGAGCTAAGCCTTGAATGATAGTCACCTGCCCCAGCATCTGGGCTCTCATTGCATCCACCTCAGCTTGCAGATGTTTCAACCGTTCGTCTTCAGCATTGTTCCTGACCAAAGTCCCCATGAGAAGTGTCCTTAGCTCTTCCTGCCCCTTGGATAGATTCAGGAGGATTTCCCCGAACCGAGTCTCTTGAGCAAGAAGGTCCTGGTTATCTTGTTGGGAAGCCATTGCTGAAATAAACAGCGAGAAAGGTAAGTGACCTGCAACCAGGATACCTGTTATGCAATGATGTGTATGACATGCATGTAATGTTTTCAAGGACCTCGCGGGATAAACAAGAAAATTTGTTAGAATTTGGGTCCGGTAGCTTGATTAAAGGAACTTCATGTTGTTGAGAGTCCTTCTTCAAGAGTCAAGGCTCACCATATCGAGTGGGTCATAGCCCCTGACTTTAGTCATCATGTCTGGTTTTGATTTCCAAACAACCTTGGTTAGGGGAACCTTCTTCAAGTGTCAAAGCTCACCATATCAAGTGGGTCATAGCCTCTGACAACCTTGGCTAGAGGAAAATAAATCCCCTTTGCCCCTTGCCAGGCATGTTGGTTCATCATGACCTGCATCACAAGCCCTTGAGATCCTTGAAATGGGTTAGTCCTTATGCAAGATGCATGCAATGGTATGATGGTATGCTATGCATGGGGTAATGTAAGTAACCCTGTTATGAGTCCCAATTAAGGACTGTAAATAAAACCTGCAAGAAACTCAGTACACTCTGTTATGAGTCCCAATTAAGAACTATAAACAAAACCTGCAAGAAACTTAGTACACTCTGTTATGAGTCCCAATTAAGGACTATAAACAAAACCTGCAAGAAACTTAGTAAGCCCTGTTATGAGTCCCAATTAAGGACTATAAACAAAACCTGCAAGAAACTTAGTAAGCCCTGTTATGAGTCCCAATTAAGGACTATAACAAAACC
The DNA here is from genome assembly GCA_948472305.1 of Vicia faba. Taxonomy (NCBI): domain Eukaryota; kingdom Viridiplantae; phylum Streptophyta; class Magnoliopsida; order Fabales; family Fabaceae; genus Vicia; species Vicia faba. The sequence goes on along the minus strand of OX451737.1, from coordinate 465,897,856 downwards.
TGCAAGTAGTTCATGTGTCAGATAACAAGCATGCAAGTAGTCAAGTACGAAGGCACACAAGTCACACAAGAGAAGCCCTTAGAGTTTAGGCCAGCATGAGGTCTAGGTATTACCCTCTTGAAGTTGGTGGGCTCAACCTGTCCTATCAGAAGTAACCGGGTTCTAAGGGTCCCAATATCACTGGATTGCTTTCATTGTTCATCGTTTCGATTTAGCCACTGAACTGGCGACCGAAATATTCCAGGAAAGCAACCCTCAACTGAGTGTAGTATCGAGTATCAACCAACCTCGGACTGCACCAAAGTCAGTTATCTCACTACCCTAAAGAGGCCAAGATAGTTCAATTAAGGTTCCTAAGGTCCGTTGATGCTTCACGACACCACGCGGAGGCCCCGTACTCTCCTTGACTGAACTCAAGGGTTACCGGTACACACCAAAGTGCCACATCAACGTAGTAGACTGTTTCAACCATGTCGGTATACCCCGCACATTTCCCTCACAGCCTTGTTGCTACTTTCTAAGAAGGTATCCCCAGATCCGGGTTAGGATCTATAGAACTCCCAAGACAGTCCCACAATAATAAAGCAAGCAAGTCAATACAATTGAAAACACAGTTATGAACTATCCTAAGGTACACCTCACTTTAAGTTTAAGTCCCCAGCAGAGTCGCCAGTTCTGTGATCGGTGGATCTGGAACTGACTGTTTAAAGCTGGTTTCGCGAAATGTCGCGGAAGCAAGAGTCGCCACCGTCTTTTATTTTCTCCAAATGGAAAGGACAAAAGCACAGAAAAATTCCTTGTAGAGATTGCTCTCGGTTCGGGAGGTAGATTATAGAAAGGGAAGGTGTTAGCACCCTTTCTATCCATGGTTATCCATGGGCTCTTAGATACTTGCTCATTGTGTTTTCAAAAATGGTGTGTTTGCTTTTCAACTGTGGTTTTTAAAAAAGTTCTTTGAAAATTTCAGTTCGACTCTTGTATCGGTCCTCAAGAGTGTTTGAAAAAATTGCTTTCGAAAGCTTTTTGAAAAAGTGTCGGTGTGAAAAGTATTTTTGATTTGTTTTGAAATTAGAGCAAGTATCTAGAGTCGTCTACCTACCCTAAGGAATTCGTCTGTGTAAATGTCCTTTAAAGTAGTGCCATCCCACCATTGAGAGGTAGGTAGCGCCACCGTTGGAGGTGTTCGGGTCAATTCAAAGTTCGGGACGTGGTGATCACCGGAGCAATGGGAAGATACCTTAGAAGCTACCCTCATGCCAGGTTCCCGGATCATGAGGACTTACTAAAACATCCTCTACTCGACGATCACCTTTCGAGGGGCAAGGCAACAGTGAGGCGTGCCCTATGGGTGGTGTGTGATTTGTGTGTCGTTTTCAGATATTTTGTCTTGTTCATGTCATGGGTGATCTACGCTTTTGTTTTTATTTTAACATTCATTCTTGCATGCAATTTATTAGCAGTTAAAAAGTTGCGAGAAATATAAAGTTCCTAAACTATTACAAAGGTGCGGGTCCACATCGCCAAATTACATCCAGGACCCGATTTGACATAAAATAAAGTAAAGTGCGAGAAATATAAATATCGAATTTACATGGCTTTGGGAGAATTACATAAAAGGAGAAAATAAAATAAACGCGCGAATTGGAATTGCGATCGAATGCGAGGGCGTTGGACCCTTTTTAATGAAATTAAATTATGATTAACAAATTAATTAAATTAAAGTAAAAAGAAAAGATTTTTGAGTTTTTTGTATTTATGGATTTTTAATAAGAGAATTAAATGAAACTAAGAAATTAATTAACCCTAATTCTAATTATTTTTATTTATTAAGAAAAAATATTAAAATTGAGCCTAAAATTAAACCTAATTAACTAATGCAATTTTATTTACAAGAAAATAATTAATAATTAATAATGATAAAAGAAAAGAAAAAGATAAAAGTAATTAAAACCTAATTCTACAAATTTTAAATTTATTAAGAAAATGTTAAAGTTAACCCTAGAATAAAAAAAACTAATTAATTAATAAGACCTTTTTTTACAAAAAAATAACATTAAATGAAATATATTTTAATTTTTATGACTTTCTGATTTTTATTATTTTTTTTATGTTATGAAAATATTGATTTAAAGAATTAAATTAAAATTAATTAAAACAAATAAAAGTAGAAAAAATACAAAAAAAGATGAAAGAGCAAACCAATGGGGGGTTATGTCCCCAAACTGGAGGTCTTTGGCTAGTAATCAGGCCCATTTGTCTCAAGGCCTTGTGGACTTCAGGTGATCGCGTGTGGACTCGTTGACCAACGCACATGGTGCTCTTCAAACATTGGCCTTTGGATTGCCCTCAGTGGCCATGTGGCGCTCTTGGATTATGGAGCGCATGGTGAACCTTGAGGCTTGAAACTGCATAGGATTATATTAAAACAAAACATATCAAGAATATGGGGGGACCTGGGATTCGAACCCAGGTCCCAGTGCCTTATGAGACAACGCCTTAACCATCTGTACCAACCACGCGCTTTGTTTATTATATGACAAATAAATAATATCAGTCAATACAAGGGTTAGTGACATTTTTCCGCGCGAAATTCAAATACACCAACCATCGCCTTACACCTCACCTTCTTCCCCACTTGCTTGCTGTACCTGAAACAAAAACAAACTGGATAGTGGGGGTTTTAAACCCCCACTAAATAGCAAGCATAAAAAATAGCGAATAGTGTGTTAAATTCGTCCAAGCTTCCTGAGTTTAGCCATGGTACTGGGATGTCCTAATTTTATAGTATACGAAAATGCCCAATTTGGAGCTTGAGGAACCCTAGCGAGCTTCAATGGTGAAATCGCGTGTGATGCACAAAAACTCAATCAAAGCATATGGTTAGCTTTAGAATGATCCAATGAATACAAATCCAACATTAAAAATTGCAAACCATGCATGAATTATGATACAAGAATACGGAAAAAAACATGAACAGGACGAGGTTGTTCTACCAATTCTTTGCGTTAGAGATGATGGTTTTGATCTAGAAACCTTCCTTGAAGTCTCAGGAATGCAATGGGATGGTTATTCTGTCTTGAAACCCTTTGTAATCGTGATTTCAGTTTTGGAATTTTTCACAAAAAGTGTAATGTTCTTCTTCAGCTTTGGGCGCAGCTTAGAGGTTCCTTGGCATTAGGTTTTGATCACACTTATATGAGGATGGATTAGGGTTGAGTTTTTGATCCAAAAATCCTTGCATTGATGGAATGAATATTTGATTTCCATGCATATATTTTCAAATCTTTTCCATGCATATTTGATACCAATCATGTCCAAATCACCTTTATTCTTTCCATACCAGATAATGCACGAAATCTTGAAGTTATTCCATGCATAAAAAGATTTGAAAAGCTTGTTTTAGTATTTTTCACATATTTTATTTTATTAAATGAATTAATAACAATTAAAAATTCAAATAAATAAATAAAAATGATGAATAAGCTCCCTTTGGGCCAAATGGTCATGCATATGCTTTGGATGATGAATCTTGGAAGAAAATGTGGCCCATTAGCAATTTTAAGGCATTTGAAGCAAAGTTGACTTTTCAAAATACCCAAAAATTTCCCAACTTCCACAAGGCATATCTTGCTCAATTTCTAAGCTTTGATCATGTTCTTGGACATTTTGGAAAGGTCTTGAAGTCCTCTAACCAATGCCCTTGATCCCATGTCATTTTGATTTACCAATCGCAAGTTATGGCCTTTGACTTAAAGTCCTTTTTTGTTGACTTTTGAAAATGACCTATAATGTTGAAATTGATAACTTTTTGTGAGAGCATTTCTTGGACTTGAAGTGTGAAGAGGAGTTGTAGGAAATGTCTTTATCTTCAAAATGAGCTTTAGATGGAATTTTTCTGATAAACCATGTGGAAGTTATGCCCTGGTCAAGTTACAGTTGACTTTTTCAACTGTCCAAATATGGAAACTTTTGCATCTTGAGACTTTTTGAGCCATGCCTTGAAAATCATGATCAAGAATTGATAAAATGATGTTTGTGGCTTCAAAATAAGATGTTGACCAAAAATTTTGACTTTTTGACTGTCAAATGACCATTTTGCCCCTGTAGTTGACTGTAGGGCAATTAGGGTTTTTGACTGTGCAATTTTGTGCTGTGAGTCTTGAAACTTGACATGAGGATACTTGACAATGTTTATAAGCATGTGGGACTTGATTGGACCCTTGGAAACTTCATTTTCTTTGTCAGAACCAAAACCCTAATTTTTGACTGTTAGGAGGCCCTTGAACTGTGCAACCCTTGGGGAGATTTTGAAGCATGCTCTTTGCAATTCTTGAAGAATATGGGAGGGCAAATTTTGGGGTACAATAGTAGCCAAGGCAAGAAAAAGAGGGTTAGAGGTCGTGCATAGCCAAGAAGAAAAGTGAAAAATTCAAGAAAAAGTGGGAATCGGTTTTCAATCTACAAGGCATTTCAGAGCATTTCAAGATCACCAATCTCTTCCTAGACATCCCAGGAAGCTGTCTCAATCATTCCCAGGGCCCGAAGCACTCAGAAACTCGTGCTACAACTCACACAGTTTGGTACATTTTTCAAATTCAATTTTTGCAATTTATGCATCATAAGCATGTTTTAATTATATATTCTTGTTCATCATTGAGTTTGCAAGCTATTGGTACCACTTAATTGCATTTACAGTGCAGGAATCACGATATGCCATTGTTAGGGTTCCTTTGCTCGTTTTAGGGGTTTTCAATATTTGCAAAATTAGGCTTTGATTATGGTACCATGATGCTCGTGAGGATGAGACGAGTTGATTGGTACCCTCACCTTTCATTTATATCGCTTGTATAGGATTTTTGAATGTCACAGGTTTGTAGCTACAGCGAGATGTCTGTAGGTAAAGGTCTTGTTGCCTAAAACGACAGTCTGGGGAAGAAGATGAGGCGTGGCAATCATTGGTTGGTTGGTTTGAATTCCGCACATTTTTTTAGTGAACCACCGTATTTTATATATTATATATTATTCTTGTTATATTAACAAATGAAGCAGGTGGCACATATGGTAAGGCGTGTTGGTGTTAAGTGTGAGGACCTGGGTTCGATCCCAGGTCCCAACATTTTATCATTTTCTTGACATTTAACAACAGATCTTGTACCCCACATGTCCAAACATCCACCATGCAACTCAATGATATGGCCATAAAACGCATCTCCAGCCAAGATCCAACGTGCCATCATTGAAGGATCACCATATACCTCAAGTCAACACACGCACCAGATTCAGGCATAGTCAAACAGGCTCTAGCCTTGTTGGACCCAGAATTTGAACAACATACCCCCAGGATTGCTAATGCTATCAGGCCCACTTCTTTTCTTTCTTTCTTATTTTTATTTCTTTTAATGTTTCTTTAATTATTTTAATTCACAAAATTAATTACTTTTTTTTCATAAAAAATCATAAAATCAAGAAATCATAAAAATTAAAATTAGATTTTTTTTCATTATCAAATTTAATTTTGCTAGTTTAATTTAATTTAATTTAACTTAGGGAAATTTTAACTTGTTTTTATAAATAAAATCAAATAGAAATTAGGTTAAATTCTTGATTTAATTCTTTTATTTTGAAAATATAAAAATAGGTTTTTAGAGTGAATTAATTTATTTTTCTTAATTTAAAATTAATTAGAACTTAGGATTTTCTTTTTTAATTTAATTGTTTCCTTATTTTCTTAAATAACAAAACATGACAAAAACATTTTTTTAATCAATCGCAAATAGGTTTAGTCAAGGGTCAAAACCCTAGTCGTTTCATATTTAATTCACCGCGCACTTGTTAATTATTTTGCCAATATTTTGTAACTGTTCATGGTTTGTAATAGTTTAATTTAGGTTTTTATTTACTGTTTAAAATTCCCGGGTTTTTGACTATGTAATTAATCCCCCTCCCCAACGTCTTGTAATAGCATAGGTTTATTTTCGCGCATTTTTAATTCCTGCAAATATTTAACTGCCTAGATGTATGCTAATAGGATTGTATGACAAGAATGCATGACAAATTAATACAGTTAGAAGACCCTAATGTGCAAAGATAAGTAACTGAAACAAATCACTCGCACATATCACTCTTAGGATATACTCTCCCCTCGGTTGCCTTCGGTAAACGATCATTAAGCATAGGGTGTCTTAGTGGTTTCCCTCCTGTCTAAAAAGATCAAATGTCCCATTCGAATGTTGCCTCGAAAATGTTGCCTCGGAAATGTTGCCTCGAATAAGATCTTAAGACTCTAGGGTTATTACTAAGGTGTCCTAATATTGCTTTAGTGACCGTACGTCCCTTTCGAATTGAACCTTACAGTTCCAACGACGGTGCTACCTATTTCACAATAGTAGGATAGCGCTGTCTAAAGGAAACAAGAATAGAAATGATCCTTTTTTTCGAGTAAGTAGATGCTAGTAGGTACTTGCTCAAATAAAAACTTTTCACACTTACACTTTTTCAAAACAAACTTTCAAAACAACTTCGTCACACCTTTGAGGACTGATACAAGGGTTATCACGAAGTCAAATTTTTCAAAAAACAAAGCACACACACAAGCAATTTAAAAATGAGCAAGTACCTAAGATCCCATGGAAAACCATGGATAGAAAGGGTGCTAACACCTTCCCTTTCTATAATCTACCCCCCGTACTCAGAATATCTCGAAAAAGGATTTTTTTTCCATACTTTTTTCCTTTCCGATTGGATGAAATAAAAGTCGGTGGCGACTATTGCTTACCGCGACATTTTGAGAACAAAAAAAAAACACAAAATGCAAACCAGTATTAAACAGTCGGTTCTGCCACCGTATCACACTCGAGAAAACTTGTTGCGCTTTGGCATGGGCTACTCGCCAGCTAAGATAGTATATGTTGACCATACTACCTTATTGATTTCTAAGATGGATCCCATCAAGTATATCTTCGAGAAGCCAGCTCTCTCCGAACGAATAGCTAGATGGAAGATGATCTTGATTGAATATGATATCCAATACACTCTGCAAAAAGCAATCAAAGGAAGTGTGTTAGCGGATCATTTGGCCCATTAAGTTGTTGATGACTATCAATCCATGAACTTTGACTTCCCGGATTAGAATATCATGCTAGTGACCGACTTTGAAAAGCCTGGATCATATGAAGGACTTTAACCAGGATCCCGATGGACTATGGTTTTTGATGGAGCTTCCAACACTTTGGGTAACAGAATTGGTGTTGTGATCATTTCTCTCAAAGGCTGTCATACACCTTTCACTTCTAGACTATGCTTCGACTGTATAAACAACATGGCCAAGTATAAATCATGCATCTTGGGTCTTAAGGTTGTTATTGACCTAAGAATCAAATTCTTAAGCGTGTACAGAGATTCGGAAATAGTAATCAGTCAAGTTAAAGGAGAATGGGATACCAAACATCCAAACCTAATACCCTACAAAGATCTTATACTAACCTTGATCCCATACTTTAACAAAGTCACTTTTGAACACTTTCAAAGGGAAGAAAATCAGTTGGCAGACGCTTTAGCAACCATTTCGTTTATGTTCAAGGTCAATTGGGACAATGAAGCCCCCAGAATTACTATCGAAAGATTTGACGAACCTGTGCACTGTTATGAGATCGACACTGATGAGGAAAAGACTTGGTATCATGAAGTGAAGAGGTACCTTAAAGCACAAGAGTATCCTGAATGAGCTTCAATCAACGACAAAAAATTCCTGCGAAGGTTCTCAACCAAATTTTTCCTAAGCAATCGGATCCTATACAAGCGCAACTATGATTCTACTCTACTCTGTTGTGTGGACAAGAAGGAAGCGGAAGAGATCATGGTGGACATGCATGAAGGTATATTTGGAACTCACTCTAGTGGACACATTATTGACAAGAAGATTATGAGGGCTGGTTACTATTAGTAGACTATGGAAACTGATTGTCACCACCACTTGAGGACTTGTCATAAGTGTCAAATTTATGTCGACAAGGTTCACGTGCCTCCAATTCCTTTGAATGTCATGACTGCTCTGTGGCCGTTTGCAATGTGGGTCATTGACATGATTGGAGAGATCAAGCCCACTACCTCTAATGGACATCGATTCATCCTCATTATTGTACCCCAAAATTTTCCCTCTCATTCCTCAAAGGATCACTCTGGATCCTCATGTTTGCTTCCATCCAGTTCAAAGCCTTGAATTGCAAATTTTTCAAGAAAGTCATCCATAAGGGCAAAATGGTCATTTGCACACTAAAAAGTCAAACATTGACTTTTGGATCAAGGTCAAGTTTCAAGAAACATATTTCATCAAGGCATGTTGAAATATGAAGTTTGTTTCATCAAGAAATTCAAAAGTCAAAACTACTTTGAAAAAGTCAAAATTCTAAATACTTCAAATTTTTCTAAGTGTTTAAGAAATATGACAAGCTCAGAACTTCTGGCCAGATTCTCACCATGATGCAAGCTGATTCTGGAAGAACTTCTGATACAATAGTTATAGATTTCAATGAGATCTAAAACATTGCAGAGTATAACTTCTCCTAGAAATGTTGAGATTTCAAGTTATAACTCCTCAAAGACACGTCCGTGAAATTGAAGCACTCAGCAAATTCTGGACAGTTCCAAGACAGAGTCTGATTACAACTTTTGAGCCAGTTTTCACAAAGATTCAGTCAGAGTTTACAAGGGTAACTCAAAGAAGGTTTACAAAGCGTGTTGCAAGCTTCCTTGAAAGTATGAGAGCTCCTTCAGAACATGTTGGAACAAGGAGATACAAAGATCAGAAGTTGGATGTTCATTCTGAATTATGCTGAAACTGAACCTCTGATCCAAAATTAAGCAATGATGTAGAATCTCACGTTGCAGGATTTATGGTTTAATCAATCTCATCATCATTTAATGCTCACAACCACTTTTGGGTCTTTGTCCAAAGTATTCCCCCACGTATGGCATAGACGTACCATTACTGTCTTGGAAAAGCAAACTCTTGTACAAAAGTATGTTGAGCCCATGCTTTGCTTTTTCCTCTGAGGGTACTCTTCCTTAATTCATGCTTACAAATCCAGCTTAGGCATATCTAAAAGCTTCTAACTACATTTCTTGCTTCAAGAACAAGGAAGCACCTTAGCATATGAAGGCTATGTTCAACGCTTCAGTCAGAACATCACCAAGTCCCAAAACCTTGTTTATATAACCTACTGCACTGCTACAGCACAATCCTATAACCAACAGCTAATTCAGTCTACGCCTGCATCCCATAATTGCACCAAACTAGCATACGAAGACTGTGATCAAAAGGCAATGGAACAGAATGCCAAAAAGGTTCAAATCCCATTTTGTTTTCCCCCCAAAACCACAACAAATTCACCTATAAATAAGTTGCTCCATCACACTTTCAATGGGGTTGGCTTTGGGAGAGAGAGAATCATCAAAAGAGAGAAAAGAAAACAGTAAAAACCTTCACAAATCTTAAACAAAACCTTTGTTCTTCCCTTTGAATCAAAGAACATAACTGTTATTCCATTACTCTCGCTGACACCAGAACATTTGAAGGCAGCAGCTCAAAGCTCCAAGCACACACTCCAGATTCAAGGTAAGTCTTTTTGACTTTGCATTTTTTTCATTCAGAACATCATTAATACGTAAATATCACAATTAATGTTGTCTATATAATTGCATAAGTAGAAAAAATGAGGATCAGAACTTCTTGATTAGGGATAGGCTCAGATTTAGGATTATGTGATACGGTGGGAGAACTGACTTGAGATTTGCGTTTGTATTCGCAAATGTTGCGGTTAGCAAGAGTCGCCACCGACTTTTTATTTTATCCTAAGGAAAGGTTAAAAAGCACAGCAAAAACCTTTTGAGATGTTTTCTTGGGTTCGGGGAGTAGATTATAGAAAGGGAAGGTATTAGCACCCTTTCTATCCATGGTTATCCATGGGCTCTTAGTTACTTGCTTAGATCACTTGCCTTTTGTTTTCAATTGTTTTAAATGGTGCTTGAGTGTGTGGGTTTTGAAAATGTTTTTGAAAAGAGGCTAATGTGGTGGCAACCTTTGTAATGATCCATGTGGGGATGTATACAAAGATGTATGTCTTTTGAAAAAGTTTTCATTTGTTTTTGAAAGTTGTTTTGAAAGTGTTGTGAGGTGTGATTTTGAAATTAGGCAAGTATTTTGTTTTGCAAGTTGATTCAAGTAACTAAGAGGTTATCTACTCCTAAATTTCTCAAAAGATTATTGCTATACTTTAACCCTTTTAACAAGTTTGCTCCACCATTGTATTTGGTGGGCAACCTTGTGTTAGGATGTGAGAGGGACAGGCGCGGGTCATCGTTTTAGACCATAATTGCAACGGCGTTAAATGTCTTTGGGCAATTTCTCTAAGGGACTTGATCATTTGTTTTTGTTTGTTTTGAAAAGTTTTGTCGAGGGACTATGATCATTCAAATTGTTTGTTTTGCCCAAAGAAGTTTAACATGCAACATGGCCCTTTTATTTGAAGGCAACAAGTGGAATACCCTAGGGGGGTGCAAGTGTGATTTGTGTGTCCATTTTCATGCTTGTTTATCTTGTATTAGGTCAAACTATTTTTTATCGTTTTTCGCATACAAACCCTAATTCTAACATGTTATCATTAGAAAGCAATAAAGTGCGAGATTAAAGTTACTAAGCTATTACAAAACCAAATATGGGAAGGGGGGTACAAATGTTCAAATGGGGATGTTGACAAGAATTTAAATCTAAATTATTACATCATTTGGAATATTTGCAATTTAAATAATGCATAATTAAATGTAAATTAAATAAATATGTGAAATGCAAAAAGAAGGTTTTTATGTGTATGAGAAAAGTATGGTTTATGTAAAAGGGAAAAGAAAATAAAAATGTATTATTTTTTTTTAGTATTTTGAACTTAGGGTAAAAAACCCTAATTTTAAAGAAAAAAGTATTATTTTCTAATTTAATACAACTATTTATTTATTATTTATAAAAATAAAATAAAATGAAGTGTATTGTGAAAAAAGGTATTTTTATATCAAATATTAATAAAAATGAAAAAATCAAGTATTTTTTTATATTTTTGTCTTAAATATATTAATAATCACATATATATATATATTAAACCCTAAATATGTATTATACAAAATAAATATTTATTTAATATTTTAATAAAATAAATAAAAGAGTATTTTTTGTGTGAAATATTTTCAGAAAGTAAATGAAAATAAAAATTGTATTTACATTATTTTTACATTTTTATTCTAATAATCATATATATATATTTATGTACAAACAAAGAAAATAAACAAATAAATATGCAATAAATGCAAAAAGTGATGAAAAAAATATTTTTAATTTTTAAATGGCATGAGAAAAAATAAACAAAGTCAGCCAAAAAAGAAAAAGTCAAAAATGTTAAAAAATGAGCAAATGGGCTCAGGGGGGTGTAAACCAAAAAAGATGGTGTGAAAAGCAAAATAACACAGGCCCAGCCCATTGACCATTGTCTTCAACCTCCAGCTTCAAACATTTGAAAAAACGCGCGCCTCTTGCTTCAATGTCTAACTCCTGATTCTTGGCTTTTCAGCAAAAACTCATAACACAAGAAATGTTCAGCATGAAGAGACGGTTTCAACCATATAAATAACTTGACCTATCTCTCTAAGATGAGGGAGAATTTCTCTCCCCCTCTTTTCTGACCTAACTTTTCATCAATGTTCAGACATGAAATTCTCTAAGCACACAAAACATAAATGAAATCTAATCATATGAGCATGTTCAGGGCTATGATTGTGACATGTTTTCTTCAAAAACCTAAAGCTAACAATGCCTAATAAGAGAGATAGAACTCCATGAATATACCTGTTCAGTTGGAATCGAGCTTGGCAATGGAGGATGTTTCAGAGTGAAATGATGACTTGTACAGCTTCCTTGAAGTGTAAGGATGCTTTTCCAATTCCTACTTTGTCTTGAAACTCCCTGAATCGAGCTAGTGAACTCCAACTGCAAAACAGAAAATTGAAAATGGTGAAGTGGCTTGGAGGTGTTACAGGTCTGATTTTAGGACATGGTTAGCTTGCATATATTGTAGGGAAGGTAGAGGAAAAGGTTTGAATCAAAATGCTTGAAGGGATTGGGAGTTTGCACTCAAACTGCAGGGGCTCCCCTGTTTGTGCAGTTTTGAGGTGATTTTGAGATGGAGGGTGCTTCAGATGGCAAAGGCTCGTGGGTTAGCTTGGATTTGGTCTATGAAAAGTGTTTGATAACTTTGTTCTTCTGTTTCTAAGCTGAGATGAGAGTTAGCATAAGTTATGGACTTTTCTTCACACTTAAGCTACAAAATGCCACTTTGCTTTCTAGGTCAGTACAGGCCCTCTAACTATGCTGCTATCCCTTGCCTTGATCAGTGCAATTTGCTCACAAACTTGTGCCAAGAAGATCTTGCTTGTACTTGCTTGGATTTCTAATTGACATAAAGCAAGCTTTTCAAGAATGGAAATGATGCTTTTTCTAGTTTAGGCTTAATTCCTTGTGTAATGACCAAAGGCTTAGAATAACAACTTGATTCATTGGTTTTGCATTAAATTAAGGAGTTTAATTTGGTTTTAGGACCTGTAAAGTAGCACAAACTATGCTGAGTTCAAATTTGCCAAGTTTATGAACATGCTTTGATGAAGAACAAAAGTGAATTTTTGCCAACTTGTGAAATTCGAATCTCTCAAGTTATGAGGTTGTTTGATGAGTTCTTGGACATTTTGGAAAGCTTGGAATGTGTAATACAATCCATATTTGAAATGCAAATTAAAATTCCAAGTGGAAGGGTATGAAAAGTGGCCTTGAAGTAGGGTAGAAAACCTTGTCAAAATAGGTCAAATTTCACTAAGTTAAAAGATGGTTTAGTGCCCTTATTCAAAAAATTATAACTTGAGATACAAGCTTCAAATGAGAAAACTTTGTGAATCAAAGTTGTAGACTATGCAACAAGCTACAACTTTCATGTTTTGACTTTTGTTTGAATCCCAATGGATCATGGTGAAAAGATGGGGTAAAGTTGGGAAAAAATTAGGGTTTTCCATAACTTAGAAAAATTCTAAGTTATGAAAAATTCCATTTTCTAACCCTAATTTGCATTTTGAGATTTCTTGGTGAACAAGTTTCATGATTTGGAATGTTTTGATGAAAAATGAATCTTGACTCTTGATTTTGACCAAAAAGTCAAAGTTTGACTTTTCAGTATACAGTCAAAATTGATCAATTGACTGGGAAATTCAACTGTCAATCTTGTGTACTTGGGATCTTTTGAGCTTGATGAACATGTCAAGATAATTCCATTGAGTCCTTGAGGCCATATGTGAGCTTGGTTTGCCATTGGCTAGGTCAAACAGTCAAAAATTGCCTTTGTGCAGTCAAAACCCTAAAAATGACCATTTTGCCCTTTTGATGATCTGATCAAATTTCTTGTGGAATTGTGATCCAAACTTGATCAAATGGTCCATGTGAGTTCATAATGTTGATGTGGATCAAATTTCATGAGGTTTGACTGTCAATTGGCCACAGTTGACTTTTTCCCCAATACAGCTGATTTCTAGGTCAACTGTTCAACTGACTGGGTAAAACTTGGAATCAAGGCTTGAAACTTGGTATAGGTAAACTTGGGAGTCCAATATGAAGCATGAAAGTCATTTTAGGCATTTTAGGTCAAAACATCCTAGGGAAAACACAAACCCTAATTTGAGTTCACAGTGCAAGGAAAAGCCTTGAGCAGAGGAAACCCTAACTGTATCTTGATCTTCAAAGGTCTTGTGATGAGAAAATGTTGAGGAAATGGGAGGGCAAATTTTGGGGTACAACAGTTGCCCCTGTTCAATCTTCTTGGACCTGAAGAGTTAGATTGGCAAGTTTGCCTTTCGTGACTCGAGGGTAAAAGGAGATTGGACACTAGAGTGCCCGGAAATTTGCACTCGCATGCTGGAGTCTCAACCATGTGGTGTCGGGAATGGGCTTATAGATGCCATTTGGAAAGGTGGTTGATAGGGGGATGGGCTTATAGATGCCATTTGGGGAAGTGACGGAACCTTGTCGGGAATGGGCTTATAGATGCCATTTGGAAGTGTCGGTCGCATAAGAGATTCCTTTGCGAAAGACTTGTATATTTGAGGAAGGAGGATGTTTTCCTGGCTTGTTACAGGTGTTTGATCTTCAGTCTCTTTATGCAGATATGCCCTGGCTAGATACAGGCATCGAATCTACAATCGGTTGCTCACAGATGTGCCCTGGCTGGATACAGGAGTCGAATCTGGAAATAGTCGTCAATAGATGTGCCCTGGCTGGATACAGGAATCGAATCTTCAAACTCTTCAGACGTGCCCTGGCTAGATACAGGAATCGAGTCTGGAAACGTGGTCAACAGATATGCCCTGGCTGGATACAGGAATCGAATCCGGAAATGTTGTAGTTGATAGATGTGCCCTGGCTGGATACAGGAATCGAATCTTTGAACTCTGCAGACGTGCCCTGGCTAGATACAGGAGTCGAGTCTGGAAACTGGTCACTCTCAGATGTGCCCTGGCTAGATACAGGTATCGAATCTGGAATTGTGACAGTTGAAGGTAGTTGTTTTTTGGGATTGTCTTTTTCCTGAAAAGGCAAAAAACGTAAGTTGTATGCAATGTCATGATGTATGATATGCATGATATCATGATGTTCAACATGAGAGGTTGTATGCGTTTCGTCATGTATGTAAGCAAGATGTATGAAAATGTGAAATGTTTATGAGTGTAATTTCATCTTAGGAAAATAAATCCTTGACGAACGGCCGGGAAGCTGCTCTGTTGGAAGAGATACTTGGCCGAAGTTTTGATGAGAGGCCCGCTGAGGACTTTAATGATGGATTCCGCTGAGGATAATGATGATAAACTCCGCTGGGGAACTCCGAAGATAAACTCTGCTTGGGAATACCAAAGATAGACTCCGCTGGGGATTGAAGGAACTTTGCCGAGAGCGGTCTTCCGTGGCTTTTAGCTGAGGATAACCCAGTTATAAGTCCTTGTGAGGAAATAACTCTAAATAAAACTCGGGAGAGACGTCCGTACTCCGCAGGGGATAAGCTTGCAGAATCTACTGGGGATGAGCTTTAAGACCTGCCGGGGAATGTTGTGCCCTTTCGGGATCGACGGGGAATCGACTCCGCTTGGGGAAAGTATTGTCACATCCTGTCTTATTCTGCGGGGAATTGAGATGATTTGGCCACATTCTTCAGTTGAACCTACCTTGGTGCTTTGGCGGACAAAACAACTAGACTGCATTAGACAACTCCACACTGCCCCTGTCTTTGATGTCACCTGTAATTAATCTCTTGTTTCATATGCGAATATTTATGAATCAGCAATTTAATGTCAAATGCATATATCAAAAATGAACATTGGACGTTCTTCGCAAGACAAAACAGAAAAAAGGGAAACAATGGTAATTTGTATGGACAAGTGAATTTGTATTGATTTAAACTTTGCCTGTGAATAGGCGTTTTTTTGTACAAGAGACTGACATCCTAGTAAGAGGATATCGCCAAATAGTATAGAGTTTACAATTTGAAAAAGGAAACAAAACAGCTATGTGAACAATCCCACTGGGTTCTAACTCTGCTATCGCCTTTATGTCTTCGAACGTCTCATCGCTTTGCTGCCTAATTTGAAGATGAAGCTGATTGATTAATGCCGAAATCTGGAGTCAGATAGTTGATGCCGAATTCCGGATGCGAAGTGATCCAATGAGACATAGTGTTACGCTTTTATCCCTAACTTTTGCCTGGACTGCCCTTTCGGGTTTTCAGTCCACCGGGATACCCTTTTTTGCCCAAGCCGCCTTTTCAGGTTTTCGACTTGCCGGGTGTACAGATTTTTATTCACTTCATCCCTTATTTTTGCCCGAACCCTTTTGGTTCGCCGGGAAGCCCTTATTTTTTGCCTAGGTATGTCAACCTAGCGGGTCTTTTATTTATGCGTAGTATTTTTTCACTATGTCTGCATTGGCGGGGTGAGGAAGGTCGTCACCATCCATGGTGGTTAGGATCATGGCTCCTCCTGAGAACACACGCTTAACCATAAATGGCCCTTCGTAAGTAGGGGTCCATTTGCCCCGGGGATCACTTTGAGGAAGGATGATGCGTTTGATTACCAGGTCCCCAACTTGATACTCTTGCGGTCTAACTTTCTTGTTAAATGCCCTGATCATTCGTTTCTGATACGTTTGACCATGACAGATAGCAGTGAGCCTCTTTTCGTCAATCAGATTTAATTGATCAAGTCGAGTCTGGATCCAGTCATCTTCATTCAAGTCTGCATCCTTCATTATCCGGAGAGAGGGTATCTGGATTTCAATTGGCAAGACTGCCTCCATGCCATAGACCAAGGAGAAAGGAGTTGCCCCGGTTGATGTCCTTGCTGAGGTGCGGTACCCATGAAGAGCGAACGGTAACATCTCGTGCCAATCTTTATAGGTCACTGTCATCTTCTGCACAATTTTCTTGATATTTTTATTGGCTGCCTCTACAGCCCCATTCATCTTCGGCCGGTAGGGGGAAGAATTATGGTGCTGTATCTTGAATTGTTCACAGAGTTCAGTGATCATTTTGTTATTGAGATTGGTACCATTATCCGTAATGATTCTTTCTGGGACGCCGTACCGACAGATCAGATTATGCCGGATGAAACGCGCCACGACGCTCTTGGTTACTGTGGCATAGGAAGCTGCCTCAACCCATTTCGTGAAGTAATCGATCGCCACCAAGATGAAGCGATGCCCATTGGATGCCGTTGGTCGGATCTCACCGATCATATCGATGCCCCACATTGCGAAGGGCCAAGGTGTTGTTAGGACATTCAAAGGAACTGGAGGGATATGCACCTTGTCAGCATAGATCTGGCACTTATGACAAGTTCGGGAGTGTTGGTAACAATCGGCTTCCATTGTGGACCAGAAATATCCTGCCCGAAGGATTTTCTTAGCCATGGTGTGTCCACTGGAGTGCGTTCCGAATGTACCTTCATGTAGTTCCATCATGATTTTCTCCGCTTCAGCCTTATCCACACAACGTAGCAAGGTTGAATCATGATTCCGTTTGTAGAGAATGCCGTTGCTGAGGAAGAATTTTGCAGCAAACCTCCTCATGAACTTCTTATCATTGACAGATGCACCTTCCGGGTATTCCTGAGCTTCCAAGTACCTCTTCACCTCGTGATACCAGGGTTTTTCAGTCACTTTCTCAGCCTCGAGCTCACAGCAGTATGCCGGTTCATCCAACTTCCAGATAATGATTCGGGGAGCCTCATTGTCCCATTTAACTTTGAACATTGAAGACATCGTGGCTAGTGCGTCCGCTAGCTGATTCTCCTCTCTGGGGAAATGCTCAAAAGTTATCTCTTCAAAGTGAGGGAGCAAGGTCGACACATACTCCTTGTAAGGAATAAGATTCGGGTGTTTCGTATCCCACTCGCCCTTGATCTGATTGATCACGAGAGCGGAATCTCCGAAGACACTTAGAAACTTGATCCTCAAATCGATTGCAGCTTGTAGACCCATGATACATGCCTCATATTCTGCCATGTTGTTGGTGCAGCTGAAACATAATCGGGCTGTGAGTGGAGTATGAGTCCCCTTGGGAGATATGATTACAGCGCCGACGCCGTTAACCAAAGCATTGGAGGCTCCATCAAAATGCATAGACCATCGGGATCCTTCCTCAGGTCCTTCATCCGGTCCAGGTACTTCACAGTCAGTTACCACCATGATGTCTTCGTCCGGAAAATCAAAGTTCAATGATTGGTAATCGTCCACAGGTTGGTGTGCCAAATGATCAGCCAGTACACTTCCCTTAATTGCTTTCTGAGTTGTATACTGGATGTCATATTCTGTTAAGATCATTTGCCATCTCGCTATTCTCCCAGACAGAGCGGGCTTTTCAAATATGTACTTGATGGGATCCATCTTTGAAATCAATAAGGTAGTGTGAGTCAGCATATACTGTCTCAGCCGGCGAGCAGCCCATACAAGAGCGCAGCAAGTTTTCTCAAGCAGTGAGTAACGAGACTCACAGTCGGTAAACTTTTTGCTCAAGTAATAAATAGCGTGCTCTTTTCGGCCCGACTCATCATGCTGCCCCAGCACACACCCCATCGAATTGTCAAGTACTGTCAAGTATAGTATCAGAGGTCTTCCTTCCACCGGTGGCATAAGAATGGGTGGCTCTTGGAGATATTCCTTTATCCTTTCAAAGGCGGCCTGACATTCATCATTCCAGCGTACCACTTGATCTTTCTTCAGTAATTTGAAGATTGGCTCACAAGTAGCAGTCAGATGTGAGATGAATCGGGCAATGTAATTCAGTCGTCCTAGGAAACCTCTGACTTCTTTCTCTGTTTTTGGAGTCGGCATCTCTTGTATGGCTTTTACCTTGGCAGGATCCACCTGAATACCTTTATCACTTACAATGAAACCTAGCAACTTTCCGGATCTTACCCCAAAGGTGCATTTGTTGGGATTCAACCTCAACTTGTATAACTTGAGTCGGTCAAATAACTTCCTCAGATGGTCAAGGTGCTCCTCCTCAGTTTGAGACCTTGCAATCATGTCATCTACGTATACTTCAATCTCATGATGGATCATATCATGAAACAAAGCAACCATGGCACGTTGATAGGTTGCCCCAGCATTTTTCAATCCGAAAGGCATGACCTTATAACAGAAGGTGCCCCACTGAGTCACGAAGGTAGTCTTCTCCATATCTTCAGGAGCCATCTTGATCTGATTATACCCTGAAAAACCATCCATGAAGGAGAACACCTTGTGTTGAGCTGTATTGTCAACCAGGACATCGATGTGAGGTAGGGGGAAGTCATCCTTGGGGCTGGCCCTGTTCAAATCCCTGTAGTCGACACACATTCTGACTTTACCGTCCTTCTTCGGCACTGGCACAACATTGGCAACCCACTGAGGGTAAGAAGTCACTGCAAGGAACCCGGCATCAAACTGCTTCATAACCTCGGCCTTGATCTTTTCAGACATCTCTGGACGCATCCGTCGAACTTTTTGCTTTACTGGAGGGCAGTCTTCCTTGGTTGGCAGATGGTGAACTACAATGTCGGCATCCAAACCAGGCATATCTTCATAGGACCAAGCAAAAATCTCCATGTAGTCTCGTAGCATCTGGATCAATCGTTGCTTCACACTGAGCTCTAGATTGGCACCAATCTTGACCTCTTTTCTATCTGTCTCAGTACCCAGGTTAATTGTCTCCACAGGCTCTTCATGTGGTTGAATAGCCCTCTCTTCCTGAAGTAGCAGTCTCGCAAGTTCACCAGGCACTTCGCAATCATCTTCACCTTCGTCTTCGGCCAAGTTGATCGGATTTTCGAAGTCATAACTGGCGGTAGCAGAGCTGTTACCAGTGAGATCCAGAGTGGATTGAAACCTGTATAAGTGAGTGTGTGTAAATATAGCTGTTTTGCAATATGTATAACACAGAAAGAAAAAGAGCACAAGATTTGAAATGCAACAAACGTCCAATGTTTTGATTGATGATATATGAAAATGTCATACAAAAAGCCCTCACAAATGGAGCTACGATGCCCCGGGCAGGACACCGAGCCAACAAAGTTTTAACATATTGTTTGTTACAAATTTGGAAATCAAAAGAAATCAATTACTGCGTGACAAATGTGATAGGGGTAAAATCCTTTGCTGTCCAGTTGCTCGGTCCGTCGCTGGCAGTCGGGTAGATCCAACTATCAAACTCTGCTTCCTCTACATCCTCCTCGATAGCATTCACCCTTGAGCTGGAAATAAACACCGGAGCCTTTCCGATCTTCTCTTTGCGCACCGCCTTCTGAGCCTCTGCAGTAAAGCCTAGCCCAAACTTGTCGTTCTTCTGAGTGAAGTCAGGAAGCTGACCCCAGTGTGCACAATTGCCTTTCTGTACCACAGCCCGGGCATCCCTTAGGGAAGCCATCTTCAAGGAATCATTCTCTTCGGCCGTTGTCTCTGCAGCTGCTGAAATTGGATGTACCTCCTCGAAATGCTGGAAGGGGGTTTCAATGAACTCTCCGTCCATCTCGATGTACCTGAAGGAATTCAAATGGCTCACCATATACTCCTCTTCTCCTTGTACAGTGACGATCTTCCCCCTAACGGGATACTTCAGCTTTTGGTGCAAGGTGGA
This sequence comes from Vicia faba, assembly GCA_948472305.1. Lineage (NCBI taxonomy): Eukaryota > Viridiplantae > Streptophyta > Magnoliopsida > Fabales > Fabaceae > Vicia > Vicia faba. The sequence continues at coordinate 465,877,619 of OX451737.1, read as the reverse complement.
GGTCACTGCCCCAGCTTTATGGATCCAAGGTCGACCCAACAGACAAGAGTATGATGGACGTATATCCATCACGTAAAAGGTAGAGTCGAACACTTGAGAGCCCACACGAATAGGGATGTTAACCTCTCCGTGAACCATCCTCTTGGAACCGTCAAAGGCCCTGACGATGATATTGCTGGGTTTCAACTCCAGGCCTTCATAATCCAGACGATCTAAAGCCTTTTTCGGAAGAACATTCAAAGAAGAACCAGTGTCCACCAATACATGTGCCAGAGTAGTGCCCCTGCATTCAATAGAGACATGCAGGGCATCATTGTGGTCTCTCCCTTTTGCGGTCAGGTCAGCATCTGAAAAACCCAAGCCGTTATCCACCGTCAGATTCGCTATGCAGTCAGTGAACTGGACTGCAGACGTCTCCTGCGGCACATGGGCCGTCTTGAGAAATGAGATTAAGGCCTTAGCATGGGCCTCGGAGCATAGCAATAAGGAGAGCAGGGAGATCTTGGAGGGTGTATGCCCCAACTGCTCAACAACATTAAAATCACTTTTCTTTATTATTTTCAGAATCTCCTCCATTTCTTGTCGGGAGGCCTCAGCATTTATGGGTATTGGCGCCTCCATCCGGGCAGGCTCTTTTTCAATCCCTTTGCCCCGAGCATTTGATGACTCGGCAGCAGGGGACACAATTTGATCAGCAACAGGACTAGGTAAACTTGTAGGTTTTATGAGGAGGGGTTTTCGAATAGCGGGCGGTGCAATGTCAGGCGAGAAGAGCCTGCCACTGCGGGTGACCTTGGCTGGACCAGTGATATCGCAGATACTGGCACTAGCGTCGAATTCTTGCTTGATTCCATTTACATACACGTCTGCCCCATAATGCCAGGGGACAGCTTTATCAGACATGTAAGAGAGGGGCCCTGGAACAGTAATGATCACAGGCGCCACTGTCATGATTTGAATAGGCTTCTTCGGGGGAGCCTTGATTGGATTTTTGAAGATGGTAATCACAGAAACTTCTTTCATCGGAACCAATTGAACAGCAGTCTTTTTGAATAGAATCTCCTTGCTATCCATTAGGCCTTGGATGCCTAACCTTAGCAAGGGACAATCAGATAGGGAAATAGCACAGAATGGGCAACCTTCGCCGCAACCCGGAAATAAACCGGCCCGCAGTAGGTTCTTCTTAACAGTCTTCAAAGGGGTAACAACTTCATCTACCGAAACAGCGTACACTTCTTCCTCAATGGCATTTACCCTATGCTGGGGCATAGGAGCCGTTACAACATTCGGTCTTTCCGGCGCTTCAAACTGAATTTCCTTTGCGTCGATCAGATCTTGCACTTTGTTTCTCAAGGCCCAGCAATCATCAGTAGTGTGCCCGGGACTATCAGAATGATAAGCACACCGGGCATTTGGGTTGTATTTAGGAGACGCAGTGTTGACGACCTTAGGAGCTTCTTTGAGGGTCACCAGGTTGGTGGATAACAGTTGGGGTAAAATTTGAGATAATGTCATACTCAATCGGGTATACTGCCTCTTGGGCCTTTCACTTCTTTGTTGATTGTACTGCTGAGGAGCAGCAACAGGTTTGGAGATGACCAAAGCATTGACGGCTTGGCGACTTTCGGGCTTGACTTGTCTTCTAGGACCATAGACGGCGCTTGCTTCTTTCTTAAATGGCCTCTTCTCAACACTTGTAGAGGCAGCCTTCTGTATCTTGCCTGACCTGATGCCAGCTTCAATTCTTTCTCCTGTTAATATCAAATCTGTAAATCCAGCAGAGGAGTTACCAACCAAATGATTGAAAAACGGACCAGACAAAGTCCCAAGGAACATATCAACCAGCTCTCGATCAGTTAATGGAGGATGCACCCTGCCAGCCAAATCTCTCCATTTTTGAGCGTACTCTTTGAACCCTTCACCCGTCCCTAGAGACATACCCTGAAGTTGGGTACGCGTAGGAGCGAGATCAGAATTGTATTGGTATTGTCTGTAGAATGCGGTTGCCAAATCTTCCCAGTGTCGGATGCTAGCTCCATCCAATTGGTAGAACCATTCAAGCTGTGACCCCGAGAGGCTGTCCTGGAAGAAGTGAATCCAGAGGTTCTTATCCGCCGTGTAAGGTTGGATTTTCCTTACGTACGACCTCAGATGCAGCTTTGGGCAGGAGACCCCATCATACTTGGCGAAGGCAGGCGCCTTAAACTTGTGTGGAATGACTACCCCAGAAGATAACCCCAAATCTCCGAAATCCAGTCCTGGCACATTCTGAATTTCCATGGCGCTCAAGCGGTCCTCCAATTGCTTGTATCTGTCAGTAGCAGGTGGGTATTGTTCGTCGTTATAGTCCGTCTCGTTGTCGGAGACTGCGGGACTAGGAGCTCCTCCCCCTTGGGGACTGTTTTTCTCAGCAGAAGAAGTGGTTGGATCAGCTTCATTGTGGAGTGTGTTCCCAAATCTGCGTCCAGTGTTGAACATCGCCGTCCTCTTTTTCTTCTTCTTCTTCATGAGTAGAGTCTTCAACTCTTGCTGACCTTGGGCTAGGCTTAGGACCATCTCTTGAAATTGTGCACTTTGGGCCTGAAGGGCCTTGATTGCTTGCTCACTGGAGGAGTCTGGATTCATGATGACTGTTCACACAAACAGCGAAGAAAATTAAGCAACCTGTGAAATAGGGTACCTGCTATGCATATGGTGCAATGGAATGCGTATGCTTTATGTTTTCAAAGACAAACAAGATTCAACTTTGTAGACAAAAAGGGAAACACACTTCATTAGATTAAAATTTCAATTGTTCAACAATTTGCCCTTAGGCATTACAGGAATGAAAAATATTGGAAAGGAAATAAACTATAAAAGGAAACATCCAAAGCTCCTCAATGCTCCCATGGCCTCCTCTTTTCAGTGCTGATGTAGTTGTTCAGGGCCCGTTCTTCCTCCAATTGCTTAGTCAGCCTTTGGATCTTCCTTTCCTGTTCGTTGAACTTCTCCCGATAGAAATCCCGTTCTTCCTTTAGTTGTGCCCAAGATCTCTTCATGGTGTCAAAATCAGTAGGTATCTGAGGAGGGAGGACAGTTGGGGGAACCCCATCTTCATCGGGAGATTCAAGGATGATTGGTCTGACAGCTTCGTACGGCATACCTAACTTCTGAGCACGGATGCGGACCCATTTGCAATAGGGCTCCAATGGTAGAGAAGTCTTTGGTCCTAACTCATGTGGGTCAGCTTTGTGAATTCTGTCCCAAGCTCTAATGAATCCCTGACGTAGTTTGTCACTATCTGCCTGAAACTCAAAATGGAAGTGAGGAACCAGCATCTCATGAGGCCCATCTCCTCTGGCTCTTCCAAACTGACGGAGAGCTAAACACGGATTGTAAGAGATTCCTCCTTGGATACCAATCAACGGGACATTAGGGTATTCTCCGCAACGGTCGATAACAGCTACCTCATCCAAACCTCTGAGAGTCCAAGTGATATCCTTATCTGTGAGAGACATTAACCTCCGAGCCCAACCTTTTCCTTCTTCATTCTTCAGCACGAACTTAGGAAGGTGCGAAATAAACCACCTTACTAGCAAAGGAGCACAACACCACGGAGTCCCCCGTTTTCGAGCAGTACGAGCATAGAGTTGTTGTAGAATGTCACCCAAGAGAGTGGGTACCGGATTCCGAGACATGAAGATTCTTATGACATGGATACTGATAAAGGTGTCAGGGTTGGGAAACAATACCAGACCATAGATCAAAAGAGCCAGAATATCCTCATATGCCTTGAAGTCCAAGTCATTCCAGAAATCATTAGCCTTGCCAACCAGAAATTTGACCAAAAAGCCTTTGATCCCATTTCTAGTTTCCCAGTTGGACAATATCTCTTCTTTGGTCAAGGGGAGAATTGCAGCAATCTCTTCAGGCCTAGGAGTCTTTTCCAAACCAGTGAATGGAGTTTGTTCCAAGACAGGGATCCCGAGCAGGTAAGAGAACTCTTCCAGGGTAGGAACCAGCTGGAAGTCTTGAAAGGTGAAACAGTGATGCAGAGGGTCATAAAACTGGGTCAGAACACTTATAAGTTGTTGGTCCCATTTCGCAGTGATCAAGCCAAGGAGAGAACCATGTCTGTTGATGAAGGAGGTAGTGTTTGGAATCCTTCCAACCAGATCCTTGAGTAAAACTGGTGGTTGAACAAAGTTGAGCCGGACAGTATTTCTACGCACGGGCATCATAATGTCCTACAAAACAGAGCAAAGATGAAACCTCTTTTGTCTTTGAAATGGGTTAGCCTTTTACACAGGATGCATGCAATGGTATGATGGCATGATGCTATGATGAAGCACATCACAAGTATTCACATAGGCAAATAAGGCACACAAGCCACACAAGACACCCTTAGGTTTCAGGCCAGCATGAGTTTCAGGTATTACCCTCTTTTGGTTTTATTGGTTAAAACCTGTCCTATCAAAAGTAATCGGGTTCTAGAGGATCTCAAATCATTGGCTACCCTCAATCGGTCATAACTCCAGCATCGCAATATTTTCTCGCGGCCAGAACCATCTCGAGAGTTTAGCCTCAATGAGTGTAGCATACTGCTACTGTCCTAATAGCCAAGTTGGTCAATTTAGGGTTCTAAGGTTGGTTGGTGTTTAATGACCCCTTAGAAGACCTATATTCTCCCCGTTACAACACAAGGGATATAGGTACAGACTAAGATGCCACACCAACGTAGCCACTGCTTCACCCATGTCGGTCTACGCCGGACAGGTCCCTCACAGATTATGCTACCTAAAAAGGGTATTTCCCAGATCCGGGTTAGGATCTATGAAACTCCGATGCAAAGCCCACAAATATAAAAGCAAACAAAGCAAACAATTGAAAACAAAGGTGATCTAAACCCTAAGGTTACTCCACTTTTAGAAGCATTCCCCAGCAGAGTCGCCAGTTCTGTGATACGGTGGGAGAACTGACTTGAGATTTGCGTTTGTATTCGCAAATGTTGCGGTTAGCAAGAGTCGCCACCGACTTTTTATTTTATCCTAAGGAAAGGTTAAAAAGCACAGCAAAAACCTTTTGAGATGTTTTCTTGGGTTCGGGGAGTAGATTATAGAAAGGGAAGGTATTAGCACCCTTTCTATCCATGGTTATCCATGGGCTCTTAGTTACTTGCTTAGATCACTTGCCTTTTGTTTTCAATTGTTTTAAATGGTGCTTGAGTGTGTGGGTTTTGAAAATGTTTTTGAAAAGAGGCCAATGTGGTGGCAACCTTTGTAATGATCCATGTGGGGATGTATACAAAGATGTATGTCTTTTGAAAAAGTTTTCATTTGTTTTTGAAAGTTGTTTTGAAAGTGTTGTGAGGTGTGATTTTGAAATTAGGCAAGTATTTTGTTTTGCAAGTTGATTCAAGTAACTAAGAGGTTATCTACTCCTAAATTTCTCAAAAGATTATTGCTATACTTTAACCCTTTTAACAAGTTTGCTCCACCATTGTATTTGGTGGGCAACCTTGTGTTAGGATGTGAGAGGGACAGGCGCGGGTCATCGTTTTAGACCATAATTGCAACGGCGTTAAATGTCTTTGGGCAATTTCTCTAAGGGACTTGATCATTTGTTTTTGTTTGTTTTGAAAAGTTTTGTCGAGGGACTATGATCATTCAAATTGTTTGTTTTGCCCAAAGAAGTTTAACATGCAACATGGCCCTTTTATTTGAAGGCAACAAGTGGAATACCCTAGGGGGGTGCAAGTGTGATTTGTGTGTCCATTTTCATGCTTGTTTATCTTGTATTAGGTCAAACTATTTTTTATCGTTTTTCGCATACAAACCCTAATTCTAACATGTTATCATTAGAAAGCAATAAAGTGCGAGATTAAAGTTACTAAGCTATTACAAAACCAAATATGGGAAGGGGGGTACAAATGTTCAAATGGGGATGTTGACAAGAATTTAAATCTAAATTATTACATCATTTGGAATATTTGCAATTTAAATAATGCATAATTAAATGTAAATTAAATAAATATGTGAAATGCAAAAAGAAGGTTTTTATGTGTATGAGAAAAGTATGGTTTATGTAAAAGGGAAAAGAAAATAAAAATGTATTATTTTTTTTTAGTATTTTGAACTTAGGGTAAAAAACCCTAATTTTAAAGAAAAAGGTATTATTTTCTAATTTAATACAACTATTTATTTATTATTTATAAAAATAAAATAAAATGAAGTGTATTGTGAAAAAAGGTATTTTTATATCAAATATTAATAAAAATGAAAAAATCAAGTATTTTTTTATATTTTTGTCTTAAATATATTAATAATCACATATATATATATATTAAACCCTAAATATGTATTATACAAAATAAATATTTATTTAATATTTTAATAAAATAAATAAAAGAGTATTTTTTGTGTGAAATATTTTCAGAAAGTAAATGAAAATAAAAATTGTATTTACATTATTTTTACATTTTTATTCTAATAATCATATATATATATTTATGTACAAACAAAGAAAATAAACAAATAAATATGCAATAAATGCAAAAAGTGATGAAAAAAATATTTTTAATTTTTAAATGGCATGAGAAAAAATAAACAAAGTCAGCCAAAAAAGAAAAAGTCAAAAATGTTAAAAAATGAGCAAATGGGCTCAGGGGGGTGTAAACCAAAAAAGATGGTGTGAAAAGCAAAATAACACAGGCCCAGCCCATTGACCATTGTCTTCAACCTCCAGCTTCAAACATTTGAAAAAACGCGCGCCTCTTGCTTCAATGTCTAACTCCTGATTCTTGGCTTTTCAGCAAAAACTCATAACACAAGAAATGTTCAGCATGAAGAGACGGTTTCAACCATATAAATAACTTGACCTATCTCTCTAAGATGAGGGAGAATTTCTCTCCCCCTCTTTTCTGACCTAACTTTTCATCAATGTTCAGACATGAAATTCTCTAAGCACACGAAACATAAATGAAATCTAATCATATGAGCATGTTCAGGGCTATGATTGTGACATGTTTTCTTCAAAAACCTAAAGCTAACAATGCCTAATAAGAGAGATAGAACTCCATGAATATACCTGTTCAGTTGGAATCGAGCTTGGCAATGGAGGATGTTTCAGAGTGAAATGATGACTTGTACAGCTTCCTTGAAGTGTAAGGATGCTTTTCCAATTCCTACTTTGTCTTGAAACTCCCTGAATCGAGCTAGTGAACTCCAACTGCAAAACAGAAAATTGAAAATGGTGAAGTGGCTTGGAGGTGTTACAGGTCTGATTTTAGGACATGGTTAGCTTGCATATATTGTAGGGAAGGTAGAGGAAAAGGTTTGAATCAAAATGCTTGAAGGGATTGGGAGTTTGCACTCAAACTGCAGGGGCTCCCCTGTTTGTGCAGTTTTGAGGTGATTTTGAGATGGAGGGTGCTTCAGATGGCAAAGGCTCGTGGGTTAGCTTGGATTTGGTCTATGAAAAGTGTTTGATAACTTTGTTCTTCTGTTTCTAAGCTGAGATGAGAGTTAGCATAAGTTATGGACTTTTCTTCACACTTAAGCTACAAAATGCCACTTTGCTTTCTAGGTCAGTACAGGCCCTCTAACTATGCTGCTATCCCTTGCCTTGATCAGTGCAATTTGCTCACAAACTTGTGCCAAGAAGATCTTGCTTGTACTTGCTTGGATTTCTAATTGACATAAAGCAAGCTTTTCAAGAATGGAAATGATGCTTTTTCTAGTTTAGGCTTAATTCCTTGTGTAATGACCAAAGGCTTAGAATAACAACTTGATTCATTGGTTTTGCATTAAATTAAGGAGTTTAATTTGGTTTTAGGACCTGTAAAGTAGCACAAACTATGCTGAGTTCAAATTTGCCAAGTTTATGAACATGCTTTGATGAAGAACAAAAGTGAATTTTTGCCAACTTGTGAAATTCGAATCTCTCAAGTTATGAGGTTGTTTGATGAGTTCTTGGACATTTTGGAAAGCTTGGAATGTGTAATACAATCCATATTTGAAATGCAAATTAAAATTCCAAGTGGAAGGGTATGAAAAGTGGCCTTGAAGTAGGGTAGAAAACCTTGTCAAAATAGGTCAAATTTCACTAAGTTAAAAGATGGTTTAGTGCCCTTATTCAAAAAATTATAACTTGAGATACAAGCTTCAAATGAGAAAACTTTGTGAATCAAAGTTGTAGACTATGCAACAAGCTACAACTTTCATGTTTTGACTTTTGTTTGAATCCCAATGGATCATGGTGAAAAGATGGGGTAAAGTTGGGAAAAAATTAGGGTTTTCCATAACTTAGAAAAATTCTAAGTTATGAAAAATTCCATTTTCTAACCCTAATTTGCATTTTGAGATTTCTTGGTGAACAAGTTTCATGATTTGGAATGTTTTGATGAAAAATGAATCTTGACTCTTGATTTTGACCAAAAAGTCAAAGTTTGACTTTTCAGTATACAGTCAAAATTGATCAATTGACTGGGAAATTCAACTGTCAATCTTGTGTACTTGGGATCTTTTGAGCTTGATGAACATGTCAAGATAATTCCATTGAGTCCTTGAGGCCATATGTGAGCTTGGTTTGCCATTGGCTAGGTCAAACAGTCAAAAATTGCCTTTGTGCAGTCAAAACCCTAAAAATGACCATTTTGCCCTTTTGATGATCTGATCAAATTTCTTGTGGAATTGTGATCCAAACTTGCTCAAATGGTCCATGTGAGTTCATAATGTTGATGTGGATCAAATTTCATGAGGTTTGACTGTCAATTGGCCACAGTTGACTTTTTCCCCAATACAGCTGATTTCTAGGTCAACTGTTCAACTGACTGGGTAAAACTTGGAATCAAGGCTTGAAACTTGGTATAGGTAAACTTGGGAGTCCAATATGAAGCATGAAAGTCATTTTAGGCATTTTAGGTCAAAACATCCTAGGGCAAACACAAACCCTAATTTGAGTTCACAGTGCAAGGAGAAGCCTTGAGCAGAGGAAACCCTAACTGTATCTTGATCTTCAAAGGTCTTGTGATGAGAAAATGTTGAGGAAATGGGAGGGCAAATTTTGGGGTACAACAGTTGCCCCTGTTCAATCTTCTTGGACCTGAAGAGTTAGATTGGCAAGTTTGCCTTTCGTGACTCGAGGGTAAAAGGAGATTGGACACTAGAGTGCCCGGAAATTTGCACTCGCATGCTGGAGTCTCAACCATGTGGTGTCGGGAATGGGCTTATAGATGCCATTTGGAAAGGTGGTTGATAGGGGGATGGGCTTATAGATGCCATTTGGGGAAGTGACGGAACCTTGTCGGGAATGGGCTTATAGATGCCATTTGGAAGTGTCGGTCGCATAAGAGATTCCTTTGCGAAAGACTTGTATATTTGAGGAAGGAGGATGTTTTCCTGGCTTGTTACAGGTGTTTGATCTTCAGTCTCTTTATGCAGATATGCCCTGGCTAGATACAGGCATCGAATCTACAATCGGTTGCTCACAGATGTGCCCTGGCTGGATACAGGAGTCGAATCTGAAAATAGTCGTCAATAGATGTGCCCTGGCTGGATACAGGAATCGAATCTTCAAACTCTTCAGACGTGCCCTGGCTAGATACAGGAATCGAGTCTGGAAACGTGGTCAACAGATATGCCCTGGCTGGATACAGGAATCGAATCCGGAAATGTTGTAGTTGATAGATGTGCCCTGGCTGGATACAGGAATCGAATCTTTGAACTCTGCAGACGTGCCCTGGCTAGATATAGGAGTCGAGTCTGGAAACTGGTCACTCTCAGATGTGCCCTGGCTAGATACAGGTATCGAATCTGGAATTGTGACAGTTGAAGGTAGTTGTTTTTTGGGATTGTCTTTTTCCTGAAAAGGCAAAAAACGTAAGTTGTATGCAATGTCATGATGTATGATATGCATGATATCATGATGTTCAACATGAGAGGTTGTATGCGTTTCGTCATGTATGTAAGCAAGATGTATGAAAATGTGAAATGTTTATGAGTGTAATTTCATCTTAGGAAAATAAATCCTTGACGAACGGCCGGGAAGCTGCTCTGTTGGAAGAGATACTTGGCCGAAGTTTTGATGAGAGGCCCGCTGAGGACTTTAATGATGGATTCCGCTGAGGATAATGATGATAAACTCCGCTGGGGAACTCCGAAGATAAACTCTGCTTGGGAATACCAAAGATAGACTCCGCTGGGGATTGAAGGAACTTTGCCGAGAGCGGTCTTCCGTGGCTTTTAGCTGAGGATAACCCAGTTATAAGTCCTTGTGAGGAAATAACTCTAAATAAAACTCGGGAGAGACGTCCGTACTCCGCAGGGGATAAGCTTGCAGAATCTACTGGGGATGAGCTTTAAGACCTGCCGGGGAATGTTGTGCCCTTTCGGGATCGACGGGGAATCGACTCCGCTTGGGGAAAGTATTGTCGCATCCTGTCTTATTCTGCGGGGAATTGAGATGATTTGGCCACATTCTTCAGTTGAACCTACCTTGGTGCTTTGGCGGACAAAACAACTAGACTGCATTAGACAACTCCACATTGCCCCTGTCTTTGATGTCACATGTAATTAATCTCTTGTTTCATATGCGAATATTTATGAATCAGCAATTTAATGTCAAATGCATATATCAAAAATGAACATTGGACGTTCTTCGCAAGACAAAACAGAAAAAAGGGAAACAATGGTAATTTGTATGGACAAGTGAATTTGTATTGATTTAAACTTTGCCTGTGAATAGGCGTTTTTTTGTACAAGAGACTGACATCCTAGTAAGAGGATATCGCCAAATAGTATAGAGTTTACAATTTGAAAAAGGAAACAAAACAGCTATGTGAACAATCCCACTGGGTTCCAACTCTGCTATCGCCTTTATGTCTTCGAACGTCTCATCGCTTTGCTGCCTAATTTGAAGATGAAGCTGATTGATTAATGCCGAAATCTGGAGTCAGATAGTTGATGCCGAATTCCGGATGCGAAGTGATCCAATGAGACATAGTGTTACGCTTTTATCCCTAACTTTTGCCTGGACTGCCCTTTCGGGTTTTCAGTCCACCGGGATACCCTTTTTTGCCCAAGCCGCCTTTTCAGGTTTTCGACTTGCCGGGTGTACAGATTTTTATTCACTTCATCCCTTATTTTTGCCCGAACCCTTTTGGTTCGCCGGGAAGCCCTTATTTTTTGCCTAGGTATGTCAACCTAGCGGGTCTTTTATTTATGCGTAGTATTTTTTCACTATGTCTGCATTGGCGGGGTGAGGAAGGTCGTCACCATCCATGGTGGTTAGGATCATGGCTCCTCCTGAGAACACACGCTTAACCACAAATGGCCCTTCGTAAGTAGGGGTCCATTTGCCCCGGGGATCACTTTGAGGAAGGATGATGCGTTTGATTACCAGGTCCCCAACTTGATACTCTTGCGGTCTGACTTTCTTGTTAAATGCCCTGATCATTCGTTTCTGATACGTTTGACCATGACAGATAGCAGTGAGCCTCTTTTCGTCAATCAGATTTAATTGATCAAGTCGAGTCTGGATCCAGTCATCTTCATTCAAGTCTGCATCCTTCATTATCCGGAGAGAGGGTATCTGGATTTCAATTGGCAAGACTGCCTCCATGCCATAGACCAAGGAGAAAGGAGTTGCCCCGGTTGATGTCCTTGCTGAGGTGCGGTACCCATGAAGAGCGAACGGTAACATCTCGTGCCAATCTTTATAGGTCACTGTCATCTTCTGCACAATTTTCTTGATATTTTTATTGGCTGCCTCTACAGCCCCATTCATCTTCGGCCGGTAGGGGGGAGAATTATGGTGCTGTATCTTGAATTGTTCACAGAGTTCAGTGATCATTTTGTTATTGAGATTTGTACCATTATCCGTAATGATTCTTTCTGGGACGCCGTACCGACAGATCAGATTATGCCGGATGAAACGCGCCACGACGCTCTTGGTTACTGTGGCATAGGAAGCTGCCTCAACCCATTTCGTGAAGTAATCGATCGCCACCAAGATGAAGCGATGCCCATTGGATGCCGTTCGTCGGATCTCACCGATCATATCGATGCCCCACATTGCGAAGGGCCAAGGTGCTGTTAGGACATTCAAAGGAACTGGAGGGATATGCACCTTGTCAGCATAGATCTGGCACTTATGACAAGTTCGGGAGTGTTGGTAACAATCGACTTCCATTGTGGACCAGAAATATCCTGCCCGAAGGATTTTCTTAGCCATGGTGTGTCCACTGGAGTGCGTTCTGAATGTACCTTCATGTAGTTCCATCATGATTTTCTCCGCTTCAGCCTTATCCACACAACGTAGCAAGGTTGAATCATGATTCCGTTTGTAGAGAATGTCGTTGCTGAGGAAGAATTTTGCAGCAAACCTCCTCATGAACTTCTTATCATTGACAGATGCACCTTCCGGGTATTCCTGAGCTTCCAAGTACCTCTTCACCTCGTGATACCAGGGTTTTTCAGTCACTTTCTCAGCCTCGAGCTCACAGCAGTATGCCGGTTCATCCAACTTCCAGATAATGATTCGGGGAGCCTCATTGTCCCATTTAACTTTGAACATTGAAGACATCGTGGCTAGTGCGTCCGCTAGCTGATTCTCCTCTCTGGGGAAATGCTCAAAAGTTATCTCTTCAAAGTGAGGGAGCAAGGTCGACACATACTCCTTGTAAGGAATAAGATTCGGGTGTTTCGTATCCCACTCGCCCTTGATCTGATTGATCACGAGAGCGGAATCTCCGAAGACACTTAGAAACTTGATCCTCAAATCGATTGCAGCTTGTAGACCCATGATACATGCCTCATATTCTGCCATGTTGTTGGTGCAGCTGAAACATAATCGGGCGGTGAGTGGAGTATGAGTCCCCTTGGGAGATATGATTACAGCGCCGACGCTGTTATCCAAAGCATTGGAGGCTCCATCAAAATGCATAGACCATCGGGATCCTTCCTCAGGTCCTTCATCCGGTCCAGGTACTTCACAGTCAGTTACCACCATGATGTCTTCGTCCGGAAAATCAAAGTTCAATGATTGGTAATCGTCCACAGGTTGGTGTGCCAAATGATCAGCCAGTACACTTCCCTTAATTGCTTTCTGAGTTGTATACTGGATGTCATATTCTGTTAAGATCATTTGCCATCTCGCTATTCTCCCAGACAGAGCGGGCTTTTCAAATATGTACTTGATGGGATCCATCTTTGAAATCAATAAGGTAGTGTGAGTCAGCATATACTGTCTCAGCCGGCGAGCAGCCCATACAAGAGCGCAGCAAGTTTTCTCAAGCAGTGAGTAACGAGACTCACAGTCGGTAAACTTTTTGCTCAAGTAATAAATAGCGTGCTCTTTTCGGCCCGACTCATCATGCTGCCCCAGCACACACCCCATCGAATTGTCAAGTACTGTCAAGTATAGTATCAGAGGTCTTCCTTCCACCGGTGGCATAAGAATGGGTGGCTCTTGGAGATATTCCTTTATCCTTTCAAAGGCGGCCTGACATTCATCATTCCAGCGTACCACTTGATCTTTCTTCAGTAATTTGAAGATTGGCTCACAAGTAGCAGTCAGATGTGAGATGAATCGGGCAATGTAATTCAGTCGTCCTAGGAAACCTCTGACTTCTTTCTCTGTTTTTGGAGTCGGCATCTCTTGTATGGCTTTTACCTTGGCAGGATCCACCTGAATACCTTTATCACTTACAATGAAACCTAGCAACTTTCCGGATCTTACCCCAAAGGTGCATTTGTTGGGATTCAACCTCAACTTGTATAACTTGAGTCGGTCAAATAACTTCCTCAGATGGTCAAGGTGCTCCTCCTCAGTTTGAGACCTTGCAATCATGTCATCTACGTATACTTCAATCTCATGATGGATCATATCATGAAACAAAGCAACCATGGCACGTTGATAGGTTGCCCCAGCATTTTTCAATCCGAAAGGCATGACCTTATAACAGAAGGTGCCCCACTGAGTCACGAAGGTAGTCTTCTCCATATCTTCAGGAGCCATCTTGATCTGATTATACCCTGAAAAACCATCCATGAAGGAGAACACCTTGTGTTGAGCTGTATTGTCAACCAGGACATCGATGTGAGGTAGGGGGAAGTCATCCTTGGGGCTGGCCCTGTTCAAATCCCTGTAGTCGACACACATTCTGACTTTACCGTCCTTCTTCGGCACTGGCACAACATTGGCAACCCACTGAGGGTAAGAAGTCACTGCAAGGAACCCGGCATCAAACTGCTTCATAACCTCGGCCTTGATCTTTTCAGACATCTCTGGACGCATCCGTCGAACTTTTTGCTTTACTGGAGGGCAGTCTTCCTTGGTTGGCAGATGGTGAACTACAATGTCGGCATCCAAACCAGGCATATCTTCATAGGACCAAGCAAAAATCTCCATGTAGTCTCGTAGCATCTGGATCAATCGTTGCTTCACACTGAGCTCTAGATTGGCACCAATCTTGACCTCTTTTCTATCCGTCTCAGTACCCAGGTTAATTGTCTCCACAGGCTCTTCATGTGGTTGAATAGCCCTCTCTTCCTGAAGTAGCAGTCTCGCAAGTTCACCAGGCACTTCGCAATCATCTTCACCTTCGTCTTCGGCCAAGTTGATCGGATTTTCGAAGTCATAACTGGCGGTAGCAGAGCTGTTACCAGTGAGATCCAGAGTGGATTGAAACCTGTATAAGTGAGTGTGTGTAAATATAGCTGTTTTGCAATATGTATAACACAGAAAGAAAAAGAGCACAAGATTTGAAATGCAACAAACGTCCAATGTTTTGATTGATGATATATGAAAATGTCATACAAAAAGCCCTCACAAATGGAGCTACGATGCCCCGGGCAGGACACCGAGCCAACAAAGTTTTAACATATTGTTTGTTACAAATTTGGAAATCAAAAGAAATCAATTACTGCGTGACAAATGTGATAGGGGTAAAATCCTTTGCTGTCCAGTTGCTCGGTCTGTCGCTGGCAGTCGGGTAGATCCAACTATCAAACTCTGCTTCCTCTACATCCTCCTCGATAGCATTCACCCTTGAGCTGGAAATAAACACCGGAGCCTTTCCGATCTTCTCTTTGCGCACCGCCTTCTGAGCCTCTGCAGTAAAGCCTAGCCCAAACTTGTCGTTCTTCTGAGTGAAGTCAGGAAGCTGACCCCAGTGTGCACAATTGCCTTTCTGTACCACAGCCCGGGCATCCCTTAGGGAAGCCATCTTCAAGGAATCATTCTCTTCGGCCGTTGTCTTTGCAGCTGCTGAAATTGGATGTACCTCCTCGAAATGCTGGAAGGGGGTTTCAATGAACTCTCCGTCCATCTCGATGTACCTGAAGGAATTCAAATGGCTCACCATATACTCCTCTTCTCCTTGTACAGTGACGATCTTCCCCCTAACGGGATACTTCAGCTTTTGGTGCAAGGTGGAGGTCACTGCCCCAGCTTTATGGATCCAAGGTCGACCCAACAGACAAGAGTATGATGGACGTATATCCATCACGTAAAAGGTAGAGTCGAACACTTGAGAGCCCACACGAATAGGGATGTTAACCTCTCCGTGAACCATCCTCTTGGAACCGTCAAAGGCCCTGACGATGATATTGCTGGGTTTCAACTCCAGGCCTTCATAATCCAGACGATCTAAAGCCTTTTTCGGAAGAACATTCAAAGAAGAACCAGTGTCCACCAATACATGTGCCAGAGTAGTGCCCCTGCATTCAATAGAGACATGCAGGGCATCATTGTGGTCTCTCCCTTTTGCGGTCAGGTCAGCATCTGAAAAACCCAAGCCGTTATCCACCGTCAGATTCGCTATGCAGTCAGTGAACTGGACTGCAGACGTCTCCTGCGGCACATGGGCCGTCTTGAGAAATGAGATTAAGGCCTTAGCATGGGCCTCGGAGCATAGCAATAAGGAGAGCAGGGAGATCTTGGAGGGTGTATGCCCCAACTGCTCAACAACATTAAAATCACTTTTCTTTATTATTTTCAGAATCTCCTCCATTTCTTGTCGGGAGGCCTCAGCATTTATGGGTATTGGCGCCTCCATCCGGGCAGGCTCTTTTTCAATCCCTTTGCCCCGAGCATTTGATGACTCGGCAGCAGGGGACACAATTTGATCAGCAACAGGACTAGGTAAACTTGTAGGTTTTATGAGGAGGGGTTTTCGAATAGCGGGCGGTGCAATGTCAGGCGAGAAGAGCCTGCCACTGCGGGTGACCTTGGCTGGACCAGTGATATCGCAGATACTGGCACTAGCGTCGAATTCTTGCTTGATTCCATTTACATACACGTCTGCCCCATAATGCCAGGGGACAGCTTTATCAGACATGTAAGAGAGGGGCCCTGGAACAGTAATGATCACAGGCGCCACTGTCATGATTTGAATAGGCTTCTTCGGGGGAGCCTTGATTGGATTTTTGAAGATGGTAATCACAGAAACTTCTTTCATCGGAACCAATTGAACAGCAGTCTTTTTGAATAGAATCTCCTTGCTATCCATTAGGCCTTGGATGCCTAACCTTAGCAAGGGACAATCAGATAGGGAAATAGCACAGAATGGGCAACCTTCGCCGCAACCCGGAAATAAACCGGCCCGCAGTAGGTTCTTCTTAACAGTCTTCAAAGGGGTAACAACTTCATCTACCGAAACAGCGTACACTTCTTCCTCAATGGCATTTACCCTATGCTGGGGCATAGGAGCCGTTACAACATTCGGTCTTTCCGGCGCTTCAAACTGAATTTCCTTTGCGTCGATCAGATCTTGCACTTTGTTTCTCAAGGCCTAGCAATCATCAGTAGTGTGCCCGGGACTATGAGAATGATAAGCACACCGGGCATTTGGGTTGTATTTAGGAGACGCAGTGTTGACGACCTTAGGAGCTTCTTTGAGGGTCACCAGGTTGGTGGATAACAGTTGGGGTAAAATTTGAGATAATGTCATACTCAATCGGGTATACTGCCTCTTGGGCCTTTCACTTCTTTGTTGATTGTACTGCTGAGGAGCAGCAACAGGTTTGGAGATGACCAAAGCATTGACGGCTTGGCGACTTTCGGGCTTGACTTGTCTTCTAGGACCATAGACGGCGCTTGCTTCTTTCTTAAATGGCCTCTTCTCAACACTTGTAGAGGCAGCCTTCTGTATCTTGCCTGACCTGATGCCAGCTTCAATTCTTTCTCCTGTTAATATCAAATCTGTAAATCCAGCAGAGGAGTTACCAACCAAATGATTGAAAAACGGACCAGACAAAGTCCCAAGGAACATATCAACCAGCTCTCGATCAGTTAATGGAGGCTGCACCCTGCCAGCCAAATCTCTCCATTTTTGAGCGTACTCTTTGAACCCTTCACCCGTCCCTAGAGACATACCCTGAAGTTGGGTACGCGTAGGAGCGAGATCAGAATTGTATTGGTATTGTCTGTAGAATGCGGTTGCCAAATCTTCCCAGTGTCGGATGCTAGCTCCATCCAATTGGTAGAACCATTCAAGCTGTGACCCCGAGAGGCTGTCCTGGAAGAAGTGAATCCAGAGGTTCTTATCCGCCGTGTAAGGTTGGATTTTCCTTACGTACGACCTCAGATGCAGCTTTGGGCAGGAGACCCCATCATACTTGGCGAAGGCAGGCGCCTTAAACTTGTGTGGAATGACTACCCCAGAAGATAACCCCAAATCTCCGAAATCCAGTCCTGGCACATTCTGAATTTCCATGGCGCTCAAGCGGTCCTCCAGTTGCTTGTATCTGTCAGTAGCAGGTGGGTATTGTTCGTCGTTATAGTCCGTCTCGTTGTCGGAGACTGCGGGACTAGGAGCTCCTCCCCCTTGGGGACTGTTTTTCTCAGCAGAAGAAGTGGTTGGATCAGCTTCATTGTGGAGTGTGTTCCCAAATCTGCGTCTAGTGTTGAACATCGCCGTCCTCTTTTTCTTCTTCTTCTTCATGAGTAGAGTCTTCAACTCTTGCTGACCTTGGGCTAGGCTTAGGACCATCTCTTGAAATTGTGCACTTTGGGCCTGAAGGGCCTTGATTGCTTGCTCACTGGAGGAGTCTGGATTCATGATGACTGTTCACACAAACAGCGAAGAAAATTAAGCAACCTGTGAAATAGGGTACCTGCTATGCATATGGTGCAATGGAATGCGTATGCTTTATGTTTTCAAAGACAAACAAGATTCAACTTTGTAGACAAAAAGGGAAACACACTTCATTAGATTAAAATTTCAATTGTTCAACAATTTGCCCTTAGGCATTACAGGAATGAAAAATATTGGAAAGGAAATAAACTATAAAAGGAAACATCCAAAGCTCCTCAATGCTCCCATGGCCTCCTCTTTTCAGTGCTGATGTAGTTGTTCAGGGCCCGTTCTTCCTCCAATTGCTTAGTCAGCCTTTGGATCTTCCTTTCCTGTTCGTTGAACTTCTCCCGATAGAAATCCCGTTCTTCCTTTAGTTGTGCCCAAGATCTCTTCATGGTGTCAAAATCAGTAGGTATCTGAGGAGGGAGGACAGTTGGGGGAACCCCATCTTCATCGGGAGATTCAAGGATGATTGGTCTGACAGCTTCGTACGGCATACCTAACTTCTGAGCACGGATGCGGACCCATTTGCAATAGGGCTCCAATGGTAGAGAAGTCTTTGGTCCTAACTCATGTGGGTCAGCTTTGTGAATTCTGTCCCAAGCTCTAATGAATCCCTGACGTAGTTTGTCACTATCTGCCTGAAACTCAAAATGGAAGTGAGGAACCAGCATCTCATGAGGCCCATCTCCTCTGGCTCTTCCAAACTGACGGAGAGCTAAACACGGATTGTAAGAGATTCCTCCTTGGATACCGATCAACGGGACATTAGGGTATTCTCCGCAACGGTCGATAACAGCTACCTCATCCAAACCTCTGAGAGTCCAAGTGATATCCTTATCTGTGAGAGACATTAACCTCCGAGCCCAACCTTTTCCTTCTTCATTCTTCAGCACGAACTTAGGAAGGTGCGAAATAAACCACCTTACTAGCAAAGGAGCACAACACCACGGAGTCCCCCGTTTTCGAGCAGTACGAGCATAGAGTTGTTGTAGAATGTCACCCAAGAGAGTGGGTACCGGATTCCGAGACATGAAGATTCTTATGACATGGATACTGATAAAGGTGTCAGGGTTGGGAAACAATACCAGACCATAGATCAAAAGAGCCAGAATATCCTCATATGCCTTGAAGTCCAAGTCATTCCAGAAATCATTAGCCTTGCCAACCAGAAATTTGACCAAAAAGCCTTTGATCCCATTTCTAGTTTCCCAGTTGGACAATATCTCTTCTTTGGTCAAGGGGAGAATTGCAGCAATCTCTTCAGGCCTAGGAGTCTTTTCCAAACCAGTGAATGGAGTTTGTTCCAAGACAGGGATCCCGAGCAGGTAAGAGAACTCTTCCAGGGTAGGAACCAGCTGGAAGTCTTGAAAGGTGAAACAGTGATGCAGAGGGTCATAAAACTGGGTCAGAACACTTATAAGTTGTTGGTCCCATTTCGCAGTGATCAAGCCAAGGAGAGAACCATGTCTGTTGATGAAGGAGGTAGTGTTTGGAATCCTTCCAACCAGATCCTTGAGTAAAACTGGTGGTTGAACAAAGTTGAGCCGGACAGTATTTCTACGCACGGGCATCATAATGTCCTACAAAACAGAGCAAAGATGAAACCTCTTTTGTCTTTGAAATGGGTTAGCCTTTTACACAGGATGCATGCAATGGTATGATGGCATGATGCTATGATGAAGCACATCACAAGTATTCACATAGGCAAATAAGGCACACAAGCCACACAAGACACCCTTAGGTTTCAGGCCAGCATGAGTTTCAGGTATTACCCTCTTTTGGTTTTATTGGTTAAAACCTGTCCTATCAAAAGTAACCGGGTTCTAGAGGATCTCAAATCATTGGCTACCCTCAATCGGTCATAACTCCAGCATCGCAATCTTTTCTCGCGGCCAGAACCATCTCGAGAGTTTAGCCTCAATGAGTGTAGCATACTGCTACGGTCCTAATAGCCAAGTTGGTCAATTTAGGGTTCTAAGGTTGGTTGGTGTTTAATGACCCCTTAGAAGACCTATATTCTCCTCGTTACAACACAAGGGATATAGGTACAGACTAAGATGCCACACCAACGTAGCCACTGCTTCACCCATGTCGGTCTACGCCGGACAGGTCCCTCACAGATTATGCTACCTAAAAAGGGTATTTCCCAGATCCGGGTTAGGATCTATGAAACTCCGATGCAAAGCCCACAAATATAAAAGCAAACAAAGCAAACAATTGAAAACAAAGGTGATCTAAACCCTAAGGTTACTCCACTTTTAGAAGCATTCCCCAACAGAGTCGCCAGTTCTGTGATACGGTGGGAGAACTGACTTGAGATTTGCGTTTGTATTCGCAAATGTTGCGGTTAGCAAGAGTCGCCACCGACTTTTTATTTTATCCTAAGGAAAGGTTAAAAAGCACAGCAAAAACCTTTTGAGATGTTTTCTTGGGTTCGGGGAGTAGATTATAGAAAGGGAAGGTATTAGCACCCTTTCTATCCATGGTTATCCATGGGCTCTTAGTTACTTGCTTAGATCACTTGCCTTTTGTTTTCAATTGTTTTAAATGGTGCTTGAGTGTGTGGGTTTTGAAAATGTTTTTGAAAAGAGGCCAATGTGGTGGCAACCTTTGTAATGATCCATGTGGGGATGTATACAAAGATGTATGTCTTTTGAAAAAGTTTTCATTTGTTTTTGAAAGTTGTTTTGAAAGTGTTGTGAGGTGTGATTTTGAAATTAGGCAAGTATTTTGTTTTGCAAGTTGATTCAAGTAACTAAGAGGTTATCTACTCCTAAATTTCTCAAAAGATTATTGCTATACTTTAACCCTTTTAACAAGTTTGCTCCACCATTGTATTTGGTGGGCAACCTTGTGTTAGGATGTGAGAGGGACAGGCGCGGGTCATCGTTTTAGACCATAATTGCAACGGCGTTAAATGTCTTTGGGCAATTTCTCTAAGGGACTTGATCATTTGTTTTTGTTTGTTTTGAAAAGTTTTGTCGAGGGACTATGATCATTCAAATTGTTTGTTTTGCCCAAAGAAGTTTAACATGCAACATGGCCCTTTTATTCGAAGGCAACAAGTGGAATACCCTAGGGGGGTGCAAGTGTGATTTGTGTGTCCATTTTCATGCTTGTTTATCTTGTATTAGGTCAAACTATTTTTTATCGTTTTTCGCATACAAACCCTAATTCTAACATGTTATCATTAGAAAGCAATAAAGTGCGAGATTAAAGTTACTAAGCTATTACAAAACCAAATATGGGAAGGGGGGTACAAATGTTCAAATGGGGATGTTGACAAGAATTTAAATCTAAATTATTACATCATTTGGAATATTTGCAATTTAAATAATGCATAATTAAATGTAAATTAAATAAATATGTGAAATGCAAAAAGAAGGTTTTTATGTGTATGAGAAAAGTATGGTTTATGTAAAAGGGAAAAGAAAATAAAAATGTATTATTTTTTTTTAGTATTTTGAACTTAGGGTAAAAAACCCTAATTTTAAAGAAAAAGGTATTATTTTCTAATTTAATACAACTATTTATTTATTATTTATAAAAATAAAATAAAATGAAGTGTATTGTGAAAAAAGGTATTTTTATATCAAATATTAATAAAAATGAAAAAATCAAGTATTTTTTTATATTTTTGTCTTAAATATATTAATAATCACATATATATATATATATTAAACCCTAAATATGTATTATACAAAATAAATATTTATTTAATATTTTAATAAAATAAATAAAAGAGTATTTTTTGTGTGAAATATTTTCAGAAAGTAAATGAAAATAAAAATTGTATTTACATTATTTTTACATTTTTATTCTAATAATCATATATATATATATTTATGTACAAACAAAGAAAATAAACAAATAAATATGCAATAAATGCAAAAAGTGATGAAAAAAATATTTTTAATTTTTAAATGGCATGAGAAAAAATAAACAAAGTCAGCCAAAAAAGAAAAAGTCAAAAATGTTAAAAAATGAGCAAATGGGCTCAGGGGGGTGTAAACCAAAAAAGATGGTGTGAAAAGCAAAATAACACAGGCCCAGCCCATTGACCATTGTCTTCAACCTCCAGCTTCAAACATTTGAAAAAACGCGCGCCTCTTGCTTCAATGTCTAACTCCTGATTCTTGGCTTTTCAGCAAAAACTCATAACACAAGAAATGTTCAGCATGAAGAGACGGTTTCAACCATATAAATAACTTGACCTATCTCTCTAAGATGAAGGAGAATTTCTCTCCCCCTCTTTTCTGACCTAACTTTTCATCAATGTTCAGACATGAAATTCTCTAAGCACACGAAACATAAATGAAATCTAATCATATGAGCATGTTCAGGGCTATGATTGTGACATGTTTTCTTCAAAAACCTAAAGCTAACAATGCCTAATAAGAGAGATAGAACTCCATGAATATACCTGTTCAGTTGGAATCGAGCTTGGCAATGGAGGATGTTTCAGAGTGAAATGATGACTTGTACAGCTTCCTTGAAGTGTAAGGATGCTTTTCCAATTCCTACTTTGTCTTGAAACTCCCTGAATCGAGCTAGTGAACTCCAACTGCAAAACAGAAAATTGAAAATGGTGAAGTGGCTTGGAGGTGTTACAGGTCTGATTTTAGGACATGGTTAGCTTGCATATATTGTAGGGAAGGTAGAGGAAAAGGTTTGAATCAAAATGCTTGAAGGGATTGGGAGTTTGCACTCAAACTGCAGGGGCTCCCCTGTTTGTGCAGTTTTGAGGTGATTTTGAGATGGAGGGTGCTTCAGATGGCAAAGGCTCGTGGGTTAGCTTGGATTTGGTCTATGAAAAGTGTTTGATAACTTTGTTCTTCTGTTTCTAAGCTGAGATGAGAGTTAGCATAAGTTATGGACTTTTCTTCACACTTAAGCTACAAAATGCCACTTTGCTTTCTAGGTCAGTACAGGCCCTCTAACTATGCTGCTATCCCTTGCCTTGATCAGTGCAATTTGCTCACAAACTTGTGCCAAGAAGATCTTGCTTGTACTTGCTTGGATTTCTAATTGACATAAAGCAAGCTTTTCAAGAATGGAAATGATGCTTTTTCTAGTTTAGGCTTAATTCCTTGTGTAATGACCAAAGGCTTAGAATAACAACTTGATTCATTGGTTTTGCATTAAATTAAGGAGTGTAATTTGGTTTTAGGACCTGTAAAGTAGCACAAACTATGCTGAGTTCAAATTTGCCAAGTTTATGAACATGCTTTGATGAAGAACAAAAGTGAATTTTTGCCAACTTGTGAAATTCGAATCTCTCAAGTTATGAGGTTGTTTGATGAGTTCTTGGACATTTTGGAAAGCTTGGAATGTGTACTATAATCCATCTTTGAAATGCAAATTAAAATTCCAAGTGGAAGGGTATGAAAAGTGGCCTTGAAGTAGGGTAGAAAACCTTGTCAAAATAGGTCAAATTTCACTAAGTTAAAAGATGGTTTAGTGCCCTTATTCAAAAAATTATAACTTGAGATACAAGCTTCAAATGAGAAAACTTTGTGAATCAAAGTTGTAGACTATGCAACAAGCTACAACTTTCATGTTTTGACTTTTGTTTGAATCCCAATGGATCATGGTGAAAAGATGGGGTAAAGTTGGGAAAAAATTAGGGTTTTCCATAACTTAGAAAAATTCTAAGTTATGAAAAATTCCATTTTCTAACCCTAATTTGCATTTTGAGATTTCTTGGTGAACAAGTTTCATGATTTGGAATGTTTTGATGAAAAATGAATCTTGACTCTTGATTTTGACCAAAAAGTCAAAGTTTGACTTTTCAGTATACAGTCAAAATTGATCAATTGACTGGGAAATTCAACTGTCAATCTTGTGTACTTGGGATCTTTTGAGCTTGATGAACATGTCAAGATAATTCCATTGAGTCCTTGAGGCCATATGTGAGCTTGGTTTGCCATTGGCTAGGTCAAACAGTCAAAAATTGCCTTTGTGCAGTCAAAACCCTAAAAATGACCATTTTGCCCTTTTGATGATCTGATCAAATTTCTTGTGGAATTGTGATCCAAACTTGATCAAATGGTCCATGTGAGTTCATAATGTTGATGTGGATCAAATTTCATGAGGTTTGACTGTCAATTGGCCACAGTTGACTTTTTCCCCAATACAGCTGATTTCTAGGTCAACTATTCAACTAACTGGGTAAAACTTGGAATCAAGGCTTGAAACTTGGTATAGGTAAACTTGGGAGTCCAATATGAAGCATGAAAGTCATTTTAGGCATTTTAGGTCAAAACATCCTAGGGCAAACACAAACCCTAATTTGAGTTCACAGTGCAAGGAGAAGCCTTGAGCAGAGGAAACCCTAACTGTATCTTGATCTTCAAAGGTCTTGTGATGAGAAAATGTTGAGGAAATGGGAGGGCAAATTTTGGGGTACAACAGATTAGAACTTCTATAAATTGTTGTGTTGTTATCCTTCTGATTTGTTATTTATTAAGAACTGAATAAATTACTGATGTGCTGATTAATATGAGGAAAGAGTTGAAATGTGGCATAGAACTTCTGATGTTCACTCACAGTTTTTAGCACAACACAGAACTTCTGAGTTCTCCTCACTGTTTTAACATACAGAACTTCTATGATTTTCCCACTGTTTAAACACATTGAACTTCTAACATTCACTCGCTGTTAATGCACATTGTACTTATGATGTTCACTCACTATTTTAGCACATACTGAACCTCTGAGTTCTCTTCACTGTTTTAATATACAGAACTTCTAAGATTTTCTCATTGTTCTAACACTCAGAAGTTCAGCACATAGCAACCCAGAACTTCTGTGTTTTCCCTCTAACGTGTCTTGCAGGACCTCAGAGTGTATCAATCCAGAACTTCTGACGCTTCCTTCTGAACCACAACGCGCCCGGCATCAGAACTTTTAATCCCCTTCGTGTTGCTTTCAGCAGCATGTTAATTATATCTCTCATTATTTCCCTTTTTATCATTTTCAATATTAATCCCCTTTTTATTAATATAAAAAAGACATAAAAATATCTTCTTTTATTAATTAATTAATTTATTTCTTTTTCTTAATTCATTAAGACAAAAAACCATTTTCTAAACAAGTCTTTTTTCCTTCTTACATTGTACATTTCAATATGGCTGTAATAGTAACTTAGGATTTAATTTTATTTGTAATCCCCATTTGTAAATCTATACACCCCATCCCCCTAATGTTTATAATAACATAGGATATTTACTTTCCGCACTTTTTATTGCTTTCATATATTGCTAGTAATTAGGGTGTGTATGGCAAGACATGAAATCAACAAATAGAGAATCCTAATCAAGACAAAAATGCATGCAATCAAACACACTTTGCACATATGCACACCTTAAGGTAATCTCACTTGTTGCCTATAGGAAAATAGTCATGTCCCTCGATCATGGGCGTTCTAGCAAAAGACCCTCGATAAAAGATCATATGTGCTAAAACGATCTAGTCCCTAAAATGACATTGCTAAAACGTTCCATGGGTTACCTTCTTTGACTATACAAAAACGTCCCACACCTGTCCCTTCACATCCAACGATGGGGCTTCTTACCAAAATAATGGTAAGATGGCAACATCTAAAGGAGGAAGAAAGGAACGCTTAAGACCTTTTGATTAGGTAGATTCGCTCCTAGTTACTCGCTTGCTCACAACAAAAACATTCTATACACCAACATTCTCACTTTGAAACATTTTTAAAAAGAAAACACTCTGTATACGTTCTTATAGAGACGAGAATCATTACAAATACA
This sequence comes from Vicia faba, assembly GCA_948472305.1. NCBI lineage: Eukaryota > Viridiplantae > Streptophyta > Magnoliopsida > Fabales > Fabaceae > Vicia > Vicia faba. The sequence goes on along the minus strand of OX451737.1, from coordinate 465,851,783 downwards.
CCTTTTCAAAATCACTTTCAAAAAACACAATCACCTCTTTGAACTATTTTCGAAACAAACACTTTGTACGCGTTCTTATAGAAACGAGAACCATTACAAAGTTACATTTTCAAAAAACCATATCACAAGCACACATTCAAACAAAAGCAAGTAATCTAGCAAGTAACTAAGAGACCATGGAAAACCATGGATGAAAAGGGTGCTAATACCTTCCTTTTTCATAATCTACCCCCCGAACTCAAGAAAACATCTCTAAAGGTCTTTCCTGTGCTTTTTCACCTTTCCTTATTGGATAAAAGAAAAGTTGGTGGCGACTCTTGCTAAACCGTAACATTTGCAATCAAAACGCAAAACCTTCAAGTCAGTTCTCCCACCATATCACACTCACCACCATTTATTACTTCACCAAATGGGTCGAAGTGGATTTATTTGCCTCAGTCACTAAGAATGTTGTAGCCAGGTTTATCAAGCATAACCTCATCTGTCGGTACGGTATCCCCGAAAAGATTATAACTGACAATGGAACCAATCTCAACAATTCCATGATCACTGAACTTTGTACGCAGTTCAAAATTAAGCATCACAACTCTTCTCCATACAGACCTAAGATGAATGGCACAGTGGAGGCCGCCAACAAAAATATAAAAAAGATTATACAAAAGATGGTGGTGACCTATAAAGACTGGCATGAGATGCTACCGTTTTCTCTTCATGGCTACCGTACTTCGGCTCGAACATCAACTGGGCCAACCCCTTTCTCTTTAGTCTATGGCATAGAATTTGTCCTGCCCGTCGAAGTTCAGATTCCTTCTCTAAGGATTATGAAAGAAGTCGGCTTAGGAAAAGATGAATGGATTCAAACAAGATTGGATCAGTTCAACTTGATTGATAAAAAGAGACTGGTTGCTATCTGTCATGGTCAAATGTACCAAAAGCGTCTGATTAAGGCATTCAACAAAAATATCAAACCTCGAGCATACCAGGCTGGCGACTTGGTAATAAAGCGCATCATTTTACCACAAGGCGACCCCAGGGGCAAATGGACCCCCACTTACGAAGGGCCATTTGTTGTCAAAAAAGTATTCTCTGGAGGTGTTATGATGCTAACTACTATGGATGGCGAAGATTTCCCGCATCCTGTAAACGCGGACATAGTCAAAAAAATACTATGCATAAAGAATGACCCGCTAGGTTGACATACCTAGGCAAAAATAAGGGCATCCCGGTGAACCAAAAGGTTCGGGAAAAAGTTAGGGATACATACAAAAGAATGTACACTTGGCAAGTTGAAAACCTGAAAGGGCGGCTTGGGAAAAAAAGGGTATCCTGGTGGATAGGAAACTCGAAAAGGAGGTCCAGAAAAAAGTTAAGGATTAAAACGTACGACTATGTCCCTTCGGATCACTAACAGCCATCTCTATTACCAAGGTCAAAAGTTCAAATGGTATGAGATCAATCCAATCAACTTCTTTCGATGACAAGGGATCATGTTAGAAGACATAGGTACAATAACAGAGTTGGAACCCAATGAGATCACTTTCGCATGGCTATACATTTTGTTTTTGCTTTGTATTCTTTTCATTTTTCGACGACTTCCTCTTACTAGGATTTTTGTCTCCTTGTACAAAAACGTCTGTTTTTAGGCAAATTATCAATACAAATATACTTTAAAGTACAAACTTTTTGTTTTTCTATTTTGAGTGCAAAAATATCCAATGACTCAAATTGAATGAACATATGCATATGAACATGATTAACTATTAGTAAATGTATGCACAAGCATTTACTTAAGGATATGAGATATCCCCACAAAATTACTTCATTGAGATTATCTCCACAAAGTGAAGTCATACATTCTCTAGAGTACCAATCGACATATTCCCTGGAAATTCCACTCCCCATCCAAGTTTGGACTTCCAAAACTGAAAAGAAACCTTGCAAAAAAGTTCTACACCAAAAGAATTCATTTCCCCAGTGAGGTCACTAGAATACCTTCCTCAACAAGGTTTATTTCCCCAATGGATTACAATCTCCCCAGTTTGAGTTTATTCTTCAGACTACTATAGATCAACTGACAAAATTCCTTTTCCCCCAGAGGAGTTAATACTATCTCCAAAAAGTTGTTACGAAGCCTGGAATCCAACCAGATAACAGTTAGCTTCATCCTCCCTCAGACAAGTCGAAATTTTAGTCGTCTCTGTTATCCCCAGTCAGGGCATATAAGAATCAAATTCCTCAATAGATCAATGAACAACCAAAGTTCCTGAACCCTACTTCCCAAGCAAAAACCAACATTACCTGCAAGATTTTCCTCAAACAAACAAACATGAATTCCCAGCGGAAGCACTCTAAGAAAGGTTGAAGATACACATACTCTTCATCTCCAGCAGTAGTATGGGATTTAAGCTTCCCAAATCTCCCCAGCAGTTATCAGGGATTTATTTTCCCAGACGTAGATACATTTCAATAACATTACACATTCACACATCATGACATATGCATACAAAACGCATATAGAACAATCTCATTTATTTTGAGAACATCATTACGTAATGCATGCATCATGACATTGCATACAAATAACTCTTTACCTTTTCAGGAAAAGATCAATCAACAGACGCATGTTGTGATCGGTGGAAATAGAACTGATTGTTTTTAATACTGGTTCGCGAAATGTCGCGGTAAGCAAGAGTCGCCACCGTCTTTTATTTTCTCCAACAAGGAAAGGACAAAAGCACAGCAAAATTCCTTTTCGAGATGTTTCTCGGGTTCGGGAGGTAGATTATAGAAAGGGAAGGTGTTAGCACCCTTTCTATCTGTGGTTATCCACGGGCTCTTAGGTACTTGCTCACTATGTTTTGAAAAAGTTTTGCTTTTCTTGTGTTTGTAGGTTTTGAAAAGAGTTTTGTTTGAAAACTTCGATTTAACTCTTGTATCTGTCCTCAAGAGTGTATGAAGTGTTGTTTGAAAACTTCGTTTGAAAAGTGTAAGTGCGAAAAGTGGTTTTGTCTTGAAAGAGCAAGTACCTGAGAACCTCTACCTACTCAAAAGAAATTAAGTTGTGTAAATGTCCTTTAGACAGTGCTATCCCACTATTTAGAAGTAGGTAGCACCGTCGTTGGAGTTTTCGGGTCAATTCGATTAAGGGACATGTGTGGTCACTAGAGCAATGGTAGGACGCCTTAGCGGTAACCCTAATGTCTTAGATCGTTTTATCTGAGGCAACCGTTTCGAGGCAACTTTGATCTTTAGACAGGAGGGCGATCTCTAAAACTTCCTATACTCAATGACCACGTCGAGGCAACCAAGTGAGGCGTACCCTAAGAGTGGCATGTGCGAGTGTGTCAGGTTTCATTTATGTCATCTTTGTACATGTTATGGTGAGCTACGATTGATTTTAATTTAAGAGAGATCTTGTCATGCATAGCCTATTTAGCATACATCTAGCAGTTAATAGTTGCGGAAAATAAAACTAAGCTATTACAAGACGTCGGGTATTTACATCGCCAAAAATAAACCCTTGAAAAAGTAAATTGCGGAAAATTAAATAAAGCGATAAAAAGGTCCTAATGAAAGCTATTACATCCTCGGAGCAAATACAATTATATGGATCAAAATATGAATCAAAAATAATCATACGCGCGAGAAAAATTAAATCGGAGAGTTTTTTAGGGTTTTGACCCTTTTTTAAGAAAGAAAGAGATTTTTTATCATTTTGCATTTAATTAAATTAAACCTAGACTAATTAATTAATTAAATAAAAGAAAGATATTTTTTGAGTTTTTATGTTTTTTAAGGGAAAAAATAAAAGATGGTTAAAAGTTATTAAGAACCCTAATTCTATGTTGATTTTAAATTATTGCAAAAAAAAGTTAGAATTAACCTAATTAAAACTAAATTAATTAATTACTTATTTATTTACAAAAAATAACTAATTAAATTTAATAAATAAAAATATTATATTTTTTATGTTTTCTGATTTTTATTAGGAAAAATAAATTAATTTGTTAGTTAGTAATTAATAAAAATAAATCGAGCAAATAAATAATGAAAGAAAATAAAAAATGCAAACTCAGGGAGGTTTTGGGCCAATTTTGGAGGTGTCTTTGGCAATTTCCAGGCCCACTAGCATTTCAGCCACGTTGACTTTGGTGATTATCCACACGCCTGTTGACTGGGGAGCATGGTGGTCTTCCACTCATGACCATTGGATCTATGCCTGGAGACATCTGGCGCACTGAGATTTGAGGTATATGGTGAACCTCTCTTTGCAAACTGTACAAGAATATCTGAAAAATAAAAGTAACAAGGTTTTGGGGGACCTGGGATTCGAACCCAGGTCCCAATGTTCACAAGCTAACGCCCCAGCCACTCAGCCATCCTGCTTCATTTGTTATTATGATAAGAAGAAAAAAATATATATGAAATAAATGAATATGCCTGCAAAAATAAAAATAAAAGTGCGTAATTCAAACAGGCCAATGGGGGGCGACGTATGGTCGTCTTCCTCATAGATTTCTGATTTTATTACCTGCGTATTTTTATCCGCAGGAGGTTTTGTGGCTCACTCCTAAAATCTCTTCCAGGTCATATAAACGCACACTAAGGGTATCAATGTGATCGTCCCTCTTCCCTGAGCATGAATATAGCCCTGATTGGCCTTGATTGTACCTGTACCAGAAACGCCTAAAAAACAAAGCTTGGAACCCTAGGTTCGGGCATTACGTTAGAGGTTCCAAAAACAAAATTGAATAATGCCAAATTGTTCTAAATTGAATGATAAACACAAATATGCCAAGACTTTAAAGAAAAGGCGCAAGAATTGGAGGTTGAGATTCCATGTTCAGAGCAAGGTTCGAGACAACTTACAGCGCGTTGTAGGGGGTTTCTGGACGTGGTTTTGATCGCTTTAGCTTCAGTGGATGGCAAGGAAGAACACCACGTTGATATTTTTTATTGAAGCAAGCTCTAACCCAGAATTCGATCTCCCTCTTTTTCCAAGATTTTTCAGTTTTGGTTTCTTGATTTTAGGCAGCTTCAGGTCGTGAATTAGGTTTAGGAGGCTTGCTTGCATATATGGGAAGTGAATTAGGTCAAGAGCTGGGCCTTAATCCATGTATATTCAAGAATTAGGTTTTCACTTTTTCACCATTGACAAACTTTCCAAATATGGCCAAATCTGAGATTTTGTGCACAAATAAGCCCTAGCACGAATTGTTTAGTTGTCACATGATATATGAAAACTGTACAAATCACAAAGATACTATTCCATTGATTTTTAGATTTTATTTGAATTATTATAGATTTAAAATGAATTAAATCAATAAAAATTAAATAAAATAGAAAAATAAATGTTTGGTCATGAAATCAAGCATGGGACACGTGTGTGGCATGACAAGGCTGAATCAAGTGGAAGAAAGTGGGCCCTTTTGTCAAAAATTGGAGTTTTGAGGATAGTTGACTTTTGCAAATTCATGAAAATTTCCCAACTTCTCTAATGCACAACTTGCTCAATTTTGATCATATGACCATGTTCTTGGACATTTTGGAAAGCTCTTGAAGTCCTCTAACCAATGCCTTTGGTCCCATGTCATTTGGATTTACCAATCTCAAGTTATGGCCTTTGACTCAAAGTGTACTTTTGTTGACTTTTGAAATTGACCTATAATGTAAAAATTTGTAACTTTTTGTGAGAGCATTTCTTGATCTTGGAGTGTGAAGATGGATTGTAGGAAATTACATCCTCTTCAAAATGAGCTTTGGATGGAATTTTTCTGACAAACCATGAAAAAGTAATGCCCTTGTCAAAGTGCAGTTGACTTTTTTGCTGTCCAAAAATAGTAACTTTTGCATCTTGATGATTTTTGAGCTATTCTTGTGGAATCATGATCAAGACTTGATCAAATGATGATTGTGAACTCAAGATAAGATGTTGACCAAAAATTCTGACTTTTGACTGCAAAATGACCATTTTTCCCTTGCAGTTGAATGTAGATCAAATGGAGCTTTTGACTGTGCAAACTGGCACTGTGAGTCTTGAAACTTGGCATGTAGGTGCTTGAGAATGTATAAAGGCCTATGAGACTTGATTGAACCATTGAAAACCCCAAATTCCTTAAAAGAACCAAAACCCTAATTTCAGCTGTCTTAGGAGGTGACTTGACTGTCTAGCTTTTGAGCCATTTGAAAATCATTCTTGACCGATCTTGAGGAATATAGGAGGGAAAATTTTGGGGTACAACACATGTCATCAACTATCTACGAATTTCTCCAAAGGCTAAAATCTGACAAATATTTCCATCGAAGATTTTTCCCAGAGAGTCATTCTAAAGAATATCTCTCCAAGATAAAATCAAGCTTGGGTTCCTCATTGTACCTGTTGAAGTAGTAGTCGTCAAGATTTCTTCATTACCTGTTAAAGTGGTAGTATTCAAGATTCCTTCATTATCTGTTGAAGTAGTAGTCGTCAAGATTCCTTTATTATTTGTTGAAGTAGTAGTCGTCAATATTCCTTCATTACCTGTTGAAGTAGTAGTCGTCATAGATTCCTTCATTATCTATTGAAATAGTAGTCATCAAGATTCCTTCATTACTTGTTGGAGTAGTAGTCATCAAAGATTCCTTCATTACCTGTTGAAGTAGTAGTCGTCAGATTCCTTCATTACCTGTTGAAGTAGTAGTCGTCAGAGATTCCGTCATTATCTGTTGAAATAATAGTCGTCAAAGATTCCTTCATTACCTATTGAAGTAGTAGTCACCATAAGATTCCTTCCAGTATACGTTAAAATAATAATCGCAGTCAAGCTTAATACTTATCAATAGTCACTTTGGATGGCATCTTTAAGCCCATTCCCGACACAATCGACCAATAACATTACTTTTTACACCAGCGAGTGCAAATTTCTAGGCACTCTAGTTTTCAATCATCTTCTACCTACAAGTCACGAATGGCTGACACGCTAGTCTAACTCTTCAGGTTTTAGAAGATTGAACAGGGGCAACTGTTGTAACCCAAAAAATTTCCTCTCTTTTCTCAAGATATTTCTCACAAGATCTTCAATAGCTCAAGCTTGCACAAGTGTTGACTAGACCAAGCCATCTCCTCAACACTGATGCCTCAAATTAGGATTTTTATTTGAACAAAGAAAATTGAACTTTTAATTCCTCAAATGAGTTTCATGTATCATAATGGACCTCCAAGATTACTCATGTTAAGTTTCAAGTCTTGGATCACAAGTTTACTCAGTCAATTGCTCAGATGACTGAAAATCAACTGTATTGGGTAAAAAGTAAATTATGGTCAACTTATAGCCAAACTTCGAGATTTTTGACCAATATCAACATTTTGAATTCATATGCATCAATTGATCAAATTTGGATCACAATTCCTCAAGAAAAATGTTCAAATCATCAAAAGGGCAAAATGGTCAAAACTAGGGTTTTTACTGAGAATGACTGATTCTTGACTTTTGATTTAATACATGACTTATTGGTTTGAAACATGATATAAAGGATTCAAGGACATCATCTTGACCTAATTTCATGGCTCAAAACATTTCTCAAGATCATTGGATTGATAGATGAAATTTGGTCAACTGATGAAAAAGTCAACTGTACATCGAAAAGTTCAACTTTGACTTTTTGGTCAACATTAAGTTTCAAAGATAAAAATTCATCAATACATTCAAGAATACCAAGCTTTATCATCAATAAGTCAAGAAAGTTAAAAGTCAATTTGAAAAGTCAAAACTTTTCAAGACTTAGAAATTTTTCTAAGTGTTATATACATGTTTATTTCATAACTTCATACCAATTTTTCACCATGATGCAAAATGATTCAATGGAAACTTTCAACGTGAAAGTTGTAGATCTTGATGAATTCTAAAACTTTGTATTATAGGGTTGATGTCCAAAAAATGCTTAGATTTGAAGATATAAGCCCATGAAGTCATGATATTTTCATCTAACACTTAAAGAAATTTTCAACAGATTTTGGTCAGGATTTTATCCCAACTTCTTGGCATTTTTTCACATAGTTCCAAGATGATTTTGTCAAAATGGCCAACATGAAATTTATAGAGGATGTTTCAAGCTTTCCAAAACATCCAAGGGCATGAATTTATCATACTTGAGCTAGGATATTCAAGGGCATGAAGTTGGGCATCCATTCTTGAATTGCAAGTCATTTTGTTAAAGAATAAATAATCCAATTTGTATGATGTGCTGCATAATCTTACTTTGCAGGCCTTGTGACTTGAAAATCTATCCATAATCATATGTTTACACAATCGATTGAACCATTATCCAAGTGATTCAGGTATTGTTCGTTGCATCATTCAATTTATTACATAAAGTACCATTACCATTCACCTAAAGCATGCTTTATACAAAGTCAGCTCTCCTTGAGCCTCTCAACTGTTTTTCTATGCACACAATGTTAAAGAAAGAAGAAACATGCCTATAATCTACTAGCCACTTCATATCCCTTTTGTACCATGCATTGGGACATCAAATTTCACATAACTTGGTTGTTTCATCTCAACCAAACCAGAATTCTACAACTTATGAAACAAACCCTCTCATCCTCTCAAAACTTCCCTATAAATAGAGAGGTCATTTGCAAGCTAAAGGCAGAAGTTTTTGTTGGCCCTCAAAATCTAATACTCTCAAAAAGCCATAACTATCCACAAAACCTCCACTCTTGAGCTTTGAAGTCCAAATCTTTAAACCTCGCACACCTTGCAAGTTCTGTCCAAACAAACCATCCAAACACTCCACATACATCATATAGGGGATATTCAAACACAATAACAACTTCTGCAATATCACTATCACTATTTTCCAAGCTCAAAAAACATCCACCTACAACTTGACTTCTCCAAGACAACACAACCACTCTAAATCAAAACACTAATTTCAGTTTCAAGGTAAGTTTTCTTAACTTTGGACTCTTCATACAAGCATCATTAGTGGTCCATTTGTGAAGATAAAATGTAGATTTTATTGCCCCTAAAGCTAACCATATGCTTACTTTTCATTTTCACTAACCATGTATTGAGAACTGACTTGTATATGTGACAGAACAATGTTATAAGCAAAAAACAACAGTATGAGTCGATACGTATCTCTATGAGTCGACACATATTAGGTGCAAAACAGGTTATGAGTCGATGCAAACCATTATGTGTCGATACGAAGTGTTGTATGAGTCGATACAAAATGCGAATGTGTCGACTCATACTGAGTTAATTTTCATTTTCCAGAAACAAGAAGAGATATGTGTCGTTACATAAGTGCATGCGTCGACTTATACTGAGTTAATTTCATTTTCCATAAGCAAGAAAGGTTTTTGTATCAATACATAAGTGCATACGTCAATAGATAAAGTTTTAATTTCAATGCATAAGTGAATGCGTCAATACATAAAGGTTTTGTATCAATGCATAAGCTCATGTGTCAATACATAAAAGATTTTTTAAACAATTGTTTTTTTTACCTTTATATTTCTTTATATTTTTATTGTTATTCATTATTAAATATGGTTGTAATAGTAATTAGGTTTTAATTGCTTTCATCCCTCATTTGTAAATTTGTACCCCCCATTCCCGAAGCTTTGTAATAGTGTAGGACTTTACATTTCCGTAATTTATCGCTTTCAATATGATTGCTAGTAATTAGGGTTTGTATGGCAAGACTTAAAATCAACAACCAGATAACCCTAATTAAAGAAAAAAATGCGTGAAAACAAAACACTTTGCACACTCTCACCTCTAGGGTAACCCACACTTGTTGCCTCGGATAAAAACCGTCATGTCCCTCGAACGTGGGATACTTTAGCAAAGACCCTCGAATACAAGATCGTATTCCCTCGATGACCCTTTGATATTGCCTTTGTAAACGATCTTAGACCCTCACAACAAATTGCTAAGGTATCCTGCAATGTTGCCTTGTATGACTGTTTGATGACCCGTGCATGTCCCTTCACATCCAATGATAGGGCTTCTTATCAAATTAATGGTAAGATATCAATATCTAAAGGAGGAGGAAAAGAACTAAGACTTTTTGAGTAGGTAGAACGCTCGTAGTTGCTTGCTCACAACCATTTTCAAAATAATATCATTTCAAACATACCAACACTTTCAAATGAAATATTTTCAAAAGTCAACACTTTGTATGCATTCTTATAGAGACATGAATCATTACAAAGTTCGTCTAAACGAAGGCACTTTTAAAAAAAATACTTTCAAAAACAATCATAAACACATTTCAAATAAAGCATTTCAAAGTGATCAAGCAACTAAGAGCCCTAGATAACTACAGATGAAAATGGTGCTAACACCTTCCCTTTTCATAACCTACCCCCCGAACTCAAGAAAATTCTCAAAAGGTCTTTCTTGTTCTTTTCACCCTTTCCTTTATTGGATAAAAAAAAAGTAGGTGGCGACTCTTGCTATCCGTAACAATTGCGATAAAACGCAAAACACCCAAATCAGTTCTCCCACCGTATTACACCATGCATCATAACATAAGCGTATTTTTCGACACGGGTTTCCTCATCTTTCTACTCTTAATTTCAGTAAGATGGATCTCGAGCAGACTGTGAAGGACTTGCAGACACAAAACTCTTAGTTTCAAGAAACTTTTCTTAACTTAGCAAAGGGGCAGCAAGAACTGATGGCATTTCTGGTTACGAAGAAAAATACCAAGAAGAAGGTTGTGATCAACATGGGGAAGAGATTCAAGGGCCTCGTCCGACAAGTTCAAGTGGAAGAAAACTCCTCCGAGGAGAAAGAGAATCAGGATGAAGATGCAAGGAGCACCCGTGCTGGAGGTGAAAACAATCCAATCTCTGAGGATAGGGACTATTTTAACGAACAAAATCCACCGGCTGAAGATAAGTATAAGAAACTAGAGGACAAATTAAAGGCTATGGAAATTCAAGTTATACCTGGCCTAGATTGTGGGGATTTGGGTTTGGTTCCTGGGGTAGCGATCCCCCATAAATTCAAGATTCCAGTTTTTGCCAAGTACGATGGTGTCTCAACTTAAGATCTTACGTCTGTAAAATTCAGCTGCATACCACTGATAAGAGGCCGTTGTTAGAACAAAGTTTGAATCTACTACCCTATATTTAAGTTTTGATGATAACAAAGTGAAAAGATACATTATTTATAAGATTCATGTATGAACTATCTGCTGCCTAAAATTACTATGTTCTGACTTGCAGATACTCTGATTGATATAAGCAAGATCACACCTATTCAGCATCAGAATTTGGTTTCAGACATTAGCATCAGAAGTTGCCATATCAGAATGTCAGAATCAGATGATCAACTCACGTATATGCTGAAGCCTGATGAACAAGACTGCGCTCAATACTCTGATAAAGAAACACAACAGTTCATCAGCAGCTAAGCAGAATCAGAATGAGCCAAGCCAGAACTTGCATTAAGTAAGCAACGGTACTGTGCATTGAAAGCAAATTAATACCAACGGCCTCATTCCAGACAAGATCTGCTCAATAAGGAAAGTTTGTTATTAGCATTGAATCAAGAATATTGCATCCAACGTTCATCATCTCAGTGCTATATAAACAAGACTTTGAAGATTGAAATGGCTAATGCTCTCAAAATCTCTACACGCATAAAAGCTGATCAAATCTTCCTTCTCTCAGTTTTGCTAAACACTACACATTCTGATATTCTATCATTGTTTAGCAATCTAGTTTCTAAGCTTTAAGTTGTGTATACATCACAGTTGTGATACAGTTTTGTAGAAAACATTCACACACTTAGTTTTATCTCTTTGTAAGAAAGTGTTTCCTTGACAAACCGGGTTGTGGTTTGGATCAAGAAGGCTTTAGCAGTTGTTAAAGCAGTCTGTAATATTCAGTTGAATATAGTGGATTAAGACCTCATTGGAGAGAGGCGAAATCACCTTGACGGGTGGACTGGAGTAGTTTGAGATCAAACGAACCAGGATAAAAATATTCTGTTCATTGCATTAGATTTCAGTTTTACAATTCAACCCCCCCCCCCCTTCTTGTGTTTTTCACTATTTCAATTGGCATCAGAGCGCCTGGTTCTGAGCTAAAACACTTAACCGTGTCAGTACAAGATCCAGCGTCAGAAAAACACAATGGCAAGAAACAATTCTCACATCAGCAATGACAACAATGAGGACAGAGACGGATTCAGCGGCAAACCTCCAGTCTTTGATGGAGAAAACTTTGATTACTGGAAAGACAAAATTGAAAGCTTCTTTCTGGCATATGATACTGATCTGTGGGATATGGTGACAGATGGATACACGCACCCTGTGAATGCAAGCGGTCAGAAGATTGATAGAAAAACAATGTCTGATCAACAAAAGCGTGACTTCAAGAATCACCACAAGGCCAGAACCATCCTCCTCAGCGCCATCTCCTATACTGAGTATGAAAAGATCTCCAGCAGAGACACAACAAAGAATATTTTTGACTCACTCAGAATGACGCATGAGGGCAACGTTCAGGTCAAAGAAACAAAAGCTCTAGCGCTCATTCAGAAGTATGAGGTGTTCAAAATGGAAGAATCTGAATCCATTGAAACCATGTTCTCTAGATTCCAGATTCTGGTAGCTGGTCTCAAAGTTCTGGACAAAGGATACTCTACTACTGACCATGTCAAGAAAATCATCAGAAGTTTACCCAAGCAGTGGAGACCTATGGTTACAGCTCTGAAGCTAGCTAAAGATCTCAACAAAATCACTCTGGAGGAACTTATCAGCTCCCTCATAAGTCATGAGATAGAGCTAGAAGCTGACGAGCCTCAGAAGCAAGGTAAGCCTTTAGCATTAAAATCTAACAAAAAATTTGAGTCTAAAGTTTTGCAGGCAGTTGAAGAAACATCTGATGGATCCTCATCAGAAGAAGACGAACTCTCTCTCCTTTCCAGAAGAGTAAATCAACTGTGGAAGCAAAGACAAAGAAAGTTCAGGAATCCCAGAAGATCTGATCAGAACGAGTCTTCTTCCAGATACAGAAGGACAGATTCTTCCTCTGGATACAGAAGATCTGAAGGCTCCTCCAGTAGCAAAAAGCCAAACACCAAGGACATCATCTACTATGAGTGCAATGAGCAAGGACACTATAAGAGTGACTGCCCAAAGCTTCAGAGGGAAAAGCCCAAAAAGAAGTTTGGAAGAGAGAAGAAGAAAAGTCTCATGGCTACATGGGATGACTCTGACTCGTCTGAAGCTGACTCAGAATCAGATGATGAGAGGGCAAACATAGCTCTCATGGCTAACATCTCAGAAGATAGTGAAGCGTCTGAATCAGACTCAGAATCAGATACTGAAGAGGTATTTCCTAACTTTGCTGTTAACTTTACAAAGGCTGAACTTGCTGAAAGCCTTAATGAGATTCTGGAACGTTATCAGCAAATTAGAGCTAAATTCAGAGACCTGAAAAGGAATCTTGAATCTGACTCTAATAAGACTGAGAGTCTCAAATTAGAAAATTCTGAGCTGAGAAATAACATTTCAAAATTAGAAAACACTTTACAAAACTCTCAGAAGGAACCAATTTCTGAAACTCCCAGCAATGCTGATGAGATCATCAAGGGTATGATCACAGTTTCCAGAAGTTCCTAGCTAAAAGCATAGATAGAAGCAAAATGGCTTCAATGATCTATGGAGTTAGCAGAAACGGCAGGAAAGGAATAGGATACCAAGGTAAGGTTCCTACACCAAAGAATGTCATGGACTTAACCATTAAACACACTCCTCTGAATTCACATTTTGTATATGGTCACACACATGATATTAAATACACTAGCAGTAAGCACTCTGTGAAACCAAAATTCAACCAGAGTTTTGGTAAAACTAATAAATCAGGACCCAAGAAAATCTGGGTACCTAAGGATAAAATAATACATGTTGCAGATATCTTTAGCAGCAAGTCAGAAACACCAGTCATGGTACCTGGACTCTGGCTGCTCACGACACATGACGGGAAGAAGGCATATGTTCCAAAGCCTGGAACTTAAGCCTGGAGGCCACGTTGGCTTTGGAGGCAATCAGAGGGGAAAGATAATTGGCTCTGGAACTGTAGGTAATGGAAATCTTCCCTCTATTAATAATGTTCTGCTAGTAGATGGATTGATGCATAATCTGTTATCCATAAGTCAATTAATTGATAACGGTTATGATATAATCTTTAATCAAAAATCATGTAAAGCTGTTAGTCAGAAAGATGGGACTATCCTGTTTAATGGTAAGAGGAAAAACAATATTTACAAAATCAAACTTTCTGAACTAAAGAGTCAGAATGTAAAATGCCTTATGTCTGTTAACAACGAGCAGTGGATCTGGCACAGAAGATTGGGGCATGTTAGTATGAGAAGAATATCTCAGATTAACAAACTCAATCTGGTCAGAGGACTTCCTAATTTGAAGTTCAATTCAGATGCTCTGTGTGAAGCATGTCAGAAAGGAAAATTTGCAAAACCTTCTTTTAAATCCAAAAATGTTGTTTCTACCTCTAAGCCGTTAGAACTTCTGCACATTGACTTATTTGGACCAGTTAAAACTGCTTCAGTCAGTGGTAAGAAGTATGGGTTAGTAATCGTAGATGACTATAGCAGATGGACATGGGTAAAGTTCTTAAGACACAAGGACGAGTCACACTCTGTGTTTGTTACCTTCTGTAACCAAGTTCAGAATGAAAAGGATCTTAGAATCGTTAAAGTCAGAAGTGATCATGGTGGAGAATTTGAAAACAAAGATTTTGAGTCATTCTTTAATGACAGAGGCATTCTGCATGATTTCTCTTGTCCTAGAACTCCCCAACAGAATGGAGTTGTAGAACGAAAGAACAGAACATTGCAAGAAATGGCCAGAACCATGATCAATGAGACAAACGTTGCTAAGACCTTCTGGGCAGAGGCAATAAACACAGCGTGCTACATTCAGAATAGAATCTCAATAAGACCTATTCTGGAAAAGACTCCATATGAATTGTGGAAGAATAGAAAGCCCAACATTTCATATTTTCATCCATTTGGATGTACTTGCTTTATATTAAATACAAAGAATTATTTGAACAAGTTTGACTCTAAAGCACAGAAGTGTATTATGTTAGGATACTCTGAACGCTCAAGAGGGTACAGAGTATACAATACAGAAACACAGATTGTGGAAGAATCAATCAGTGTTCGTTTTGATGATAAGCTTGACTCTGAAAAGTCAAAGCAGAATGAAGTTTTTGCAGGTATAGAAATTGAATTTACAGGTTCTGAAGACAAGTCATCAGAAGATCTCAACACAGACATTCCTTCAACGTCTGAAAGGAGCACTGCTAGCAATCCTACAACAGCTGCTGATCAACCTCAGAAGAGATTACCCAGAAGCAGCTTGGACCACCCAGAAGAGACTATCTTAGGAAGAAAGGAAGATCCAATCAGAACAAGAGCAAGCTTCAGAAACTCTGAAGAAACTCTTATGGGACTTGTGTCTCTGGTTGAACCTTCTTCTATTGATGAAGCACTTCTGGATAATGACTGGATTCTGGCAATGCAAGAAGAGCTGAATCAATTCACCAGAAACGACGTATGGGATCTCGTTCCCAGACCAAAAGGATTCAACGTCATTGGAACAAGATGGGTGTTCAGAAACAAGCTAAATGAACAAGGTGAAGTCATCAGAAACAAGGCACGACTGGTTGCACAAGGCTATAGTCAGCAAGAGGGGATAGACTATACAGAAACCTTTGCCCCAGTCGCCAGGTTAGAATCTATCAGACTTTTAATTTCATTTGCTGTCAATAGAGGCATCACTCTGTATCAGATGGATGTCAAAAGTGCATTCTTAAATGGTTATATAGAAGAAGAAGTTTATGTACACCAACCCCCTGGTTTTGAAAATACAAAACATCCAGAACATGTTTTCAAACTAAAGAAGTCACTGTATGGTCTGAAACAAGCTCCCAGAGCTTGGTATGAAAGGCTAAGTAACTTTCTGTTAGAAAATGAATTCACCAGAGGGAAAGTGGACACTACTCTATTCTGTAAATCAGTTAAAAATGACATCTTAGTCTGTCAAATTTATGTTGATGATATTATTTTTGGTTCTACTAATCCTTCTCTTGGAAGAAAATTTGCTAAGTGTATGCAGGCAGAATTTGAGATGAGCCTCATGGGGGAACTGAAATTCTTTCTAGGAATTCAGATCAATCAAACTCCAGAGGGAACTTACATTCATCAGAGCAAATACATCAGAGATCTTCTGAAGAAATTTGACCTCTCAGAATGTAAGCCATCAAAGATTCCAATGCATCCCACGTGCATTCTGGAAAGAGAAGAGGTAAGCAAAAATGTAGAACAGAAAGTCTACAGAGGTATGATTGGTTCTCTCCTCTATCTGACTGCTTCAAGACCTGACATATTATTCAGTGTTTGTATTTGTGCTAGATTCCAATCAGATCCTAGAGAATCTCACTTAACAGCTGTTAAGCGAATTTTCAAGTATCTGAAAGGTACTACTAATCTGGGTTTGTTTTATAGAAAATCTAGTGATTACAGCTTAGTAGGCTACTGCGATGCTGATTTTGCTGGAGACAGAGTAGAACGAAAAAGTACTTCTGGAAGCTGCCAGTTTCTGGGAGAAAATCTGATCTCTTGGTCCAGCAAAAGGCAATCAACAATTGCACTATCAACAGCAGAAGTTGAGTACATAGCAGCAGCAGGATGTAGCACACAAATGCTCTGGATGAAAAGTCAGCTTGAAGACTTCCAGATTTTTGAGAGTAACATTCCTATACTCTATGATAATACTTCTGCTATTTGCTTAAGTAAGAATCCCATTTTACATTCTAGAGCTAAGCATATAGAAATAAAACATCACTTCATTAGGGACTATATTCAGAAAGATATTTTGAACTTAAAATTTATAGATACAGACCATCAATGGGCTGATATCTTTACTAAACCCCTTTCAGAAGATAGGTTTAATTTCATTCTGAAACATCTCAGCATGAAAATTTGTCCAGAGTGACAATGTTTTAATTCCATATATTTACCTTCAGAATGTAATTGTTTTACTGTGAACTTCTGATCAATCTTCTTTCAGAAAGATAGAACATGCAGATTGTATCAGATGCAAGTCTAAAGATCTGAGAGTCTAAGCTCAAAGATAGACGTGCTGATCACTACATCAAACAAGTGTCATCCAATCATCAGCATATCTCTGAAGCAGAACGCGTGCATGCTTCTGAGAAGGCAAAGCGCTGATTGGGTGCATTGAGACACATGTCTGGTAACCGTTTTTAAGTATCTTTCTCAAATCCCCCAAAATCAGCAAGCATTTAATGAAAAGTAATCATGCTTTTAAAATGCAATCATGATTTTTCTCTTTCTTAAAAACGTTTATCTTTTCAAAATATTTTGAAACTCTATTTAAACACATTAATCTCTCATTCTCATTCTTTACGTTTTCTCACTAATACTCAAGCATTCTCTGCATATTTCTGTGTTCATCTCTTGCAAAACCTTTTTTTCCTCAGTTTCTTCTCAAAACTTGTTCACACGCTTGCCTCCTCAACCTTAGTCTTTTTTCATTCATGTTTTTTTCAAGTTTTCTTTGATTTTCTGATGTACTGTTTGAATATGTTTTGTACTATTTTCATGTTTTGATTCTGAACCTTTCAATATGACAAGTTTTTCTGATCTTAATTGTTTTAGCACATCACTTACACTTTTTTGATTGCTGACAAAAAGGGGGAGAACAAGAATGATATTTTAAACAATAACGGCTAACTAGACAGAAATTCTCAAACATTCTAACTCTATTACTTGAAAATGTTTTTTTTCTGTTTTGCTTAAAGTCTACAGGTACAAGGAAGCTCCTGGACACTCTGAAGACTAGAAGCTATGATCACTATGAAGCTCTGATCCGCTCTGATACTCTGATCCAAAGCAAAGCTCTGACAAGAAAAGCTCTGAAGCTCTGCTCTGACATGCTGATCTAAAGCTTCTGATAGTCAAAGACTCTGATACTCTGATGTTCAAAGAAAGGCAAAAAAGATCTGATCCTGAAGAACACTTGTAATCAAAGGGAAGTAATAAACTCAGGGGGAGTATCTCTCAACTCTGTTATCTTTTTACTCCTTATCTTTTTACCTCTTACTCTGATGCATCCTTCTGATACCTTTTCACGTTATTTTCATTTAAAAATATCTAGTTTTTGTCATCATCAAAAAGGGGGAGATTGTTAGAACAAAGTTTGAATCTACTACCCTATATTTAAGTTTTGATGATAACAAAGTGAAAAGATACATTATTTATAAGATTCATGTATGAACTATCTGCTGCCTAAAATTACTATGTTCTGACTTGCAGATACTCTGATTGATATAAGCAAGATCACACCTATTCAGCATCAGAATTTGGTTTCAGACATCAGCATCAGAAGTTGCCATATCAGAATGTCAGAATCAGATGATCAACTCACGTATATGCTGAAGCCTGATGAACAAGACTGCGCTCAATACTCTGATAAAGAAACACAACAGTTCATCAGCAGCTAAGCAGAATCAGAATGAGCCAAGCCAGAACTTGCATTAAGTAAGCAACGGTACTGTGCATTGAAAGCAAATTAATACCAACGGCCTCATTCCAGACAAGATCTGCTCAATAAGGAAAGTTTGTTATTACCATTGAATCAAGAATATTGCATCCAACGTTCATCATCTCAGTGCTATATAAACAAGACTTTGAAGATTGAAATGGCTAATGCTCTCAAAATCTCTACACGCATAAAAGCTGATCAAATCTTCCTTCTCTCAGTTTTGCTAAACACTACACATTCTGATATTCTATCATTGTTTAGCAATCTAGTTTCTAAGCTTTAAGTTGTGTATACATCACAGTTGTGATACAGTTTTGTAGAAAACATTCACACACTTAGTTTTATCTCTTTGTAAGAAAGGGTTTCCTTGACAAACCGGGTTGTGGTTTGGATCAAGAAGGCTTTAGCAGTTGTTAAAGCAGTCTGTAATATTCAGTTGAATATAGTGGATTAAGACCTCGTTGGAGAGAGGCGAAATCACCTTGACGGGTGGACTGGAGTAGTTTGAGATCAAACGAACCAGGTTAAAAATATTCTGTTCATTGCATTAGATTTCAGTTTTACAATTCAACCCCCCCCCCCCCCCTTCTTGTGTTTTTCACTACTTCAGCCGTGGGTGCATTTTCTTCAAGAAAGTCTGTTTGGGACTCAGTTGGAGTTGTTTTACCAATTGGAAGGTTCTAACATCCATGCTTAGGAGGACTTGGCCACTTCTTTTTACCGTCAATATCAATATAACACTGGTTTGGCGCCAACTAAGGTGAAGTTGCAAGAAATGACAATGGGCTCAAACAAAGGCTTTAAGGAGTATGCCCAAAAGTGGAGGGACCTAGACGAAAGGGTTCAAACCCCTTTATCTAACAAGGAGCTGGTTGATATCTTTATGGGAACTTTGACAGGACCTTTCTTCAATCACCTAATCGAAAGTTCTTCATCCAGGTTCACTGAGTTGATTCTAACTAGGGAACAAGTTGAAAATGGAATTAGAAGCAGAAAGATACAAGTTACTTTATTTTCCGATATTCACAAGAAGCCATACAATGGGAAGAAAGAGTTTAATGTTGTGTACGGCTAGAAGGGTTGTAACAAGAGTAACCGCGACCAATCTGTGGGGGAAGTCCTGATCTCTAATCCTGCATCAGTGTGACAACATCAATAGAGGAATCAGCATAAGGAGGTCATACCTAAAATACAATTCACCAAAATCAACATGTCACTGGCTCAAGTGTTACAGCACATGTTGAAGGTAGAGTTGATTACGTTAAAGGCTCCTCTTTGGAATCTCAATACTTCTGCTCCTAGTTACCATCCCAGTGAAAGGTGTTATACCATTCCGATAATCCTGGACATGATACGAATGACTGATGAGCCATGAAGAACAAAATTCAAGATATGATTGATGCTAAGGAGATTGATTTTAACCCTCTTGAGACACCCAACATAATCACTACTCCCATGCCAAATCATTAAGCGCGTTCAATTTATTTTGAATTTTCAATTGTAATTTCTTTTGTTTGTTCGAACACTTATCTATTATGTCAAACTTTGTTTCACTAATGCATTGCATATGTTTGTATTGAATTAATCCATTCGTTTTCACTATATTTAAACTGTGCTTTTTACTCCCTTTTGTGATATTTAACTCTCGTTAAAAGTTGTAAGCCTTTAGAGGGAGGATGACGAAAATAATACCATAATCTCATACAATATGCTTTTGGACCGACCTTGCTGACGATGTACAGGCGTTGTTTCAAACCCTAAATAGTGGAGTTATAAGGAAGATAATCCCTAGTCAACCCCTTTGATTCAAAGAAGTAGGAGTTTTATTTTTCGCACAAACTGAAACCTTTAATTATAACCTTGGGCAGGGTAGTTTCTCAGTTAATTCAAATGCGCATTCAGTCACAAGCTGTCACTTCATGAATGAAAAAATGATGATGGTTTCCCCATAAAATAGGCAGTCATTATCTCTCAAAAAGAAAAGCCCACTAGGTCAAAACCTATGAAGGAGATTTAAAAAACTGGGGCATCCTGCTGGCTGTAGTCTCAAAACAAAAAGAGTCAGGCAAAAAAATTAGGGAGAATAAAAGAGGTCATTATAAATCCTCAACAACAGAAAAATGTTGCAAAAATGACTGCCTTCTCAAATAAACTTCCAGTATCCGAACCATCACCAAAATATCATTCCAGATTCAATTGGAATCCAAACACACAATTAACTGAGTATAGGACTAGAGAATATCATGGAGAATGGGTTGGGTACAAATAAACTTTGAGCCTTATCCTTTGTTTCTTAAACTGTGAACCAGACCATGTTACAACCCTTTAAAAGTCCTAATTGAAGCATAGGTTAGTTCGAAAGCATATTGTTACAAAAGGTGTCCTGACTCCTGTAAGGCTTACTGTAAATCCTGAGTTGAATTCATATTCTTACAAAATTCTTTTATTTGCTAAAAATGAATTTTCAAAAAATTCAAGACAAACATAAACTTTGCATTGTTTGAATACCGTTGTTTGCATATGGCCAATTGGTCGACAACAGAGAAATTCGCACAGAGAATATCCAATGAATGGAAATTCTCTTAAGAAACATAATCACTTCAAATGGGAAGACACTTCCAATGACATATCTCCCGTAATCAAGGGGGCGTGACAGGTTATTATCCAACTCATTAGTGGCAGTTAAGTCAAGATTCCAAGAAATCTCTCATAAAGTCCTGAATAGCCAGGGGCAGGTCTCCACCGGAATCACTTAGGGCATTGAACATGAATTCCGGTAAAGGGTCATGTATGACCAAGCAAACATTTTCTGGCAGTACTACTTACTACTATGGATAGTGAAAAATCCCTACAAAGTCCCTTTCATAAGGTAATCCCTAGTGAATTCGCCAGAGCCGCCTCTATAAGGTTATCCCCACAAAATAATCTTCACAGATAAGGGTATAATCCCCCACAAGGCTATCCCCGATGAACACACACATCATGTCAGTTCCCAAACAGATGGAAATTGCCGACAATTTATCATCTTCTAGTTATAATGCAGATACAATCTAAATAAAAATTTATTCTGACATTCATTCCAGACTTTCCTGCAGATACAATCCAGATATGGATGTCATTCTAATACTCATTCAATACATCCTCAGATACAATCAAGGCTTAGATTTATTCTGGCATTCCCCAACTAAGTTTGGTCTTCCAAAACTGGAAAAGAAACCTTGTAAGAATTCTTCCCCAGACGAATTCATTTCCCCAGTAAGATCGTCATAATACTTTCCTCAATAGGGTTTATTTCCCCAATAAATTACAATCTCCCCAGTTTGAGTCTTTTCCTCAGACTACTACACATAACTGATAGAACTCCCCTTGTCACCAACAAAGTCGATACTAAATTCAGTAAGTTGCTACAAATCCTGGAAACCGACCAGATAATAATTAACCTCAGAAGTCGCTGCAAAGCCTGGAATCCGACCAGATAACAATTAAATTTAGTAAGTTATTGCGAATCCTAGAATCCGACCAGATAACAATTAACTTCATTCATCCCAGAAATTTGTTGTGAAGCCTGGAATCCGACCAGATAACAATTAACTTCATTCATCCCAGAAATTTGTTGTGAAGCCTGGAATCCGACCATATAACAGTTCAATTCAGTAACTTGTTGAGAAGCCTGGAATTCGACCAGATAACAGTTAACTTCAGTAAGTTTTTGCGAAGCCTGGAATCCGACCATATAACAATTAACTTTGTTCATCCTATAAATTTGCTGTGAAGCCTAGAATCTGACCAAATAACAATTAAATTCAGTAAGTTGTTACGAAGCCTGGAATCCGACCAGATAACAGTTAACCTCTAAAGTCGATGCAAAGCCTGGAATTCGACCAGATAATAATTAACTTCAGTCAGTTGTTGCGAAGCCTGGAATCCGACCATATAACAATTAACTTCATCCACCTCAGAAAGTTGTCGTGAAGCCTAGAATCCGACTAGATAACAGTTAACTTCAGAGAATCGTTGCGAAGCCTAGAATCGACCAGATAACAATTAACCTTAGAAAGTTGTTGCGAAGCCTGGAATCCAACCAAATAACAGTTAACTTCAGTAAGTTGATACGAAGCCTGGAATCTGACCAGATAACAATTAACTTTATTCCCCTTATAAAGTTGTTGCAAAGCCTGGAATTCAAACAGATGCTAGTTAACTTTCATCCTCCCCAGTCAAATTATGAATCCCCAATAGAGTAATGGACAACCCATGTTCTTGAATTCTATCTCCCCAAACAGAAATCAGTACATCCCCGGTGGAGTTTCTTCAAACAAATAAGCAGGAATCCCTAGCGGAAGCATTCTAGACAAATTTGAAGATACACATACTCTTCATCCCCGACAACAGTCAGGGATTTATTTTCCCAGACCAAGACACTGCACGAGTTTATCGATGCACTTCAAACAACATTTCACATACATACATACATCATTTATAAAATATCATAACATACGCATACAAAATGCATATAGCATTCTCATTTATTCTGGGAGCATCATTATGTAATACATTACATATATCATGCCCTTGCATGTAATTAACTTTATCTTTTCGGGCCGGTTCCCGAACAGGTAGATCTCGTCAATAATCTATTATCTTTCAAATACAATTAGCCGAAGATTATATCCTAGAAACAGTTCAGATATAATCCAGATATGGATGATATTCTGACACTTATTCTTCTAGATACAGTTCAGATACGATTCAAAGACGGATGACATTCTGACACTTATACCAGATTCTTCTAGATACAATTCAGATACAATCCAGAGACGGATGGCATTCTGACACTTATTCCATATTCTTTTAGATACAGTTCAGATACAATCCAGATACGGATGACATTCTGACACTTATTCCATATTCTCTCCTAAAAACAGTTTAGATACAATCCAGGTACGAATGACATTCTGACACTTATTCTTCTAGATACAGTTCATATATGATCCAGAGACGAATGACATTCTGACACTTATTCCATATTCTTCTAGACACAGTTTAGATACAATCCATAGACGAATGACATTCTGACACTTATTCCATATTCTTCTTGATACAATTCAGATACAATCCAGATACGAATGACATTCTGACACTTATTCCAGATTCTCTTCTAGACACAGTTCAGATACGATCCAGATACAGATGTCATTCTGACACTCATTCAGTATAGTTCTAAAATACAGTTTGGATATGATCTAAATACAGATGTCATTCTGACACTCATTCAGTACAGTTCTCAAATACACTTCAGATATGATCCAAATACAGATGTCATTCTGACACTCATTCAGTACAGTTCCTAAATACAGTTCAGATATGATCCAAATACGAATGTCATTCTGACACTCATTCAGTACAGTTCAGATATGATCCAAATACGGATGTTATTCTAACACTCATTCAGTACATTTCTCAAATACAGTTCAGATACTATCCAGATACGGATGTCATTTTGACACTCATTCAGTACATGTCTCAAATACATTTCAGATACGATCCAAATACGGATGTCATTCTGACGCTCATTTAGTACATCTTTCCAATATAGTTCATATACGATCCAAATACGGATGTCATTATGGAACTCATTCAGTGCATCTTTCACGATTCAGATACGATCCAGTTATGGATGTTATTCTAATACTCATTCCACTACATCTTCCGACTCAGATTAAATCGACCAAAGATTTATTTTGATACTTCTCCCAGTTACAGTCAAGCTTAGACTTAGTCTAATTTCTATCAACAATCACCTTTGGATGGCATCTATAGTCCCATCTCCGACAACTCTCCATCATTTATCCAAATGGCATCTCTAAGCCCATTCCCAATGATCAACAAGCAGTTCACTTCATGCACGAGCGAGTGCAAATTTCTGGGCACTTAAGTATTCAATCATCTTCCACCTCTAAGTCATGAATGGCGGACAAGCCAATCTCACTCCTCGGGTTTAAGAAGATTGAACAGGGGTAGATGTTGTACCCCAAAATTTTCCCTCTCGTTTCTCAAAACATTTTTCACAAGATCTTCAATAGCTCAAGTTTGTACAAGTGTGGACTAGGTCAAGCCATCTCCTCAACATTGATGCCTCAAATTAGGGTTTGAATTTTCACAAGGATAATTGGAATTATAATGCTTAAAATGACTTTCATGGATAATTTTATACCTTCAAGAATAATCATTTCAAGTTTCAAGTCTTGCATCACAAAGTTGCTCAGTCAATTGATCAGATGACCTAAAATCAGCTGTATTGGGTAAAAAGCCAATTGTGGTAAACTTACAGCCAAACTTCAATATTTTTGACCAATATCAACATTTTGAAGTCATATGCATAAATTGATCAAGTTTGGATCACAATTCCCCAAGAAAAAAATATTCAAATCATCAAAAGGGCAAAATGGTCAAAATTAGGATTTTGACTGAGAATGATTGATTCTTGACTTTTGACTTAATACATGACTTATTGGTTTGAAACATGATATAAAGGATTCAAGGATATCATTTTTACCTAATCTCATGGTTCAAAACATTTCTCAAGATTATTAGATTGATAGATGAAATTTGGTTAACTCATGAAAAAGTCAACTAATACACCAAAAGTCAAACTTTGACTTTTTGGTCAACATTAAGTTTCAAAGATAAAAATTCATCAAGACATTAAATAATATCAAGCTTGATCATTAAGAAGTTAAGAAAGTCAAAAGTCAATTTGAAAAGTCAAACTTTCCAAGACATAAATTTTTCTAAGTGTTTTATACATGTTTATTTCATAACTTCATACCAAATTTTCACATGATGCAAAATGATTCAAAGGAAACTTTAAACATGGAAGTTTTATATCTTGATGAATTCTAAAACTTTGTTTTAGAGGGTAATTGTCCAAAAAACGCTTAAATTTGAAGATATAAGCCCATGAAGTCATGACATTTTCATCTAACACTTAGAGAAATTTTCAACAGATTTTGGTCAGGATTTTATCCCAACTTCTTGGCATTTTTTCACATAGTTACAAGATTATTTTGTCAAAATGGCCAACATGAAATTTATAGATGATGCTTCAAGCTTTCCAAAACATCCAAGAGCATGAATTTATCATACTTGAGCTAGGAGATTCAAGGGCATGCAATTGGGCATCCATCCTTGAATTACAAGTCTTTTTGGTGAAGAACACATGATCCAATCTACATGTTATGCTGCATAAAATTATGTTGCAGGCCTTCTTGCTTGCAAATCTCTCCATAATTTAATGTTTACACAAAATCTTGAACCATTACCCAAGAGATACAAGCCATTATCCAAATAACTTACCATTTAAGGTAAAAAGTTACCATTGATATTCTTGAAAAGCAAGCTTGTTGGTACAAATTTGTCTTGAGCCCATACTTTAATTACTTCTGATTTTACTCCACCATAAATCATGGAAAGTAGCCCCTCTATACCAGCAACTTTGGTACTTCATCTTGGGACCATGGAAGAATTGACATAGTTTGATATTTGCATCCCAACCAAACCATAACATGCTGTCTTGCAAACATAATCAACTCTTGTTCCTAAACCTCTTTCCTATAAATAGAGGGAGAATTTTCAAGAGAGAGGCTAGATTCTTGTGTATTGAAAAATCCTCAACCCCCCCCCCCCCCTATACTCTAAAAACCAGAATTGTCCATAAAAACCTCTATCTTTGAGCTTTGAAGTCTAAACCCTTTGAGTCTCCAAAACCTTGCAAGTTTTCCCTAAACAAACCATCCACATACTTCATATACATCATATAGAAGTTGTTCAAACACAATAGAAGCTTTTTTAACATGACTATCACCATTCTCCAAACTAAAAAACAACCACTTGACCTCTCTAAGACAATACAACAACTTCAAATTAAAACACAAATTTCAGTTTCAAGGTAAGTTTTCTTGACTTTGAACTCTTTATACAAGCATCATTAGTGGTTCATTTGTGAATATAAAATGTATATATAATTTCCCTGAAGCTAACCGTATGTTTACTTTTCATTTTCATTAACCATGTGTTGAGAACTGACTCATATATGCAGCAGAAAAATATTGGAAGTAAAAAACAGCAGTATGAGTCAATGTATAACTCTATGTGTCGACACATATTAGGTATAAAACAGGTTATGAGTTTATACAAAACACGAATGAGTCGGAACATAACATAAATGAGTCGATACGAACCATTATGTGTCGACTCACACTAAGTTGTTTTTGACTTCGAATAGCAAAGAAATGATATGTATTGATGCATAAGTGCATGTGTCGATGCAAAATAGGTTATGAGCCGACGCAAACCTTTATGTATCGACTCATACTGAGTTGGTTTTGATTTCCAGGAGCAAGGAATGATATGTATCTATGCATAAGTGCGTGTGTCGATACAAAATAGATATGAACCAATGCATAAGTACATGCGTTAGTGCATAATAGTTTTTGTATCAATGCATAAGTGTATGTGTCAATACATAAAAGTTTTTTTAAAACAATTTTTTTTACATTATCTTTATATTTCTTTATATTTGTATTGTTATTCATTATTCAATATGGTTGTAATAGTAATTAGGTTTTAATTGCTTTCATTCCCCATTTGTAAATTTGTATCCCCCATCCCCAAAAAAGATGTAATAGCATAGAACTTTAAATTTCCGCAATTTATCGCTTTTATTACTAGTAATTAGGGTGTGTATGGCAAGACTAAAATCAATTGTTAGAAAATCCTAATCTCAAAGAAAAAAATGCATTAAATCAATATACCTTGCACACTTGCACCTCTAGGGTAACCCCCACTTGTTGCCTTGAGTAAAACAGTCATGTCCCTCGAACGTGGGATATTTTAGCAATGACCCTTGAATACAAGATTGTAGTCCCTCGATGACCCTTCAAATGTTGCATTCGTTAAGCGATCTTATACCCTTATGAAAAATTGCTAAGGTATCCTACAATGTTGCCTTTTATGACTATACAACGACTCACGTCTGTCCCTTCACATCCAATGACAGGGCTTCTTATCAATCAATGGTAAGATAGCAATATCTAAAGGAGGAGGAAAAGAACTAATACTTTTTTAGTAGGTAGAATGCTCATAGTTGCTTGCTCACAACCATCTTCAAAACATCTTTTAAAACACACCAACACTTTCAAATGAAATATTTTCAAAAGTCAACACTTTGTATGCATTCTTATAGAGACGAGAATCGTTACAAAGTCCGCCTAAGCAAAGGCACTTTCAAAAACACTTTCAAATGAAATATTTTTGAAATTCAACACTTTGTATGCATTCTTATAGAGACGAGAATCATTACAATGTTCGCCTAAGCAAAGGCACTTTCAAAAAATACTTTCAAAACCAATCACAAACACATTTCAAACAAAGCATTTCAAAGTGAGCTAGCAACTAAGAGCTCGTAGATAAATACGGATGAAAAGGGTGCTAACATCTTCCCTTTTCATAACCTACCCCCGAACTCAAGAAAATATATCAAAAGGTCTTTCCTATTCTTTTCACCCTTTCCTTTATTGGATAAAAGGAAAGTCGGTGGCGACTCTTGCTATCTGTAACAATTATGATAAAACACAAAACCCAGGTGTTGTACCCCAAAATTTGCCCTCCCATTTCTCATTGATTTCTCATCACAAAGCCCTTGAAGCTCAGGATCCAGTTAGGGTTTCATCTGCTCAAGACTCCTCCTTGCACTGCTAACCCAAATTAGGGTTTGTGCTTGCACAAAGAGGTTTTGGCCTAAAGTGCCCAAGATGACTTTATTGCTTCATATGGGACTCCCAAGTTTACCCATACCAAGTTTCAAGTCCTGATTCCAAGTTTTGCCCAGTCATTTGGACAGTTGACCTAGAAATCAGTTGTGTTGGGGGAAAAGTCAACTGTGGCCAATTGACAGTCAAACCTCATGAAATTTGACCCACATCAACATTATGAACTCATATGGACCATTTGATCAAGTTTGGATCACAATTCCCCAAGAAATTTGATCAGATCACCAAAAGGGTAAAATGGTCATTTTTAGGGTTTTGACTGCACAAAGGCAATTTTTGACTGTTTGACCTAGCCAATGGCAAACCAAGCTCACACATAGACTCAAGGACCCTATGTAATTATCTTGACATGATCAACAAACTCAAAAGATCCCAAGTACACAAGATTGACAGTTGAATTTCCCAGTCAATTGATCAATTTTGACTGTATTCTGAAAAGTCAAACTTTGACTTTTTGGTCAAAATCAAAAGTCAAGATTCATTTTCCATAAAAACATGCCAAATCATGAAACTTGTTCACCAAGAAATCACAAAATGCAAATTAGGGTTAGAAATTTGAATTTTTCATAACTTAGAATTTTTCTAAGTTATGAAAAACCCTAATTTTTTCCAACTTTTCCCCACTTTTTCACCAAGATCCATTTGGATTCAAACAAAGGTCAAAACATGAAAGTTGTAGCTTGTTGCATAATCTACAACTTTGATTCACAAAGTTTTCTCATTTGAAGCTTGTATCTCAAGTTACAATTTTTTGAATAAGGGCACTAAACCATTTTTAACTTAGTGAAATTTTAACCTATTTTGACAAGGTTTTCTACCTAACTTCAAGGCCATTTTCCATACACTTCCACTTGGAATTTCAAATTGCATTTCAAAGATGGATTGTAGTACACATTCCAAGATTTCCAAAATGTCCAAGAACTTCTCAAACAACCTCATGGTTAGAGAGAATCGAATTTCACAATATAGCAAAAAACCACTTTGTTCATGACCAAGTTCCATGTCCATAACTTTGCAATTTGAACTCAGCATGCTTTAGGCTAGATTACAGGTCCTTAAACCAAGTTACACTCAATAATTTAATGCTTGTTCATTGTGTCAAGATGTTATTCTATGAGTTCAAGTATTATACACAAGCCTAATCCATTTTTAGATAAAGTGAATTATCCATTTTTGCTAAAATTCACTTTATGTCAATTTGGAAATCCAACAAGTACATTGCAAATCTGAATGGCACAAGTTTATGAGCATAACACACTGATCAAGGAGGGATTATGCAGCACATTAGGGGCCCTCTACATGCCTAGAAACACAAGTTGCATTTTGTTGCTTAAGTGTGAAGAAAAGAGCCATAACTCACAACATCATCCATCTCAACTTAGACACACAAGAACAAACTTATCAAACATACTCAGCACATCACAACCAAGCTAATACACGACCCATGCACCTCTCAAACACCCTCCATCTCAGAATCACCTTGAAACTGCTCAAACAGAGCAACCCCTGCAGATTGAGGGCCATCTCCCATTTCTCTCAAGCTTTCTTGCCCAAACCAGTTCATACACCTTCCATACTACCTATGCAAGCTAACCAAAAGCAAAAGCACGATCTGTAACACCTCTAAACCACTTCACCATTTTTGTTTTTCTGTTTTGCAGTCGAAGTTCTCTAGCTCGATTCAGAAGCTCTCAAGACAAAGTAAGCATTGAAACAACATCCCTGGACCTCAAGGAAGCTTTTCCAATCATCACCTTGCACTGAAAGTTCCTACATTGCAAGATAGAACTTCAGCTGAACAGGTAGTTTTTTGAACTCGTATCTCTCTTATTATGCATCATTAGTCTTAGGTTTGTGAAGAAATAATGTCATACTCATGCCACTGAACATGTACATTCCTTTACTTTTCATTTCTTTTGCCTGAGTAGAGAGAATTTGGAGTTTGAAAATGGCAGAAAAACTAGGTTAGGATTTGGGGGAGAAGAAATTCTCCCTCATCTTAGAGAGTTAGATCAAGTTATGCATATGGTTGGAATCGTGATTTCATGCTTAACATCTTTTGTGTTGGAAGTTTGCTCAAAAAATCAAAGAATCAGGACATTCGAAGGAAGCTTGTTGGCGCGCGTTTTTGAACAAACTTTGTTCAGAGGTTGAAGAAGGTGGCTTCTTGGGCTGGGCCTGAACATTTTTATTATTCACACCACTTTTTCTGTTTTGCACCCCCAAGCCCATTTGCTTCATTTTTCATGATTTTTGACTTTTTCTTTTCTTATTTGACTCATTTATTTTTTCTCAGCATATTAAAATTTTGAAAATATTTTTCTCATCATTTTTTGAGTTTATTTGATTTTTATTTGATTTTCTTTTGTTTATACATAAATATTATATATACTATTATTTAGGATAAATAGAAAAATATGTAAAAACACTTCTATTTTTATTTTTATTTTATATTACCCTCTGAAAATATTTTATATAAAAAATACTATTTTCTAAAAAAATTAACTATTATTATTATTTATATATATATATAATACATATTTAAAATAATACAAATATACATACATATATATATATATATATATATATATATATATATATATATATATATATATATATATATATATATATATATATATATATATATATATATATATATATATATATATATATATATATATATATATATATATATATATATATATATATATATATATATATATATATATATATATATATATATATATATATATTAATACATTTAGAGTAAAAATACCAAAAAAATGTACATATTTTATTTTTAATATTTAATACTAAAAAATGCCTTTTTTACAAATATACCATATTTTATTTTATTTTTGTATGTAAATAACAAATATTATATGAATTAATTAATTAATATTCATTTTGATTAAAATTAGGGTTTTTACCCTAAATATGAAAATACTCCAAAAATAATACCTTTTTATTTTTCTTTTATTTTACATGAACAATACTTTTTCATACATACAAAAATTCTCTTTTTTGCATTTTGCATATTTATTTAATTTCCATTTGATTATGCAATTTATTTATCTTGTAATTATTTATAGAAAATGATGTAATAGTTTAGGTTTAATTTCTTGTCTAAATATCCCCATTTGAACATTGTACCCCCCTCCCTATATTATTGTGATGTAATTGAAGGGGTGAAAAACACAAGAAGGGGGGGTTGAATTGTAAAACTGAAATCTAAAGCAATTGACAAGATATTTTTATCCTGGTTCGTTTGATCTCAAACTACTCCAGTCCACCCGTCAAGGTGATTTCGCCTCTCTCCAACGAGGTCTTAATTCACTATATTCAACTGAATATTACAGACTGCTTTAACAACTGCTAAAGCCTTCTTGATTCAAACCACAACCCGGTTTGTCAAGGTAACACTTTCTTACAAAGAGATATTACAATGTGTTTGGATGTTTTCTACAAAACTTTATCACAACTGTGATGTTTACACAAAATGAAGCTTAGAAACTAGATTGCTAAACAGAAATGGAATATCAGAGTTTGTAGTTTAGCAAAACTGGTAGAACGAAGATTATGGTTCAGCTTTGTGCGTGTAGAGATTTGGAGAGCATTAGCCATTATAATCTTCAAAGCCTTGTTTATATAGCACTTGAAAAGATGAACGTTGAATGCAATATTCTTGATTCAATGCTAATAACAAGCTTTCCTTTTTGAGCAGATCTTGTCTGGAATGAGGCCGTTGGAATTGATTAGCTTTCAATGCACAGTACCGTTGCTTCTTTAACGCAAGTTCTGGCTTGGCTCATTCTGATTCAGCTTCGCTGCTGATGAACTATTGTGTTTCTGTATCAGAGTGTTTGAGCGCAGTTCTGTTCATCAAGCTTCAGCATGTACGTGAGTTGATTATCTGATCTTGACGTTCTGATGTAGCAACTTCTGATGCTGGTGTATGAAATCAAATTCTGATGCTGAAAAGACGTGATCTTGCTTATACCAATCAGAGTATCTGCAAGTCAGAACATAATAATTTTAGGCAGCATATAGTTCAAACATGAAACATTTTAAATACTATATCTTTTCACTTTGTTATCATCAAAACTTAAATATAGGGTAGTAGATTCAAACATTGTTCTAACAATCTCCCCCTTTTTGATGATGACAAAAACTAGATATTTTAAATGAAAAATAACGTGAAAAGGTATCTGGAAAATGTATCAGAGTAAGAAGTAAAAGAATAAGGAGTAAGGAAATACTCCCCCTGAGTTTATTACTTCCCTTTGATTATACGTGTTCTTCAGGATCAGATCTTTTTCTTTCTTTGAACATCAGATTATCAGAGTCTTGACTTATCAGAGAGCAGAGCTTCAGAGCTTTTCCTGTCAGAGCTTTGCTTTGGATCAGAATGTTAGGTCGATCAGAACTTCATATTGATCAGAGCAACATTGATCAGAGCTTCTACATTTTGATCAGAGCTTCTAGTCTTCATAGTGTCCAGGAGCTTCCTTGTGCCTGTAGGCTTTAAACAAGACAAAAAAACATTTCAAGTAATAGAGTTAGAATGTTTGAGGATTTCTGTCTAGTTAGCCGTTATTGATTTAAATATCATTCTTGTTCTCCCCCTTTTTGTCAGCAATCAAAAAGTGTTGGTGATGTGCTAAAACAATTAAGATCAGAAAAACCAATCATATTAATAGTTCAGAATCAGAGCAAACATTACAAAACATAATCAAAACAATACATCAGAAAATCAGGAAAACATGAAAAAAGTTATGCATGGAGAAAAAATATTTAAGGTTTTGGGGGCATGCGTGAGAACAGGCTCTCCAGCATCGCTTGAATCTTTTCAGAAGTTTCATTATGCTTCTGAACCATGCTGACAACAGTGTCAATCTTGCTGTCCTGCACATCCATTCTTGCTTTCATCTTCTGATCATTGTCGTCCATCCGCTGTTGTAGATGCAAGTCATTCAGCCTTAGTTCTTCCAGAGTCTGCCTGTCCAAGGCAGCTTGAGAAGCATCAGAAGGAGGAGGCTTCTCAGAACTTTCAGCAACATCCGCTGCTTGACTTTCATCATGAATGGTCTTGTCTTCTTCTGATGGTTGCACCTTTGCAGCTTGCTGTTTCTTAGACCAAGATTCACTGTCCAGAGGGAGCACAACTTCCTGAGGCAGCTGACTTTCAACTTCCTTCAGCAGCTTGCTGAAGTTCTGTTGTGCCTGCTCATAGTTGATATCCTGCAACTTGAGGGCTTCAGCACGTATCCATAGTCTGAACTGTGACCAGAGCTGATCAGAAGCAGCTGGGTCAATCATCTCAGGACAGACTTGCTTCAAAGAAGCAATCCATTGCAGCACACATGTTTCAAAATTCAAAATACCAGAGCCAACATCTGGTTGCTTTGGTTTTGGGATGGCAATTTTGTGTCTTAGATCAGCAAGACGTTCAAGACTTGTGAAGTCAATGAAAGTCCTGCTGGGGTTTTCAGCGGTTTTCTGAGAGGCTGTTTGTTTTGGAGGAGGGGTATCAGAATGGTGAAACTCTGTTTGTGGTGAAGGAGGATTTATTTCTGGTTGGGGAGATGGAGGTGGAATCTCTGATTGCTCAGGGATCAGAGGTTCTTCTGTGAGTGGTTGTTGTTGTTGTGGTTCTGGTTCTGGTTGTTGTTGTTGTGGTTCAGGTTGTTCTGGTTGTGGAGGAGGAATATTTTGTGGTTCAGGGTTTGGTTTAGCAGAAGCATGTTCACGCTCAATATCAGCTAGCACTTGGTCAAGTGCTGTTGTTGTTGAAATTGTTGGTTGTTTGGGGATTTTGGTTCTGGGTCTTCTGAGTAGTAAGGCCTCAGAAGGGTCTTCTGGTATGGTTTCATCAATGGTAGGGATTGGGATTGATATTCTATGGGAGGTTTGAGGAGCAGCAGATGCTGGAATAGTAAAAGATTTTGAAATAGGGGCAGCAGATGAAATACCTCTTTTCTTTGGAGTCTGATGAGATGATCCTTCTGATGGCGCTTTCCTCTTCTTTGTCTTCTTCAAAGTCACTTCTGCTTGGGGTTGACTCAGATCTTTGATCTTCAGCTTTGAACCTGTATCTTCTGCCTTGTACGCATCTGGGTACCTGAGAAACATCTCTGGTTTGGATTCCATTTCAGAAAATACCGGAAAACCACTCAGAGGCACTCTTCTGCTGAAGATATCAGCAGTTGAAGTAGCTCTGGGTTCCTTCTGAATATTCTCTATCAGCTTCATCTTTTTCAGATTCTTAGCGTTCAGCGGTTTCCCAATTGTTGGTTCAATAGTGCTCATCTCCTGAGCTTCTATCAGATGTTCAATCAGCCTATTCTCTGTCAGAATATCTGATATAAGCCTTCCAAAAGGTATCCAGTCCCTCTTGGTCCTTTCTTCTTCTCTTGTTTCTTTGACACTGGTCTTGAGATGGTTGAACAAGAAGTGAGCCAGATTGATCTTAATCTTCTGATCAATAAAGTAGATCAGAAATTGCTGATCCACATTTATATAATCAAGAGAACTTGTTGGTTTCCTGTGGTTGAAACATCCTAGAATAATCTTAGCCCATACTCTGCAGTGATCCTTCAGATCCTTAATCTTGCTGCTGGGCATTCCAAGAGTGAAAATCCTGTTCGCTACCACACCTACATCAGCACATCTTTCAGCCATGTCCACACAACGGACGCCACCACCACTTTGACCGATTAGCCTTGCAATAAGATCTTCAGAAATCACAATCTTCTTCCCCATGACAGAGGAGATGACTAGATGTTTTGAAACATTGGCGTGAATCCAAAATTCCTTGACTAGCGCTGGGAATGTTGGTCCAACCAACCTATCGAAATACCTCTCCCACTTTTGAGCCCTAATTTCTTCAGTTAGGTCAAAACCATTTTCCTTTAAGCTTTCGAAGTCAATGATTAACTCAGAAAGCACTTCAAGGTTCTTTACCGGAGTGAGAAGAGTTCTGAGTGGCACCTGATATTGTTCAGAGGTTGCTTTCTTCTGATTTCCTGCAGAAATGCTGGAGGATGCCATTGTTCACACTAAAAAAGCTTTGAGAATGAATTGAGAGAAAAAAAAGTTTGCAAAGGATG
This sequence comes from Vicia faba, assembly GCA_948472305.1. Taxonomy (NCBI): domain Eukaryota; kingdom Viridiplantae; phylum Streptophyta; class Magnoliopsida; order Fabales; family Fabaceae; genus Vicia; species Vicia faba. Next base: position 465,816,241 of record OX451737.1, on the reverse strand, counting down.
AACTCAGAAATATGCAGAAAAAGCTTGAGTGTTAATGAGAAAGCGTAAAGAATAAGAATGAGAGATTAATGTGCTTAAATAGAGTTTTCAAAATTATTTTGAAAAGATAAACGTTTTTAAGAGAGAGAAAAATAATGATTGCCATTTAAAAAGCGTGATTACTTTTCATTAAATGCTTGCTGATTTTGGGGGATTTGAGAAAGATACTTAAAAACGGTTACCAGACATGTGTCTCAATGCACCCAATCAGCGTTTTGCCTTCTCAGAAGCGTGCACGCGTTCTGCTTCAGAGATATGCTGATGATTGGATGACACTTGTTTGATGTAGTGATCAGCACGTCAGTCTTTGAGATTAGACTCTCAGATCTTTAGACTTGCATCTGATACAATCTGCATGTTCTATCTTTCTGAAAGAAGATTGATCAGAAGTTCACAGTAATATAATTACATTCTGAAGATAAATATATGGAATTAAAACATTTTCATTCTGGGCATACTTTCATGCTGAGATGTTTCAGAATGAAATTAAACCTATCTTCTGAAAGGGGTTTAGTAAAGATATCAGCCCATTGATGGTCTGTATCTATAAATTTTAAGTTCAAAATACCTTTCTGAATATAGTCCCTAATGAAATGATGTTTTATTTCTATATGCTTAGCCCTAGAATGTAAAATAGGATTCTTACTTAAGCAAATTGCAGAAGTATTATCACAAAGTATAGGAATGTTACTCTCAAAAATCTGGAAGTCTTCAAGCTGACTTTTCATCCAGAGCATTTGTGTGCTACATCCTGCTGCTGCTATGTACTCAGCTTCTGCTGTTGACAGAACAATTGTTGATTGCCTTTTGCTGGACCAAGAGATCAGATTTTCTCCCAGAAACTGGCAGCTTCCAGAAGTACTTTTACGTTCCACTCTGTCTCCAGCAAAGTCAGCATCACAGTAGCCTACTAAGCTGTAATCACTAGATTTTCTATAAAACAGACCCAGATTAGTAGTACCTTTCAGATACTTGAAAATTCGCTTAACAGCTGTTAAGTGAGATTCTCTAGGATCTGATTGGAATCTAGCACAGATACAAACACTGAATAATATGTCAGGTCTTGAAGCAGTCAGATAGAGGAGAGAACCAATCATACCTCTGTAGACTTTCTGTTCTACACTTTTGCTTACCTCTTCTCTTTCCAGAATGCACGTGGGATGCATTGGAATCTTTGATGGCTTACATTCTGAGAGGTCAAATTTCTTCAGAAGATCTCTGATGTATTTTCTCTGATGAATGTAAGTTCCTTCTGGAGTTTGATTGATCTGAATTCCTAGAAAGAATTTCAGTTCCCCCATGAGGCTCATCTCAAATTCTGCCTGCATACACTTAGCAAATTTTCTTCCAAGAGAAGGATTAGTAGAACCAAAAATGATATCATCAACATAAATTTGACAGACTAAGATGTCACTCTTAATTGTTTTACAGAATAGAGTAGTGTCCACTTTCCCTCTGGTGAATTCATTTTCAAGCAGAAAGTTACTTAGCCTTTCATACCAAGCTCTGGGAGCTTGTTTCAGACCATACAGTGACTTCTTTAGTTTGAAAACATGTTCTGGATGTTTTGTATTTTCAAAACCTGGGGGTTGGTGAACATAAACTTCTTCTTCTATATAACCATTTAAGAATGCACTTTTGACATCCATCTGATACAGAGTGATGCCTCTATTAACAGCAAATGAAATTAAAAGTCTGATAGATTCTAACCTGGCGACTGGGGCAAAGGTTTCTGTATAGTCTATCCCCTCTTGCTGACTATAACCTTGTGCAACCAGTCGTGCCTTGTTTCTGATGACTTCACCTTGTTCATTTAGCTTGTTTCTGAACACCCATCTTGTTCCAATGACGTTGAGCCCTTTTGGTCTGGGAACGAGATCCCATACGTCGTTTCTGGTGAATTAATTCAGCTCTTCTTGCATTGCCAGAATCCAGTCATTGTCCAGAAGTGCTTCATCAATAGAAGAAGGTTCAATCAGAGACACAAGTCCCATAAGAGTTTCTTCAGAGTTTCTGAAGCTTGCTCTTGTTCTGATTGGATCTTCCTTTCTTCCTAGAATAGTCTCTTCTGGGTGATCCAAGCTGCTTCTGGGTAATCTCTTCTGAGGTTGATCAGCAGCTGTTGAAGGATTTCTAGCAGTGCTCCTTTCAGACGTTGAAGGAATGTCTGTGTTGAGAGCTTCTGATGACTTGTCTTCAGAACCTGCAAATTCAATTTCTATACCTGCAAAAATTTCATTCTGCTTTGACTTTTCAGAGTCAAGCTTATCATCAAAACGAACACTGATTGATTCTTCCACAATCTGTGTTTCTGTATTGTATACTCTGTACCCTCTTGAGCGTTCAGAGTATCCTAACATAATACACTTATGTGCCTTAGAGTCAAACTTGTTCAAATAATTCTTTGTATTTAACATAAAGCAAGTACATCCAAATGGATGAAAATATGAAATGTTGGGCTTTCTGTTCTTCCACAATTCATATGGAGTCTTTTCCAGAATAGGTCTTATTGAGATTCTATTCTGAATGTAACACGCTGTGTTTATTGCCTCTGCCCAGAAAGTCTTAGCAACATTTGTCTCATTGATCATGGTTCTGGCCATTTCTTGCAATGTTCTGTTCTTTCGTTCTACAACTCCATTTTGTTGGGGAGTTCTAGGACAAGAGAAATCATGCAGAATGCATTTGTCATTAAAGAATGACTCAAAATCTTTATTTTCAAATTCTCCACCATGATCACTTCTGACTTTAACGATTCTAAGATCTTTTTCATTCTGAACTTGGTTACAGAAGGTAACAAACACAGAGTGTGACTCGTCCTTGTGTCTTAAGAACTTTACCCATGTCCATCTGCTATAGTCATCTACGATTACTAACCCATACTTCTTACCACTGACTGAAGCAGTTTTAACTGGTCCAAATAAGTCAATGTGCAGAAGTTCTAATGGCTTAGAAGTGGAAACAACATTTTTGGATTTAAAAGAAGGTTTTGCAAATTTGCCTTTCTGACATGCTTCACACAGAGCATCTGAATTGAACTTCAAATTAGGAAGTCCTCTGACCAGATTGAGTTTGTTAATCTGAGATATTCTTCTCATACTAACATGCCCCAATCTTCTGTGCCAGATCCACTGCTCGTTGTTAACAGACAGAAGACATTTTACATTCTGACTCTTTAGTTCATAAAGTTTGATTTTGTAAATGTTGTTTTTCCTCTTACCATTAAACAGGATAGTCCCATCTTTCTGACTAACAGCTTTACATGATTTTTGATTAAAGATTATATCATAACCGTTATCACTTAATTGACTTATGGATAACAGATTATGCATCAATCCATCTACTAGCAGAACATTATTAATAGAGGGAAGATTTCCATTACCTACAGTTCCAGAGCCAATTATCTTTCCCCTCTGATTGCCTCCAAAGCCAACGTGGCCTCCAGGCTTAAGTTCCAGGCTTTGGAACATATGCCTTCTTCCCGTCATGTGTCGTGAGCAGCCAGAGTCCAGGTACCATGACTGGTGTTTCTGACTTGCTGCTAAAGATATCTACAACATGTATTATTTTATCCTTAGGTACCCAGATTTTCTTGGGTCCTGTCTTGTTAGTTTTACCAAAACTCTGGTTGAATTTTTGTTTCACAGAGTGCTTACTGCTAGTATATTTGATATCATGTGTGTGACCATACACAAAGTGTGAATTTAGAGGAGTGTGTTTAATGGTTAAGTCCATGACATTCTTTGGTGTAGGAACTTTACCTTGGTATCCTATACCTTTCCTGCCGTTTCTGCTAACTCCATAGATCATTGAAGCCATTCTGCTTCTATCTATGCTTTTAGCTAGGAACTTCTGGAAACTGTGATCATACTCCTTGATGATCTCATCAGCGTTGCTGGGAGTTTCAGAAATTGGTTCCTTCTGAGAGTTTTGTAAAGAGTTTTCTAATTTTGAAATTTTATCTCTCAGCTCAGAGTTTTCCAATTTGAGACTCTCAGACTTATTAGAGTCAGATTCAAGATTCCTTTTCAGGTCTCTGAATTTAGCTCTAATCTGCTGATAACGTTCCAGAATTTCATTAAGGCTTTCAGCAAGTTCAGCCTTTGTAAAATTAACAGCGAAGTTAGGAAATACCTCTTCTGTGTCTGATTCTGAGTCTGATTCAGAAGCTTCACTATCTTCTGAAATGTTTTCCATGAGAGCTATGTTCGCCCTTTCATCATCTGATTCTGAGTCAGCTTCAGACGAGTCAGAGTCATCCCATGTAGCCATGAGACTTTTCTTCTTCTCTCTTCCAAACTTCTTTTTGGGCTTTTCCCTCTGAAGCTTTGGGCAGTCACTCTTGTAGTGTCCTTGCTCATTGCACTCATAGCAGATGATGTCTTTTGTGTTTGGCTTCTTGCTACTGGAGGAGCCTTCAGATCTTCTGTATCCAGATGAAGAATCTGTCCTTCTGTATCTGGAAGAGGACTCGTTCTGATCAGATCTTCTGGGATTCCTGAACTTCCTTTGTCTTTGCTTCCACAGTTGATTTACTCTTCTGGAAAGAAGGGAAAGTTCGTCTTCTTCTTATGAGGATCCATCAGATGTTTCTTCAACTGCCTGCAAAACTTTAGACTCAGATTTTCTGTTAGATTTTAAAGCTAAAGGCTTACCTTGCTTCTGAGGCTCGTCAGCTTCTAGCTCTATCTCATGACTTCTGAGGGAGCTTATAAGTTCCTCCAGAGTGATTTTGTTGAGATCTTTAGCTAGCTTCAGAGCAGTAACCATAGGCCTCCACTGCTTGGGTAAACTTCTGATGATTTTCTTGACATGGTCAGCAGTAGAGTATCCTTTGTCCAGAACTTTGAGACCAGCTACCAGAATCTGGAATCTAGAGAACATAGTTTCAATGGATTCAGATTCTTCCATCTTGAACGCCTCATACTTCTGAATGAGCGCCAGAGCCTTTGTTTCTTTGACTTGAACGTTGCCCTCATGCGTCATTCTGAGAGAATCAAAGATGTTCTTTGCTGTGTCTCTGTTGGAGATCTTTTCATACTCAGTATAGGAAATGGCACTGAGAAGGATGGTTCTGGCCTTGTGGTGATTCTTGAAATCACGCTTTTGTTGATCAGTCATTGATTTTCTATCAATTTTCTGACCACTTGCATTCACAGGGTGCGTGTATCCATCTGTCACCATATCCCACAGATCAGCATCATGTGCTAGAAAGAAGCTTTCAATTATGTCTTTCCAGTAATCAAAGTTTTCTCCATCAAAGACTGGAGGTTTGCCACTGAATCTGTCTCTGTCCTCGTTATTGTCATTGCTGAAGTGAGAATTGTTTCCTGCCATTGTGTTTTTCTGACGCTGGATCTTGTACTGACACGGTTAAGTGTTTTAGCTCAGAACCAGGCGCTCTGATGCCAATTGAAGGGGTGAAAAACACAAGAAGGGGGGGTTGAATTGTAAAACTGAAATCTAAAGCAATTGACAAGATATTTTTATCCTGGTTCGTTTGATCTCAAACTACTCCAGTCCACCCGTCAAGGTGATTTCGCCTCTCTCCAACGAGGTCTTAATTCACTATATTCAACTGAATATTACAGACTGCTTTAACAACTGCTAAAGCCTTCTTGATTCAAACCACAACCCGGTTTGTCAAGGTAACACTTTCTTACAAAGAGATATTACAATGTGTTTGGATGTTTTCTACAAAACTTTATCACAACTGTGATGTTTACACAAAATGAAGCTTAGAAACTAGATTGCTAAACAGAAATGGAATATCAGAGTTTGTAGTTTAGCAAAACTGGTAGAACGAAGATTATGGTTCAGCTTTGTGCGTGTAGAGATTTGGAGAGCATTAGCCATTATAATCTTCAAAGCCTTGTTTATATAGCACTTGAAAAGATGAACGTTGAATGCAATATTCTTGATTCAATGCTAATAACAAGCTTTCCTTTTTGAGCAGATCTTGTCTGGAATGAGGCCGTTGGAATTGATTAGCTTTCAATGCACAGTACCGTTGCTTCTTTAACGCAAGTTCTGGCTTGGCTCATTCTGATTCTGCTTCACTGCTGATGAACTATTGTGTTTCTGTATCAGAGTGTTTGAGCGCAGTTCTGTTCATCAAGCTTCAGCATGTACGTGAGTTGATTATCTGATCTTGACGTTCCGATGTAGCAACTTCTGATGCTGGTGTATGAAATCAAATTCTGATGCTGAAAAGACGTGATCTTGCTTATACCAATCAGAGTATCTGCAAGTCAGAACATAATAATTTTAGGCAGCATATAGTTCAAACATGAAACATTTTAAATACTATATCTTTTCACTTTGTTATCATCAAAACTTAAATATAGGGTAGTAGATTCAAACATTGTTCTAACAGTAATAGCGTAGGAATTTAAATTTCGCACTTTATCGCTTTCTAAACATACTATGCTAGAATTAGGGTTTGTATGCGAATAAAAAAATGAACAAAATAGTTGGACCTAATACAAGATAAATGAGCATGAAAAATGGACAACACATTTCACACTTGCACCCCTAGGGTATTCCACTTTGTTGCCTTCAAATAATTGGGCCATATTGCATGTTGAACTTCTTTGGGTAAAACAAATAATCGAATGATCATAGTCCCTCAAAATGTTGCCTAAATAAATGATCAAGTCCCTTTTAAAGAAAAATTGCCCAAAGACATTTAACACTATTGCAATTATGGTCTAAACAATGACCCGCGCCTGTCCCTTACACCTCCTAAGACAAGATTGTCCACCAAATGCAATGGTGGAACAAAATTGTCAAAAGGTTTGAAACATAACAAAAACCTTTGAGAAAACTTTAGGGTAGATAAGCTCTTAAGTACTTGTCAACTTTCCAAGAAAACACTTGCCTAATTTTAAAACCCACTTCACAAACACTTTCAAAACAAACTTTCAAAAAACCTTGAAACATCTTTTCAAAAAGACAAACACCTTTTGTAAAACATTCGAGTAAAGAATTGTTACAAGGGTAGCCTATGCAAGGCATCTTTTTTCAAAACCTTTTCAAAACCACACACAAATCACCATTTCAAACAATTGAAAACCAAGGCAAGTTGATCTAAGCAAGTACCTAAGAGCCCATGGATAACCATGGATAGAAGGGGTGCTAACACCTTCCCCTTCTATAATCTACTCCCCGAACCCAAGAAAAATCTCAAAGGTTTTTGCTGTGCTTTTTAAACCTTTCCTTAGGATAAAATAAAAAGTCGGTGGCGACTCTTGCTCAACCGAAACATTTGCGAAAACAAACGCAAAACCATAGTCAGTTCTCCCACCGTATCACAGAACTGGCGACTCTGCTGGGGATAATTTTTAAAGTGGAGTAACCTTAGGGCTTAGATCACCCTCTTGCATGACTAATTGTTTGATTTGCTTGCTTTATACTTTGGCTCTATTGTTTGGGTTTACAATCCTCCACCCGGATTTGTGGGAAACATTCATAGATAGCAATACGTTGTGGAAACTGTGCAGGGTATACCGACACGGTCTAAGCAATAGCTATATTAGTGCGACATATTTGTGAGTACCGGTAACCCTTGAGTTCAATCAAGGAGAGTACGGGGCCGCTGAGTGATGTCACTAAGCACTAATGACCTAGAACCTTACTTGACCATCTTGGCCTTTTATTAGGGGTAGTGAGATGACCGGCTTTGGTGCAGTCCGAAGTTGGTAGATACTCGATACTACACTCATTGAGGTTTGTTTTCTTGGAATATTTTGGTCGCTAGTTAAGTGGCTAAACCAAAACAATGAACATTGAAAACAATCCCGTGATATTGAGCTCCTTAGAACCCGGTTACTATTTATAGGACAGGTTTTTAAGCCAACTACACTCAAGAGGGTAATTACCTATGAAACCCCATGCAAGCCTGAAATTAGGGTTTGGTGTGATTTGCTTGTACATATGTTTTGTGCATACATCATAAACATCATAAAACATCATATGCATTCACTAACCATTTCAAGGGTTTTGGATCTTCAGCTTTGTTCTTGTTTTGTAGGACATGGAAATTCCTCGCAGAAACACCATTCAAGTCAACCTTGTGAGAATCTCTCCTCAACTCAAGGAGATCACTTCAAGAATTCCGAAAAATTCATCCTTCAGTGAAAGACATGGTAGACTGCTCAGCCTAGTCAACACCAACATTGAAGAAGACATGATGAAAGTGCTATTCCAGTTCTTTGACCCTCTTCACCACTGCTTCACTTTCCCTGATTATCAGTTGGTGCCCACTTTGGAGGAGTTTTCTCAACTCCTGAGAATTCCTATCCTTAATCAACTACCATTCAACGGTACGGAAAAGGAACCAAAGCCGGAAGATGTTGCTCGAGCATTACATCTACAACCATCTGACATCAAGGGGCATTGGGAAACCAGAAGCGGCGTCAAAGGATTCTTAGCAAAATTCTTGTTTGAGAAGGCACAAGAATGTTGGAACTCATTGGACCTACAAGCTTTTGAAGAGATTGTGGCACTCCTTATCTATGGGTTGGTCTTGTTTCCAAATCCTGACCAATTGGTAGATGTCAACGCCGTCAAAATCTTCTTGTCCAGAAATCCAATACCAACATTGCTTGGGGACATCCTTCACTCATTTTACACACGAACAATGAGAAAGAGGGGTGTTCTCATGTGCTGTACTCCTATCCTCGCAAGGTGGTTTATTTCGCACCTTCCACAATCTGTCTTGAAGAATGACCAAGGTACAAGGTGGTCCCAACGATTGATGACTCTTACTCATTCTGATGTGCATTGGTGTTCTCGGTCCAGAGAAAATGTCATCATCATCGATCGTTGCGGAGAATTTCCTAATGTTCCTTTACTTGGAATTAGAGGAGGTATCACCTACAACCCTTGCCTAGCTTTGAGGCAATTTGGATATGCACGGAGGGATGGCCCTCATGACATGTTGATTCCTAGCCTAGTTTTTGACTTCGACAACGATGCGCAAAGACTTCGCCAAAGATTCATCAGAGCTTGGGGGAAACTCAACAAGGTTGATAGCAAGACTTTGGGACATAAGAACTCCATCCCTCTTGAGCCCTATCTCAAGTGGGTACGAGCCCGAGCCCAAAGTCTAATGATGCCTTATCCTCATGTACTCCCAGTGATTAAAGAGCCCGTCAATGAAGGAGAGGTTCCCTACACCATCCTGCATCCAGACATGCCTACATCGTGGGAGGAAATGCGGAAAAGTTGGATTCAACTCAAGGAGGAACGGAACACTTTTGAAGCTAGCTACTACGCCAGTGAAAAGAAGGTTCTAGAGCTTACCCGCCGACTCCACGAGCAAGAGGCCCTCAACACCTACATCGCGCCAAAGAGGATGCGCAATGTCTTTCTGCCTTAAGAAGTTTATGTTGTAACATTTGGCCCATGGGGAATTTATGTACTAAAAAATTTCTTCTTATTAATATGACGTGCGTTCTTCTTTGTCTGAAACAACTTTGAATGTCCTAAATCCTTGAATGCATTGCATACATCAGCATACCATTCATCATGTGCATAAGCAGGTCTCACTCCATGTTTCCTTATTTATCTGCTGTTTATTTCAGTAGGATGGATCCCGAGCAAACAGTCAAAGACCTACAAGCCCAGAATGCACAGTTCCAGCAACTCTTGATGACTTTGGTTAAAAGTCAAGAGGATATCAAGGCTCATCTGGAGAATAAGGACCCAGTGAAGAAGAAGAAGAGGGTCGGAGTGGATACTTTGGGGAGAAGATTTGACAGAGAAGCTCGGAGAGTGCTTGAATTTCCTCCTACTTCTGATGAGGGGACTAGTAAAAGAGATCGAGTTGTGGTGCCTTCCGAGTCTGATGCAGAGGAGGAAGAGGTTGAAGAGGATGAAGATTATTCTGACCAGCAGTATCCTCCAACTGATGACAAATATAAGGGTTTAGAAGAAAGATTGGCTGCCATGGAATTGCAAAGGGTACCGGGTTTGGATTTTGAAGACATGGGCTTGGTTGCCGGAATTGTGATTCCCCCAAAATTCAAAGTGCCAGTGTTTGTGACGTATGATGGGCTGTCCTGTCCCAAAATGCATCTCAGGTCCTACGTGAGAAAAATTCAACCCTATACAGCAGATAAAAATCTCTGGATTCATTTCTTTCAAGACAGCCTGTCGGGAGCTCAGTTGGAATGGTTTTATCAGTTAGAAGGAACCAGTGTCAGAAATTGGGAAGATTTGGCCACCGCTTTCTACAAACAATATCAGTATAATTCTGATCATGCTCCTACTCGTACCCAACTTCAGGGTATGTCACTAGGAACAAGTGAGGGATTCAAAGAGTATGCACAAAAATGGAGGGATTTAGCTGGCAGGGTGCAGCCTCCTTTAACCGATCGTGAGCTCGTTGATATGTTTCTTGGGACCCTATCTGGGCCGTTTTTCAATCATTTAATTGGTAACTCTTCCGCGGGGTTTACCGATTTGATCTTAACAGGCGAAAGAATAGAAGCTGGCATCAAGTCAGGAGAGATTCAGAAGGGTGTTGCTGCAAGTGTTGAGAAGAAGCCTTTTAAGAAGGAGACAACTATGGTATATTCTCAGAGAAGAGCAGGGAAGATGGAGCGTCGGCCAACTGTGGGGGCCGTAATGATTCAAAACACTCCAAGTGAGCAGCCTCGCTACAACCAATCCAGACCAAATCAGCAACGGGTGGAAAGGCCACAACGGCAGTTCACCCGTATTAATATGACTCCAGTGCAGGTGCTTCCTCATCTATTGAAGTTGAATCTTGCCACCATCAAGGAGGCGCCAAAGAATGTAAATACGTCCTCTCCGCATTATCATGCCAATGCTAAATGCGCCTATCATTCAGACAGTGTTGGACACGACACCAATGATTGTTGGGCACTCAAACATAAGATCCAGGACCTGATATAGGCTAAGGAGGTAGAGTTTGACGCTCCAGAGAAACCCAATGTGATATCTGCACCTATGCCGAAGCACGGTCGGAATGTCAATGCCATTGAAGAGGATTTGTATATTGCTGACGTTAGTGATCTGACTACTCCACTGCTAACCATTAAGTTGAATTTGTTAAGGGCCGGGATCTTCCCGGGATGTAAAGAAGACTGCTACTGTTGCCACTCTCTGTCGTTTGATTGTCCGCTATTAAAGAAAGGCATCCAAGGCCTCATGGATAGCCGACAAATTTTGTTCGAAAAAGTTCCTGCTATTCCAGTTCATGTTGAAAATGTCTCAATCATAACCATTCACGCCAATCTTTCCAAGGCCGTCAAAAAGCCTGTTAAGATTACACCAGCTGCAAAGTCTATACCTTTGAAGATAACAATGCCGGGGCCTATTCCCTATGTTTCTGAGAAGTCGATACCTTGGAACTATGGTGGTGACATCTATTACCATGGTATTAAGCAAGTTGAAATAATTGAAGGAAATTCAGATGATGAAGAAGCCAGCATTAGTAACATTGCGGGCACCAGCAAAATCACCAGGAGCGGGAGAATATTTTCTCCAGAGATTGCCCCTCCAAGAGCAGTCTTTGGACCCTCATCAGCTAAAGAAGTCATCCTTGCACCAGTAAAACTCTCCGCTAGAACTCCTTTGATTGAAGAAATTGTCGTTCCTAGTGTTGTCTCTCCTACCATTGCTGATAAAGGAAAGGGAATACAAGATGAGCCCGTCAGGACGAGGGTTCAACCCTTGGTGATCCCGGAAGCCTCCAAGAAAGAAATGGACGAGATTTTGAGGATAATCAAGAGAAGTGACTACGATGTGGTGGAACAGTTGGGGTAAACCCCCTCCAAGATCTCCATGCTAGCACTATTGCTTTGCTCAGAAGCGCACACTCAAGCTTTGATTAAGTTTCTGAAGGCAGCTCATGTGCCCCAGGAAACCTCTGCGGATCAATTTCAACATTGCGTGGCCAGCCTGACTGCGGACAATGGATTAGGTTTTTCTGATGCCGACCTAACCCCTAAAGGCCGAAACCACAATGACGCTTTGCACATTTCAATCGAGTGCCGCGGAACCACCCTTGCACATGTTTTGGTTGATACCGGTTCATCGCTGAATGTTTTGCCTAAAAAGGCCTTGGACCGGCTAGATTGCAAAGGGTTGGAATTGAAGCCGAGTGATATTGTCGTCAGAGCTTTCGATGGGTCGAAAAGAATGGTCCATGGAGAAGTTGAAATTCCCGTCAAGATAGGTACTGAGGTGTTTAAATCCACTTTCTACGTAATAGACATCCGTCCATCATACTCCTGCCTGATGGGTAGACCTTGGATACATCATGCTGGGGCAGTCACCTCCTCTTTGCATCAGATGCTGAAGTATCCTGTAAAGGGAAAGATCATTACTGTTCACGGCGAAGAAGAGTACATGATTAGCCACTTAAACTCTTTCCGGTACGTAGAGGTTGAAGGAGAGTTCATTGAGACACCGTTTCAACATTTCGAAGAGGTACTTCCTGAAATAGCGGTAGCAAAATTGACGGCTGAGACACCAAGACAGATGGCCAGGATGGCGTCTCTGGAGGATGCAAGGGCTGCAGTTAAAGAAGGGAAGAATTCAGCATGGGGGCAGTTACCCGACTTCCCGCATAAAACTGACAAGTTTGGATTAGGGTTCACAGCTGCTGGCCAGAAAGCTATGCGCCAATCAAAGATTGAAAGAGCGCCGGTCAAAATTTCTCCTCACAGAATCAACGCCCTGGAAGATGAAGACAAGGAAAGCAACATTGAAGAGTGGATTTATCCAACTGTCAGAGGAGGGTTGAGCAACTGGGAGGCTAAAGACTTTGTCCCCATCACTTTTATTCATCAGTAATTTATCTATTAAACATTTCCTATTTGGTCTGTAATATTTTACTTTCAAACAATCCGTACACTATCTTTTCACCTCCTGCCTTGCCCGGGGCAGGTAGGTCCACTTGTAAGGGTTTTGACTATTTTTCATATTCATATGCCATGTTTAATGATTCATTGGACGTTTTTCATTTGATAAACTGCTTATGTTCATTTTTTTTCCTTTTGCATTTTTTGTTTAAGGATGGCTATCCCTTACACACACCCACACTCACCAATGCAGGTACCCATCCACTCCGGATTCCATGGGTGACTATTCTGTTGTATCTTTCAATAACTCTGAAGACCTGGTCAATCTAGCCGAGTATGAAGATGACGAAGGTTGTGAAGTACCCGGGGAACTAGCCAGACTCCTGCAACAAGAGGAAAGGGCCATCTTACCGCATGAAGAGCCATTGGAAACTGTTAACTTGGGAACCGAGGAGGATCGGAAGGAGGTGCAAGTGGGTGCCAACCTGGAACCAAAAGTCAAGGAGCGCTTGGTACAGTTGCTGAATGAGTATGTTGAAATCTTCGCTTGGTCCTATGAAGACATGTCGGGTCTAGACACCGACATCGTGGTTCACCGTCTCCCCACAAGAGAAGACTGTCCACCAATCAAGCAAAAAGTTCGCCGAATGAGGCCTGACATGTCGGAAAAGATCAAAGCAGAAGTAATGAAGCAGTTCGACGCTGGCTTTCTGGCTGTTACGTCCTATCCTCAATGGGTCGCTAACATTGTGCCAGTACCGAAGAAAGATGGCAAAGTCAGAATGTGTGTGGACTACCGGGATTTGAATAGGGCCAGCCCTAAGGATGATTTCCCGCTACCTCATATTGACATCTTGATCGACAATACAGCTCAGCATAAGGTGTTTTCCTTCATGGATGGATTTTCGGGCTATAATCAAATCAAAATGGCTCCCGAAGATATGGAGAAAACAACTTTTGTCACACAATGGGGCACTTTCTGTTACAAAGTGATGTCGTTCGGGCTGAAGAACACAGGGGCAACTTATCAACGCGCCATGGTAGCTTTATTTCATGACATGATACATCATGAGATTGAAGTTTACGTAGACGATATGATAGCTCGGTCACAAACAGAGGAAGAGCACCTTGAGCATTTGGAGAAGCTGTTTTCCAGATTGAAAGAATACAAGCTCAGGCTGAATCCAAGTAAATGCACTTTTGGAGTTAGGTCTGGTAAACTCCTGGGATTCATTGTAAGCAACAAAGGCATTGAAGTCGATCCGGCAAAAGTAAAAGCAATACAAGAGATGCCTGCTCCCCGTACTGAAAAGGAGGTCAGAGGATTCTTGGGGCGCGTAAACTATATTGCCAGATTCATCTCACATCTGACTTCTACATGTGAGCCAATTTTCAAACTCTTGAAGAAAGATCAGGTAGTTGAATGGAACGACGACTGCCAAGCCGCTTTTGATAGAATCAAGGAATATTTGCTAGAACCACCTATTCTGATGACACCTGTCGAAGGAAGACCATTGATCATGTACTTAACTATCTTGGATAACTCAATGGGGTGTGTTTTGGGCCAGCATGACGAGTCTGGTCGAAAAGAGCATGCTATTTATTACCTTAGTAAAAAGTTTACCGACTGTGAGACTCGCTACTCACTGCTCGAGAAAACTTGCTGCGCTTTGGTATGGGCTGCTCGCCGACTAAGACAGTATATGTTGACTCATACTACCTTGTTAATTTCCAAGATGGACCCTATCAAGTATATCTTCGAGAAGCCCGCTTTATCTGGAAGGATAGCTAGATGGCAAATGATCTTAACTGAGTATGACATCCAGTACACCACCCAAAAAGCTATAAAAGGGAGTGTACTAGCTGACCATTTGGCTCATCAGGCTATCGAAGACTATCAACCCATGAGATTTGACTTCCCAGACGAGGACATCATGAATTTGGACAACATTGAAAGTGACGGACCGTATGACGGACCCGAAAAGGGATCCCGATGGACCCTGTACTTTGATGGTGCTTCAAATGCACTTGGAAATGGTATTGGCGCAGTACTCATTTCTTCGGAAGGTTGTCACACTCCTTTCACGGCCCGACTTTGTTTCAGCTGCACAAACAACATGGCTGAGTATGAAGCTTGCATCTTTGGTCTCGAGGCTGCTATAGACTTGGGGATCAAATCTTTGGTCGTATTTGGGGACTCGGCTTTGGTCATCAGCCAAATCAAAGGAGAATGGGATACCAAGCATCCTAATCTTATCCCATACAAAGAACATGTCCTGACGTTGTTGCCGCATTTCGAGCAAATTACCTTCGAGCATTTCCCGCGAGAAGAGAATCAGCTAGCCGATGCTCTAGCCACAATGTCCTCCATGTTTAAACTCAACTGGGATAATGAGGCTCCCCAAATCACCATCAAGCGAATGGATGAACCGGCACATTGCCACGAGATTAATACTGAAGAAGTAGTGGAACAACCTTGGTTCCATGAAATCAAAAGGTATCTCGAGACTAGAGATTATCCTGAAGGAGCTTCCGTGAATGATAAGAAGTTCTTAAGGAAATTTGCTGCTAAGTTCCTCCTGAGCAACGGCATCCTTTACAAGCGAAGCCATGATTGTGTATTACTCCGATGTGTGGATAAAGCTGAAGCAGAGTTGATCATGACTGATATACACAGCGGCACATTTGGCACTCACTTGAGCGGGCATACAATGGCCAAGAAGATCCTGAGGGCAGGCTATTACTGGTCTACCATGGAAGCTGACTGCCATCAACATTCTCGTACTTGCCACAAGTGTCAAGTCTATGCTGACAAAGTTCATATCCCTCCGGTTCCTCTCAACGTCCTGACTGCTCCGTGGCCCTTTGCAATGTGGGGCATTGATATGATTGGGGAGATCAAGCCCACGGATTCCAACGGACATCGCTTCATCCTAGTTGCCATTGACTACTTCACTAAATGGGTCGAAGCAGCTTCCTTCGCCTCTGTCACCAAAAATGTGGTTGCCCGTTTTATCAAGCAAAATCTCATATGTCGATATGGTGTTCCAGACAGGATCATCACGGACAACGGTACAAATCTGAATAACACAATGATCACTGCATTATGCGAACAGTTCAAGATTTATCATCACAATTCATCTCCCTATCGGCCGAAGATGAACGGTGTTGTTGAAGCTGCAAACAAGAACATTAAGAAGATCATTCAGAAAATGACAGTCACTTACAAAGACTGGCATGAGATGTTACCGTTTGCTCTGCATGGATACCGCACGACGACACGTACTTCAACTGGGGCAACCCCATTTTCTTTGGTTTATGGCATGGAAGCTGTTTTGCCTATGGAAGTCCAGATCCCTTCTCTAAGGATTATGAAGGATGCAGGTTTGAATGAAGATGATTGGATGCAGACCCGACTTGATCAACTCAATCTGATCGATGAAAAGCGACTTGCTGCTATATGCCATGGTCAGATGTATCAAAAACGGATGATCAAGGCCTTCAATAAGAAAGTCAGACGTCAAGTGTATCGAGTCGGGGATCTCGTAATCAAGCGGATTATCTTGCCGCAAAGTGATCCCAGGGGCAAATGGACTCCTACATATGAAGGACCATTTGTGATCAAAAGCATATTTTCTGGTGGTGCAATGATTCTGACCACCATGGACGGCGACGATTTGCCGCACCCTGCGAACGCAGACATAGTCAAAAGATACTACGCATAAAATAACCCGACAAGTCGAAAACCCAAAAGGGCGGCTTGGGCAAAAATGGGCATCCCGGTGAACCAAAAAACCGAAAGGGCGGTTCAGGCAAAAATTAGGGATAAAAAACAAAAAAATTTGTACACCCGGCAAGTCGAAAACCCGAAAGGGCGGCTTGGGCAAAAAGGGGTTTCTCGGTGGATCGAAAACCCGGAAGGGCGATTCAGGCAAAAGTTAGGGAATTGAAGCGTATGACTATGTCTCGTCGGATCATTTCAGAGACCATTTCTTCATCAACCAGTTCCAGACTTCTGATCAATCCAGTCATCGTCAAACGAAGCATTGAATGGACAGATACTCAGAGTTGTGAAAGCTATAGCGGAACGGAATCCCATGGAATTATTTCACATAGCCATCCTTTATTTTGTATAAAATTTTTCAAATACTTACGACAAAGTCCTCTTACTAGGATGATTGTCTCCTTTGTACAAATATACTCAAAGAAAATCAATACAAATACTCTTCCCGAAAATTTGTGTCATTTCCCTTTTCTTTTTCTCTTGCACTATTTGTTTTATTTTGAGAAACGTCCAATGTTTTGTTAAATAGGCATATGCATTTGAAACATAATCACTTCCTAAATGAACCTAAGAAGGAGGATTACTGATAGGATGAGGATACAGATGGATATCTTGACACCCCTTCGAAGGAAACCCCTAAGAGATTTGTAATCCACATCCCTAGCAAACCCTGAGGTCTATCTCCAGCAGACTCTCGAAGCTTATCCCCAGCAAGGTTCTGGAAGGTATTCCCCACAAAGCACGAACGTCTCTCCCGAGTTTTATTCAAAGTTATTCCTCACAAAGGCTTATAACTGGGTTATCCTCAGCTAACAGCCACAGAAGATCGCACTCGCCAGAATTCTTCCTATCCCCGGCGAAGTTCATCAAAATTCCCCAGTAAGATCACCAGAGTTGCTTCCCGTCAAGCAGAAGATTCTCAGTCTTACCTCCTCAGCATGAGTCTACTAGATTGATACTCCCCAGTAGAGGTCATCAGGAATTCTCTTCCACAGTAGTAGCCAAGGATTTATTTTCCTCGGCTGCAGTTAAGATGCTTTTATCTTCAGTCACCTCGAATTCATTTATCCTCAGCAAGACAGCTCGTCAGCTTACATGCGCATTCATCACATTCACGTCATTTACCTTCATGTCATATAACATACATTGCATCATGCATCATGACATTGCATACAGCTAACTTTGTGTCCTTTTCAGAAAAGATCAGTCGACAGACTAAAATCATTCAACTTCAAGACTTCTAGAAACAGTTTATGGATTCCTCCCAACAACGGATGTTAATCTATCAACTTGTTCAGATGCAACCTTTGAAAACAGTTTACGGACGCTTCCCAACAACGGATGCTGCTCTATTGCTTATTCAACTTCAAGATTTCTGAAAACAGTTCACGGGTTCTCCAAGTAACGGATGTTAACCTATCACTTGTTCAGATTCAACTTCAAGATTTCTGAAAACAGTTCACGGGTTCTCCAAGTAACGGATGTTAACCTATCACTTGTTCAGATTCTTCTCAAGACTTTTGAAAACAGTTCATGGATTCCTCCCAACAACGGATGTTAATCTATCACTTGTTCAGATACAAATTTTTGAAAACAGTTTACGGACGCTTCCCAACAACGGATGCTGCTCTATTGCTTATTCAACTTCAAGACTTCTGAAAACAGTTTACAGATTTCCTCCCAACAACGGATGTCAATCTATTGCTTGTTCAGACCCCCCAGTTCAGAAATGGTCCAAAACATGGACACCCTTCTGATACTCTTCTCCCGGTGGCATCTCTAAGCCCATCCCCGACAAGATTTCTGTCACTCTCCCAGATGGCATCGTTAAGCCCATCTCCAAATAGCATCTCTAAGCCCATTCCCGCATCCATTGCTTTGACGAGTGCAAATTTCCGGGTACTCTAGTGTCCAATCTCCTTTTACCCTCGAGTCACGAAAGGCAAGCTTGCCCATCTAACTCTTCGGATTCAAGAAGATTGAACAGGGGCAACTGTTGTACCCCAAAATTTGCCCTCCCATTTCTCATTGATTTCTCATCACAAAGCCCTTGAAGCTCAGGATCCAGTTAGGGTTTCATCTGCTCAAGACTCCTCTTTGCACTGCTAACCCAAATTAGGGTTTGTGCTTGCACAAAGAGGTTTTGGCCTAAAGTGCCCAAGATGACTTTCTTGCTTCATATTTGACTCCCAAGTTTACCCATACCAAGTTTCAAGTCCTGATTCCAAGTTTTGCCCAGTCATTTGGACAGTTGACCTAGAAATCAGTTGTGTTGGGGGAAAAGTCAACTGTGGCCAATTGACAGTCAAACCTCATGAAATTTGACCCACATCAACATTATGAACTCATATGGACCATTTGATCAAGTTTGGATCACAATTCCCCAAGAAATTTGATCAGATCACCAAAAGGGCAAAATGGTCATTTTTAGGGTTTTGACTACACAAAGGCAATTTTTGACTGTTTGACCTAGCCAATGGCAAACCAAGCTCACACATAGACTCAAGGACCCTATGGAATTATCTTGACATGATCGACAAACTCAAAAGATCCCAAGTACACAAGATTGACAGTTGAATTTCCCAGTCAATTGATCAATTTTGACTGTATTTTGAAAAGTCAAACTTTGACTTTTTGGTCAAAATCAAAAGTCAAGATTCATTTTCCATCAAAACATGCCAAATCATGAAACTTGTTCACCAAGAAATCACAAAATGCAAATTAGGGTTAGAAATTTGAATTTTTCATAACTTAGAATTTTTCTAAGTTATGAAAAACCCTAATTTTTTCCAACGTTTCCCCACTTTTTCACCAAGATCCATTTGGATTCAAACAAAGGTCAAAACATGAAAGTTGTAGCTTGTTGCATAATCTACAACTTTGATTCACAAAGCTTTCTCATTTGAAGCTTGTATCTCAAGTTACAATTTTTTGAATAAGGGCACTAAACCATTTTTAACTTAGTGAAATTTTAACCTATTTTGACAAGGTTTTCTACCTAACTTCAAGGCCATTTTCCATACACTTCCACTTGGAATTTCAAATTGCATTTCAAAGATGGATTGTAGTACACATTCCAAGCTTTCCAAAATGTCCAAGAACTTCTCAAACAACCTCATGGTTAGAGAGAATCGAATTTCATAATATAGCAAAAAACCACCTTATTCATGACCAAGTTCCATGTCCATAACTTTGCAATTTGAACTCAGCATGCTTTAGGCTAGATTACAGGTCCTTAAACCAAGTTACACTCAATAATTTAATGCTTGTTCATTGTGTCAAGATGTTATTCTATGAGTTCAAGTATTATACACAAGCCTAATCCATTTTTAGATAAAGTGAATTATCCATTTTTGCTAAAATTCACTTTATGTCAATTTGGAAATCCAACAAGTACATTGCAAATCTGAATGGCACAAGTTTATGAGCATAACACACTGATCAAGGAGGGATTATGCAGCACATTAGGGGCCCTCTACATGCCTAGAAACACAAGTTGCATTTTGTTGCTTAAGTGTGAAGAAAAGAGCCATAACTCACAACATCATCCATCTCAGCTTAGACACACAAGAACAAACTTATCAAACATACTCAGCACATCACAACCAAGCTAATACACGACCCCTGCACCTCTCAAACACCCTCCATCTTAGAATCACCTTGAAACTGCTCAAACAGAGCAACCCCTGCAGATTGAGGGCCATCTCCCATTTCTCTCAAGCTTTCTTGCCCAAACCAGTTCATACACCTTCCATACTACCTATGCAAGCTAACCAAAAGCAAAAGCACGATCTGTAACACCTCTAAACCACTTCACCATTTTTGTTTTTCTGTTTTGCAGTTGAAGTTCTCTAGCTCGATTCAGAAGCTCTCAAGACAAAGTAAGCATTGAAACAGCATCCCTGGACCTCAAGGAAGTTTTTCCAATCATCACCTTGCACTGAAAGTTCCTACATTGCAAGATAGAACTTCAGCTGAACAGGTAGTTTTTTGAACTCGTATCTCTCTTATTATGCATCATTAGTCTTAGGTTTGTGAAGAAATAATGTCATACTCATGCCACTGAACATGTACATTCCTTTACTTTTCATTTCTTTTGCCTGAGTAGAGAGAATTTGGAGTTTGAAAATGGCAGAAAAACTAGGTTAGGATTTGGGGGAGAAGAAATTCTCCCTCATCTTAGAGAGTTAGATCAAGTTATGCATATGGTTGGAATCGTGATTTCATGCTTAACATCTTTTGTGTTGGAAGTTTGCTCAAAAAATCAAAGAATCAGGACATTCGAAGGAAGCTTGTTGGCGCGCGTTTTTGAACAAACTTTGTTCAGAGGTTGAAGAAGGTGGCTTCTTGGGCTGGGCCTGAACATTTTTATTATTCACACCACTTTTTCTGTTTTGCACCCCCAAGCCCATTTGCTTCATTTTTCATGATTTTTGACTTTTTCTTTTCTTATTTGACTCATTTATTTTTTCTCAGCATATTAAAATTTTGAAAATATTTTTCTCATCATTTTTTGATTTTATTTTATTTTTATTTGATTTTCTTTTGTTTATACATAAATATTATATATACTATTATTTAGGATAAATAGAAAAATATGTAAAAACACTTCTATTTTTATTTTTATTTTATATTACTCTCTGAAAATATTTTATATAAAAAATACTATTTTCTAAAAAAATTAACTATTATTATTATTTATATATATATATATAATACATATTTAAAATAATACAAATATACATATATATATATATATATATATATATATATATATATATATATATATATATATATATATATATATATATATATATATATATATATATATATATATATATATATATATATATATATATATATATATATATATATATATATATATATATATATATATATATATATATATATATATATATATATATATATATATATATATATATATATATATATATATATATTAATACATTTAGAGTAAAAATACCAAAAAAATGTACATATTTTATTTTTAATATTTAATACTAAAAAATGCCTTTTTTACAAATATACCATATTTTATTTTATTTTTGTATGTAAATAACAAATATTATATGAATTAATTAATTAATATTCATTTTGATTAAAATTAGGGTTTTTACCCTAAATATGAAAATACTCCAAAAATAATACCTTTTTATTTTTCTTTTATTTTACATGAACAATACTTTTTCATACATACAAAAATTCTCTTTTTTGCATTTTGCATATTTATTTAATTTCCATTTGATTATGCAATTTATTTATCTTGTAATTATTTATAGAAAATGATGTAATAGTTTAGGTTTAATTTCTTGTCTAAATATCCCCATTTGAACATTGTACCCCCCTCCCTATATTATTGTGATGTAATAGCGTAGGAATTTAAATTTCGCACTTTATCGCTTTCTAAACATACTATGCTAGAATTAGGGTTTGTATGCGAATAAAAAAATGAACAAAATAGTTGGACCTAATACAAGATAAATGAGCATGAAAAATGGACAACACATTTCACACTTGCACCCCTAGGGTATTCCACTTTGTTGCCTTCAAATAATTGGGCCATATTGCATGTTGAACTTCTTTGGGTAAAACAAATAATCGAATGATCATAGTCCCTCAAAATGTTGCCTAAATAAATGATCAAGTCCCTTTTAAAGAAAAATTGCCCAAAGACATTTAACACTATTGCAATTATGGTCTAAACAATGACCCGCGCCTGTCCCTTACACCTCCTAAGACAAGATTGTCCACCAAATGCAATGGTGGAACAAAATTGTCAAAAGGTTTGAAACATAACAAAAACCTTTGAGAAAACTTTAGGGTAGATAAGCTCTTAAGTACTTGTCAACTTTCCAAGAAAACACTTGCCTAATTTCAAAACCCACTTCACAAACACTTTCAAAACAAACTTTCAAAAAACCTTGAAACATCTTTTCAAAAAGACAAACACCTTTTGTAAAACATTCGAGTAAAGAATTGTTACAAGGGTAGCCTATGCAAGGCATCTTTTTTCAAAACCTTTTCAAAACCACACACAAAGCACCATTTCAAACAATTGAAAACCAAGGCAAGTTGATCTAAGCAAGTACCTAAGAGCCCATGGATAACCATGGATAGAAGGGGTGCTAACACCTTCCCCTTCTATAATCTACTCCCCGAACCCAAGAAAAATCTCAAAGGTTTTTGCTGTGCTTTTTAAACCTTTCCTTAGGATAAAATAAAAAGTCGGTGGCGACTCTTGCTCAACCGAAACATTTGCGAAAACAAACGCAAAATCATAGTCAGTTCTCCCACCGTATCACACCAGGTCAGTTCTCCCACCGTATCATAGTAATTAATTTTGTAATTTTTGTTTATCTATTATATATTTAGTTTTGTCTTAGCTAATACTAATTATATATATGCTCGTGTCTATTCAGTGGTCATTGACAATTGATCATCATATCACTTAGGACGAATACGATAATTACACCGTGTTCTTTACATAAGAAACTCGAAAGTGGTATGAAAGATATTATTAATTGGTAAGTGTATGTTTATATGAAACTTTAAAGTAATACTTTCTTTGACATTGTAATTAGTTTAACACGTAATATGTTTAATTCATTTTTAATGTACAATGTTGTACAGCGACACACTATATATATATATATATATATATATATATATATATATATATATATATATATATATATATATATATATATATATATATATATATATATAGTTACATTAATGTGTGGTTATATTCATGAAATTATTGTTTAAATTTGTAGACGAGGAAACAACCAGGGGGTTACGAGTATTAGTATTATGTCATGAAACACATGTTAAACATTGTCCTTGTCAGAATTTTTGATTCATGGGATATAATATACAGTATATAGGTCATTTCTATTGTTTACATTATATATATAAGTTGACTATTCAATTATTATCATGCATGCTATTCACTTCTTTGCTCATTTTTTATATAGATGTTTAACAACAAAACACCATTCCCCATTGAGGACTTTGTAGAAATTCATAAATGTTGGTCGTTTATCCACAATGAGCTTAAGGGTCCTGCTGTTTGATCTATAGACATGTTTGATATATTTTTAAGATTGAAAATGTAAATAGCATATTTTGTGTTTGATGTAAATCTTACTTTTGGCTTTTGATGCAAAATATAGGTTATTTTTTATGTTCTTTATGCATTGTTATAAAAAATACAGGATGCTTTTAATTTTATGATATGGTTAAAATATATACAGGCTAGAAAATGGAAAAAACTGAGAGTCGAACCTGGGACCTTTGAGTCTACCACAATGGTTGAGATAACTAACCATTGTGACATTACGAGTGTTTTATAGTATACTACAACAATTCTAGGACTATGATTGAAAGTAACACATTTACAATAACACTCTACATAACAATGCCTAGACCTGCATGATTATATATCTTTTCCAACTGTTGTTAAATATTTTTTTATAGTAGTGATCTGGCCAGGTTTATGTAATGTTGTGTGTTCCCTAGTATGTGACACGTGTGTGAAACGCTATCGATGCTTGCTTGTTTTCTAACTTCTTTCCAGCATGAGCAAGATTGAAATAAATGGGGGAGAATCTTCTGCTTCTTTGAGATGTTACAGGTGTGGAGAGTTGGTTCAGCGTGCCGCTGATTGCAATAATGCATGTATTGTTGAGACAATGTTGTTTCTCGAACTCGAAGAGAATACAAATTTGAAATTCTTGTCTGTCGGTCAAGTTGAGATGTCTTAAGGGAGTTATAGGATGGAACAAGAGAGTCTTACCTTGAGTTGGTTACTTCATATAATTTTCGAGGACGGAAATTCTTTAAGTGGGAGAGAGTTGCAACACCCTAGTTTTTGAGTTATTATATTATTTGATTTATTATGATTTTTGTGTATTTATTTAATTATTGGATATATTAATTAAATAAATATGGGTGATGGGTGTGTGTAACCTAGAGGTAGGAGTGTGAGAATAATTAGAGACTAGTAGAGTTTGATTTAAATTATCAAAGTTTGTTTTAATAATTAAAATAATAGTGTCTTATTAGATTTATTGGATTTAATGAGAAAATAGAGGTAGTTAGTAGAATATTTGATTATTAAGTTGAATATTAAAATAAAATATAAATTTAAGGAAAAAGAAAAAATATGGGTTATTGGAGTAAGTGAGGATTGAATAAAGAAATCCAAATTAGAGATTTTTGGTTATTATAAAAATAGGAGTTAAAAGAATTAGGGAATTTTTTACCAATACGTGAAAAGGGAGAGAATAGGAAGCAAGAGCTTTTGGAGAGAGAGTTAGGGCTCTGGAAAGGAGATCACTAGAGGGTTATTGCTAGGAAAACCATGTTATGGGGTGAATTGATTCTATAATGAGTATAATGCATGATGGGTAGAATGAAGAGTCCTTACCTCTAATATGATTTATGTGAATTTGTCATGATTTGTTGTTGTTGTTGTTGTATGTCAATCTGAATTTTGATGATTGATTGTGATAATAATTCAGTTTTCATGAATGAATTCACGTTAATTGATTCGTAAAATAACTTGTGTGTTCTGTTGATTGTTCCTCCGTGGATGTGTTCTTAAAACTTTTAAAACCTAAACTTGAAAAATCTGATAATTTGTGTATATGATATGGTAATAGTGGATTAGATGGGGTGTGAAGTTAGATTTTTGAAGTAATCTATTTGAATATATTAGGGGATGTTTGGGGTAGGACTAAGTTGAAAAATGAGCTTAGAAGTGAAATTCTCATAAGGAAATCGTAGGAAAATGCTGAAGAGTATTGATTGTCTTGTTTCATGCATATCTTGAGCTCCGTAAGTCCGTTTGAGGCCCTGGCAGTTGCGTTAAAAATATAATGCAATAATATTTCTATCTATATGGATAAGTTGGGTATAGGAGTGCTACAACAATAGTGGTTTTCTGGTTTGTATACCAGAAACATTGGAGATTTTGTTCATGTGTTGGTTAGCTTATTTCAAGTATAAATGTCATCTCGTGAGTCCGTTTGGGATGGGGTGATTTGTGTTAGAAAGAGAGTTTAATGATCTTTTAAACTATAAATCTTCATAATTTTCTCATAAGTATATAAACTTTTGGCGCCATTTTGAAGTCAGGCAAAACATTATGCCAGATGCGAGTACCCATTCTTATTATTTGATTAAAATAAACCAATTGGTAGATTAAGTCATGAAATAAAATTCAAATTATTAAAATAGACAATCTAAGCTTTCCAGAACATATTCATTTGCTTGATTCCGACTCTATTTGATATTTTAAATAATTATTCAAATGTGATGTGTTGTCATGTTATTATATAACTGAAATAATCATGAATTATTTGTGTTGTTCTATAACGTTGAGTGTTAATCCTACTAACTATGCTATTGTGTAATTGTGAATAATAGATTATGATGTTGTGTTTAATTATGTAAATTGTGATATTGATGTGATGTTGTATGGTCTTGAGATATGTTGATAAATTAAGTGATGTTGGATATAATTATATGTTAAATTGATTATATATTGAATTATAGAATATGTGACGTTGTTGTGTTGAGGACATTGGTGTTGATGATATTGTTAAGATGGTGATGTTATGTTGAGGTTATTGTACAATATTGATGTTGTTGTTGTGTTAGTGGATAATAATTTAAGTAGGGGGGTATATTATCGTTGGGTCAATGCATGTTTTGTTTATTGTCAGAAGGGGACTTTAAACATTATGTTGTTGTTGCATTGACGTGTTTTGACATGAATTCATGATGTCATTGTTGTTAATGAAAGAGACAAGTTGCAATCTGAGCAGGGTAAATTGGTGACTTGTTCCAAATTCAAGCAGGGTAAACCCGATTCTTGAGTGAACTAATTGTTGATGATATGGTATCACATGCATATGAGTATAGTTAACATTGTTAGTCTCATTGTATAAGTTTAAATGATTGATGTGTGATTATGATATGTATGACGATGAGGTGTATGTGATTAGAATGTGTATAATGATGAGCTGGGTGTGAGAATGTGTTGGTGTGTTTGATATAATATGTATCTAGATGTTTATAACCTACCTTGTAGCTTATGTTGTTTATCTTATTAATGTGAATTCTCACCCCTTTGTTGTTGTTGTTGTGGTTTGTTCTCCTCTTCGGGGCTGAAGGATGGCGTTGAGGCTATTCTTCTATTTTCCATTTTAACGCATTTTTAGATTCCTGCTGCTCTGATCTGTAATATTGGGTGATGGACGTTGTTTATTTTATCATTATGTTTTGTTAATGGAGAGTTGGATGATATACTCTCAATATTTTAAGTTTTGTTGATCATGGAAGCTTATGCCATATTTGTTTTAATTTAAGTAAAGTAAATTTATGAGATTTATATTAATGTGGTGCATTCTTAGTGATGAAATTCTACTACAAGTATACCCTAAGTGAAGGTGGGCATGTGATGACAGGTGTAGGTGAATGTTTCATTTAATTGAATGTGTTATAGAACAAATGTTTTTTATGATGAGTAACATCTAAAATGTGAATATGTGATCCATGAATGATTATTTTATAATTTGACGCGTGACAAATTTAGGGTGTTACATTCTTAAAAAGTCTATGATAAGAAGTTGAAGTGACTAGGGAAGATGATTATGATGGCAACAACTTCTCCATAAAAGTCATTATTACGGGGAAAAGGAAGAGGTTTGATAGGATGCACGCTCATCGTTGTGTTTGAAAACCCACTAGCACACATCAACGACCAGATGACCGTTGGATCCATACACGATCGACCAGGGACGTTGTCTGAAGAATACTAGGATTCTTTGACCGAACACTTCAACCTAGCAGGTCTCGTGATCGGGGGGCTTATGTACACTGATAAGAAAATGTCGTTATTATCAATTGTATTTTGTGACACTTATCAGTCGATTTTTGTGTATAAATAAGTAAAACCCAGACTTTTGTGTAAATATTAATAATCATGTTTTCATGTAAATATTGCATTGTTTGTTAGTTTCTCATCTAGTTTGTAGGTATTCATGCATGGTTGAAGCTTTGAGAAACAAGAGCCAAAGGCACAACTCCAAAGATGCGATTTTGAGCAATTAATCAAAGAATAAGGCTCATAGAAAATAAGAGGAAATCATCAATTTCGTCGGTGTTTAGTCATTGTTAGATAGGACATTGAATAAGCTTTCCAATGCTTCTGAACATGCGTACATTGGAGTTATGGTTCTCGAGTTATGCTAAAAGCAAGAAATTATTTTTCTCACTCAGGGCGATTTGAGTGCTTCTTGGTCGTCAGGCGAGCTCGGGGTGAATTTGCCTGTTTTTGCACTGCATTTTGGGAATAAAATGACATTTTGTCGGGAGAATTTTTTTGGCGCTAGGAGAATTTGTATGGGCAAAAACTTGTATATAGAGTTTTAGAACACTGACTTAGGTTATGGTTTTGGTAATTTTTTATCCCATCTCTATCACAAACATTCTTTGGTAAAAAGGCTTATAAAGTAACAATGGAGGTTGCATCTTGATGATTCGGAGTCGAATTCTCATAAATCATCCAGACACCGCGAGAGATGTTTGATTATTCTTCCTTCTTCTCTTTATATTCTCTATTTTTGAGGTTTGTATGTAAATTTACTCTGATTGTATGTATATTTATTGAGCATGGTGTTGTATATTATCTCTTTTACAAATCAATATCAATGTTATTATTGTTTGCTTGCTTTATGTTTGAATTTGAGTTTCTATGGACATATACTCTTCAAATATGGATTTGGGATGAAGATCTATTAGGTTCTAAACTCTAGAAATAGATTTATATCTAATATTCACGGTAAGAATTGATGCTTAATGTTCTATGTTTTTTAGTTGCGCGAGACATCACCGATGAGACAATACAATTGTTTTCTCAATTTTGGGTTAGACATAACCTGTGTTATGAGTGATACATGATGATATTTTCGAGTGATTTAGGTTGAGTACAACTGATAAATAGGTTTAAGTATTTGACGGGTAGATGAAATTCAATCCTGATGAGTTCTCTCTTCTCTAAATAATGTATTTATTTTCTTATTCATATGTTTTAATTTCCACATTTACCCTTTTGAACTATTCAAAACCAAGCTCAGAGACATGGAGATTATTAAACAACATTATTTCCCTCGCACTAATCCTCGTGGAGACGATAAAAACAAAAATACTTATTTTCCTTGCTGCTTTACTGCGAAAACATACACACTAAAACTCTTAGGACGAAATTTAAATCGGACGAGGAAGATATGTTGGACAAACCGAAAGCCCAAGTAGGTAATCAGTGTATGTAAGGGAGTTAAAGCTGATGTATAAAGTGGAACATGATTTGGCATACGCCTACCCAGAGTCGATGTATGAAGTCCTACAAGACGAGAAGCATTCTTAGCCGGACGGTCAAAGTGCCAAGCCGGTATGACAATTACGGTAGTCCAATGGTTGCATGAAGGTTACAAAAACTAATGAGGGAAGTGTTACGCCCTCATGATTGTGACGATGAACGTTACATCATCCTCTTGAATGTTGTACTTGAAAGGTCACCGCTCCATGAATACAAGGTAGAATGTTTAGTATAAAAGGGAACTTCCCATAAAGGAAAGGGGACACACAAAAAACAATGACACAAAAATACAAACAAGTCAATATCCTCGAATATACAAAATCGATGCAGTTTTGTCTGATTAACTTCGGGGAGACTATCCAAAAGTATTTTTCAAATGACACCAAGGTGTCAAACTTAGTAACACAACACCTCTGATAACTCTTCACCCAATGTATGTATAACAAAATCCACCATTAGATTGAAAGCAATATTGTAATACGGTGGGAGAACTTACTTGGGATGTTTTGCGTTTGATCACAATTGTTGCAGTTACCAAGAGTCGCCAGCGACTTTTCTTTTATCCAAAAGGAAAGGTGGAAAAGAACAGGGAAGACCTTTGAGATTATTTCTTGAGTTTGGAGGGTAGATTATGAAAAGGGAAGGTATTAGCACCCTTTTCACCCATAGTTATCTATGGGCTCTTAGTATTGGGATTTCGGGGAGGAGCCTTTAATGTAATCAGCTCTGCCTTCAACATGTGTTGTAGCACTTGAGGCAGTGACATGTTGATCTTAGTGAATTGTCTTTTAGGCACGACCTCCTTACGCTGATTACCCCGTTGACACTGGTGAGGTTGGGCTTGTGACCCTGAAGCAAGTTGAGGAGCTTTTCCCTTGTCTTCTTGGTTCAAAGGAGGTTGAGTGATGACTTGATCCTCAACCTTAGATGTTTTCCCCATTTGGTTACATCCATCTTGACGAAGCTTGTTGATGAGAACCCTCAGCTCCTCTTGTCCTTGTGCCAGATTTTGGATAAGAGCCATCTGGCTCACCAACTGTCCCTTCATTATGGATATCTCAGTTTGTAGTCTTTCCAACTGGCCATCTTTGTTGTCCTCGGGATTCCCCATGATCATGCCCCTAGTGAGGAGAGCTTTCACTTCTTCTTGCCCCTTGTATAGGTTCAAGAACATTTCTCGGAGTTGAGCATTTTGAGCCTGGAGATCTTTCACCGTTTGTTCCACATCCATCTTACTGAAATAAACAGTAGGAAGATAAGGAGACCTGTATGGGAAAAACATGTCATGATATGATGCATGATATGTGGATGCATGTTTTCAAGGATCTCTCGGGGTAAACACAAGAAAATGTTAGAAGTTTGAACTTTGATCAACATCTTTGATTAGAGAACTTTGTAATGGTGGATGTTTTTCCACGAGAATCAAGCTCACCATGTCAAGTGGGTCATAGCCCCTGATTCAAGTTGTTGCACTTGATATTTGACGGTGTTTGTTTAGAGGAAAACCCTCTTGCCTTTTGGTAGATGTCTGGCTTAACGTGACCCTGCATCAAAAGACCCTCGAGATCCTTGAAATGGTTATTGAAAATGCTATGGTATGATGTTATGATGTTATGTACATGTATGCAAAAGTAAGCAAGTGTATATACAGGTAATCATATTCACACAGAGCAAACAAGTCCTTAGGTTTAGGCTTGCATGGAGTTTAGGCATTACCCTCTTTCAGTTTAGTTGGTTTAAACCTGTCCTAAAAATAGTAACCTGGTTCTAGAGGATCTCAATATCACTGACTACCCTCAATCGGTCATAATTCCAGTTTAGAAACATTTTCTTGCGGCCGGAACCATCGCAAGAGTTTAGTCTCAATGAGTGTAGCATACTGCTACTGTTCTATGGCCAAGTTGGTCAATTTAAGGTTCTAAGGTCAGTTGGTGCTTAATGACTCCTTAGAAGACCCATATTCTCCTTGTTCCAACACAAGGGATATAGGTACAGACTAAGGTGTCACACCAACGTAGCTACTGCTTCATCCGTGTCGGTCTACGCCGGACAGATCCCTCACAGTTTATTGCTACTTACCTAAAAAAGGTGCCCCCAAATCCGGGTGTAGGATTTACAACAAACCCAAACAAGTAACCCAAAAAGTAAAGCAATCAAAGCAATCAAAGCAAGCATGTAAAGGTAATCTAAAACCCTAAGGTAACCCCACTTTTAGAAATACTCCCCAGCAGAGTCGCCAGTTCTGTGATACGGTGGGAGAACTGACTTGGGATTTGCGTTTGTGTTCGCAAATGTTCGGTTTAGCAAGAGTCGCCACCGAATTTTTATTTATCCTAAGGAAAGGTCAAAAAGCATAGGAAAGACCTTTGAGATGTTTTCGTGGGTTCGGGGGGTAGATTATGAAAAGGGAAGGTGCTAGCACCCTTTTCATCCATGGTTATCCATGGGCTCTTAGTTACTTGTTTTAGATCACTTGCCTTAATTTTCAATTGTTTGAAATGGTGCTTTGTGTGTGGTTTTGAAAATGTTTTGAAAAAGATGCCTTGTCTAGGCAACCTTTGTAACAATTCGTTTGAATGTTTTACAAAGGTGTTTATCTTTTTGAAAAGATGTTTTAATGTTTTGAAAGTTGTTTTGGAAGTTTGTGTTGTGGAGTGTGTTTGAAAAATGGCAAGGATATTTTGCAAGTTTGATCAAGTAACTAAGAGTTATCTACCCTATTTTACTCAAAGATCTTTCTTATGCGTTTTAACCCTTTTAACAGTGTCGTTTCACCATTGTATTTGGTGAACAACCTTGCGTTAGGATATTGAACGGGACAGGCGTTGGGACGTTTATATAGTCATAGAAGGCAACATATGGGACATTTTAGCAATGTCGTTTTAGGGACTAGATCGTTTACCAAAGGCAACATCGAGGGTCATCGAGGGACTACGATCTTTTATCGAGGGTCTTTGCTAAAACGCCCATGCTCGAGGGACATGACTATTTTCCAATAGGCAACAAGTGGAATTACCCTAAGGGTGCATGTGTGAAAAGTGTTTTATTTACATGCATTTGTCTTTGATTTTTTTGGTGGTCTATTTGTTGGTTTTATCTTGTCATACACACCTAGTTACTAGCATTTATACAAAGCAATAAAAATGCAAGAAATAAATCCTACACTATTACAACCATATTGAAGTACATGGAAATGTAAAGACAAAACAAAAATAAAAGGAATAAAAATGATCCTTTCGAACTGGGAAGAGACACCCTTCGATTTTGCACTTTCTGGCTCTCTTTGATTTGGCCTGAAAAGGGTGAAGGCATGACTTTCGACTGAGGCCTCACGGTCAGCATGTTGTGCCTTTTGATTGGGACCAGCAGGACAACATGTTGTGCCTTTCGAATGGGACCAGCAGGACAGCATGTTGCGCCTTCCGACTGGGACCAGTAGGACAGCATGTTGCGCCTTTCGACTGGGACCAGCAGGACAGCATGTTGTGCCTTTCGACTGGGCCTGGAACCAGTATAAGATGCAATCTGCCTTTCTGCCTCCTTCGATTGGGCCTGGAGTCAGTGAGGAAGCCTGAGGCTTCGTTTCATGTTCCTGTTTCCTGCTTATTTCGTTTGAGATATTAAATAGCAACATGGCCTAAGGCCATGCTATCATTACCTCAGGATCAGGTTAGTTCTTAAAGCATCTGTAACCAACCAAAGAACCAAACCCAAAAGGAGCAGCAATAAAAAAACAAACTAAAGGGTGGAAACGAAAAGGTAGCAAACACTACGTATATATTTGAAACGAAAAGGAAGTTTATTTACATGTTATGCTAGAAATGAAGGGTTCAAGGTTAAGAACGACTTACCTTGCTTGAGGTTGGAACGTGTGTTGAGCCTTTAAGAGGTTTCCTTGAGTGCTTCTGGATTCGAAGGGAGGAACCAGGGGTTATGTCTTTGATACTGGATTCGAAAGAGAAGAACAAGGGTGAGGTTCTTCCTGCTGGATTTGAAGGGTAACAAGGTATAGGGATGTTTCAGATTCTAAGTGTTTCGATTCTGGGTATGTATTTTGATTCTAGATCTGTGTTGGATGAGTGTTTAAGTTTTTGAGAGCTTTATGGTGTTAGAGAGTTTTCTGAAGATTCGTTCGACTGGCCAGAAGGTCCTTCTCTGCACATGTTGTGAAGCCTTGTATTTATAGGCGAGGTGGCTGAAGCTTTGATATGGTTTTGGGGGGAAAACAAAATAGTTCAAACAAAAGGGGTATGCTGCTCTTTGTAGCCTTTGAGGGACAGTGCTTTATTGCCATTTTGGTACAAGGAACTGGGCAGTTGTGCAGCAGTTTTGGAGTTTTATGGCAGAGCCTGGCAGCGCATGTGACTTGGTCTTGTACAAGAGTGAGATCGAAGCACATCTGTTTGAAGGAAGCCTTTGCCTCAGTCGAAGCTTGTGGTCGAAACCAGCTAACTCGAAGGAAGCTATTGCCCAATCGAAAGTTCACACTCGAAGGAAGCATACTGCCCAATCGAAAGCTCATGCTCGAAGGAAGCATATTTCCCAATCGAAAGTCTGTGTTCTAAGGAGGCTTAGAGTTCAACATGGATATATCCAAGTTGCATTCGAAGGAGGCTCTTGCTCCACTAAAGTTTTCATCCAGGCACACAGAAGGTGAGTGCCCAAATGAAGACTTGCCTTGCAGGGGGTACATGTGACCAGTAGGTCATGGCCTTCGATTGCAAGCATGATGGCAACAAAGGACACAAACGAAACCTGCAACAAGAAGTCACATGCCCAGGCGAAAGAGGCACGCTAGCAGCCACTTTGAGAAATCGAAGGAGGCCAAGAGTCAATCGAAGGATGCAAGCCAAGCTTGTGTCGAAAGAGGTCAAAAGGCCAATCGAAAGATGCTGATCGAAAGAGGCCTAAAGGCCAATTGAAAGAGCTGAAACGAAGTACACTTGTATTTCTCCAATTTTTGTCAAAATAATATTTTTATCTGTTTTCTTTTGATTTTGGTACTGGAAAATCCCAATGCACTTGTGCAAGCTTGAACTTTGAGAATCCTTGTGAGAAAGGCCTTGAAGAATGAGAGGGCAAATTTTGGGGTACAACAGTTGCCCCTATTCAATTTTCTTAAACCTGAGGATATAGATTGGCTTTCGAGCCTTTCGTGATCCAAAGGTGGAAGATAATTGAACACTAGAGTGCCCAAAAATTTGCACTCGCATGGTGTAGTATCAGCATTGTGATGTCGGGAATGGGCTTACAGGTGCCATTTGGAGA
The DNA here is from genome assembly GCA_948472305.1 of Vicia faba. Classification (NCBI taxonomy): domain Eukaryota; kingdom Viridiplantae; phylum Streptophyta; class Magnoliopsida; order Fabales; family Fabaceae; genus Vicia; species Vicia faba. The sequence goes on along the minus strand of OX451737.1, from coordinate 465,781,905 downwards.
GATGATGGATAGTTGTTGGAGATGGGCTTAAAGATTCCATCTGGAGATGATTGTTGAATTGTTTAAGCTGGTCGAGTAGATAGTTGTCCTGGCTGGTTTCAGGTGTTAATCTCTGACCTGAGAAAGAAAGATAGTTTTCCTGGCTTGCTACAGGTATTGTGATGTCGGGAATGGGCTTACATATGCCATTTGGAGATTGTTGGTAGGTGGTTTTGTCTTCGTTGACGGGTTGTCTCTATTGACGGGTTGTCTCTATTGACAAGTTGTCTCCTTTAACGAGTTGTCTCCATTGACAGGTTGTCTCCAATGACGGGTTGTCTCTTCTGATGGGGGTGTCTCCTTTGACTAGTTGTCTCCATTGACAGGTTGTCTCCTTTGACGAGTTGTCTCCATTGACAGGTTATCTCCGTTGACCGGTTTCGCCTCTGAAAAATCTTTAGGAATCGACTTAACTGATTTTGTCTCCATTGACTGGCTTCGCTTCAGAAAAATCTTTTAGGAATCGATTTAACTGATTTTGTCTCCATTGACTGGCTTCGCCTCAGAAAAATCTTTAGGAATCGATTTAACTGATTTTGTCTCCATTGACTGGCTTCGCCTCAGAAAAATATTTAGGAATCGACTTAACTGATTTTGTCTCCATTGACTGGCTTCGCTTCAGAAAAATCTTTAGGAATCGATTTAACTGATTTTGTCTCCATTGACTGGCTTCGCCTTAGAAAAATCTTTAGGAATCGGCTTAACTGATTTTGTCTCCATTGACTGGCTTCGCCTCAGAAAAATCTTTAGAAATCGATTTAACTGACTTTGTCTCCATTGACTGGCTTCACCTCAGAAAAATCTTTAGGAATCAATTTAACTGACTTTGTCTCCATTGATTGGCTTCGCCTCAGAAAAATCTTTAGCAATCGATTTAACTGACTTTTTCTACATTGACTGGCTTCGCCTCAGAAAAATCTTTAGGAATCGATTTAACTGACTTTGTCTCCATTGATTGGCTTCGCCTCAGAAAAGTCTTTAGGAATCGATTTAACTGACTTTGTCTCCATTGACTGGCTTCGCCTTAGAGAAATCTTTAGGAATCGACTTAACTGATTTTGTCTCCATTGACTGGCTTCGCCTCAGAAAAATCTTTAGGAATCGATTTAACTGATTTTGTCTCCATTGACTGGCTTCGCCTTAGAAAAATCTTTAGGAATCAATTTAACTGATTTTGTCTCCATTGGCTGGCTTCGCCTCAGAAAAATCTTTAGGAATCGATTTAACTGGACCAGAGAAGGCCTTTGACTGGATCGGCATCAGAAAAATCTTTAGGAATCGATTTAACTGGACCAGACAAGGTCTTGGAATATCTTCAACTGGATCGGCATCAGAAAAATCTTTAGGAATCGATTTAACTGGACCAGAGAAGGCCTTTGACTGGATCGGCATCAGAAAAATCTTTAGGAATCGATTTAACTGGACCAGACAAGGTCTTGGAATATCTTCAACTGGATCGGCATCAGAAAAATCTTTAGGAATCGATTTAACTGGACCAGAGAAGGCCTTTGACTGGATCGGTATCAGAAAAATCTTTAGGAATCGATTTAACTGGACCAGACAAGGTCTTGGAATATCTTCAACTGGATCGGCATCAGAAAAATCTTTAGGAATCGATTTAACTGGACCAGAGAAGGCCTTTGATATGGCTGAGAATTTAATTGCATCCTTCCTGAAAGGTAAAGGTCAATCATATGCAATGCATGATATGGATCAAGCAATGAAGTTCTCAACATAAATGAGATTGTGTGGTATGATGCGTATATGCATGTATCATGATGTATGGAAGTGTAATGTTTTAGCTGGGGAAAATAAATCCCGGGGCCACTGGAGAATAGAGTTGAATTCTTCGTTTCTGCTGGGGATGATGAACGAAGATGATTGTGAGAAAAAACCTGCAAGAGGAGAGAACTCCGTTGGGGAATAAGCTGAGGAAGAGATTACTCTGCGGGGAATTACTCTGTGGGGAAGAGATACTTTACTGAGATTTTAATGATAAACTCCGCTGGGGATTCCGTTGATAAGCTCTGTTGGGGATTTTGATGATGAACTCCGCTGGGGGAAGTTGAAAACTCTGTGGGGAGTATCTTTATTTCTGCTTGGGAAAAGAGTTTAGGAGTCTTAGTCGTCCGTTGCTCTACTGGGGAGTCGAAGTCAAACTGATATCTGGTCGGGTCCAGGTTTCGCAGTAACTTACTGGGGATTGTAGAGTAGTCTACTAGGGAAGAGGAGTTGTGGTCCTTTGATTTGTAGTAGTCGGAGAGGCGAACTCAAGCTGGGGAATCCTGGTGTTATTGGGGAAATAAACCCTGCCGTCAGTCCGCTAAAGAGGTGACATCTTCGTTGGGGGAAGTCCTCGAGGATTCTTGAGGTTGATTCAACTGGGGAAAGGGGTCAGAGATTATACTCTTGCTGGGGAATCATCCTATGAGAAGGATTTTGGGGAGACTTGTCATTGCCCCTAACAGCGAATGTTTGTGGCATTGCCAAAAAGTTTGATTGTAGGTAACCCTTTGTCGGGGTTGACGTTCAATGCCCCAAGTGACGGAGATGGAGGCCTGCCCCTGGTTACTCTGCAATTCTTAAGAGATTTCCTGGAATCTTGACTGGACTGCTCCAGGTGTGCTGAATAGTGACATGTCATGCCCCCTCGTTGATAAGAGATTTTTCAATGGAAGTGTCATCCTTTTTGAAGTGATTTTATTCACTGAGAGGGCTTTCGTTCATCGGATATTCGTTGTGTGAATTTCTCCGCTGTCAAACAAATAGCCAAATGCAAACAGTGATATTCAAATAATGCAAAGTTTGTGCTTATCTTGAAGTTTTGAAAAATGCGTTTTTTAGCAGAAAACATTTTATAAGACAAATTCAACACAAGATTTAGGGCAAAGCCTTACAAGAGTCAGGATACCTTTTGTAACAGTATGCTTTCGAACTAACCCATGCTTCAGTTAAGACTTTTGAAGGGTTGTAACATGGCTTGGTTCATGGTTTAAGAAACAAAGGATAAAGGCTCAAAGTATATTTGTACCCACCCGCTCTTCGTGATGTTCTTCAATCCTAAACTCAGTTAATTGTGCATTTGAACTCCAAATGAGTCTGGAATGACGTTTTTGGTGATGGTTCACACAAGTTGAATTTTGGAAGGCAGTCATCATTTTTGCAACATTTTTCATGTTGTTGAGGATTTGTAGCGACCTCGTTCTTTTGATTTGTTATCCCTAACTTTTGCCTAACTATTCCTGTTTTCGAGATTACAGTCAGCGGGATGCCCCCAGCTTTCTTAAGCCTCCTTTATAGGTTTTGGCTCAGTGGGCTTTTCTCTTTTGAGAGATTGACTGCCTATGTGATAGGGAACCATCACTGTCTTTTGATTCCAGAGGAATGTTTTTGATGTCATTCGTTGTATTATGAACTGAGAGTTTTGCGACTTCAATGCGCATCTTTTGAATTAACTGAGTGACTATCCTGCCCCAGGTTTAAAGGTTTCAATTTGTGTTTAAAACAGAAAACTTCTACTTCTTTGGCTCGAAGGGGTTGACTAGGGATTATCTTCCTTATAACTCCAGTGTTTAGGATTTGAAAGAAACGCCTGTACATCGTCAGCAAGGTCTGTTCAGTAGCATACTGTTATGAGATTATGGCATTGTTTCGTCATCCTCCCTCTAAAGGCTTGTAACTTTTAGCAAGAGTTGAATGTCATAAAGTGAGTAAAAAACATAGTTTAAATGTAATGAAAATGAGTGGATCAAATCAAGACAAACATATGCAATGCATTAATGAAACAAAGTTTGACATTAATAGATAATTGTTTGAATAACAAAGAGATTACAACTTGAAAATTCAAATGAAACAAAGACGCTCTCAATGATTTGGCATAGGAGCAGTGATTATGCTAGAGTCTCCGGAGGGTCAAACTCGAGGCATCAATCATGTCTTGGACCTTGTTCTTCAAAGCCCAACAGTTGTTTGTGTCATGCCCTGGGCTGTCAGAGTGGTATGCACACCTTTCATTGGGATGATAGGTAGGAGCGGAAGTATTGGGATTTCAGGGAGGAGCCTTTAATGTAATCAGCTCTGCCTTCAACATGTGTTGTAGCACTTGAGTCAGTGACATGTTGATCTTAGTGAATTGTCTTTTAGGCACGACCTCCTTACGCTGATTACCCCGTTGACGCTGGTGAGGTTGGGCTTGTGACCCTGAAGCAAGTTGAGGAGCTTTTCCCTTGTCTTCTTGGTCCAAAGGAGGTTAAGTGATGACTTGATCCTCAACCTTAGATGTTTGCCCCATTTGGTTACATCCATCTTGACGAAGCTTGTTGATGAGAACCCTCAGCTCCTCTTGTCCTTGTGCCAGATTTTGGATAAGAGCCATCTGGCTCACCAACTGTCCCTTCATTATGGCTATCTCAGTTTGTAGCCTTTCCAACTGGCCATCTTTGTTGTCCTCGGGATTCCCCATGATCATGCCCCTAGTGAGGAGAGCTTTCACTTCTTCTTGCCCCTTGTATAGGTTCAAGAACATTTCTCGGAGTTGAGCATTTTGAGCCTGGAGATCTTTCACCGTTTGTTCCACATCCATCTTACTGAAATAAACAGTAGGAAGATAAGGAGACCTGTATGGGAAAAACATGTCATGATATGATGCATGATATGTGGATGCATGTTTTCAAGGATCTCTCGGGGTAAACACAAGAAAATGTTAGAAGTTTGAACTTTGATCAACATCTTTGATTAGAGAACTTTGTAATGGTGGATGTTTTTCCACGAGAATCAAGCTCACCATGTCAAGTGGGTCATAGCCCCTGATTCAAGTTGTTGCACTTGATATTTGACGGTGTTTGTTTAGAGGAAAACCCTCTTGCCTTTTGGTAGATGTCTGGCTTAACGTGACCCTGCATCAAAAGACCCTCGAGATCCTTGAAATGGTTATTGAAAATGCTATGGTATGATGTTATGATGTTATGTACATGTATGCAAAAGTAAGCAAGTGTATATACAGGTAATCATATTCACACAGAGCAAACAAGTCCTTAGGTTTAGGCTTGCATGGAGTTTAGGCATTACCCTCTTTCAGTTTAGTTAGTTTAAACATGTCCTAAAAATAGTAACCTGGTTCTAGAGGATCTCAATATCACTGACTACCCTCAATCGGTCATAATTCCAGGTTAGAAACCTTTTCTTGCGGCCGGAACCATCGCGAGAGTTTAGTCTCAATGAGTGTAGCATACTGATACTGTTCTATGGCCAAGTTGGTCAATTTAAGGTTCTAAGGTCAGTTGGTGCCTAATGACTCCTTAGAAGACCCATATTCTCCATGTTCCAACACAAGGGATATAGGTACAGACTAAGGTGTCACACCAACGTAGCTACTGCTTCATTTGTGTCGGTCTACGCCGGATAGATCCCTCACAGTTTATTGCTACTTACCTAAAAAAGGTGCCCCCAAATCCGGGTGTAGGATTTACAACAAACCCAAACAAGTAACCCAAAAAGTAAAGCAATCAAATCAATCAAAGCAAGCATGTAAAGGTGATCTAAAACCCTAAGGTAACCCCACTTTTAGAAATACTCCCCAGCAGAGTCGCCAGTTCTGTGATACGGTGGGAGAACAGACTTGGGATTTGTGTTTGTGTTTGCAAATGTTCGGTTTAGCAAGAGTCGCCACCGACTTTTTATTTATCCTAAGGAAAGGTCAAAAAGCACAGGAAAGACCTTTGAGATGTTTTCGTGGGTTCGGGGGGTAGATTATGAAAAGGGAAGGTGCTAGCACCCTTTTCATCCATGGTTTTCCATGGGCTCTTAGTTACTTGTTTTAGATCACTTGCCTTGATTTTCAATTGTTTGAAATGGTGCTTTGTGTGTGGTTTTGAAAATGTTTTGAAAAAGATGCCTTGTCTAGGCAACCTTTATAACAATTCGTTTGAATGTTTTACAAAGGTGTTTGTCTTTTTGAAAAGATGTTTCAATGTTTTGAAAGTTGTTTTGGAAGTTTGTGTTGTGGAGTGTGTTTGAAAAATGGCAAGGATGTTTTGCAAGTTTGATCAAGTAACTAAGAGCTATCTACCCTATTTTACTCAAAGATCTTTCTTATGCTTTTTAACCCTTTTAACAGTGTCGTTTCACCATTGTATTTGGTGAACAACCTTGCGTTAGGATGTTGAACGGGACAGGCGTTGGGACGTTTATATAGTCATAGAAGGCAACATATGGGACGTTTTAGCAATGTCGTTTTAGGGACTAGATCGTTTACCAAAGGCAACATCGAGGGTCATCGAGGGACTACGATCTTTTATCGAGGGTCTTTGCTAAAATGCCCATGCTCGAGGGACATGACTATTTTCCGATAGGCAACAAGTGGAATTACCCTAAGGGTGCATGTGTGAAAAGTGTTTTATTTACATGCATTTGTCTTTGATTTTTTTGGTGGTCTATTTGTTGGTTTTATCTTGTCATACACACCTAGTTACTAGCATTTATACAAAGCAATAAAAATGCAAGAAATAAATCCTACACTATTACAACCATATTGAAGTGCATAGAAATGTAAAGACAAAACAAAAATAAAAGGAATAAAAATGATCCTTTCGAACTGGGCAGAGACACCCTTCGATTTTGCACTTTCTGGCTCTCTTTGATTTAGCCTGAAAAGGGTGAAGGCATGAATTTCGACTGAGGCCTCACGGTCAGTATGTTATGCCTTTCGATTGGGACCAGCAGGACAGCATGTTGTGCCTTTCGAATGGGACCAGCAGGACAGCATGTTGCGCCTTCCGACTAGGACCAACATGACAGCATGTTGCGCCTTTCGACTGGGACCAGCAGGACAGCATGTTGTGCCTTTCGACTGGGCCTGGAACCAGTATAAGATGCAATCTGCCTTTCTGCCTCCTTCGATTGGGCCTGGAGTCAGTGAGGAAGCCTGAGGCTTCGTTTCATGTTCCTGTTTCCTGCTTATTTCGTTTGAGATATTAAATAGCAACATGGCCTAAGGCCATGCTATCATTACCTCAGGGTCAGGTTAGTTCTTAAAGCATCTGTAACCAACCAAAGAACCAAACCCAAAAGGAGCAGCAATAAAAAAACAAACTAAAAGGTGGAAACGAAAAGGTAGCAAACACTACGTATATATTTGAAACGAAAAGGAAGTTTATTTACATGTTATGCTAGAAATGAAGGGTTCAAGGTTAAGAACGACTTACCTTGCTTGAGGTTGGAACGTGTGTTGAGCCTTTAAGAGGTTTCCTTGAGTGCTTCTGGATTCGAAGGGAGGAACCAGGGGTTATGTCTTTGATACTGGATTCGAAAGAGAAGAACAAGGGTGAGGTGCTTCCTGCTGGATTTGAAGGGTAACAAGGTATAGGGATGTTTCAGATTCTAAGTGTTTCGATTCTGGGTATGTATTTCGATTCTATATTTGTGTTGGATGAGTGTTTAAGTGTTTGAGAGTTTTATGGTGTTAGAGAGTTTTCTGAAGATTCGTTCGACTGGCCAGAAGGTCCTTCTCTGCACATGTTGTGAAGCCTTGTATTTATAGGCGAGGTGGCTGAAGCTTTGATATGGTTTTGGGGGGAAAACAAAATAGTTCAAACAAAAGGGGTATGCTGCTCTTTGTAGCCTTTGAGGGACAGTGCTTTATTGCCATTTTGGTGCAAGGAACTGGGCAGCTGTGCAGCAGTTTTGGAGTTTTATGGTAGAGCCTGGCAGCACATGTGACTTGGTCTTGTACAAGAGTGAGATCGAAGCACATCTGTTTGAAGGAAGCCTTTGCCTCAGTCGAAGCTTGTGGTCGAAACCAGCTAACTCAAAGGAAGCTATTGCCCAATCAAAAGTTCACGCTCGAAGGAAGCATACTGCCCAATCGAAAGCTCATGCTCGAAGGAAGCATATTTCCCAATCGAAAGTCCGTGTTCGAAGGAGGCTTAGAGTTCAACATGAAGGATATATCCAAGTTGCATTCGAAGGAGGCTCTTGCTCCACTAAAGTTTTCATCCAGGCACATAGAAGGTGAGTGCCCAAACGAAGACTTGCCTTGCAGGGGGTACATGTGACCAGTAGGTCATGGCCTTCGATTGCAAGCATGCTGGCAACAAAGGACACAAACGAAACCTGCAACAAGAAGTCACATGCCCAGGCGAAAGAGGCACGCTAGCAGCCACTTTGAGAAATCGAAGGAGGCCAAGAGTCAATCGAAGGATGCAAGCCAAGCTTGTGTAGAAAGAGGTCAAAAGGCCAATCGAAAGATGATGATCGAAAGAGGCCTAAAGGCCAATCAAAAGAGCTGAAACGAAGTACACTTGTATTTCTCCAATTTTTGTCAAAATAATATTTTTATCTGTTTTCTTTTGATTTTGGTACTGGAAAATCCCAATGCACTTGTGCAAGCTTGAACTTTGAGAATCCTTGTGAGAAAGGCCTTAAAGAATGAGAGGGCAAATTTTGGGGTACAACAGGGTGCAACAAAATGGCAAACCCGCTGACTAAGCCCAGACGCTGGTTGTTTGAAACAAAAAAAGAAAGAAAATTGTTGGAAATTAAAACAAAAGGCAGCACTGGGACTTGAACCCCTAACCTCTACCATACACGCACGCTGCCTTTGCCACTGGGATGACTATACATACGTTAACATAAGTGAAACAATAAATATATAACATAAATCCAGTCCTGGAAATGACTTCATCTTCAACCTCCAGCCATGGTTCCTGTAACTTACTCATTTCTCAACAAAAATAAAAAATGTAAACATGAAAGTTGCTCTATTTTTCCATACGAATCCAACCATATAAATATCATAAGCTATAAATCAAAGATGAATGAGAATTTCTAATGGTACCAAATTCTGACTTAACTTTTTTCAGAGATTCAGACCTAAAATTCTCAAAGCTTAATCAATATAAATGAAAACTATGGACATGTACAGTTTCAGGGCAATGATATCTATATTTTATCTTCACAAATGGAAGCTTAACAATGCCTAAATGAAAAGATAGAAGTTCATAAAAGATACCTCAAAACTGGAAATTGTGAAATGAGTTTGAGCTACTTTCAAGGAGTTGTGATGATCAGGTTAGCTTCCTCGGGTTCCCAGGAAGCTAATGCAATGCTTAGCTTGAACAATGGATGGCTGGAATGGCCTGGAGAAGTCAACTTGTAGACTCTATTTTTTAGTTATGAAGGTTGATGAAAATGGTGTTACAGTTCTGGAACAAAGACAGGGATGGACGATATTTGAGGTATAGAAGCTTTGTGGTTGATTAGGAATAAAAACGCACGAGGGAAATGTGAGTTACAAGTTCAAAGTTAGAAACTATGCATCAATGGTGTTTTTGGGCAATTTCTGGCTGGCAAGTATTTGAGAGAGTTTCAGGGTGCTTGAGCTCGTGTCTTAGCTTGCAAATAGTATCTCTACTTATAAGCAAATGGTTTTGAGACTTGTAGTTGATCAAAATTCAAATTCACATGTTTAAGCTTAACATGTGATTTTCTTCACAAAACAAGTTTCCATGCCTTTATACTTGCTATTGTAGAGTGGTTACACTTTAAACAAACTAGCTTCTGACTTTGTAGATGGAGTGTGATCAGAGGGAACAAGTTAGAGGCTCAAGAATTGACTTTGTGCATAAAGCTTGCTTTTCAAGAATGGCAATGTTAACTTTCTTCCCAAAATGACAAATTGACTTGGACAATGCTTAAACCACTTGGATCATAGCTCAAAAGCTTATGTAATCCATTAATTATGGATAGATACACAAGTTAGAAGTCCTGCAAAGCAATATTATGCAGCATAACATTGATATTGGATTATGTGTTCATCAAGAAAATGACTTGTAATTCAAGTTTGAAACCCTAACTTTTTGCCTTAGATTCTCCTAGATAAAGTATGATCTCAATGAGTTCTTGGATATTTTGGAAATCTTGTAACATCCTATACAACCTCTATGTTGGACATTTTTGAAAATTCAATTTGGAACTAGATGAAAAGTTGCCATGAAGTTAGGTCAAAATCCTGTCTAACTAGGGCAAAATTTCACTAAGTCTTTTAAGTTTCATGAACATATCTTCACAAAATCATAACTTGAAATCTAAGCATTTATAGGAAATGTTCTTCCCTATAATGTTTTAGATCTCATTGAGATCTACAACTTTCATGTTGGAAGTTTCTCTTGAATCACCTTGCACCATGGTGGAAATTTGGCTCAAAGTTATGAAAAAAGTAAATTTTCCAACACTTAGAAAAAGTTCTAAGTTTTAAATTTTTTGACATTTCAAAATAAAATTTGAATTTTTGATTTCTTGATGAAAAACTTTCATATTTTTACATGTCTTGATGAATTGTAATCTTTGAAACTTGATTTTGATCCAAAAGTCAAAGTTTGACTTTTCAGTGTACAGTTGACTTTTCATCAGTTGACTGAAATTCAACTATCAATCAATTGATCTTGAGAAATGTTTTGAGTCATGCCATTAGTTCAAAATTAATTATTTGAATCCTTGAGATCATGTCTCAAACCAATAAGTTATTTTTTAGGTCAAAAGTCAAAAATTGCACCTTCTCAGTCAAAACCCTAATTTTGACCATTTTGCCCTTTTGATGATCTGATCAAATTTCTTGAAGAATTGTGATCCAAACTTGATAAAATGACATATATGAGTTCATAATGTTGACATGGACCAAAAATTATGAAGTTTGACTGTAAATTGACCATAGTTGACTTTTCCCCCAATACAGCTGGTTTTAGGTCAACTGATCAATTGACTGAGCAAAAATGTGATTCAAGACTTGAAACTTGACATGAGCAATCTTGAGGGTCCAAAATAATGCATGAAAGTCATTTGAGGCTTTTAAAGTTCAATTATCTTTGTATAAACTCAAAACCTAATTTGAGTCATCAGTGCTTGAGGAGGTGTCTTAAGCTGATTAAACTTTGTATAGTCTTGAATCAATGGAGATCTTGTGAGAGATTTTTTTGAGAAATGAAAGGGAAAATTTTGGGTTACAACAGTTGCCCCTGTTCAATCTTCTTAAACCTAAAGAGTTAGATAGCGGATCCGCCATTCGTGACTTGAAGGTGGAAGATGATTGAACACTATAATGCCCAGATATTTGCACTCGAAGATGTATTGGGAATGGGCTTATAGATGCCATTTAGAGGAATGATGGTAAATACTGGAAGAAGTATCAGCACAAACCTTTGGGCGATCTATACTAAAACTTGATGTTTTACCTATAGTAAAAAGGGTTAGTTAAATGCAGATGTATGCATAGTGTTCTCAAGATGAATGAGATTGTGTTAAATGCATTTCATATGTATATGCTATGATGTATGAATGTGGGATGCATATTTGTATGGGAAAATAAATCCCTGATTACTGCTGATGAGTTATGGGAAGTTGAATCCCAAATTGCTGTTGGGGATGAAGAATATACATATCTTCAAATTTTGATGAAAGAATGCTCCCGCCGGGGAATATCTCTTGAATGTTAGTTGTTATCTAGTCGAGTCCAGGATCCATAACAATTTGTTGAGGATAAGGAAGTCAACTGCTATCTGGTCAGATCCAGGCTTCACGGTAACTTACTGGGGAAGAATAAATTAATTATTATCTGGTCAGATTCTAGGCTTTGCAGAAAATTTCTTGAAATCAAACTGTTATCTGGTCGGATCCAGGCTTCACAGTAACTTGAAGTGGTAACTACTATCTGGTCGGTCCAGGTTTCATAGTTTTTTCTTTGAAAAGTTATACTATTATCTGGTCGGGTTCAGGCTTCATAATGACTCGCTGGGGATTGTAGTTAGTTGTTATCTGGTTGGACTCCAGGCTTCATAATAACTTGCTTGAATCAACTCAAGAATACACTCAAGAACTTAATCCTCAGGTTAATAGCTGCTCGCAGGCCCATGATGCACGCTTTGTACTCCGGCATATTGTTAGTGCAGTTAAAACATAATCGGGCGGTAAATGGAGTATGACAGCCCTCAGGAGATATGATCATAGCGCTAATTCCATTACCCAACGCGTTTGACGCTCCATCAAAATACATAGACCATCAGGATCCTTCCTCGGGTCCTTCATCCGGTCCAGGTTCTTCGCAGTCGGTCACCAACATGATGTTCTCATCCAGGAACTCGAAATTCATGGATTGATAGTCATCCAGGGCCTGATGCGCCAAATGATCCGCCAATACACTCCCCTTGATTGCTTTTTGGGTTGTGTATTGGATGTCATACTCAGTTAATATCATCTTCCATCTCGCCATTCTTCCGGACAAGGCGGGCTTCTCGAAGATATACTTGATTGGATCTGTTTTTGATATTAACAAAGTGGTGTGAGTCAGCATATACTGTCTCAACTGGCGAGCAGTCCATGCCAAAGCGCAGCAAGTTTTCTCGAGCACTGAGTATCGGGTCTCATAGTCGGTAAACTTTTTTCTAAGGTAGTAAATGGCATGCTCTTTTTGGCCAGACTCGTCATGCTGCCCCAACACGCACCCCATTGAATTGTTCAGTACTGTCAAGTATAAGATCAAAGGTTTTCCTTCAACTAGAGGCATCAAAATTGGTGGATCTTAGAGGTATTCTTTGATTCTTTCGAAAGCGGTTTGACATTTATCATTCCACTTTACCACTTGATCTTTCTTCAGCAGCTTGAATATTGGCTCACAAGTAGCAATCAGATGTGAGATGAATCGGGCGATGTAGTTCAGATGTCCCTAAAAACCTCTAACTTCCTTTTCTGTGCGGGGAGCTGGCATTTCTTGTATAGCTTTTACCTTTTCAGGGTACACCTGAATGCCCTTATCACTAACGATGAAACCCAACAACTTACCAGACCTTACCCCGAAGGTGCACTTGTTCGGGTTTAACCTCAGCTTGTACTTCTTCAACCTGTCGAATAGTTTCTGGAGATGGTCAAAGTGCTCTTCCTCGGTCTAGGACTTGGCTATCATATCATCAACATAAACCTCGATCTCATGGTGAATCATGTCATGGAACAAAGCGACCATGGCGCGCTGATAAGTTGCCCCAACATTCTTCAACCCAAAAGGCATTACTTTGTAACAGAAGGTACCCCGCTGTGGAACGAAGGTTGTCTTCTCCATGTCTTCGAGAGCCATCTTGATCTGATTATAACCAGAAAATCCATCCATGAAGGAGAAGATCTTATGTTGCGCGGTGTTGTCGACCAGAACATCAATGTGAGGGAGTGGGAAATCATCCTTGGGGCTCGCCCTGTTCAAATCTCTATAGTCCACACACATCTGTACCTTACCATCCTTCTTGGGCACCGGAACAACGTCGGCAACCCACTGCGGATAAGAAGTGACAACTAAAAATCCTGCGTCGAACTGTTTCATGACTTCAGCTTTGATTTTCTCAAACATCTCAGGGCGCATACGGCGAACCTTCTGCTTTACCGGAGGGCAATCTTCTTTAGTTGGCAAGCGATGAACCATAATATCAGTGTCCAAACCAGGCATATCTTCATAAGACCAAGCGAAGATCTCAACATAGTCGCGTAGCATCTGTATCAACCGTTGCTTGACACTAGGCTCCAAATTCGCACCTATCTTGACCTCTTTCCTATCTTCCTCTGTACCCAAATTTACTGATTCAATTGGCTCTTCATGAGGTTGTATGGCCCTCTCTTCCCGCTGTAACAATCTAGCAAGCACTCCAGGCACCTCACAATCATCCTCACCTTCGTCCTTGGCTTGGTTGATCAGATTTTCGAAGTCATAACTGGCAGTAGCATAGTTGTTATCAATGGGATCCAGAGTGGATATGAATCTGCATTATGATACGTGAGTGTGTGTAAGAGAATATCTGTTTTGATAAAGTGCGAGATAGAAAAGAAAGACAAGGAGCGCAAAATTTGTAATGCAAGAAACGTCCAATGTTTTATTAATGACATATGAAATGATAAGTAATAAGCCCTCACAAGCAAAGCCAAGATGCATTGGGCAAGGCATCGGGCCATAAAGTTTCAAACTGTCTATTACAACTTTCAAAACAAAAGTCAATTACTGTGGAATAAAAGAAACATGTATGAAGTCTTTCGTCATCCAGTTGTTCAATCCACCATTGGTTGTTGGGTAGATCCAGCTGTCGATGTCTGAATCTTCTTCACTGTCCTCGATTGCATTAACTCCCTGATTGTTGATGCACAGAGGAGGTCTTCCAATCCATGCACGCCTAACAGCCCTTTGAGCCCCTGTAGTAAAGCCCAAACCAAATGTGTCAGTTTTGTGCATGAAGACAGGGAGCCGACCCCAATTGGTACACCCACCTTCTTTGATTACAGCCCTGGCATCCTTGAGAGAAGCCATCTTCATCAGAAGTTTGTCGGTAGCAACTTCAGTTGACGCCAAGGTCTGAGGGACCTCTTCAAAGTTCTGACAAGGGGTTTCTATGAATTCCCCATCCATCTCCACGTAGCAGAAGAAGTTGAGATGACTCACCATATACTCCTCTTCACCTCGTACCGTGACAATCTTCCCCTTTACCAGATATTTCAACATTTGATGGAGCGTGGAAGTCACTGCCCCAGCCTTAGCAAGCAAGAATATGATGGTCTGATATCCATTACATAAAAGGTGGATGCAAAAGTCTGAGAGTCAACTTTAACAGGGATATACACCTCCCCATGCACCATCCTTTTTGACCCGTCGAAAGCCCTGACCACAATATTGCTCAGCTTCAGAATCAAACCTTCACAGTCCAGTCGGTCTAATGCTTTATTTGGCAGAACATTCAATGAGGATCCGGTATCCACCAATACATAGGCCATAGTAGTGCCCCTGCACTCGATCGAGACGTGCAGAGCATCATTATGATTTCTTCCTTTAGCAGTCAGATTTGCATTTGAGAATCCCAACCCATTGTCGGCAGTCAAACTAGCTACACAATCTTTGAATTGATCGGTTGAAGTTTCCTGCGGCACATGCGCAGTCTTGAGGAATGCAATTAGAGCCTTTGTATGGGCTTCAGAACACAATAACAAGGACAACATGGAGATTTTTAACGGGTCTGCCCCAGCTGCTATACTATGTCGTAGTCACTCTTCTTGATAATCTTCAGTATTTCCTCTATCTCCTGCTTAAAGTTTTCTACGATGATCTTCTTAGGTGCCTCCATCCTGGCAGGCTCATCTATGATTTCTCGCCCCGAGTCCCAGATGGCTCGGTGGCAGGGGTGATGATTGGAATAGGAGCTGGGGGAGTGGCTAATGTACTAGCAGATGGAATGACAACATGTTTGTGAACAGTCAGAGGGGAAATCTCAAGAGAAAAGAGCCTTCTGCTTCTGGTGACCTTGCTAGCCCCGACAATATTGCTGATATCAATATCAGCTTCCTCACTTTGTAAGTCTTGTTTAACTCCATGGTAATACACGTCAGCACCATAGTGCCAAGGGACAGCCTTATCCGAAGTGTATGGGATAGGCCCAGGGACAGTAATTATTAACGGAGCAATTCTTGGGATGGGTGTAATCCTAACAGGATTTCTGGAGGAAACCTTGGAAGGATTTGCGGAAATGGTTATGATGGCAACATCTTGGATTGGAACCAACAGAATCATAGTTTTTTCAAACAGGATCTCTTTGTTATCCATCAGGCGTTGAATACCTGATTTCAATAAGTGGCAACCAGCAGGCAGAATTAAACACATGTGACAACCTTCACCACAACCCGGAAATAAACCGCCAACAACAAATTCTTCTTAACTGTCATCAAAGGAGTAGAAATTTCTTCCACAGAGGTCACAAATAAATCGTCGTCTACAGTATTTACTCCGTGACCATGTTTGGGCATGGGAGCAGTTATGATGTTGGGCTTCTCCGGAACATAAAACTCAATCTCTTTGGCTTCGATCAAGTCTTGCACCTTGTTTTTCAAGGCCCAATGGTTGTTTGTATCATGACTTGGACTTTTGGAGTGATAGGCGCAGCGGGCATTCGAGTTATAATGGGGAGAAGTGGTGTTGGGGTTCTTCGGGGCTTCCCTCAGAGTTACCAGATTGGTCTTCAATAATTGTGGTAGAATTTGAGACAAGGTCATATTGAGCCGAGTGAATTGTCTTTGTGGTCTTTCCACTCTTTGTTGATTGTTGCATTATGGAGAAACTGTGGGTCTTGATATCACTACCGCATTTACTGCTTGACGGTGTTCAGGTCTGCTTTGGCCCCTCAATCTATAGACTGCACTAGCTTCCTTCTTACCGGTGAAAGGCTTCTTTACTACACTTGATGAAGTATCCTTCTGTATTTTGCCACTTCGAATACCAGCTTCTACTCTCTCTCCAGTCAAGATCAACTCAGTAAACCCAGAAGACGAATTGCCGATCAGATGATTGAAAAATGGACCAAATAACGTCCCTAGAAACATGTCAACCAACTCCCTGTCAGACAAAGGGGGTTGGACTCTTCCGGCCAAATCTCTTCACTTTTGAGCATAGTCCTTAAAACCTTCACTTGCACCCATAGACATACCCTGAAGCTGAGTACGAGTGGGAGCAAGGTCGGCGTTATACTGATACTGCCTATAAAAAGCAGCAGCAAGGTCTTCCCAGTTTCAGACACTGGCTCCTTCCAACTAATAAAACCATTCAAGCTGAGTCCCTGGCAGACTATCTTGAAAGAAGTGTACCCACAAATTTGTATCAGCAGTGTGGGGTTGGATTTTTCTGACGTACGAGCGTAGATGGAGTTTTGGACAGGATACTCCATCGTACTTGGCAAAAACTGGAGCTTTGAACTTATGAGGGATCACCACTCCCGATACCAGTCCTAGTTCTCCAAAATCCAACCCAGGGATCTTCTGAATCTCCATAGTACTCAGACGGTCTTCTAACTGCTTGTACCTATCCTCGGCAGGAGGATATTGCTCATCATCATAATCTGTATCGTTATCAGAAACTGCTGGACTGGGGTCCTTTGTCCTTTCTTGGTTCTCCCCGTCCTTGGATGAGGAGGTCAGATCAGCTGATTGTCTTATCCTTTCCCCAAATCTTCTACCCATGTTCAGAATACCAACCTTCTTCTTATTCTTCTCTTTCAGAATCAGAGTCTTCAGATCCTCTTGCCCTTTAGCCAAGCTTAAGAACAAGAATCAGAGTCTTCAGATCCTCTTGCCCTTTAGCCAAGCTTAAGAACATCTGTTGTAATTGGGCGTTTTGTGCCTGAAGATCTTTGATGGCTTGATCAGAAGACATTTCTGCTGAAATAAACAGTGAAGAAAATGAGAAACCTGTAATGGTGTGCATGATAATGGGATGCGTATGTAATGATTTCAAAGACTTTGGGATATTTAAATTTGTAAAATAAAATAAACTTTATTAGGTTAACTTGTAAAAGGTTCAGCAATGCCTTTAAGGCGTTACAAATAAGTAAATGGAAAACAAATCTAAAACTAGAAAAGCAAAATCAAAAGTCCCATGGACGCTTCCTCTTCGTGCTGACGTAGTCATTAATCACTCTTTCCTCCTCGAGCTGCCTAATGAGCTTCAAGATCTTCCTTTCTTGCTCGTGGTACTTTTCCCGATAAGTATCCCTTTCCTCTTTCAGCTGAATCCAGGATCTTTGTAATGCCCCAGTGTGATACGGTGGGAGAACTGACTTGAGGTTTTGCGTTTGTTTTCGCAAATGTTTCGGTTGAGCAAGAGTCGCCACCGACTTTTTATTTTATCCTAAGGAAAGGTTAAAAAGCACAGCAAAAACCTTTGAGATGTTTTCTTGGGTTCGGGGAGTAGATTATAGAAAGGGAAGGTATTAGCACCATTTCTATCCATGGTTATCCATGGGCTCTTAGTTACTTGCTTAGATCAACTTGCCTTGATTTTCAATTGTTTGAAATGGTGCTTTGTGTGTGTGTTTGAAAATGTTTTGAAAAAGAGGCCAATGTGGTGGCAACCTTTGTAATGATCCATGTGGGGATGTATACAAAGGTGTATGTCTTTTGAAAAGGTTTTCAATGTTTTTGAAAGTTGTTTTGAAAGTGTATTGATGTGTGGTTTTGAAAAATAGGCAAGTGTTTTGTTTTGCAAGTTTGGCAAGTAACCAAGAGTTATCTACCCTAAATTTCTCAAAGATCATTGCTATGTTTTAACCCTTTTAACAATTTTGTTCCACCATTGTATTTGGTGGACAATCTTGTGTTAGGATGTGAATGGGACGGGCGCGGGTCATCGTTTAGACCATGATTGCAATGGTGCCAAGTATCTTTGGGCAATTTTTCCTTTAAGGGACTTGATCATTTTTAGGCAACTTTCGAAAGCGTCATCGAGGGACTATGATCATTTGAATTGTTTTGTTTTTTGCCAAAGATACCTAACATGCAATATGGCCCATTATTGAAGGCAACAAGTGGAGTACCCTAGGGGTGCAAGTGTGATTGGTGTTGTCCATTTTCATGCTTGTTTATCTTGAATTAGGTCAAACTATTTTTGGTTGATTTTTTTTGCATACAAGGTCCTAAGTCTATCATGGCATAATTTAGAAAGCTTTAAAGTGCGAAAAATAAAGTTCCTAAGTTATTACAACACAATATATGGGAAGGGGGTACAAATGTTCAAATGGGGATATTTTAACAAGAAATTAAATCCTAAACTATTACATCAAACTTGGAATTTTGCAAGGTATTTATTTACACAATATTCAAATAAAATAAAATAAATATGCAAAAATGCAAAAAAAGGTTTTCATATGTATGTGAAAAATATTTATCATATATCAAATAAATAAAAATAAAATTAATGTATTTTTGGTATTTTTATGGATCTAGGGTAAAACCCTAATTTTATAAATAAAAAGGTATTAATTATTTAATATATACAATATTTATTAGTTATGTACAAAAAATAAATAAAAGAGAAGTATATTTGTCAAAAAGGTATTTTTAATGTTAAATATTAATAAAAATAAAAATGTATATATTTTGTATTTTTATCCTAAATATTCTAATAAATAAATATATATATATATATATATATATATATATATATATATATATATATATATATATATATATATATATATATATATATATATATATATATATATATATATATATATATATATATATATATATATATATATATATATATATATATATATATATATATATATATATATATATATATATATATATATATATATTATATATATATATATATATATATATATATATATATATATATATATATATATATATATATATATATATATATATATATATATATATATATTATATATATATATATATTATATATATATATATATATATATATATATATATATATATATATATATATATATATATATATATATATATATATATATATATATATATATATATATATATATATATATATATATATATATATGTATTTGTATTATTTACTAAATATGTTAAATATGAATAAAAATATTTAATATTTACAAAAAAAGTATATTTTATAAAAAATGTTTTCAGAAGATAAAATAAAATAAAATTAGAAAATAAAATGTATTTTGTATTATTCCTAATATTCTAAACAAAAGTAATATGTATTTATTTATATATATAACTAAATAAAGCAAATAAATATCAAATAAAATGCAAAAAAATGTGGAAAAATGTTTTTTATGCTTTTTATGTTTAGACAAAAATATAAAAACTAAATCAAAAGGAAAAAGTGAAAAATAACAAAGATATCTTAAAATAGGCCAGGGGGTGCAAATGTAAAAGCATGGTGCAAAAAAGAAAAATGAAACAGGCCCAGCCAAAGGCAAGCTTCTTCAACCTTCAGCCATCTCTGTTTGAAAACGCGCAACTCTTTGCTTCCACAACAAGAACCTGATTCTTTGATTTTTAATGAAAACTCACAACACAAAAAATGTAAAGCATCATCTCACGAGTTCATACATATAAAGAACATGATCTAACTCTCAGAAATGAGAGAGAATTTCTTCTCCCCCAATTCCTGACCTAAATTTTGTTCAATGTTCAGACTCAAAATTCTCTATGTACACATAACATAAATGAAAAGTAATGATATGGGCAGATTCAGGGCCATGAATGTGACATAATTTCTTCACAAATCTAAACCTAACAATGCCTGGATAGAGAGATACGAGTTCATGAACTTACCTATTCAGCTTGAATCGTATCTGGCAATGGAGGTGCTTTCAGGGCAAGGTAAGGATTGGCACAACTTACTTGAGGTCCAGGGATGCTATTCCAACCTTTAATTTGCTTTGAAACCAAGTGAATCGTGTTATGGCACTCCAACTGCAAAACAGAAAATATGAAAATGGTGATGTTGGTTATGGGTGTTACAGGTTGTGTTTAGGGCTTGGAACAGTTTCAAGGGATGGTGTGGGATGTGTTTGAACAAGTCTTAGCAAGAATGCACGAGTGGAATGAACTATGGAAGTCCAACTGCAGCTTATGCCCTGTTTTTGCAGTTTTATGGTGATTCTGTGTTTGAGAAGGTATTAGAAGTGGTTGGCTTGTGTTTCAGGTCAGGGTTGGTGTTTAGAAAGTGTTCACAATCTTTGCTTAAGCTCTTGTTGACAGGAATGAGAGTTGGTGTTTAGTTTGCAAGTTTTCTTCTCTCTTAAGCAACAAAATGCCAAGTTATTTTTTAGACTGATGGAGGCCCCCCTAATGTGCTGCTAAGCTTGCCCTTGATCAGTGGGATTAGCTCAAAAACTTGTTCCAAAGAGATTTGCTGTGTACCTCTTGATTTGCAAGTTGACATAAAGTTTTCACTTTTCAAAAATGGACATAATGCTTTTTCTACTTATGGCTTAATTTTGCATACAATGCTTGAACACACAAAATAAGGCCTTGGCACAATGAGTTAGCATTAAATTTATGAGTGCAAATGGGATATAGGACCTGTAATCAAGGAATGTAAGCTGAGTTCAAAATTGCCTAAGTGTATGAACATGAAAATTGGCCATAAACAAAGTGAGTTTTTCCCAACTTTCCAAATTCGATTCTCTCTAACCATGAGGTTGTTTGATGAGTTCTTGGACATTTTGGAAAGCTTGGAATGTGTACTACAATCCATATTTGTAATGAAAATTGAAATTCCAAGTGGAAGCGTGTGAAAAGTGGTCTTGAAGTTAGGCAAAAATCCTGCCTAAAATAGGTCAAAAATTTTCTAAGTTAAGAATGGTTTGGTACCCTTGTTCCAAAAATTGTAACTTGAGCTACAAGCTTCTTTTTGGGAAACTTTGTGAATCAAAGTTGTAGATTTTGCAATGGGCTACAACTTTCATGTTTTTACTTTTCCTTGAATCCAAATGCATCTTGATGAGAAAGTGGGACAAAGTTAGGAAAAAATTAGGGTTTTTCATAACTTAGAAAAATTCTAAGTTATGAAAAATCTTCATTTCAAACCCTAATTTGCAATTCTTGATTTCTTGATGAACAAGTTTCATGATTTGGCATGTTTTGATGAAAAATTAATCTTGACACTTGATTTTGACCAAAAAGTCAAAGTTTGACTTTTCAGTATACAGTCAAAATTGATCAATTGACTGGAAAATTCAATTGTCAATCTTGTGCATTTGGGATCTTTTGAACTTTTTGAGCATGTCAAGACAATTCCATTGGGTCCTTGAGTCCATATGTGAGCTTGGTTTGCCATTGGCTAGGTTAAACAGTCAAAAATTGCCTTTGTGCAGTCAAAACCCTAAAAATGACCATTTTGCCCTTTTGGTGATCTGATCAAATTTCTTGTGGAATTGTGATCCAAACTTGATCAAATGGTCCATATGAGTTCATAATGTTGATGTGGGTAAATTTTCATGAGGTTTGACTGTCAATTGGCCACAGTTGACTTTTTTTCCAATACAGCTGATTTCTAGGTCAACTGTCCAATTGACTGGGCCAAGGTTGGAATCAAGGCTTGAAACTTGGTATGGATAAACTTGGGAGTCCAACATAAAGCATGAAATTCATCTTAGTCATTTTAGGTCAAAATATCTTTGTGCAAACACAAACCCTAATTTGGGTCAACAGTGTTAGGAGAAGTCTTGCAGAGGAAACCCTAACTGGATCTTAAGCTCTAAGGGCCTTGTGATGAGAAAATGTTGAGAAAATGGGAGGGAAAATTTTGGGGTACAACAGTTGACCCTGTTCAATCTTCTTGGACCTGAAGAGTTAGATTGGCAAGTTTGCCTTTTCGCGACTCGAGGGTAAAAGGAGATTGGACACTAGAGTGCCCGGAAATTTGCACTCGCATGCTGGAGTATCAGCAATGTGATGTCGGGAATGGGCTTATAGATTCCATTTGGAGAGATGGTGGATAGGGAGATGGGCTTATAGATGCCATCTGAAGGTGTGACAGAACCTTGTCGGGAATGGGCTTATAGATGCCATTTGGAAGTGTTGATCGCATAAGAGATTCCTTAGCGAGAACTTGTGCACTTTGAGAAGGACGGATGTTTTCCTAGCTTGTTACAGGTGTTGATCTTCAATCTCTTCATGCAGACATGCCCTGGCTAGATACAGGTGTCGAGTCTACAATCGGTTGCTCACAGATGTGCCCTGGATGGATACAGGTATCGAATCTGGAATTAGTCGTCAACAGATATGCCCTGGCTGGATACAGGAATCGAATCTTCAAACTCTTCAGATGTGCCCTGGCTAGATACAGGAATCGAATCTGGAATTAGTCGTCAACAGATATGCCCTGGCTGGATACAGGAATCGAATCTGGGATTAGTCGTCAACAGATATGCCCTGGCTAGATACAGGAATTGAATCTTCAAACTCTTCAGATGTGCCCTGGCTAGATACAGGAATCGAATCTGGAATTAGTCGTCAACAGATATGCCCTGGCTGGATACAGGAATCGAATCTTCAAACTCTTCAGATGTGCCCTGGCTGGATACAGGAATCGAATCTGGAATTGATCACTCACAGATGTGCCCTGGCTAGATACAGGAATCGAATCTGGAATTGTGACAGTTGAAGGTAGTCGTCTTTTGGACTGTCCTTTTCCCTGAAAAAGGCAAAACATCAGTTGTATGCAGTGTCATGATGTATGAAATGCATGATATCGTGATGCTCAGAATGAGATAGCGTTGTATGCACTTTATCATGTATGTAAGCAAGATGTATGAAATGTGAAATGTTTATGAATGTATTTTCGTCTAGGAAAATAAATCCTTGACGACCGGCCGGGCAATTAAATGTTGGGCTGACGTTGAAGAGTAGAGTTCTTCATTTCCGCTAGGGATGATGGTTGCAAGAATACACCGGTAGGAGAAGATGACTCCGTTGGGGAATAAACTTGTTGGAGAGATTACTCTGAGGGGAATTACTTTGTGGGAAGAGATACTTCGCTGAAGTTTTGACGAGAGCTCCGCTGAGGATTTCAATGATGGACTCCGCTGGGGATAACAATGATAAACTCCGCTGGGGATTCTGTTGATAAGTTATGTTGGGGAACTTTGATGAACACCGCTGGGGATAGGAAGAACTTCGTCGAGGGCGATCTTCCGTGGTAATTAGCTGAGGATAACCCAGTTATAAGCCCTTGTGAGGAATAACTTTTGAATGAAAACGGGGAGACGTTCGTATTTGGCAGGGGATAAGCTTCCAGAGTCTAACGGGGATAAGCTTCAAGACCTGCTGGGGATATGGACTTCAATTTTCCTGGGGAAACTTTCGGGCTGTACTGGAAAGTGGTTCTACTGGGGCGTCCGTATTCCGCCGGGGAACAATCTTAGATCAAGACTGTCGGGGATGCTTGCTGAGGAATGCCTATACTCTGCTGGGGAATTTTGAGATCTTCTGGGGATACCCAACTTCCTTAAGGCTGACAGCAGACTAACTCTACTGGTGGAGAGTATGGCTGACTTGCTAGGGGGATAGGGTGCCTATTGTAGGGCTGATGATAGACTAACTCTTCTCGGGGAGAGTATTGTTGAATCTTGTCCTACTCTGTGGGGAGTTGAGGTAACTTGGTCACATTCTTCAGTTGAATCTACCTTGGTACCTTGGTGGACAGGGCAACTAGACTGCCTGGATAACTTTACATTGCCCCTGCTTCTGATGTCACCTGTAATCAATCCTTCGTTTCGTATGCACGTATTTATGAATTAGCAATTTAATGTCAAATGCATATATCAAAAATGAACATTGGACATTCTTCGCAAGTCAAAACAGAAAAAGGAAAAACAATTGGCAATTTGTTTGAAAAAGTGAATTTGTATTGATTTTGAATTTTGCCTGTAAGTAGGCGTTTTTGTACAAGAGGCTGACGTCCTAGTAAGAGAACGCCGCCGAATAACATAAAGTTTATACAATTTTGAAAAGGAAATAAAACAGCTATGTGAACAATATTCCCACTGGGTTCCAACTCTGCTATCGCCTTTATGCCTTCAAGCGTCTCATCACTTTGTTACTTAGTTAAAGATGAAGCTGATTGATCGATGCCGAAGTCTGAGCCCGATAGTTGATGTCGAATTCTGGATGCAAGGTGATCCAATGAGACATAGTGTTACGCTTTATCCCTAACTTTTGCCTGGACCGCCCTTTCGGGTTTTCAGTCCACCGGGATACCCATTTTTGCCCAAGCCGCCTTTTCAGGTTTTCGACTTGCCAGGTGTACATATTCTTTTCATTTCATCCCTTATTTTTGCCCGAACCTTTTTGGTTCGCCGGGAAGCCCTTATTTTTGCCTAGGTATGTCAACCTAGCGGGTCTTTTATCATGCGTAGTATCTTTTTACTATGTCTGCATTGGCGGGGTGAGGAAGGTCGTCACCATCCATGGTGGTTAGAATCATGGCTCCTCCTGAGAAGATATGTTTAATCACAAATGGCCCTTCGTACGTAGGGGTCCATTTGCCCCGGGGATCACTTTGAGGAAGAATGATGCGCTTGATTACCAGGTCTCCGACTTGATACTCTTGTCGTCTGACTTTCTTGTTAAAAGCCATGATCATCCGTTTTTGGTACGTCTGACCATGACAAATAGCAGTGAGTCTTTTTTCGTCAATTAGGTTTAATTGATCAAGTCGAGTCTGGATCCAGTCATCTTCACTTAAGTCTGCATCCTTCATTATCCGGAGGGAGGGTATCTGGACTTCAATCGGCAAGACTGCCTCCATGCCATAGACCAAGGAAAAGGGTGTTGCCCCGGTTGACGTCCTTGCTGAGGTACGGTACCCATGAAGAGCAAATGGTAACATCTCGTGCCAATCTTTGTAGGTCACTGTCATCTTCTGCACAATTTTCTTGATGTTTTTATTAGCTACTTCGACAGCCCCATTCATCTTCGGCCGGTAAGGAGAAGAGTTGTGGTGCTGTATCTTGAATTTCTCGCAGAGCTCAGTGATTATCTTGTTGTTAAGATTGGTACCATTGCCCGTAATGATTCTTTCCGGGACGCCGTACCGACAGATCAGGTTATGCCGAATGAAACGTGCCACGACGCTCTTGGTTACGATGGCGTAGGAAGCTGCTTCCACCCACTTCGTGAAGTAATCAATTGCTACCAAGATGAAGCGATGCCCGTTGGATACCGTCGGTCGGATCTCGCCGATCATATCAATGCCCCACATTTCAAAAGGCCAAGGTGCCGTCAAGACGTTCAGAGGAACCGGAGGGATGTGCACCTTATCAGCATAAATCTGGCCTTTATGACAAGTTCGAGAATGTTGGTAACAGTCGGCTTCCATTGTGGACCAGAAATATCCTTCCCGAAGGATTTTCTTTGCCATGGTATGTCCACTGGAATGTGTTCCGAATGTACCTTCATGCAGTTCTACCATGATCTTCTCTGCTTCAGTCTTATCCACACAACGCAGTAAAGTTGAATCATGGTTTCGTTTGTAGAGAATGTCGTTGCTGAGGAAGAATTTTGCCGCAAACCTTCTTAGGAACTTTTTGTCATTGACCGATGCGCCTTCGGGGTATTCTTGAGCTTCAAGGTACCTCTTCACTTCATGATACCAAGGTTTTTCAGTTACCTCTTCGGCCTCAAGATCGCAGCAGTATGCAGGTTCGTCCAATTTCCAGATAATGATTCGGGGAGCCTCGTTGTCCCATTTGACTTTGAACATAGAAGACATCGTAGCCAGCGCGTCCGCTAACTGATTTTCCTCTCTTGGGAAGTGTTCAAAAGTTATCTCTTCAAAGTGGGGAAGCAAAGTCAACACATACTCCTTGTAAGGAATAAGATTTGGGTGTTTCGTATCCCACTCGCCTTTGATCTGATTGATCAAGAGAGCGGAATCTCCGAAGACACTCAGAAACTTGATCCTTAAGTCGATTGCAGCTTGAAGACCCATGATACATGCCTCATATTCTGCCATGTTGTTGGTGCAGTTGAAACACAGTCGGGCGGTGAGTGGAGTATGAGTGCCTTTAGGGGATATGATCACAGCGCCGATGCCGTTACCCAAAGCGTTCGAGGCTCCGTCAAAATGCATAGACCATCGGGATCCTTCCTCAGGTCCTTCATCCGGTCCAGGTACCTCACAATCAGTTACTATCATGATATCTTCGTCTGGAAATTCAAAGTTCAATGATTGGTAATCGTCCACAGGTTGGTGCGCCAAATGATCTGCCAATACACTTCCCTTGATGGCTTTTTGAGTTGTGTATTGGATGTCATATTCTGTCAAGATCATTTGCCATCTTGCGATTCTTCCGGACAGAGCGGGCTTTTCGAATATGTACTTGATTGGATCCATTTTTGAAATCAACAGAGTAGTGTGAGTCAACATATACTGTCTCAGCCGGCGAGCAGCCCATACCAGAGCGCAGTAAGTTTTCTCGAGCAGTGAGTACCGAGTCTCACAGTCGGTAAACTTTTTGCTCAGGTAATAAATAGCATGCTCTTTTCGGCCAGACTCGTCATGCTGCCCCAGCACACACCCCATTGAGTTGTCAAGTACTGTCAAGTATAGTATTAGAGGTCTCCCTTCCACTGGTGGCATAAGAATGGGCGGTTTTTGGAGATACTCTTTTATCTTTTCGAAAGCGGCCTGACATTCATCGTTCCAACGTACTACTTGATCTTTCTTCAGCAATTTGAATATTGGCTCACAGGTAGCAGTTAGATGCGAGATGAATCGGGCAATGTAATTCAGTCGTCCTAGAAAGCCTCTGACCTCTTTCTCTGTCTTGGGAGTCGGCATCTCTTGTATGGCTTTTACCTTGGCAGGGTCCACTTGAATACCTTTGTCGCCCATGATGAAGCCTAGCAATTTTCCAGACCTCACCCCAAAGGTGCATTTGTTTGGGTTCAACCTCAGCTTGTACAACTTCAGTCGGTCAAACAGCTTCCGCAGATGGTCAAGGTGTTCCTCCTCAGTTTGAGATCTTGCAATCATATCGTCGACGTACACTTCTATCTCGTGATGGATCATATCATGAAATAAAGCAACCATGGCCCGTTGGTAGGTTGCCCCAGCATTTTTCAACCCGAATGGCATGACCTTGTAGCAGAAGGTGCCCCACTGAGTAACAAAGGTAGTCTTTTCCATATCTTCAGGAGCCATCTTGATCTGATTATACCCCGAAAAACCATCCATGAAAGAGAAAACTTTATGCTGAGCAGTATTATCAACCAGAACGTCGATATGAGGCAGAGGGAAATCGTCCTTAGGGCTGGCCCTGTTCAAATCCCTGTAGTCAACACACATTCTGACTTTACCATCTTTCTTTGGAACTGGAACCACGTTGGCCACCCACTGAGGATAAGAAGTCACTGCTAGAAACCCGGCATCAAATTGTTTCATAACCTCAGCTTTGATTTTCTCGGACATCTCTGGGTGCATGCGGCGGACCTTTTGTTTTACCGGAGGGCAGTCTTCCTTGGTAGGCAGGTGATGAACTATAATGTCGGCATCCAAACCAGGCATGTCTTCGTAAGACCAAGCAAAGATTTCCATGTAATCATGCAACATCTGAATCAACCGTTGTTTCACACTGAGCTCCAGATTGGCACCAATCTTGACTTCTTTTCTATCTGTTTCAGTACCCAGATTTACTGTTTCCACTGGCTCTTCATGCGGCTGAATGGCCCTCTCTTCCTGGAGTAGCAGTCTTGCAAGTTCACCAGGCACTTCTCAATCATCTTCACCCTCGTCTTCGGCTAAGTTGATCGGATTTTCTAAGTCATAACTGGCAGTAGCAGAGTCGTTACCAGTGAGATCCAGAGTGGATTGGAACCTGTGTAAGTGAGTGTGTGTAAATATAGCTGTTTTGCAATATATAACAAAGAAAGAAAAAGAGCACAAGATTTGAAATGCAACAAACATCCAATGTTTTGATTAATGATATATGGAAATGTCATACAAAAAGCCCTCACAAATGGAGCCACGGTGCCCCGGGTAGGACACTGAGCCATAAAAGTTTCAACATATTGTTTGTTACAAATTGAAAACAAAAGAGTTCATTACTGGGTGACAAAAGTAATAGGTGTAAAATCTTTTGCCGTCCAGTTGCTTGGTCCATTGTTGGTTGTCGGGTAGATCCAGCTGTCAAATTCCGCTTCCTCTACGTCATCCTCAATAGCATTCACTCTTGGGTTGGTGATGAACACCGGAGGTTTTCCGATTCTTGCTTTGCGAACAGCCCTCTGAGCCTCTGCAGTGAAGCCCAGCCCAAACTTGTCATTCTTTGGAGTGAAGTCAGGAAGTTGACCCCAGTTTGCGCACTCGCCTTTCTCAATCACAGCCCGGGCATCTTTCAAGGAAACCAACTTCAAAGGAGGGTCTTCAATCAAGGTTTCAGCTGACGCCAACATCGGAGGTACCTCTTCAAAATGTTGAAAGGGGGTTTCAATAAACTCCCCGTCCATCTCAATATACCGGAATGAATTCAGATGACTAACCATGTATTCTTCCTCCCCATGCACAGTAACAATCTTCCCTCTGACAGGGTATTTGAGCTTCTGGTGTAGAGTGGATGTTACAGCCCCAGCCTTGTGAATCCAAGGTCGTCCCAGCAAACAGGAATAAGATGGACGGATATCCATAACATAGAACATTGAGTCAAAGACTTGGGAACCGACACGAATAGAAATGTCTACCTCACCATGCACCATCCTCTTAGAACCGTTGAAGGCTCTAACAATGATGTTACTAGGCTTCAATTCCAGGCCCTCACAATCCAACCGATCTAAGGCCTTCTTGGGCAATACATTCAGGGAAGAACCGGTGTCCACCAACACGTGTGCAAGAGTAGTGCCCCTGCATTCTATGGAGACATGCAGGGCATCATTGTGGTTTTTTCCTTTGGTGGTCAGGTCGGCATCCGAGAAACCCAAACCATTGTCAGCGGTCAAATTAGCCACACAGTCAGTGAATTGATCTGCAGATGTCTCTTGTGGCACATGGGCTGTTTTCAGAAATGAAATCAAGGCCTTGGCATGGGCCTCTGAGCACAGCAGCAATGATAGCATAGAGATCTTGGAGGGGGTATGCCCCAGCTGTTCAACGACATTGAAGTCGCTCTTCTTAATGATTTTAAGGATTTCCTCCATCTCTTGCTGGGAGGCTTCAACAGCGGTCTTTTTTGGTGCCTCCGTCCAGGCAGGCAAATCGGTAGCAACTCCTTTGCCCCGAGTATCAGAGGACTCGGCGGAAGGGGTAGACACAGGAACTTGATTTGGAAGGGAAACATGCACACTTGCAGGTGTGATGATAAGAGGTTTTCGGATAACTGGTGGTGCAATGTCAGGCGAGAAGAGCCTGCCACTGCGAGTAATTTTGGCGGGACCAGTGATGTTACTGATACTGGTACTGGTGTTGAACTCCTGCTTCACTCCAAGCACATACACATCTGCCCCATAGTGCCATGGGACAGCCTTGTCAGATTCATAGGGGAGGGGCCCCGGAACAGTAATAATAATGGGTGCAACGGACATAATTTTGACTGGCTTCCTCGGGGGAGCCTTGGTAGGATTGTTGAAAATTGTGACGACAGATACTTCTTCAACGGGAACACAAGGAACGACGGTCTTCTTGAACAGAATCTCCTTGCTATCCATCAGGCTTTGGATGCCTGATTTCAGCAGCGGACAACCGGTAGGGGTAACAGCACACAGGAGGCAACCCTTGCTACAACCCGGAAATAAACCGGCCAGCAACAGGTTCCTCTTAACATTCAATAGAGGGGTAGCAACATCATTCACCGAAACAGCATACAAATCTTCCTCAACGGCATTTACTCCATGCTGGGGCATAGGAGCAGTCATAACGTTAGGCCTCTCAGGCGCCTCAAACTGTATTTCCTTCGCATCGATAAGGTCTTGAACCTTATTTCTTAGGGCCTAGCAATCATCAGTAGTATGCCCGGGGCTATCAGAGTGATAAGCGCACCGCGCGTTGGGGTTGTATTTTGGAGAAGCTGTATTCACCACCTTTGGAGCTTCTTTGGCGGTTACCAAGTTGGTCGATAGCAGTTGTGGCAAGATTTGTGACAAGGTCATACTCAGCCGAGTGTACTGCCTTTTGGGCCTCTCGCCCCTTTGTTGATTGTACTGTTGAGGAGCAGCAACAGGCTTTGAAATTATCAATGCATTGACAGCTGGGCGGCGTTCTGGCTTAACTTGTCTTCTAGGACCATAGACAGCACTAGCTTCTTTCTTGAAAGGTTTCTTCTCGGTACTCGCGGAGGCACCTTTCTGTATCTTTCCTGACTTGATGCCGGCCTCTATCCTTTCACCAGTCAAGATCAAATCTGTAAACCTAGCGGAGGAATTACCAATTAGATGATTGAAGAATGGACCAGACAAGGTCCCTAGAAACATGTCAACAAGTTCACGATCAGTCAAAGGAGGCTGCACCCTGCCAGCCAAGTCTCTCCACTTTTGTGCATATTCTTTGAATCCTTCGCCCGTTCCCAATGACATACCCTGAAGTTGGGTACGCGTGGGAGCGAGGTCAGAATTGTACTGGTACTGTCTATAAAATGCGGTGGCTAAATCCTCCCAATGTCGAATACTGGTTCCATCCAGCTGATAGAACCACTCAAGTTGTGACCCCGAAAGGCTATCTTGGAAGAAATGGATCCAAAGGTTCTTGTCCGCAGTGTAAGGTTGGATCTTCCTTACGTATGATCTGAGATGCAGCTTAGGACAGGAAGCTCCATCGTACTTTAAAAAGGCAGGCGCCTTGAACTTGTGCGGGATCACCACCCCAGAAGATAAACCTAAATCTCTGAAATCCAGCCCCGGCACATTTTGAATCTCCATGGCACTTAAACGTTCCTCTAGCTGTTTGTATCTGTCTGCAGCAGGAGGATACTGTTCGTCATTGTAATCCGTCTCATTGTCAGAGACTGCTGGACTAGGAGCCCTTCCCCCTTGGGGACTGTCTTTCTCTGCAGAGGAGGTAGCTGGATCAGCCTCATTATGGAGTGTATTCCCAAACCTGCGTCCAGTGTTGAACAATGCAGTCCTCTTCTTCTTCTTCTTCTTTAGGAGCAGAGCCTTCAACTCTTATTGACCTTGGGCTAAGCTCATGACCATCTCCTGGAACTGGGCGTTCTGGGCCTGGAGGGCCTTGATAGCTTGCTCACTGGATGATTCAGGATTCATGATGACTGTTCCAAATAAACAGCGAAGAAGATTAAGCAACCTGTAGAAAAAAGGGGTACCTGTTATGCACATGATGCA
Organism: Vicia faba; assembly: GCA_948472305.1. NCBI lineage: Eukaryota > Viridiplantae > Streptophyta > Magnoliopsida > Fabales > Fabaceae > Vicia > Vicia faba. Next base: position 465,750,234 of record OX451737.1, on the reverse strand, counting down.
TGAGATGCTATTTATGCAATGCATTCAAGGATTTTAGAAATTCACAATTGTTGCAGACAAAAAAGAATGCACGTCATATTAATAAGAAGAAAATTGTTAGTACATAAATGCCCCATGGGCCAAAAATTACAAAAACAACTTCTCAAGGTAAAAAGATGTTGCGCATCCTCTTTGGTGCAATGTAGGTGTTGAGGGTCTCTTGCTCATGGAGTCGGCGGGTGAGCTCTAGAACCTTTTTCTCGCTGGCGTAAAAGCTGGCTTCAAAAGTGTTCCGTTCCTCCTTGAGTTGGATCCAACTCTTCTGCATCTCCTCCCATGATGTAGGCATGTCAGGATATAGAATGGTATAGGGAACCTCTCCTTCCTTGACGGGCTCTTTAATCACAGGGAGAACATGAGGATAAGGCATCATTAGACTCTGGGCTCGGGCTCGTACCCACTTGAGGTAAGGCTCAAGAGGGATGGAGTTCTTGTGCCCCAGTGTCTTGCTGTCAACCTTGTTGGGCATCCTCCAAGCTCTGATGAATCTTTGGCGAAGTCCTTGCGCATCGTTGTCGAAGTCAAAAACTAGGTCAGGAGTCAACATGTCGTGAGGGCCATCCCTCCGTGCATATCCAAATTGTCTCAAAGCTAGACAAGGGTTGTAGGTAATGCCTCCTCTAGTGCCAATTAATGGGACATTAGGGAACTCACCACAACGATCGATGATGATGACATTTTCTCTGGACCGAGAACACCAATGTACATCAGAATGTGTGAGGGTCATCAACCGTTGGGACTACCTTGAGCCTTGGTCATTCTTCAAGACAGATTGTGGAAGGTGCGAAATAAACCACCTTGCAAGGAGAGGAGTACAGCACATGAGAACACCCCTCTTTCTCATTGTTCGTGTGTAAAATGAGTGAAGGATGTCCCCAAGCAATGTTGGTATTGGATTTCTGGACAAGAAGATTTTGACGGCGTTGACCTCTACAAGCTGGTCAGGATTTGGGAACAGGACCAACCCATAGATAAGGAGTGCCACAATTTCTTCAAAGGCTTGTAGGTCCAATGAATTCCAACACTCTTGTGCCTTTTCAAACAAGAATTTTGCTAAAAAGCCTTTGACTCCGCTTCTAGTTTCCCAATGCCCCTTGATATCGGATGGCTGTAGATGTAGTGCTCGAGCAATATCTTCAGGCTTTGGTTCCTTTTCCGTACCGTTGAAAGGTAGTTGATTAAGGATGGGAATTCTCAGGATTTGAGAAAATTCCTCCAAAGTGGGCACCAACTGGTAGTCGGGGAAAGTGAAACAGTCGTGAAGAGGGTCAAAGAACTGGAATAGCACTTTCACCATGTCCTCTTCAATGTTGGTATTGACTAAGTTGAGTAGTCTACCATGTCTTTCACTGAAGGGAGAGCTTTCCGGAATTCTTGATGTGAGCTCCTTGAGTTGAGGAGGGATTCTTACAAGGTTGACTTGGATGGTTTTTCTGCGAGGAATTTCCATGACCTACAAAACAAGAACAAAGATGAAGATCTAAACCCTTGAAGTGGTTAGTAAATGCATATGATGCTTTATGATGTTCATGATGTATGCACAAACATATGTACAAGCAATTCACACCAAACCCTAGTTTTAGGCTTGCATGGGGTTTCATAGGTAAGTACCCTCTTGAGTGTAGTTGGCTTAAAAAACCTGTCCTATAAATAGTAACCGGGTTCTAAGGAGCTCAATATCACTGGATTGTTTTCATTGTTCATTGTTTTGGTTTAGCCACTTAACTAGCGACCAAAATATTCCAAGAAAACAACCCTTAATGAGTGTAGTATCGAGTATCTACCAACTTCGGACTGCACCAAAGCCGATCATCTCACTACCCCTAATGAAAGGCCAAGATGGTCAAGTAAGGTTCTAGGTCATTAGTGCTTAGTGACATCACTCAACGGCCCCGTACTCTCCTTGATTGAACTCAAGGGTTACCGGCACTCACAAATATGTCGCACTAATATAGCTATTGCTTCGACCGTGTCGGTATACCCCGCACAGTTTCCACAACGTATTGCTATCTATGAATGTTTCCCAAAATTCGGGTGTAGGATTGTAAACCCAAACAAGAGAGCCAAGATATAAAGCAATCAAAACAAACAATTAGTCATGCAAGAGGGTGATCTAAGCCCTAAGGTTACTCCACTTTAAAAGAATCCCCAGCAGAGTCGCCAGTTCTGTGATACGGTGGGAGAACTGACTTGAGGTTTTGCGTTTGTTTTCGCAAATGTTTCGGTTGAGCAAGAGTCGCCACCGACTTTTTATTTTATCCTAAGGAAAGGTTAAAAAGCACAGCAAAAACCTTTGAGATGTTTTCTTGGGTTCGGGGAGTAGATTATAGAAAGGGAAGGTATTAGCACCCTTTCTATCCATGGTTATCCATGGGCTCTTAGTTACTTGCTTAGATCAACTTGCCTTGATTTTCAATTGTTTGAAATGGTGCTTTGTGTGTGTGTTTGAAAATGTTTTGAAAAAGAGGCCAATGTGGTGGCAACCTTTGTAATGATCCATGTGAGGATGTATACAAAGGTGTATGTCTTTTGAAAAGGTTTTCAATGTTTTTGAAAGTTGTTTTGAAAGTGTATTGATGTGTGGTTTTGAAAAATAGGCAAATGTTTTGTTTTGCAAGTTTGGCAAGTAACCAAGAGCTATCTACCCTAAATTTCTCAAAGATCATTGCTATGTTTTAACCCTTTTAACAATTTTGTTCCACCATTGTATTTGGTGGACAATCTTGTGTTAGGATGTGAACGGGACGGGCGCGGGTCATCGTTTAGACCATGATTGCAATGGTGCCAAGTATCTTTGGGCAATTTTTCCTTTAAGGGACTTGATCATTTTTAGGCAACTTTCGAAAGCGTCATCGAGGGACTATGATCATTTGAATTGTTTTGTTTTTTGCCAAAGATACCTAACATGCAATATGGCCCATTATTGAAGGCAACAAGTGGAGTACCCTAGGGGTGCAAGTGTGATTGGTGTTGTCCATTTTCATGCTTGTTTATCTTGAATTAGGTCAAACTATTTTTGGTTGATTTTTTTTGCATACAAGGTCCTAAGTCTATCATGGCATAATTTAGAAAGCTTTAAAGTGCGAAAAATAAAGTTCCTAAGTTATTACAACACAATATATGGGAAGGGGGGTACAAATGTTCAAATGGGGATATTTTAACAAGAAATTAAATCCTAAACTATTACATCAAACTTGGAATTTTGCAAGGTATTTATTTACACAATATTCAAATAAAATAAAATAAATATGCAAAAATGCAAAAAAAGGTTTTCATATGTATGTGAAAAATATTTATCATATATCAAATAAATAAAAATAAAATTAATGTATTTTTGGTATTTTTATGGATCTAGGGTAAAACCCTAATTTTATAAATAAAAAGGTATTAATTATTTAATATATACAATATTTATTAGTTATGTACAAAAAATAAATAAAAGAGAAGTATATTTGTCAAAAAGGTATTTTTAATGTTAAATATTAATAAAAATAAAATGTATATATTTTGTATTTTTATCCTAAATATTCTAATAAATAAATATATATATATGTATTTGTATTATTTACTAAATATGTTAAATATGAATAAAAATATTTAATATTTACAAAAAAATTATATTTTATAAAAAATGTTTTCAGAAGATAAAATAAAATAAAATTAGAAAATAAAATGTATTTCGTATTATTCCTAATATTCTAAACAAAAAGTAATATGTATTTATTTTTATATATAACTAAATAAAGCAAATAAATATCAAATAAAATGCAAAAAAATGTGGAAAAATGTTTTTTATGCTTTTTTATGTTTAGACAAAAATATAAAAACTAAATCAAAAGGAAAAAGTGAAAAATAACAAAGATATCTTAAAATGGGCCAGGGGGGTGCAAATGTAAAAGCATGGTGCAAAAAAGAAAAATGAAACAGGCCCAGCCCAAAGGCAAGCTTCTTCAACCTCCAGCCATCTCTGTTTGAAAACGCGCGCCTCTTTGCTTCCACAACAAGAACCTGATTCTTTGATTTTTAATGAAAACTCACAACACAAAAAATGTAAAGCATCATCTCACGAGTTCATACATATAAAGAACATGATCTAACTCTCAGAAATGAGAGAGAATTTCTTTTCCCCCAATTCCTGACCTAAATTTTGTTCAATGTTCAGACTCAAAATTCTCTATGTACACATAACATAAATGAAAAGTAATGATATGGGCAGATTCAGGGCCATGAATGTGACATAATTTCTTCACAAATCTAAACCTAACAATGCCTGGATATAGAGATACGAGTTCATGAACTTACCTGTTCAACTTGAATCGTATCTGGCAATGGAGGTGCTTTCAGGGCAAGGTGAGGATTGGCACAACTTACTTGAGGTCCAGGGATGCTATTCCAACCTTTAGTTTGCTTTGAAACCAAGTGAATCGTGTTATGGCACTCCAATTGCAAAACAGAAAATATGAAAATGGTGATGTTGGTTAGGGGTGTTACAGGTTGTGTTTAGGGCTTGGAACAGTTTCAAGGGATGGTGTGGGATGTGTTTGAACAAGTCTTAGCAAGAATGCACGAGTGGAATGAACTATGGAAGTCCAACTGTAGCTTATGCCCTGTTTTTGCAGTTTTATGGTGATTCTGTGTTTGAGAAGGTATTGGAAGTGGTTGGCTTGTGTTTCAGGTCAGGGTTGGTGTTTAGAAAGTGTTCACAATCTTTGCTTAAGCTCTTGTTGACAGGAATGAGAGTTGGTGTTTAGTTTGCAAGTTTTCTTCTCTCTTAAGCAACAAAATGCCAAGTTGTTTTTTAGACTGATGGAGGCCCCCCTAATGTGCTGCTAAGCTTGCCCTTGATCAGTGGGATTAGCTCAAAAACTTGTGCCAAATAGATTTGCTGTGTACCTCTTGATTTGCAAGTTGACATAAAGTTTTCACTTTTCAAAAATGGACATAATGCTTTTCCTACTTATGGCTTAATTTTGCATACAATGCTTGAACACACAAAATAAGGCCTTGGCACAATGAGTTAGCATTAAATTTATGAGTGCAAATGGGATATAGGACCTGTAATCAAGGAATGCAAGCTGAGTTCAAAATTGCCTAAGTGTATGAACATGAAAATTGGCCATAAACAAAGTGAGTTTTTCCTAATTTGCCAAATTCGATTCTCTCTAACCATGAGGTTGTTTGATGAGTTCTTGGACATTTTGGAAAGCTTGGAATGTGTACTACAATCCATCTTTGTAATGCAAATTGAAATTCCAAGTGGAAGCATGTGAAAAGTAGTCTTGAAGTTAGGCAAAAATCCTGCCTAAAATAGGTCAAAAATTTTCTAAGTTAAGAATAGTTTGGTACCCTTGTTCCAAAAATTGTAACTTGAGCTACAAGCTTCTTTTGGGGAAACTTTGTGAATTAAAGTTGTATATTTTGCAATGGGCTACAACTTTCATGTTTTGACTTTTCCTTGAATCCAAATGCATCTTGATGAGAAAGTGGGACAAAGTTAGGAAAAAATTAGGGTTTTTCATAACTTAGAAAAATTCTAAGTTATGAAAAATCTTCATTTCAAACCCTAATTTGCAATTCTTGATTTCTTGATGAACAAGTTTCATGATTTGGCATGTTTTGATGAAAAATGAATCTTGACACTTGATTTTGACCAAAAAGTCAAAGTTTGACTTTTCAGTATACAGTCAAAATTGATCAATTGACTGGAAAATTCAACTGTCAATCTTGTGCATTTGGGATCTTTTGAACTTGTTGAGCATGTCAAGACAATTCCATTGGGTCCTTGAGTCCATATGTGAGCTTGGTTTGACATTGGCTAGGTTAAACAGTCAAAAATTGCCTTTGTGCAGTCAAAACCCTAAAAATGACCATTTTGCCCTTTTGGTGATCTGATCAAATTTCTTGTGGAATTGTGATCCAAACTTGATCAAATGGTCCATATGAGTTCATAATGTTGATGTGGGTCAATTTTCATGAGGTTTGACTGTCAATTGGCCACAGTTGACTTTTTTTCCAATACAGTTGATTTCTAGGTCAACTGTCCAATTGACTGGGCCAAGGTTGGAATCAAGGCTTGAAACTTGGTATGGATAAACTTGGGAGTCCAACATGAAGCATGAAAGTCATCTTAGGCATTTTAGGTCAAAATATCTTTGTGCAAACACAAACCCTAATTTGGGTCAACAGTGCTAGGAGAAGTCTTGCAGAGGAAACCCTAACTGGATCTTAAGCTCTAAGGGCCTTGTGTTGAGAAAATGTTGAGAAAATGGGAGGGAAAATTTTGGGGTACAACACCCAAGATCAGTGGGCATGTAAGGATAAAGAACTGTGTAAGGAACGCCCTCTTTGTTGGTGGGCTCCACAACTGCTGGCAATACTGCTTCATAAGGCATCCCAAGCTTCTGGGCACGAGCTCGGACCCACTGGAGATAAGGTTGCATAGGAAGGGAAGTCCTTGGTCCCAACTCTTAGGGGTCAGATCTGTTCACCATGCCCCAAGCTCGTATAAACCTCTGGCGGTGCTCGTCAACGTCCTCCTTGTAGTCAAATGCAATATCCTCAAGAAGTAGCTCATGAGGACCGTCTCTCCGAGCAAGACCAAATTGTTGCAAAGCTAGACAAGGATTGTAGGTTATACCCCCTCCGATTCCAAACAATGGGACATTAGGGTATCCCCCATAACGATCAATGACAGCAGTGTCTTCCCTAATCCGGGAGCTCCAAAGAATATCTGTATGGGCAAGAGACATTATCTTGTAAGACCATCCCAAACCTTCTTCATTATTCAACACAGACTTAGGGAGGTGTGAAATAAACCACCTTGACAGCAACAACATGCAACACATGAGAGTCCCTCTTCTTCGCACAGTACGAGTGTAGAGGGCATGCAAGATATCACCCAGTAAAGTAGGCACAAGATTGCGAGAAAGGAAAATCTTAACCGTATTCACATCCACAAAGGAATCTGGATTCGGGAAAAGAACCAAACCATAGATAAGGAGTGCCAAGACGTCTTCGAAAGCCTGAAAATCCAAATTATCCCAGAATAGATGAGCCTGATCCATCATAAATTTGGCTAAGAAACCTTCAACCCCGCTTCGTGTTTCCCAATTGGATACTACATCAGCCCTTTTCAAATGTAGAGTTGAAGCAATGTCTTCTGGTCTAGGAGTCTCTTCCATACTTGTGAAGGGCACCTGCTCAAGGATGGATATGACCAATAAGTGAGAGAACTCTTCCAAAGTGGGAACCAGCTGGTAATCTGGAAAGGTGAAGCAATGATGCACAGAATCGAAGAACTGGAAAAGTACACTCATCATTTGTTCATCAAGCTTTAAGGTGACCAGGCTAAGAAGTTGACCATGTCTTTTAATGAACATATAAGTCTCAGAAACTCTTGAGGCTAACTCTTTAAGTTGAGCAAGTATTTGCACAAAGTTAACTCGAATGGTATTTCTGCGCACGGAAGCCATAATCTGCAAAACAGAACAAAGATAAATTCCCTCGGTCTTTGAAATGGTTAGTACAATGAAGTATGAATGCCATGTTATGATGCATGATGTCATGATAAAAGAGACACGAGTATAGCAGATAACAGGCATGGAAAAGGCAAACAAGTCACACAAAAGCCCTTAAGTTTAAGGCTTGCATGGGGTCTAAGGTATTACCCTCTTGAAGTTCAGTTGGTTTCAACCTATCCTAGCAAAAAGTAACCGGGTTCTAAAGGTTCTCAATACCACTGACCATCCTTCATCGGTCATGGTTTCAGCACACAAAATCTTTTCTTGCGGCCGGAACTATCTTGAGAGTATGGTCTCAATGAGTGTAGCATTGAGTATCAACTAGTTCCCAGCTTTACACTGAGGCCGGCTATCTCACTACTTTCTAATGGCCAAGTTGGTCGATTAAAGGTTCTAAGGTCAGTTGATGCTTAACGACACACGCAGCGACCTCGTATTCTCCTCGTTTCTCCAGAAGGGATACCGGTACCAACCAATATGCCACATCAACGTAGCTACTGCTTCAACCGTATCGGTCTATGTCGTACAGTTCCCCCACAGTTTATTGCTACTTACCTAAAAGGTGTCCCCGGATCCGGGTTAGAATCTATAGTAACTCCCAAACAAAACCCTTTAAAAGTAAAGCAACCAAAACAAACAAGAGAAGTAATTATGATGACCTAGATTCTAAGGTATACCCCACTTTATATTTGTCCCTAGCAGAGTCGTCAGTCCTGTGATACGGTGGCAAAACCGACTATTTTGAAAATGTTGGTTTGTGTTTTGTGTTTTATATTCGCAAAATGTCGCGGTAAGCAAGAGTCGCCACTGACTTTTATTTTATCCAACTGGAAAGGAAAAAAGCACAGAAAAATTCCTTTTTAGAGATTTTGAGTACGGGGGGTAGATTATAGAAAGGGACGGTGTTAGCACCCTTTCTATCTATGGTTTTCCATGGACTCTTAGGTACTTGCTCATCTTTTAAAATTGCTTATGCGTGTTTGTCTTGAAAAGTTTTGTTTTACTTTGTTTTAACCCTTGTTTCTGTCTTCAAAGGTGTTACGAAGTTGTTTTGAAAACTTTGTTTGAAAAGTGTAAGTGTGAAAAGTTTTGATTTGAGCAAGTACCTACTAGCATCTACCTACTCGAAAAAATATTGTTTCTATTCTTGTTTCCTTTAGACAATGCTATCCCATTATTTAGGTATAGGTAGCATTGTCGTTGGAGTTGTACAGGTCAATTCGTAAGGGACGTACGATCACTAAAGCAATGTTAGGACGTCTTAGTAATAACCCTAAAGTCTTAAGATCATATTCGAGGCAACATTTTCCGAACGGGACTTTTGATCTTTTGTTAGACAGGAGGGCAACCACTAAGACACCTTATACTTAATGACCGTTTACCGAAGGCAACCGAAGTGAGAGTATACCCTAAGAATGCGCATGTTGCGAGTGATTTGATTTCAGTTATTATCTTTGCACATTAGGGTTTTCTAGCCGTTTTAAATTATCATGTAATCTTTGTCATACAATCCTATTAACATACATCTAAACAATTAATATTTGCGAGAATTAAAATGCGAGAAATAAAACCTACGCTATTACAAGGCTTTGGGGTAGGGATTAATTCCATAGCCAAAAAACTCGTAAAAACGATAAAATAAAATAAAGTCCTAGATTAAACTATTACACACCGTGAGCAGTTACATTAATATTACAAAAATAATAAACGCGCGCGATGAATCAAAAACGAGAGATTTAGGGTTTTGACCCCAACTACCTAATTGTAATTTAAAAGGAAAATCATTTTTTTGTGTGGTTTTTGTGTTATTTTGAGAAAATAAAGTTTAATTGAATAAATAAACCTAATTACTAATTAATTTAAATTTAAGAAAAATAATTAAATTAACCTATTTTTGCATTTTTTATTTTGAGAAAGGAAATAAAAATTAAATCAAAAGTTAACCCTAATTTTTCTAATTGATTTTAATTATATAAAAAGTTAGAATTACCCTAAATTAAATTAAACTAATATTAAATTAAATTTGATAAAATAAAAAACCTAATTCTAAATTTTGTGAAACTTGATTTTATGATTTTTTGTGAAAAAGAATTTGATTTTGGTTAGAAAATAATTAAACAAATTAAATAAATAAAAGAAATAAAAAAAGAAAGAGAATGGGCCTGGTTTCTTAGCAAAAAGGGGGGTGTTGTTTGCAAATTCAAGCCCAACAAGCTCAGGCCTTTTTTGACTTCGTCCAATCCCCTGCACATGCTTGACTGGGGCGTATTGTGGACCTTCAAGGGATGGCCTTGGATTTGGAGTGTTGATGAATGGAATGATCAGATCTTGATGGTACATGATGAGTCCTTTTCCATGTGGTATACTGAATTATCCTGAAAATATTGAGAAAATAAAATGCACACGCCTGGGATCGAACCCAGGACGTGTGCATCAAAGACCAACAGCTTTAGCATCTGTGCTGGCTTGTTTAGTTGTAACAATAATGCAACAAATAAAATATGATTCAAATATCATGTCACGCTTCCCAAAACGCGCGCAAATTCAAACAGGCCACTCACAGACTGCCACGCTATCATCTTCCTCGTGGCTTCCGTCGTTTTTGATCAAAGACTTTTACCTACGGACATCAAGCGTAGGTATAGCCCTGTGCATTTCCAAAATATCATACAAGCATGATAAATGAAAACCAATGGTACCAATATACTCGTTGCAACCTCACAAGCATCATGGTACCATTATTTATGGCCAATTGTTCCTGTACAGTAAATCCCTAAAAACGAAGAAAAAACCCTAACCATGGCACTTTGTTGTATAGTCAGTAAAAATGAAATTAAATGTAACCATTAGCTTGCAAAAAATCCAAGTATTAAGAATATGCTAATAAATCATGTTAAAGATGTCAAAATTAAGATATTTGAATTCAAGAAAAGAGATGAACCGTGTGGCTCTTACAGCGTGATTCTGAGTGTGGGGAAGCTTGCTAGCGATTGAATCTTGATCCTGGGGAGTCCACCAATGGATTGGTATGACTAGAATGCCTTGAGGTGATATGAAACTTGGAAATCAGTTTGCAACTTTTTCTTCAATTTTTGAGATTTGTTCTCTCCTCCGCACGCCTCCAACCTCTTTTTATTTGATCTGCACTTGTTCCTTATGTATCCAAGAATGAATTAGGGTTGCCATTTGTTGTACCCCAAAATTTGCCCTCTCATATTTCTTAAAACATTACAAGAAAAATCTCCAAATGGCTCAAGATTGCTCAAGAGTTGGACAGTCAAGCTATCTCCTAAGGCAATCAACCCCAAATTAGGGTTTTGTGTTGCACCAAGATCCTTGAGTCCAAATGACCTCAAGTTCTCCCAAATGTCATAATATGCTCTCAATATCATCCATGCCAAATTTCAAGCCTTGCAGAGGAAGTTTGCTCAGTCAATTGCTCAAAGGGCCTAAAAATCGATTGTGCTAGGGCAAAAGTCAACTGTGACCCAAATACAGTCAAACTTCAAGATTTTTTGTCAACATTCTCATTTTGAAGGATATTTCATCATTTGATAAAGGGTTGATCATGATTCATCAAGGATTGCTCAAAATTCACCAAGACTCAAAACTTGCTAAATTAGGGTTTTGTAGGAAAAGTCAACTCAACTTTGACCAAGCATAACTTTATCATACTTTATGAGAAATGACCCATCCAAAGCTCATTTGGAAGAGGATGCAATTTCCGACAATCCATCTTCATACCCCAAGATTAGAAAATGCACTCATAAGAAGTTATAAATTTGGACATTATAGGTCATTTTTGAAAGTCAACAAAAACACCTTTTTTGCCAAAGCTTATAACTTGAGCATGGAATATCAAAATTAGATGATACCAAAAGTTTTGGTTAGAGGACATCTCAATATTTCTAGAAAGTCCAAGAACACTTCCAAAAGTTCAAAATTGAAGAAGTTATGCATTGTTAAAGTTGGGCATTTTTGCAAAATTGCCAAAAGTCAACTATCCCCAAAACTTCAAATTTTGTCAAATGGGCCCATTTTTTTTCACTTGATTTGATCTTGCCCCATTGCACACGTGTCCTAGCTTCAGCCTTGTATCCATTTATCAATTTTATTATTTTATTTGATTTTTTATTGAATTATTTCATTTTAAATCAAATTAAATCAAATAAAATCCAAATATTGATTACTTGATCTCTTTTTGGCTATTTCAGGACTGAATCATCATCATCAAGGGTATCAAACTCGTATCAAGCAATCCATGTGCAAAAAGATTGAGTTTTTGACAAATTTGGCAAGTTTTCAATGGTGAATCAAATCCAATCTCATGGCATTGATGTGGAAAGATTCAAGGCATATTTGTTAACCTAATACATTCCATGATACATATAGAAGGCAAAGGAACGAAATTAAAGGCTAGAGGCTGCAAGAACAGAAAGAACAAAACTTGGAAAAAGTGTGAAAGAGCTTGAGTTCGAATTCACCCTTAGAGGCAATTTCAGAAGCAAAGCTTGACACCAATTGATTGCTGGAGGTCCACTGAGTCAGAGCCAATCCCTAGAAAGCCTCCATACACGCTCAAACTCACTGTAAGTGTCACGAAAAACCGCTCTGCATTTGAATTCGTGAGTCTTTATTCCTGCACCTTTTGTACAAACCATTTTCATATTCATGATCCTCATCAAATTTCCAAGCTTTCTGTATTATCCAATTTCATTTATCTAATCTGTGAAGCCAAGTGCCATATCTAGGGTTTCGCGGTTGGTTTTTGGGCGTTTCTTTTACAGGTAAAATTAGCCCCAATAATGGCCATGGACATGACCGAAAGAGAAGGACGAACTCAACCATGTGCTTGGAATTTATTTTCATGGACTGGAATGGATTTTAGAGTGAGCCTACGCATTTAGCTGCAGATCTAAATCTGCGGGTAAAGTTACAGGGTTGGAAGGTCAGGGACGACAACGTGTTTCCCTCTGATTGGCCTGATTCAAACGCGCGCGCCCTTTTTTATTTTTCTGGCATATTAATTCATTTTCTTATATTATCATTATTTTGTATATTATTAACAATTGAGACACATTGGCCTAGTGGCAAAGCAAGCAACGCGAATACCAACAGGACCTGGGTTCGAATCCCAGGTCCCCCATATGCTTTGTTATATTTTTTCTACAGGTTATCACATGCAAGTCAAGCGTTGTAGCACATCATACACCATCATATAATCAATGGACAGATGGCCAATGGCCAGATCTGATGGATGGAGATGGAACGTCCACCATGGAACCAAGTCAAAGTGCACACACTGGATCTCACAAAGTTAGCCAGGCCAACACAATTGGGCCATGGAATTTGCTTCTCAAACCCCACTAATTAGGCCCACACCCCTAACTCTTTCTATTTCATTTTTTTATTTTATTTTAATTGTTTGTTTTATTATGTTTTTATTATCAATTAGCCAATCAAATTTTTTCTTAATAAAATTAAAACCACAAAAATATTTTTCTTCACAAAAATCAAATTTTAATTTTTTTTATTAACAAATATTAATTTAATTAATTTAGGCCCTTAATTAGGAATAACTTTAATATATTTTTTCAATAATTAAAATCAATTAGACTTAATTAGATTTTTACTAACATTGATTAATTTTATTTTCTTTCTTTAAATACCAAAAAATTCAAAAATATTTATTTTCATTAATTAATTAACTTATTTATTAATTTAATAATTAACTTAGTTTAATTTCTTTCTTAATCCAAAAATAACCAAAAAAATCTTTTTTTCTTTAATAATTAAAGGGTCAAAACCCTAAAACTTGTGCCCGATTTAATTTTCCGCACGCGATCCATTTATATCATATTGTATTTATTCCCGAAATGTAATAGATAATTAGGACTATTTTTATCGCTTTATTTATTTTCCGCATTTAAATTTCAAAGGGTTGTTTTTGGCGATGTAAATACCCGACGCCTTGTAATTTAATTTCCATAATTTATTTTCTGCAAAATATAACTGTTAGATGATTGATAATAGGTATGCATGACAAGATTGAATGTTTAACCTAAAATCAACATAGATAACCATTGTCATGTACAAAGACAAAATAACTGAAAACAACACACTCGCACATGCGCACTCTTAGGGTACACCTCACTTGGTTGCCTTCGTAATGCGGTCATTGAGTATAGGTTGTTTTAGAGGTCGCCCTCTTGTCTAAAAGATCATAGTTGCCTCGAAACGGTTGCCTCGGATATTGTTGCCTCAAACAAATGATCTAAGACATTAGGGTTACCGCTAAGGCGTCCTAACATTGCTTTAGTGACCGCATGTCCCTTATTCGAATTGACCCTTAAACTCCAACGACGGTGCTACCTATTCATCAATAGTGGGATAGCATTGTCTAAAGGAAGATAGCATAGAACGATTCCTTTTTCGAGTAGGTAGATGGTTCTTAAGTACTTGCTCTTTCAAAACAAAACAAATTTTCACACTTACACTCCTTTCCAAACAAAAAACTTCTTCAAACCCACAAGCACAAAGAAAAGCAATTTTGAAAACAATATGAGCAAGTACCTAAGAGCCCGTGGATAACCACGGATAGAAAGGGTGCTAACACCTTCCCTTTCTATAATCTACCCCCCGAACCCGAGAAATATCTCGAAAAAGGAATTTTTCTGTGCTTTTTTCCTTTCCTTGTTGGATAAAATAAAAGTTGGTGGCGACTCTTGCTTACCACGAAATTTCCCACCGTATCACAGAACTGGCGACTCTGTTGGGGATATCTTAATAAGTGGGGTATACCTTAGGATTAGATCATTGTGTTTTCAACTGTTTGCTTTGTATGATTTATCTTTGTGGGCTTGTATCGGAGGTACTATAGATCCTAACCCGGATCTGGGGATACCCTTTAGGTAAGTAGCAATAAACTGTGAGGGAATTGTACGGCGTAGACCGATGCGGTTGAAGCAGTAGCTACGTTGGTGTGGCGCTTTAGTTTGTACCGATATCCCTTTTGTTGGAACGAGGAGAATATGGGTCTTCTAAGGGGTCATTAAGCACCAACTGACCTCAGAACCTTTAAATTGACCAACTTGGCCATAGAATAGTAGCAGTATGCTACACTCTGTAGCGGTGAAAATCGGAGATCAAGCTATTAATTAACTTGACTCACAAAAGCAAGAGTCGCCACCACGCTTTATTATTTCCAAGGGAAAAGGGAAAAGAGCGAAATAAAACCCTAAAATATGCAATGTAAAGTAATATTTAAAAGTAATGAAAATACAATGCGTTTTTAAAAGAGATCGAGAGTTCGGGGGTTGGTTATACAATGGGAAGGTATTAACACCCAATGTATCTGCGGTACTCCGCAGGAACCTTTTGAAATATCTGTTTTTGGTTAAAATTGTTTGTTTAGTTAAATGGGTATGGATGAGATTTTGAAGATACGACGACCTAGTGTTGAAGTTTTGACTTAAAAGGGGTGTGAGTTTAAAAATTGATTTGTAGGAGATTTGTCTTAAGAGTAACAAAACTAAAAAAAAAGTATGAAGGGATTTCACATAATCGTATTAGATACTCGATGACATGAAGTCAACAAATTAATTCTTTCCCTTGGATTTAAAGCCACAGATAGATAAGTAAGCTAAGAGTATACCAAACCTTAGGTGAAAATAAATCACAAGCCGACAGCATCAAAAAAAACCTGATGTGAGATAATACTCCAAGCATCAGATAAAGCGCATCAAGTGAAAATAAATCACATACGAGAAAAGCGTGTCAGGAGAGGAATCAGATAAAGCGCAAAGGCGATGGATAAAACTCACGGTGTCAGATAAGAATCCCTGCATCAGATGAAACACACAAACAAAACCAATAGCACATAGAAACTACCTAAAGTCTCATATAGGGCGCAAGAATAAGCTACGGGACCGAAATGAAGTGAATCGAAAGCAACTAAATATTGCACTTTGTTAAGTAATCTTAGAGTAGATTCATGTAGGAATCGACTCTAACAGGTCGCCCAAAATATTTGTGTTCAAATGCATTCAAAAATTAAATCGAATTCAAAGTTCGAAATCACAACACAATCATGGGAATAGCAACACAACTTGAATTTATTTACAAGTAAATTCTACTTAGATTTTTAATATTTATCAAATACTAAATTAAAATAAAAAACAAAAAGAACAAAACATGAATGCAAAATTTAAATGGGGTATATAAGAAATAACAATTGGGCTTAGAGACCAAAGTAAGTGTCAAGCCCAATTTACTTGAAATAACACTTAACAAAATCTTCTAAATAAAAAAACTAAAAGTAAAATAGAATAATAAATAATAGTCACCATAGAATGGAGTGTTATGGTTTATGCAGAAGTTTATGGAGGTAAGCGTGTAGATTCTGCTGGTGAGCGGAAGGAGTATTATTCGGCGGGTTTTGGAGTGGAAAAGGAAGGTTGAGAACAGTTGCTCGGTGGTGAAATGGTGGAAGAATTGGATCGGAAAAAAGATGACTCTTCTCCAATTTTTTTCTATCTTACATATCAGCTTTTAGAAATCATGAAGTTTGTCATGGGAAAAATAAGAGGCGAATATTGATTGGTTCAGGTCTGAAATTGAGAGAGAGGGTTTTGAGGCGCCGTGTTGGTCACTATTGAGATGGAGTATCGGAAGTTAGAGTGGAGATGGGGTTTTGGCTTGTGGGAATTGGAAGATGTAGGTTACGTGAGGTGAAGATAGGCTGGGTATTCTCGGCGGAGATGGAGGGAGTATGGTTTTGTGTTGAAAGATGAAGGGTGGTTCACAGTGAGGTAAAACTGGTGGTGAGGTGAAACGCGACAGAGGGAGCTTTCGTGAGGTTGTCTCGCGATGAAGTGGGATTATCGCGTGAGCAATGGCTGTGCGGTAAAGATCGAAAAGGAATAAATATTGGAGAAGTGATTTTAGAAGGGATGACGGTGAGTATGGAATAAGGAGTGTGTAATGGGTTGTTGATTTAACAGTGGAAATTGAGATAGTAGTATTAGTTACTGTGTTGTATTGTTTTTTTTTGTTTTCTTTTGTATCAGGGCAAGAGATTGGGTAGAGGGGGAAAGGGTAAAAAGTGATTAATATTGTTTTGGCAATTTTGTATCGATCCTCAATTTCATCCAACAACCAATAGGAATAGAGTATAGTGTAAATAATATATTTTTGTGATCAAATAGTCCTTAAATGATAAAAATAACCAAAAAACTAAATGTATTAAAATTAACTCAATTTAAAATGATTTTTTTTTAAATATTTTATGAATAAAAAATAAAGAACCAAAATGACCGAAAATGATAAAAAAACGGACGAAAATTTATCCGAAAAAATAAAATGAACACATTAAAATAATCTACATGTCACAAAGATTAAAGAAAAAAATATTCAAGAAGTCAAAAAAATCAAAAATAAAATAATAATAAAAATATCAAACTAAACAGACGTTTAAGGTTAAAAATGAGACTTCGAACTGTACCGAAAAAATAAAGCGAGCATACCGTCATAATCTACGCGAAGCGCAGATTCATAAAATGATCGGTAAAAGGTGAAGACTTGAAATATTTTCTCGCTACTTTCCCGCATAGTGTCGAATCGCTTTTAACAGTCTGTCTATAAAACCGAAATATTTTATTATCGACATATAAACAACTTGGAGCAGTGCAAGAAAATAGTAAGCAGATAAAAATGAATGAAATGAAATGTCAGATATTTTACAACTGAAAGATGATGCAAACTTTGATTTAAACTGACTTTTTCTGGTCAACTTAAATACGACTAATGATGCAAAATGTGATGAATGAAGGTATTTACTAATGATTGTGACCAAATAACAAAATATGATATGAAAGTGCGACTAAAACATATTTGGGGCGAAATTTAGGGTGCAACAGTTGTGCCTTGGTGAATCAGTCTTCGAGAATCCACAATCAACCGTACTTCGGGCTTGGGAGACTCAAAACCTTAATTGAGGCGCGACACCTGATGCTCTTGATTCAGACCTGTCTCTGCACATGAAGCAAAAGAAAACATGAACATACACCTTTGTATAGATTAGAATTTAGTGATACATAGGCTAAAAATGTTCAAAACACTTTACAATCTTCGCATAGTCAATGCTTGAAGGTGAGAGATTAAAACCGACTGTATTTCGTGACCTTGACTTATCTTTAAAAATGCAAAAATAAAAATGGGATCTTAGGTCAAAAATTAGGGTACAACAGCTGCCCCTATTTAAGTTTCTTCTATCTGGAGATATGAAGACTGGGATCTTCATTTCGACGAGTTTAAAGGGACTTAAATATAGAATACACAATTTTTGGCCTTAAGATACCGCGATTATGCTCATGATATGATATGAATGTAATGCTCTGAATTTTATGGGGAATGACGCCATACGAGACAGACTATGCTGGAGAAACCAAGCACATTATACAGTAATCCCACAGAGGAAGAGGTTGTAACTCCACTGGGGAAACAGAGTCATAGACTTCAAATGAGACTCTTGAATGATTTACATCAGTGTTGATACTGGAAAAGAAATGATTTACATCAGTACGAAGACTGGAAAAAGAAATGATTTACATCAGCACTGTGGCTGGAAAAGGAAATGATTGACATCAGCACTGCGGCTGGAAAACAAAATGATTGACATCAGCACTGTGGCTGGAAAATAAAATGATTGACATCAGCACTGTGGCTGGAGATAAACATCTCTGATTTCTGAATTTTACCAAGAACGGTAACACATTTCTTCTCTAACCAAGATATCGCTTGAAAAGGATAAAATAACAAACTTCCCCACGGGACTTTTCCGAAGGGATGCCATTTGCTGAGTAGACATTATTGTTGGGGATACACAAGCTGCTCAAATAAAGAGGCCGCCACTTGCTTCCTTTCAAAGGTGTCAATAACATACAAGCTGCTCATGAAGAGACCGCCACTTGCTGTCTTCAAAGAATATCAAAGCACACAAGCTGCTCATGAAGAAGTTGCCACTTGTTGCCAATAACCCACAAGCTACTCATAAAGAAGCTGCCACTTGCCATTTTCAAAAAGTGTTGATAACATACAAGTTGTCCATGAAGAGACTGCCGCTTGCTGTTTTTTTTTAAAAGATAACAATAACACACAAGTTGCTCGTGAAGAGACCGTCGCTTGCTGTTTTTTCAAAGGTAGCAATAACATACAAGTCGCTCATGAAGAGACCGCCGCTTGATGTTTTTTCCAAGGTATCAATAACATACAAGTTGCTCATGAAGAAATCGCCGCTTGATGTTTTCAAAGGTGTCAATAACATACAAGTTGCTCATGAAGAGACCGCCGCTTGCTGTTTTGTTGAAGATACTCATAAAATATCGTGAAGATATTGCTAGAGGTGAGAATCAATAATTTCATCGGGGATGGACAAACTGCTCATGAAGAGACCGCCATTTGTCATAAAGAAATCAGAAATAATCAAACTGCTCAAATAAAGAGTCAGTCGCTTGTTGTCATGTCGATATTCCAGAAGAAGGTTGTGATAACACTACTAGGGAATAAAGTTCATCTTCAATGGGAAACCATGAATGGATTCTTCCTGAGAAGACCAAGTATTTACATTGCAAAATAAATGCACTCTCCATCTAGGTTTCACAGCCTAGAGATATCCACAGGGCATCGTTCACAAGAGACAAAGCTCAATCCAGGAATAAACTGGAGAGAAAAACAGTCAAACAAGACTCCACCCAATGAGGAAACAACTCAAATAGGGATTTATCCTATCCAGAGATGGAAAAGGAAAGCTAAAGCAAGATTCTTCCACGAGAGTTAACTCATTGGGGAATTAGAAAGAAGGCGCACTTTCTGCTTAAGTTGGCACTCTACTTGGAAAGATCAAATACATTATTTGAATAGACACAACCAAAGTATACGAACTCAATGACATCAACAAATACAACTGTGCGTGCATGATGCAAGTGTGAATGAATAAATGAATGCCATGTATGTGCTGACAAAACAAATAGACAAGATAAACTGGAGATGATAAGACATCATAGCACAACCCAACACTCGGCTAATCTCAACAGGATAGGAACATTACTGGAGATAAAACACAGGCCCTCATTGGAGCAAGGTCCTTTTACAAGGCTTAAATATCTCTGGAGAGGAAGATATTTTCAGGTAGAAAACCCAAAGTCTAGTCTTCTATTTCAAACAATCCATTGAAAGGATAACAACACAAACAAAGTTTCAGCTGGAAAGAAGTCTTGCTTAGCTGGAGATACTGGGAACACCACCCTCTAATAATGTATGAAAAACATATCTTGACAAATCTGGATTGCCCCTGGGATTAATTTTGGATGCCCCAAATTTGCTGTTGATAAACTGCGTGATGCACGACAATTCTTGCGAATAGCTTCACCTCTAAAATGCCCCAAGCTATATGGTTGATGAGGAGAAATCGTCTCAAGAGGATTTTACAAAAGACCTGGCATTCACCATGCTCTAGTGTCTTCAAACTCTTAGAGATATTCATCAAATCTTTACGTGATTGCCCCGGATTGACTGTAGTCGGCACAACAAAGTTTTCGAATTTTTGCCCTAAACGAGCAAACAAGTCGGGAAAAGCATTAACTGGGAGAAGCAACATGTTCGTGCTTACGGTCTTCAGGTGACATGCCCATGGATATGATTTTTCTTGACGTGATCCGCCAATTACTCAACATAGTTTCAGGCCTTAAAAGAATAAACTCATCATTGGTGCTTATGTGAGCTTCCTTGATATCAAACAAATGTTTTGCAGTTAGAAAAAGTTTACAATGAGAATGAAAATTCTAATGCAACAGTTATGTAAGTCTTGAAGATTTTGAAAGATATCGCACAAATTTTGCGAGTTAAAGCACCATTTATTTTTGTATAGGAAAAACATATGATACCAACATAACTATTTAGAACATTCATGGGAGTCAGGAACACTATCTCATTGAAGTATGCTTTCAAAATAACCTTGCTTCAATTAGGACTTTTGAAGGTTGTAACGTGGTCTGGTTCATGGTTTTTAGAAAAAAGATTTTAAGGCTCAAAATATTTGGTGCCCACCCATTCTTCATGATGTTCTCCAACCCTATGTTCAGTTAATTCAACATGAGTGTTCATCTCTCAAAAGGATTTTGTGACGGTCAAGGAAACGACGAGGCTTTCGGAGTAGAAACCACCCTCATGTCTTCGTGTTTGTAGTCACCAATTTGCTCTTTAGTGAGGACTTTTCTTTGTAGTCCTTTCTTTGCAATTTTTGTTTTCCCTAATTTTTGCCTGAACTAATTTTTTGAATTGATAGTCCAGCGGGATGCCTTAATTTTGCCTAAGTCACACGTTTTCATGTTTTTTTTTGACTTAGCAGGCTTTTCTTTTTCTTGATTTTTGACTTTTTGAACAAAATGTGTGACATTAGCTTGTCTTTGCTTGTTGAGAGGATTGTGATTGCCTCGTTTCTTGATGAATGAGGGATAACATTGTGGTTCCACATCCTCTAGATTCATTATACATGAAGGATAGCCCTCGTAGTTTCTCTTCAAAAAACATCTTCCTTATGAATTTTGAACACTCAGTCAGATTAACTAAAAACTACCCTGCCCCAGGTTAAAATTCAAGGTTTTTTCGTATAGAAAAGAAACTTCTGCTTCAAAGGCTCAAAAGGGGTTAGCAAGGGATTATCTTCCTTATATCTCCAGTATTTAGGGATTTGAAACAATGCATGTACATCATCAGCAAGATTTTATCCAAAAGCATGCAACCAGAGATTTTGTGTTCTTTAGATCATCATCCTCCCTTCAATCTCTGCCTAGGCAAGAGAATGAGCAACAATTTGGTATCATAGTGCAAAAGCAATTTAAAATTTGAAAGCAAATATGAGTGAAACGAATGAATTTCTTCAAGACAAACATACCCATTGTATTAAGATAATCATTCAGATGCAAACAAGTTCTTACATGCAAACAATGTTTTGATAAACAAGAAAAACTACAAAAAGCATGAATAAGTTAATAATCTAGGAAGGCTTTCCATCTGGACTTGAATTACCGAAAACATCCTTCAAAACTCAAAGTGACCATCAACCGTGTTTACTCTTCGGCACATGCTTGATTTGAACTTCAAAACCAACGTTCTTGAATGACAAGATACCACTTCTGATCAACTTCTGAACCTCAATCTTCAAAGCAAAGCAACCCTCCAAGTCATGCCCAGGAGCACCTTGATGAAAGGTACAAGTCAAATCAGCTTTGTAGTACCAATGTATCTTCTCAGGAACCTTCGGTGGAGGTCAGGTCTGAACCAAATTCCTCTGCATCAGGATAGGGAACAACTCTGTATAGGTAATTGGAATTGGATCAAACTGGGTTTTCCTCTGATTAGGAACTTGCTGATTCTGTTGATGAATAGGAGAAACATGATGATTCTGACGATGATTATTTCTTCCTCTGGTTCTCTTCTTGGAAAAGTTATTATCAAACTTCTTCACACCATTAGCTGAGCTACCATCTTCATATGAACATCCCTTTCCGACATCTTCTTCTGGACGCACTCCCATATTCACCTTGTCAGGAAAGTCATTAGGTGCATTAACCAACACCTTCTCATGAGAGAATGATTTTAGAGTTTCAGTGAAGACTTTTATCATCGCTTCCTCCCTCCTAAAAGGATTGACTTGGGCGGGAACCAAAATTTCGACCAAACCAGTTAAGTGCTCCACACTAGCTTTCAAATTAGTCATCTCTCTACGAAGTTCAGAAACCTCTTGCTGGGTATTCTTCATTGTTCTCTTAGCGCGAGTGTTGTACTGGTGAGACCAAAGGAAAAATAAGACTCGGAAAAAGACCTTTGAAAGTGAAACAAAAAATGTAGAATGATGTATGATATGCAAAAGAGAGTTTTTATTTGATTTTCAAGGAACTCAAGATATTAAGTTGTAAACATCAAAGTATGAAGATAGAAGATGAATTTTAAATTGGCTCCAAACATTGATCAAGTTATCATCAAGATCAATCATCCATTTTGGTGGATTAGGGTTTTCGCCCTATCAACACCCAAGATCCATTGAGCTTGACGAAACTTGTGATGTTTACAAAGAAAGACCTCCAAATTCCTTCAAAGTCAAGTGAAAAGGGTTTTATGGATGCATGAATGCATGTCTATGCAACAACCACAAGTAAGGTCACAGATAAAGTCGAAAGGTTCAACGTCACGAGCATGGAGTCACGGTAAGGAACACCCCCAAGGTATGTACTAACGGTTTAATCACACCTGTAGAACAAGGTTCTAAGAGTTCCCGGAGTCTACATTCCTCCTTCGGATATTACCAACGTCTTGATTACTCAATAATCAGCAATATTCTCAAGAGAAACTCATCCGAGCGTAGCATCGCGTGACAACTACTTCCGGATTACTCCGTTATAATCTCCGTGCTACACCTAAAAGGCCAATATGGGTTATGGTTCTACGGTTCCCAGCTTCTATGGCTCCCAGGTCGAAAATAATAATGTCTTCCCGATTACTCGGTAAACAAATATTACGTTCAAAAGGGCCTTCCACTGAGTGGGGGATCTCATGCCTCCTTCTTCGGGATTACTCCCTCAAAGTTAACATGACTATACCGCCCGTCCTATTCCTAAGTGTAACTTAGTCCGGGTATAGGACTTGTCCTTTGTAAATATTATCAACACCCAAATAATCATAATATATACATATAATCAAACAATCAAATAATGATAAAACAGATAAAAACAAATTAGGCTTAACCCACTTAGGGATGGACCAGCAAGAGGTCAATCAATCCTCAGCAGAGTCGCCAATTCTGTAGCGGTGAAAATTGGAGATCAAGCTATTAATTAACTTGACTCACAAAAGCAAGAGTCGCCACCGCGCTTTATTATTTCCAAGGGAAAAGGGAAAAGAGCGAAATAAAACCCTAAAATATGCAATGTAAAGTAATATTTAAAAGTAATGAAAATACAATGCGTTTTTAAAAGAGATCGAGAGTTCGGGGGTTGGTTATACAATGGGAAGGTATTAGCACCCAATGTATCTGCGGTACTCCGCAAGAACCTTTTGAAATATCTGTTTTTGGTTAAAATTGTTTGTTTAGTTAAATGGGTATGGATGAGATTTTGAAGATACGACGACCTAGTGTTGAAGTTTTGACTTAAAAGGGGTGTGAGTTTAAAAATTGATTTGTAGGAGATTTGTCTTAAGAGTAACAAAACTAAAAAAAAAGTATGAAGGGATTTCACATAATCGTATTAGATACTCGATGACATGAAGTCAACAAATTAATTCTTTCCCTTGGATTTAAAGCCACAGATAGATAAGTAAGCTAAGAGTATACCAAACCTTAGGTGAAAATAAATCACAAGCCGACAGCATCAAAAAAAACCTGATGTGAGATAATACTCCAAGCATCAGATAAAGCGCATCAAGTGAAAATAAATCACATACGAGAAAAGCGTGTCAGGAGAGGAATCAGATAAAGCGCAAAGGCGATGGATAAAACTCACGGTGTCAAATAAGAATCACTGCATCAGATGAAACACACAAACAAAACCAATAGCACATAGAAACTACCTAAAGTCTCATATAGGGCGCAAGAATAAGCTACGGGACCGAAATGAAGTGAATCGAAAGCAACTAAATATTGCACTTTGTTAAGTAATCTTAGAGTAGATTCATGTAGGAATCGACTCTAACAGGTCGCCCAAAATATTTGTGTTCAAATGCATTCAAAAATTAAATCGAATTCAAAGTTCGAAATCACAACACAATCATGAGAATAGCAACACAACTTGAATTTATTTACAAGTAAATTCTACTTAGATTTTTAATATTTATCAAATACTAAATTAAAATAAAAAACAAAAAGAACAAAACATGAATGCAAAATTTAAATGGGGTATATAAGAAATAACAATTGGGCTTAGAGACCAAAGTAAGTGTCAAGCCCAATTTACTTGAAATAACACTTAACAAAATCTTCTAAATAAAAAAACTAAAAGTAAAATAGAATAATAAATAATAGTCACCATAGAATGGAGTGTTATGGTTTCTGCAGAAGTTTATGGAGGTAAGCGTGTAGATTCTGCTGGTGAGCGGAAGGAGTATTGTTCGGCGGGTTTTGGAGTGGAAAAGGAAGGTTGAGAACAGTTGCTCGGTGGTGAAATGGTGGAAGAATTGGATCGGAAAAAAGATGACTCTTCTCCAATTTTTTTCTATCTTACATATCAGCTTTTAGAAATCATGAAGTTTGTCATGGGAAAAATAAGAGGCGAATATTGATTGGTTCAGGTCTGAAATTGAGAGAGAGGGTTTTGAGGCGCCGTGTTGGTCACTATTGAGATGGAGTATCGGAAGTTAGAGTGGAGATGGGGTTTTGGCTTGTGGGAATTGGAAGATATAGGTTACGTGAGGTGAAGATAGGCTGGGTATTCTCGGCGGAGATGGAGGGAGTATGGTTTTGTGTTGAAAGATGAAGGGTGGTTCACAGTGAGGTAAAACTGGTGGTGAGGTGAAACGCGACAGAGGGAGGTTTCGTGAGGTTGTCTCGCGATGAAGTGGGAGTATCGCGTGAGCAATGGTTGTGCGGTAAAGATCGAAAAGGAATAAATATTGGAGAAGTGATTTTAGAAGGGATGACGGTGAGTATGGAATAAGGAGTGTGTAATGGGTTGTTGATTTAACAGTGGAAATTGAGATAGTAGTATTAGTTACTGTGTTGTATTGTTTTTTTTGTTTTCTTTTGTATCAGGGCAAGAGATTGGATAGAGGGGGAAAGGGTAAAAAGTGATTAATATTGTTTTGGCAATTTTGTATCGATCCTCAATTTCATCCAACAACCAATAGGAATAGAGTATAGTGTAAATAATATATTTTTGTGATCAAATAGTCCTTAAATGATAAAAATAACCAAAAAAACTAAATGTATTAAAATTAACTCAATTTAAAATGATTTTTTTTTTGAATATTTTATGAATAAAAAATAAAGACCCAAAATGACCGAAAATGATAAAAAACGGACGAAAATTTATCCGAAAAAATAAAATGAACACATTAAAATAATCTACATGTCACAAAGATTAAAGAAAAAAATATTCAAGAAGTCAAAAAAATCAAAAATAAAATAATAATAAAAATATCAAACTAAACACACATTTAAGGTTAAAAACGAGACTTCGAACTGTACCGAAAAAATAAAGCGAGCATACCGTCATAATCTACGCGAAGCGCAGATTCATAAAATGATCGGTAAAAGGTGAAGACTTGAAATATTTTCTCGCTACTTTCCCGCATAGTGTCGAATCGCTTTTAACAGTCTGTCTATAAAACCGAAATATTTTATTATCGACATATAAACAACTTGGAGCAGTGCAAGAAAATAGTAAGCAGATAAAAATGAATGAAATGAAATGTCGGGTATTTTACAACTGAAAGACGATGCAAACTTTGATTTAAACTGACTTTTTCTGGTCAACTTAAATACGACTAATGATGCAAATTGTGATGAATGAAGGTATTTACTAATGATTGTGACCAAATAACAAAATATGATATGAAAGTGCGACTAAAACATATTAGGGGCGAAATTTAGGGTGCAACAGTTGTGCCTTGATGAATCAGTCTTCGAGAATCCACAATCAACCGTACTTCGGGCTTGGGAGACTCAAAACCTTAATTGAGGCGCGACACCTGATGCTCTTGATTCAGACCTGTCTCTGCACATGAAGCAAAAGAAAACATGAACATACACCTTTGTATAGATTAGAATTTAGTGATACATAGGCTAAAAATGTTCAAAACACTTGACAATCTTCGCATAGTCAATGCTTGAAGGTGAGAGATTAAAACCGACTGTATTTCGTGACCTTGACTTATCTTTAAAAATGCAAAAATAAAAATGGGATCTTAGGTCAAAAATTGGGGTACAACACACTCATTGAGACTAAACTCTCGCGATGATTCCGGCCGCAAGAAAAGGTTGCTAAACTGGAATTATGACCGATCGAGGGTAGTCAGTGATATTGAGATCCTCTAGAACTCGGTTACTATTTTTTGGACAGGTTTGAACCAACTAAACTGAAAGTGGGTAGTACCTAGACTCCTTTCCAACCTGAAATCTAAGGACTCTCTGTGTGACTTGTGTGCCTTCACCATGTTTGTTATTTGTGAATACTTGTGGTGTGCTTTCTATCATGACATCATGACATCATAACATTGCATACATCTTGCATTGGACTAACCTATTTCAAAGACAGGAGGGATTCATCTTTGTTCTGTTTTATAGGTCATGGCACCTATGCGTAGGAACACCATCCAGATCAACTTTGTCCAGGTTCCCACTATGCTTAAAGAATTGGTTGCAAAGATGTCTGATACTACCTCCTTCATCAGAAGACATGGGCATCTTCTTAGTTTGGTCACCTCCAAATTGGACGAGCAGATGATGAGTGTTCTAGTCCAGTTCTATGATCCACTGTACCATTGCTTTACTTTTCAGGACTACGAGTTGGTCCCCACCTTAGAAGAATTCTCTGATCTGCTTGGTATCTCTATTCTGGAGCAGACCCCGTTCACAGGTTGGGAGAAGATCCTTAGGCCAGAAGAGATTGCTTCAGCCCTTCATATGACAAAGGATGAGGTAATGGCTAATTGGGAGACTAGAAGTGGAGCAAAGGGCTTTCTGACTAAGTTCTTGGTTGGTAAGGCTAATCATTTCTGGGATAGTCTAGACTTCAAGGCATTCGAAGATATTCTGGATCTTCTAATATATGGCTTAGTATTGTTTCCTAACTCTGACTCCTTTGTTGATGTGAATATGGTAAAAATCTTCATCTCTGGTAATCCTGTACCCACTCTCTTGGGTGACATTCTTCATCAGCTCTATGCCCGTACTGCTCGGAAGCGGGGAACCTTGATGTGCTGTGCCCCATTGTTGGTAAGGTGGTTTATTTCTCACCTTCCCAAATCAGTTCTAAAGAACAAAGAAGGCACGGGTTGGGCTTATAGGGTTATGTCTCTCTCTCACAATGACATCATTTGGACTATTAAGGGTATGGACGAGGTGGCCGTTATTGATCGCTGCGGGGAATACCCCAATGTTCCACTAATAGGAACCCATAGAGGAATTTCTTACAATCCATGCTTGGCCTTACGTCAGTTTGGGCGAGCCAGAAGGGAAGGACCTCATGAGCTGCTAATTCCTAGTATCATCTTTGATTTTCAAGGGGATAGTGACGAGCAATGCCGCAGATTCATAAGGGCTTGGGATAGAGTTCACAGATCTGATCCACACGAGCTGGGTCCAAAGACTTCTCTTTCGATGGAGCCTTGTCTCAGATGGGTTCGCATCCATGCCCAAAAGCTGGGAATGCCGTATGAAGCCGTTGTAATTGCAAGCTTCTCAAGTCATGTTTAAAGCATTAGTTTTGATGAAGACAATATGGATATCAACATTCAAAGGATCTGCAAAAAGCTTATCAATATCATATACAAGTCTTGGAGATTAGGAGAAGAATTATTGAAGAATCAACAAATGTCAAAAGGTTTAAATAATTCTTAATCTTGAAAATAGATGTTCACAAATATGCATTCATAATCATATACATATCCCACATGTTTACATTTAAGAAAAACTTTGTTTGAGATCTTTTTCAAAAAGAATTTTTGAAAATAAATTTTCAGGAACCGGTTCCTCCCTATCAGGGAACCGGGTTCCAAACTTGTTCAAAAAACACGTCCCTGGAATTTGTACCAGGAACCGGGTTTTACCTATAGGGGAACCGGTTCCTGCATGATATTTTTGAATTCTGAGTTATAACGTTCACTAAGAACCGGGTTCTGCCTGTGTCGGAACCGGTTCCTAGCGAACCAGTGCAGCTTTTCTTTTGTTTTTTGAACATTTTTCAAATGGTATTCTTTCATGAATGCATTGCATATTTTCATATCAAATGGCATGAATGAAGAGGTACTTGTGACTTTATAAAATGTGCAGATTTTCAAAATCATTGAGATAGAACATAACAACAATATCAATCAAACAGACTTCTTCAATAAAAAAATTTCATCAATTCAAATTTGCATATAAACTTTCATGTGTTCATAATTTTGTGAAACTTGCCATATACACTTTCATTATCATTACAAGTTTCATACATTCATTGTGAATATTTATAATCATTGTTTGAGAATTGTTTCTATCTTGAAGAAGAAGATCAATTGAAGATTGATAGTGCTCTCCATCTCATACAAATAAATCATTGTATTACTTAAAAGAAATTATTCCCTTACTATCCAGGATTGTTGGAAGTAAGTGTTGTGATTTGAAGAGGATTGTTCTTCATTCACATTAGTGTTTGTTTGATCTTAAAGGTGTTAAGAACCTTTGGTCACCCTATAGGTTAGATAGTAAGCATAGGCTGTACAATCATTCTAACTATAGTGAAATCTCTTTCATGTTGGAAAAGGGACTGGAGTACTCTTGGATTGTGAGGGGAACCAGGATATATCACCGTGTTCTTTACTTTTCCGCTTTTATCGCTTTCATCACCATAATCAAGAAAAGATAAGATATAATCAAAACCTTCAAACTCTTAACCAAAAATTTACTACAAGCATTCTCATAAAACCGAATAAATTTTTATATACCTAATTCACCCCCCCCCCCCCCTCTTAGGCACTCTTAGACTTACAGCTGTCTTGCCTATCATTGTTGAAGTTGCTAATGAAGAGGGGGTTCTTCCTACCATCCTCCACCCTCATATGCCCACTGACATTGGGGCACTAAAAAGGTCTTGGATGCAGCTGAGAGAAGAGCGGGATACTTACCGAGAAAAGTTTAACGAGCAAGAGCAGAACATTCAGAAGTTGACAAGACAGCTGGAGAACGAGTGGATCCTCAATGACTATGTCCGCACCGACAAGAAGCGACCATGGGAGCACTGATTATCCTTTGATTATTTCCTTTTCAGTTTTTATTTACTTTTCAGTATTTCCTTTCTTGTAACGCCTTAAGGGCATCTATTAAACAATTAATTTCAAAGTTTATCTAATAAAAGTGTGTTTCATTTCTTGTTTACGAATTTGAATCTCTCGGTGTCTTTGAAATCATATCATACGCATTTTATCCCATGCACTTCATAACAGGTACCCTTACAGGTTTTCTCATCTTCTTCGCTGTTTATTTCAGTATCATGTCTTCTGAACCATCGATTGAACAAGAAATCAAGGCTATGCAGGCTCAAAATACCCAATTCCAAGAGTTGTTCATGAATCTAGCTAAGGGTCAGCAAGATCTGAAGACCCTTATTCTGAAAGAGAAGAAGAAGAAGAAGAAGAAGAAGAAGAAGAAGAAGAGGACAGTCCTGTTTAACACATGTCACAGGTTTGTAAACAGGCTACGAGATGAAGTTGATTTGACCACCTCATCTGGAGGGAAAGATAGTCAGGAAGAAAGGAGGGCTCCTAGCCCTGTGGTTTCAGACAACGAGACGGACTTCGACGAAGACCAGTATCCTCCGGCTGAGGATAGATACAAGCAACTGGAAGACTGTTTGAGTGCGATGGAAGTTCAGAAAGTGCCTGGTCTGGACTTTGGTGATCTGGGACTGTCGTCTGAGGTGGTGATTCCCCATAAGTTCAAAGCACCAGCTTTTGCTAAGTACGACGGAGTTTCTTGTCCGAAACTGCACCTCTGGTCATATGTAAGGAAGATTCAGCCGTACACCGCTGATAAGAACCTATGGATCCACTTCTTTCAAGACAGTCTCTCAGGGACTCAGCTTGAATGCTTTTACCAGTTAGAAGGAGCCAGTATCTGCAGTTGGGAAGATTTGGTTGCTGCTTTCTACAGGCAGTACCAATACAATTCCAACCTCGCTCCTACGCGTACCCAACTCCAGGGTATGTCTATGGGAACGGGCGAAGGTTTCAAAGATTATGCTCAGAAATGGAGGGATCTCGCTGGAAGAGTGCAACCACCCTTGGCTGATAGGGAGCTAGTTGATATGTTTCTGGGGACCTTGTCTGGTCCATTTTTCAACCATCTGATTGGAAGCTCTTCGTCTGGGTTTACAGAGCTAATTATGACCGGTGAAAGGATTGAGGCTGGTATTAAGTCTGGTGAAATACAGAAGGTTGCTTCATCAGGCACCGAGAAGAAGCCTTTTAAGAAGGAGTCCAGTGCCGTTTACAGTTTGAAAAGCCAGAGTAGACCTGAACGTCGCCAAGCTGTTAATGCGGTTGTTATTTTAAGACCTGTTGGGACTCCTCAGCGCAACAATCGACAAAAGGCTGAGAGACCTCGAAGGAAATTCACCCATCTCAACATGACTTTGTCTCAGATTCTGCCGCAGTTATTGAAAACCAATCTAGTAACTCCATGGGAGGCTCCGCAGAATCCCAACACTGCATCGCCTAAGTACAATCCTAATGCCTGCTGTGCTTTTCACTCTGATAGTCCGGGGCATGATACAAATGATTGTTGGGCTTTGAAGAACAAAGTACAGGACTTGATTGATGCGAATGAGATCGAGTTTGGAGCACCAGAAAAGCCTAAACACGATGCAGGGGTGAATGCTATCGGGGACGACGATGATGAAGAGTTTGATATTGACAGTTGGATCTACCCGGCTGCCAATGATGGACTAAGCAACTGGACAACGAAGGATTCTATGCCCGTTTATGTTATCACCCAGTAATGAGACTTTTGTTTTGAATTTGTAACAGACAATGTTTTAAACTTTACGGCCCGGTGTCTTACCCGGGGAACTGTGGCTTCATTTGTGAGGGCTTTATGTGTGTCATTTTCATATATCATTAATAAAAGCATTGGACATTTTCTTGCATTTCAAATTTTGTGCTCCTTGTTTTTCTTTGATTACATATTGCAAAATAGCTATTTTACACACACTCACATATACAGGTCTACATCCACTGTGGATCTCACTGGTAACGACTCTGCTACTGCCAGTTATGACTTCGAAAGTCCGATCAACTTAGCCGAAGACGAAGGTGAAGATGATTGTGAAGTGATGGGTGAACTTGCAAGACTGTTACTCTAAGAAGAGAGGGCTTCAGCCGCACGAAGAGCCGGTGGAATCAGTGAATCTGGGTACAGAGATAGACAAGAAAAAGGTCAAGATCAGGGCAAATCTGGAGTTTAGTGTGAAGCAACGGTTGATTCAGATGCTGCGTGACTACGTTGAGATCTTTGCCTGGTCTTATGAAGATATGCCTGGGTTGGATACCAATATTGTGGTTCACCGATTGCCTACCAAGGAAGACTGTCCTCCAGTAAAACAGAAGGTCCACCGAATGCGCCCAGAGATGTTTGAGAAAATCAAGGGTGAAGTTATGAAACAGTTTGACGCCGGTTTTCTAGCAGTTACTTCTTACCCATAGTGGGTGGCCAATGTGGTTCCAGTGCCGAAGAAGGATGGTAAGGTTCGGATGTGTGTTGACTATAGGGGTCTAAACAGGGCAAGTCCCAAGGATGATTTCCCTCTACCTCATATCAACGTTCTGGTTGACAACACCGCTCAGCACAAGGTATTCTCCTTTATGGATGGTTTCTCCGGTTATAATCAGATTAAAATGGATCCCAAAGACATGGAGAAGACGACCTATGTTACTCAATGGGGTACCTTTTGCTACTGAAGAATGCTGGGGCAACGTATCAGCGTGCCATGGTTGCTTTATTCCATGATATGATCCATCATGAGATTGAGGTATACGTCGACGACATGATTGCAAGGTCCCAGACCGAAGAAGAACATCTTGACCACCTTCAGAAGCTATTTGACAGGTTGAAGTTGTACAAGTTGAGGTTAAACCCGAACAAGTGCACCTTCGGGGTGAGATCTGGTAAGCTGCTGGGCTTTGTCGTAAGCGATAAAGGTGTTCAAGTGGATCTGGCAAAGGTGAAGGCCATACAAGAGATGCCAGTTCCCCAAACAAAGAAAGAAGTCAGAGGCTTTCTGAGATGTTTAAACTATATTGCCCGATTCATCTCACACCTGACCGCTACTTGTGAACCAATCTTCAAGTTACTAAAGAAAGATCAAGTAGTAAGATGGAACGATGAATGCCAGACCGCTTTCGAAAGAATCAAAGAGTATCTCCAAGAGCCACCTATTTTGATGCCTCCAGTTGAAGGGAGACCTTTGATCTTATACTTGACAGTACTCGACAATTCAATGGGGTGCGTACTGGGGCAGCATGACGAGTCTGGCCGAAAAGAGCATGCTATTTATTACCTTAGCAAAAAGTTTACCGACTGTGAGACCTGATACTCACTGCTCGAGAAGACTTGCTGCGCTTTGGCATGGGCTGCTCGCCAGCTGAGACAGTATATGCTGACTCACACTACTCTATTGATATCAAAGATGGATCCAATCAAGTATATCTTCGAGAAGCCTGCCTTGTCCGGAAGAATAGCAAGATGGCATATGATCTTGACTGAGTATGACATCTAATACACGACTCAAAAAGAAATCAAGGGAAGTGTGTTGGCAGATCATCTGGCACATCAGGCCGTGGGTGATTACCAGTCTATGAACTTTGAATTCCCGGATGAGAATATCATGATAGTAACTGACTGTGAGGAACCTGGACTGGATGAAGGACCTGAGGAGGGATCCCGATGGTCTATGTACTTTGATGTAGCTTCGAACGCTTTGGGTAATGGCATTGGCGCTGTGATCATATCTCCTAAAGGCTCTCACACTCCGTTTACCGCCCAACTATGTTTCAACTGCACCAACAATATGGCGGAGTATGAAGCATGCATCATGGGTCTTCGAGCAGCAATCGACCTAAGGATTAAGTTCTTGAGTGTCTTCGGAGATTTTGCTCTCGTGATCAGTCAAATCAAAGGAGAGTGGGATACGAAACACCCAAATCTTATTCCTTACAAGGAGTATGTATTGAAATTGCTTCCACATTTTGAGGAGATAACCTTTGAACACTTCCCTAGAGAGGAGAATCAGTTGGCGGACGCGCTGGCTACGATGTCTTCTATGTTCAAATTCAATTGGGACAACGAGGCTCCCTGGATTATCATTGAAAGATTGGACGAACCTGCACATTGTTGTGACATTGAGACTGAAGAGGTAGCGGATAAACCTTGGTTTCATGAGGTGAAGAGATACTTTGAGGCTCAGGAATACCCCGAGGATGCATCTGTTAATGACAAGAAGTTTTTGAGGAGGTTTGCAGCAAAGTTCTTCATCAGCAATGGTATTCTTTACAAGCGTAACCATGATTCAACCTTACTGCGATGTGTGGATAAAAACGAAGCAGAAAGGATCATGACAAAATTACATGAAGGTACTTTCGAAACTCATTCCAATGGACACGCCATGACAAAGAAAATCCTCCGGGAAGGATATTATTGGTCCATAATGGAAGCCGACTGTTATCAGCATTCTCGGACATGTCACAAGTTCCAAGTCTATGCTGATAAGGTGCACATACCTCCAGTTCCTCTGAACGTCTTGACAGCTCCTTGGCCTTTTGCCATGTGGGGCATTGATATGATCGGCGAGATCAGACCTACGACATCCAATGGGCACCGTTTCATCCTGGTAGTAATTGATTACTTTACGAAGTGAGTTGAAGCAACTTCCTTTTCTACGGTAACCAAGAACGTCGTGGCACAGTTCATTCAGCATAATTTGATCTGTCGATATGGTGTACCAGAGAGGATCATTACGGACAATGGTACCAATCTCAACAACAAGATGATCAATGAGCTCTGCAAACAATTCAAGATACAACATCATAACTCTTCTCCCTATCAGCTGAAGATGAATGGGGCCGTAGAAGCGGCTAATAAGAATATTAAGAAGATTATGCAGAAGATGACGGTGACATACAAAGACTGGCACGAGATGTTACCGTTTGCTCTTCATGGGTATCGTACCTCAGCACAAACGTCAACAGGGGAAACACCCTATTCCTTGGTTTATGGTATGGAGGCAGTCTTGCCCATCAAAGTTCAGATACCCTCTCTCTGAATCATGAAGGATGCAGGTTTGAGTGAAGATGACTGGATTCAGACTCGGCTTGATCAGCTGAACCTAATCGATGAAAAGAGACTTACTGCTATTTGTCATGTTCAGACGTATCAAAAACGGATGATCAAGGAATTTAACAAGAAAGTTAGACGACAAGAGTATCAAGTCGGGGACTTAGTTATCAAGCGCATCATCTTACCTCAAAGTGATCCCAGGGGCAAATAGACCCCTACTTACGAAGGGCCATTTGTGGTTAAGAACATTTTCTTAGGAGGAGCTATGATTCTAACCACCATGGATGGTGACGACCTTCCTCACCCCGTCAATGCACACATAGTGAAAAGATACTACGCATAATCAAAGACCCACGAGGTTGACTGGCCTAGGAAAAAATAAGGGCTTCCCGGCGAACCAAAAGGGTTCGGGCAAAAATAAGGGATGAAAATGAAAATATATGTACACCCGGCAAGTCGAAAACCTGAAAAGGCGGCTTGGGAAAAAATGGGTATCCCGGTGGACTGAAAACCCGAAAGGGCGGTCTAGGCAAAAATTAGGGATCAAAGTGCAACACTATGTCTCATTGGATCACTTTGCATCCAGACTTCGGTATCGACTATCAAGCTCGGACGGCGCTAATCAATCTGATCTACCTTCAATCAAGTAGCAAAGTGATGAGATGCTCGAGGACATAAAGGCAATAGAAGAGTTGGAACCCAGTGGGATTATTCACATAAATGTTTTGTTTAGTTTTTCACAAATTGTGTAAATTCTATTTATTCGGCGGCGTTCTCCTACTAGGACGTCAGCCTCTTGTACAAAAACGCCTATTTTACAGGCCAAACTTCAAAATCAATACAAATTCATTTTCAGACAAATTTCAAACTGTTTTTCCTTTATCTGTTTTGTTTTGCAAAGAACGTCCAATGTTCATTTTTGATATATGCATTTGACATTAATTGCTGCTCATAAATATTTACAGGCGAAACAAAAGACGATTACTGGTAATATCAGAAACAGGGGCAATGAAGTTGTCCAAACTGTACAGTTGCCTTATCCACCAGGTACGAAGGTAGATTCAGCTAAAGAATATGGCTAAGATACTTTCACTCCCCGCAGAGTAAGACAGTAATGATAGCTCTCCCCAGCTGAGACTTACAACTGTGAATGAATCGGTAATATTCTCCCCAAGCAGAGTTTATCTACCATCAACACTGAAAAGGCTTGATATCCCTGGTAGTCTTAATATTCCCCAACGGAATATAAGAATGCTCCCCGGCAGGGTACAAGATACCCCCAATGGAGTCAAAATTTTCCCAGCGCAGTCTGAAAAAGCTTCCCCAACGGAGTTAGGAGAATCGTCCCCAGTAGACTCTGGAAGTTTATCCCCAGCGGAGTACAAAAATAAATCCCCCCAGCCGAATTCAAAGGATCATACCCAATAGAACTCAAAAGATTATCCCCCATAAGAGTCTAAAAGGTTATTCCCAGAGAAGTCACAACCGAAGATCATCCCCAGCGGATTTCTTTCCTTTCACAAACAGGAATTCAATCCCCAATAGGATTCAATATCACCAGCAACGATAATTCATCCCGACGGAATTTATCAGTGGAATCTTCAACAGAACATCTCTTCCCCATAGAGTAATCTCCTCATCAGTTTATTCCCCCAACGGAGTCATCCTCTCCTGCAGGTTTATTCTCTTCGTTCGCTATTCCCAACGGAAACGAATAATCCAGCTCTATTCTTCAGTAGCTATCCGGGATTTATTTTCCCCAGCTAGAAACATTACATTCCCATACATCATGATACAGGCATATACGCATCATACCACACAATCTCATTTATTTTGAGAGCATCATTGCTTGATATATATCATGCATTTCATACATCATGACATTGCATATGACTAACTCTTTACCTCTTCAGGGAAAGACGAATCAATAAACACCGTTGACTACTTATATGACCTGGTAGTCCCCTCAAAAACTACATCTATTGAAGGCTGTTTCAGCGGATTCCTCAGAAAGATATCACAAGAATTTCGTCTGGTTCAGTTAAATCGATTCTAAGATTTTTTTGATTCTTATCCAGTCAAATTTAATCCAAGACCTTCTCTGGTTCAGTCAGATCGACACTAAGATCTCCCTGATTCTTATTCCAGTTGAAGATATCACAAGACTTTCGTCTGGTTCAGTTAAATCGATTCTAAGATTTTTCTGATTCTTATCCAGTCAAAGTTAATCCAAGACCTTCTCTAGTTCAGTCAGATAGACGCTAAGATCTCCCTGATTCTTATTCTAGTTGAAGATATCAGAAGACTTTCGTATGGTTCAGTTAAATTGATTCTAAGATTTTTCTGATTCTTATCCAGTCAAAGTTAGTCCAAGACCTTCTCTGGTTCAGTCAGATCGATGTTAAGATCTCCCTGATTCTTATTCCAGTTGAAGATATTCCAAGACTTTCGTTCGATTCAGTTAAATCGATTCTAAGATTTTTTCTGATTCTTATCCAGTCAAAGTTAGCCCAAGACCTTCTCTGGTTTAGTCAGATCGATGCTAAGATCTCCCTGATTCTTATTCTAG
Source organism: Vicia faba (assembly GCA_948472305.1). Lineage (NCBI taxonomy): Eukaryota > Viridiplantae > Streptophyta > Magnoliopsida > Fabales > Fabaceae > Vicia > Vicia faba. Next base: position 465,713,030 of record OX451737.1, on the reverse strand, counting down.
TTGAAGATATTCCAAGACTTTCGTCTGGTTCAGTTAAATCGATCCTAAGATTTTTCTGATTCTTATCCAGTCAAAGTTAATCCAAGACCTTCTCTGGTTCAGTCAGATCGACGCTAAGATCTCCCTGATTCTTATTCCAGTTGAAGATATTCCAAGACTTTCGTCTGGTTCAGTTAAATCAATTCTAAGATTTTTCTGATTCTTATCCAGTCAAAGTTAATCCAAGACCTTCTCTGGTTCAGTCAGATCGACGCTAAGATCTCCCTGATTTGTATTCCAGTAGAAGTTCAGACCTCCTATCAACAGTCTCTAAATGGCATCTGTAAGCCCATTCCTGACATCACCATGCTGATACCACTTCATGCGAGTGCAAATTTCTGGGCACTCTAGTGTTCAATCATCTTCCACCTTCGGATCACGAAAGGCACGAAAGTCAATCTATATCCTCAGGTTTAAGAAGATTCAACAGGGGAAGCTGTTGTACCCCAAAATTTGCCCTCTCATATTTCTTAAAACATTACAAGAAAAATCTCCAAATGGCTCAAGGTTGCTCAAGAGTTGGAAAGTCAAGCTATCTCCTAAGGCAGTCAACCCTAAATTAGGGTTTTGTGTTGCACCAAGATCCTTGAGTCCAAATGACCTCAAGTGCTGCCCAATGTCCTAATATTCTCTCAATATCATCCATGCCAAATTTCAAGCCTTGCAGAGGAAGTTTGCTCAGTCAATTGCTCAAAGGGCCCAAAAATCGAATGTGCTAGGGCAAAAGCCAACTGTGACCCAAATACAGTCAAACTTCAAGATTTTTTGTCAACATTCTCATTTTGAATTATATTTCATCATTTTATCAAGGGTTGATCATGATTCATCAAGGATTGCTCAAAATTCATCAAGACTCAAAAGTTGCTAAATCATGGTTTTGTAGGAAAAGTCAACTCAACTTTGACCAAGCATAACTTTCTTATACTTTATGAGAAATGACCCATCTAAAGCTCATTTTGAATAGAATGAAATTCCTACAATCCATATTCATACCCAAAGATCATAAAATGCACTCACAAGGAGTTATAAATTTGGACATTATAGGTCATTTTTGAAAGTCAACAAAAACACCTTTTTTTCCAAAGCTTATAACTTGAGCATGGAATATCAAAATGAGATTAGACCAAAATGGTTGGTTAGAGGAAATATCAAGCTTTCTAGAAAGTCTAATAACACTTCCAAAAGTTCAAAATTGAAGAAGTTATGCATTGTTGAAGTTGGGCATTTTTGCAAAATTGCCAAAAGTCAACTATCCCCAAAACTTCAAATTTTGTCAAATGGGCCCATTATTTTCCACTTGATTTAATCTTGTCCCATTGCACACGTGTCCTAGCTTCATCCTTGTGTCCATTTATCAATTTTATTATTTTATTTGATTTTTTATTGAATTATTTCATTTTAAATCAAATTAAATCCAAATATTGATTACTTGATCTCTTTTTGGCTATTTCAGGACTGAATCATCATCATCAAGGGTATCAAACTCGTATCAAGCAATCCATGTGCAAAAAGATTGAGTTTTTGACAAATTTGGCAAGTTTTCAATGGTGAATCAAATCCAATCTCATGGCATTGATGTGGAAATATTCAAGGCATATTTGTTAACCTAATACATTCCATGATACACATAGAAGGCAAAGGCACGAAATTGAAGGCTAGAGGCTGCAAGAACAGAAAGAACAAAACTTGGAAAAAGTGTGAAAAAGATTGAGTTTGAATTCACCCTTAGAGGCAATTTCAGAAGCAAAGCTTGACACCAATCGATTGCTGGAGGTCCACTGAGTCAGAGCCAATCCCTAGCAAGCCTCCATACACGCTCAAACTCATTGTAAGTGTCACGAAAAACCGCTCTGCATTTGAATTTGTGAATCTTTATTCCTGCACCTTTTGTACAAACCATTTGCATATTCATGATCCTCATCAAATTTCCAAGCTTTCTGTATTATCCAATTTCATTTATCTGATATGTGAATCCAAGTGCCATATCTAGGGTTTCATGGTTGGTTTTTGGGCATTTCTTTTACAAGTAAAATTAGCCCCAATAATGGCCATGGACATGACCGAAAGAGAAGGACGAACTCAACCATGTGCTTGAAATTGATTTTCATGGATTGGAATGGATTTTAGAGTGAGCCCACGCATTTAGCTGCGGATCTAAATCCGCAGGTAAAGTTACAGGGTTGGAACGTCAAGGACGACAATGTGTCTCCCTCTGATTGGCCTGATTCAAACGCGCGCGCCCTTTTTTATTTTTCTGGCATATTAATTCATTTTCTCATATTATCATTATTTTGTATGTTATTAACAATTGAGACACATTGGCCTAGTGGCGAAGCAAGCAACGCGAATACCAACAGGACCTGGGTTCGAATCCCAGGTCCCCCATATGCTTTGTTATATTTTTTCTACAGGTTATCACATGCAAATCAAGCATTGTAGCACATCATACACCATCATCTAATCAATAGACAGATGGCCAATGGCCAGATCTGATGGATGGAGATGGAACGTCCACCATGGAACCAAGTCAAAGTGCACACACTGGATCTCACAAAGTTAGCCAGACCAACACAATTGGGCCATGGAATTTGCTTCTCAAACCCCACTAATCAGGCCCACACCCCTAACTCTTTCTATTTCATTTTTTTAAATTTTATTTTAATTGTTTGTTTTATTATGTTTTTATTATCAATTAGACAATCAAATTTTTTCTTAATAAAATTAAAACCACAAAAATATTTTTCTTCACAAAAATCAAATTTTAATTTTTTTATTAACAAATATTAATATAATTAATTTAGGCCCTTAATTAGGAATAACTTTAATATATTTTTTCAATAATTAAAATCAATTAGACTTAATTAGATGTTTACTAACATTGATTAATTTTATTTTCTTTCTTTAAATACCAAAAAATCCAAAAATATTTATTTTCATTAATTAATTAACTTATTTATTAATTTAATAATTAACTTAGTTTAATTTCTTTCTTAATCCAAAAATAACCAAAAAAATCTTTTTTTATTTAATAATTAAAGGGAACCCTAAAACTTGTGCCCGATTTAATTTCCCGCAAGCGATCCATTTATATCATATTGTATTTGTTCCCGGAATGTAATAGATAATTAGGACTATTTTTATCGCTTTATTTATTTTCTGCATTTAAATTTCAAAGGGTTGTTTTTGGCGATGTAAATACCCGACGCCTTGTAATTTAATTTCCGCAATTTAGTTTCCGCAAAATATAACTGTTAGATGATTGATAATAGGTATGCATGACAAGATTGAATGTTTAACCTAAAATCAACATAGATAACCACTGACATGTACAAAGACAAAATAACTGAAAACAACACACTCGCACATGCGCATTCTTAGGGTACACCTCACTTGGTTGCCTTCGTAACGCGGTCATTGAGTATAGGTTGTTTTAGAGGTCGCCCTCTTGTCTAAAAGATCATAGTCGCCTCGAAACGGTTGCCTCGGATATTGTTGCCTCAAACAAATGATCTAAGACATTAGGGTTACCGCTAAGGCGTCCTAACATTGCTTTAGTGACCGCATGTCCCTTATTCGAATTGACCCTTAAACTCCAATGACGGTGCTACCTACTCATCAATAGTGGGATAACATTGTCTAAAGGAAGATAGCATAGAATGATTCCTTTTTCGAGTAGGTGGATGGTTCTTAAGTACTTTCTCTTTCAAAACAAAACAAATTTTCACACTTACACTCCTTTCCAAACAAAAAACTTCTTCAAACCCACAAGCACAAAGAAAAGCAATTTTGAAAACAATATGAGCAAGTACCTAAGAGCCCGTGGATAACCACAGATAGAAAGGGTGCTAACACCTTCCCTTTCTATAATCTACCCCCCGAACCTGAGAAATATCTCGAAAAAGGAATTTTTCTGTGCTTTTTCCTTTCCTTGTTGGATAAAATAAGTCGGTGGCGACTCTTGCTTACCGCGATATTTCCCACCATATCACACCATTTGTTTCAAATCTTCTCCAATTATGAATATTGATTCATGATTTGATCCTTGTGCAAATCTTTCCAAATCAAGCAAAATGCAATCTTTTTGTAACCATATGAACCTTGCACGATTTGATCTTGTCTCCAACTGTGTAATGAACCTAACCATGCACAAAATCTCAAGATTTAATTAGTTTTTGATATTTTCATTATTTTATATTTATTTTATTTTATTTTATTGAAATAAAACAAAAATAAATAGCAAAAATAAAAGAATGACAAGTGGAAGGGCTCATGGGTTGTGGGTCACATTACAAACTCAATGCAAGCATAAAAAGTTGGGCCCATTTGACAAAAAATGCAATTTTGGACACATTTGACTTTTGGCAATTTTGCAAAAAGGGTCAACTTGGCCAATTCATAACTCTCTCAATTTTGACCCTAGAGATGTGTTCTTAGACTTTTTATAAAGCTTAAGATGTCCTCTAAGCAACCCTTTTGGTCTCATCTCAATTGAGTCTTCCATGTTCATGTATGAAGTTTTTACCCAAAAGGTGTTTTTGTTGACTTTTCAAAGTGACTTATTACATCCTCTTCAAAATGAGCTTTGGATGAGTCATTTTTGATAAAGTATGAGAAAGTTATGCTTGGTCAAAGTTGAGTTGACTTTTCCTACAAAACCCTAATTTAGCAACTTTTGGGTTTTGATGAATTGTGAGCAATCCTTGAGGAATTATGATCAACCCTTGATAAAATGATGAATAATACTTCAAAATGAGAATGTTGATAAAAAATCTTGAAGTTTGACTGTATGTGGGCCACAGTTGACTTTTGCCCTAACACAGTCGATTTTCAGGCCTTTGAGCAAATTTACTGAGCAAATTTTCTCTGCAAGGCTTGAAACTTGACATAGATGATCTTGAAAACATATTAGGACAATGGTGAGAATTCGGGATCCTTTGGACTCAAACATCTAATGCAAAATGAAACCCTAATTTGAGGTAGACTGCCTTAGGAGAGAGTTTGCCTGGTTAACTCTTGGACTTCCTTGAGCAATTTGAGGACCTCACTTGACATGTATTGAGAAATATGGGAGGGAAAATTTTGGGGTACAACACATGGATAGAAAGGGTGCTAACACCTTCCCTTTTTATAATCTACCCCGTACTCAGAAACATCTCGAAAAAGGTTTTTTCTGTTCTTTTTCCTTTTCCTTTGTTGGATGAAATAAAAGTCGATGGAGACTCTTGCTTACCGTAACATTTGATAACAAAAAACAAAAACCAGTAAAAACAGTCGGTTATGCCACTGTATCACAGTTACCAACATCATCTGTTTTGTCTTCTTCAATCCAAGCGTCTTGTTTTATTCCATGGTAAAACACCTTAACACCATAGTTCCATGGCACTGCTTTGTTGGAAGAGTACGGAATTGGTCTGAGATTGGTAATTATTAGAGGAGCAATAGTCGGTTCATTTAAAATCCTGATAGGACCCTTGGAGGAGATCCTAAGATGCTTGTTTGAGATAGTTATGATGGAGAGATCTTCACACTTATTGGTAAAACTTTTGGCAGGCAGAGTTTTCTCAAATAGGATCTCGTGGTTATTCATCAGCGTTGAACTCCTTCCTTCAGCCCTTCACATCCATTGAGTTGTTTGGCACAGCAAACACGGTCCTTCAAACAACCATGGAAAATCCCGGCTTTCAACATATTCTCTTTGATGATGATTAATAGAGTAGTCAAGTCTTCGACAGAGGCAATGAAAATGGTATCTTCAACAATATTGACACCATTGCCATGATTTGGCGTAGGCGCAGTGATTACATTCGGAGTTAGAGGAGAATAAAATTCAATGGTCTTATTGTCTATCAAGTCTTGAATTTTATTCTTCAGTGCCCATCATTGGTCAGTCTCATGCCTCGGACTACTTTAGTGATATGCACATTTGGCGTTCGGATTGTACTTTGGTGAAGAGGTATCTGGATTGGCCGGAGGATCACACAGTGTCACCAAATTAGCCTTTAGTAAGTGTTGTAAGGCTTGGGATAATGACATGCCTATCCTTGTGAATTGTCTTCTCGGAGTTTCAAACTGTTGATGATTGGCAGATGGTCTTTGACCAGGAGTTGGATTGGAGATCTGGACAACATTAACAGACGGACAATCATCCTTCTTGGTACGGGCCCTTGCCTCATACGCAACATTGATTTCTTTCTTCACGGTAAAAGGTTTCTTTATAGGATTGGAGGTGGAGGCAGATGCCATGGAAATCTTCCCGCTTTTGATACCATTTTCAACTCTTTCACTGGTTAAGATCAGTTTGCTGAAATCAGAGGAAGAACAACCAACCAACAAGTTGAAGAATGGACCAGATAAAGTGCCCATAAACATATCAATATGCTCTCTATCAGTCAAAGGTGGTTGAACCCTACGGGCAAGGTCCCTCCACTTTTGGGCGTATTATTTGAATCCTTCATTCTTCCCCATCGTCATGTTTTGCAACTGAACTCTTGTTGGCGCCAAGTTGACATTATACTAGTATTGATGGTAGAAAGATGTGGCTAATTCCTCCCATGTATGGATACGGGAACCATCTAATTGGTAAAACCATTCTAGTTGTGTCCCAGCCAAACTTTCTTGAAAAAAGTGAACCCAAAGTTTCTTGTCAGCGGTGTGCGGTTGAATTTTGTGCACATAAGATTTCAGGTGAAGTTTTGGACATGAAACCCCGTCATACTTTGCAAAGACTGGTATCTTGAATTTGTAGGGAATGACAACCCCAGATATTAAACCCAAATCATCAAAATCCAAATCGGGGACGACTTAAATCTTAATGGCCTTCAATATGTCTTCTAGCTGCTTGTACTTGACATCGATGGGAGGATACTACTCGTCAAAATAATAATCATCATCAGACGCTTGATCATTAATACACCCAGCCTGGGTACTCCTAGCTTCTCCAATATGATTCTCATCTTCCTCAGATGAGCCTTCCACTACTGGGATCTGACGAACCGACTCTTTGAATCTTCTTCCCATGTTGACTAGAGCTTTCCTCTTTGGCTTCTTTTTGGCTGCCAGTAATGCCATCAGATCTTGTTGCCCCTTGGCTAGGGTCAGCAGAGTCTCTTGAAACTGATAGTTTTGTTCTTGTAGGTCCTTTACAGTTTTCTCGAGATCCATCTTGCTGAAATAAATAGCAGAAAGATAAGGAAACCTGTCGTGTGAAAACCTGTTATGTTATGATGCATGGAAGATGTATATGCAAATGATTTAAAGGATTTATGAAACTTAAATTTGTATAGACACAAAATGGACAAACGTCAAATTCCATTAATTAGTTCAAAATGATTACAACATGCCTCTTTGGGCTTACAAAATAAATCTCTAAGATAAAAACACCGAACGCGTCCTTTTTGGCGCAATGTAGGCGTTCAAGCTTTGTTCTTCATGTAGCTGCTTTGTAAGCTCCAAGACCTTTTTCTCACTAGCGTAGAATTGAGCTTCGAAGGTATCTCTCTCTTCCTTCAGCTGAATCCAACCCTTTTTCAAGTCATTAAGAGAAGTAGGCATGTCGGGATGGAGGACAGTGTACGGGACATCTCCTTCAACTATAGGCTCCATGATAATTGGTAAGATGGAGGGATAAGGCATCACAAATTTCTGAGAACAAGCTCGTATCCACCTAAGTTAGGGCTCAATGGGGATGGAATTCTTGTGTCCCAGCGTCTTACTATCCATTTTGTTTACCATCCTCCAAGCTCATATAAACCTTTGACGGCAGCCTTGATCGTCGCTCTCATAGTCGAATACCACTCCTTGGATGAGCATATCATGAGGACCATCTCTTTAGGCGTATCCAAACTGTCGTAAGGCTAAGCAAGGGTTGTAAGTGATACCTCCCCTAATTCCAAGAAAAGGGACATTAGGGAATTCCCCACAATGTTCGATGATAGTAACATTCTCTAAGGATCGAGAACACCAATATATATCTGAATATCTGAGCGTCATCAACCTATGGGACCACCTCAAACCTTGCTCGTTCTTCAACATAGACCGGGGAAAATGCGAAATAAACCATCTAGCCAAGAGAGGATTTCAACACATGAGGATCCCTCTCTTCCTCATAGTGCGGGAGTGAAAATAATGTAGGACATCTCCAAACAAAGTAGGCACTGGATTGCGAGACATGAAGATTTTGACAGCATTTACATCTATAAGTTGGTCAGGGTTTGGAAACAAAACCATCCCATAGATGATAAGGGCCAAGATTTCTTCAAAAGCTTGTAAGTCCAAAGAGTTCCAATAGTCTTGGGCTTTCTCAAACAATAACTTGGCTAAGAACCCTTTGACACCACTCATTGTTTCCCAATTAGTCGTGACATTAGATTGTTGCAAGTGTAGTGCTCAGGAAATCTCTTCAGGTCTTGGATCTCTTTCTGTACCATTGAAGGGTAGTTGATTGAGAATGATAATCCTTAAGAGTTGATAGAATTCTTCCATAGTAGGTACAAGCTGATAATCGGGAAAAGTGAAGCAATGGTGTAGAGGATCAAAGAACTGGAAAAGCACCTTCATCATATCTTCATCAGTTCCAGAGGTAACCAAGTTTAAGAGGTGACCATGACTTTCAGGGAATGAAGAATTCTCAAGGACCCTTGATGCTAACTCTTTGAGTTGATAAGGAATTCTTACGAGATTGACTTGAATAGTATTCATGTGGATAGAAGCCATTTCCTACAAAACAGAACAATGATAAATCCCAATAATCCTTGAAATGGTTAGTGAGAATGGGTATGATATTATGTACAAATGAGTATATACACACAAGGCAAACAATTACTTAGGTTTAGGCTTGCATGGAGTCTTATAGGTAAGTACCCTCTTGAAATTTAGTTGGCTCAAACATGTCCTAAAAATAATAATCGGGTTCTAAGGGATCTCAATATCACTGACCTTTCTTATCGGGCATTGTTTCAGCGCAAGCCTCTTTCACGGCAACCGAAATATCCTCAGAAGTCTGATCTCAATGAGCGTAGCATCGAGTATCAACCAACTTCAGACTGCACCAAATCCTACCATCTCACTACTTCCTAATGGCCAAGTTGGTCAAGTAGAGGTTCTGAAGTCAATTAGTGCTTCATGACACCATACAACGGCCCCGTATTCTCCTTGACTACTCAAGGGCTACCGGTACCCACAAATGTGTAACATAGCTATTGCTTAAACCATGTCGATATACCCTGCACAGTTTCCACAACATATTGCTACTTACCTATAAGGTATCCCAAATCCAAGTAGAGGATTAGAACAAGCCCAAATAAGGAACCAAAATGTAAAGCAAACAAATCAAACAATGAAAGCAAGTAAAGGTGATCTAGCCCTAAGGTAACCCCACTTTTAAGTTTTTCCCCAGCAGAGTCTCTAGTTCTATAATACGGTGGGAGAAATGACTTGGGATGTTTTGTGTTTGATCGTAATTGTTGCGGTTAGCAAGAATCGCCGCCGACTTTTCTTTTATCCAAAAGGAAAGGTGGAAAAGAACATGAAAGACCTTTGAGATTATTTCTTGAGTTCGGAGGGTAGATTATGAAAAGGGAAGGTGTTAGCACCATTTTCATCCATAGTTATCTATGTATTCTTAGTTGCTTGCTAAATCACTTGCTTTGTTTGAGAATATGCTTTGTGGTGGTTTTGAAAGTATTTTTGAAAAGGCGCCTTCGTTTAGGCAAACTTTGTAATGGTTCTCGTTCGTAAGAACGTATGCAAAGTGTTTGACTTTTGAAAATATTTCATGTTTTGAAAGTTTTTTTTTTAAATGTTTGGTGTTTGTTTTAAAAATGAGCAAGGATGTTTGTTTTGAAAGTGAGCAAGCAATTAGGAATAATCTACCTACTCAAAAGTCTTTGTTCATTTCTTCCTTTCCTTTGATATTGTTATCTCACCATTGATTAGTAAGAAGCCTTATATTTGGATGTAAAGGGACGTGCATGGGTCATTGTATAGTCATGATAGCAATGTTGTGATATATCTTAGCATTTCTCTTTGAGGGACTAAGATCATTTGAAAGGTGATATTTATAGCGTCATCGATGGACTATGATCTTGTATTTTTGATTGTTTTTGCTAAGACATCCGACATGCATAACATGACCATTTTTATAAGACAACAAGTGGAATTACCCTAAGGGTGTAAGTATGCAAGTGTGTTTGATTTGCATGCATTGTTTATCTTGAATTAAGGTTTGCTACTTGTTGATTTTATCTTTCCATACAAACCCTAATTACTAACATTTATATGAAAGCAATAAATTGTGGAAAGTAGAATTACTACGCTATTACATCATTAGGGAATGGGGTATACAATTTTACAAATGGGGATTGCAAGAAATTAAACTTAATTATCTATTACAACCATATTGAATAATATACAAGAATTGAAAAGAATATAATGTACAAGAATGTAAATGGAAAGGAAATGATTTTGTTTGATTTTTGTTAAGGGTTTAGTTTTGACCTAATTAAGAAAAAATGATTACTTAAAATTAAATAAAATTAAACCTAAACTAATTAAGAAAAGAAATTAAGTTAGAAAGCATTTTTAGGGTTTTTTTATGAAAATGTTTTAAGTTTAATAAAAATAGTATGGAAATTAATTAATTAAAAGAAAACCTAATTCCAAGTTAATTTTAATTAAAAAAAGAAAATAACTAAATCTAATTCTAATTATTAATTTATTTAAGAAAAAGAAATTAAATTTATTTAAGAAAACATTTTTGTCTTTTATCTTTATATAGAAAATAAAATATAAGCATGTAAATAATAAATAAAAATATTTGAGGATTTTTATTATTAATAATAATAATAATAATAATAATAATAATAATAATAATAAATAAATAAATAAAAATAACAAAATGTAAAAACACAAGTCAGAGGGTTTGAAATTGAATGTGAGACTTTATTAGAAAAACAGTTTTGTGAAGCCTCGCCCATTAGCATTTTTTAATCAGCAAAGAAAAAATATTAAAAAAAAGGAAAGGGGCCTGCTGGAATAAGTAAAATGGGGGGGGGGGGGGGGGGGGGGTGCAGCAAAATGGAAAGGCCCACTGACTACGCCCAGACGCTGGTTGTTTGAAACAAAAAAAAGAAAGAAAAATGTTGGAAATTAAAACAAAAGGCAACGCTGAGACTTGAACCCATGACCTCTACTATACACGCGCGCTGCCTTTGCCACTGGGATGACTATACATATGTTAACATAAGTGAAACAATAAATATATAACATAAATTCAGTCCTAGAAATGACTTCATCTTCAACCTCAAGTCATGGTTCCTGTAACTTACTCATTTCTCAACAAAAATGAAAAATGTAAACATGAAAGTTGCTCCATTTTCCCATACGAATCCAACCATATAAATATCATAAGCTATAAATCAAAGATGAATGATAATTTCGAATGGTACCAAATTCTGACCTAACTTTTTTAAGAGATTCAAACCTAAAATTCTCTAAGCTCAACCAATATAAATGAAAACCATGAACATGTATAGTTTCAGGGCAATGATATCTACATTTTATCTTCACAAATGCAAGCTTAACAATGCCTAAATGAAAAGATAGAAGTTCAGAAAAGATACCTCAAAATTGGAAATCGTGAAATGAGTTTGAGCTACTTTCAAGGAGTTGTGATGACCAGGTTAGCTTCCTCAGGTTCCCAAGAAGCTAATGCAATGCTTAGCTTAAACAATGGATGGCTGAAATGGCCTGGAGAAGTCAACTTGCAGACTCTATTTTTTGGTTTAGAAGGTTGATGAAAATGGTGTTATAGTTCTGGGACAAGGATATGGATGAACTATATTTGAGGTATAGAAGCTTTGTGATTGATTAAGAATGAAAACGCACGAGGGAAATGTGAGTTACAAGTTCAAAGTCACAAATTGTGCATCAATGGTGTTTTTGGGCAATTTCTGACTGGAAAGTATTTGAGAGAGTTTCAGGGTGCTTGAGCTCGTGTCTTAGCTTGCAAATAGTATCTCTACTTATAAGCAAATGGTTTTGAGACTTGTAGTTGATCAAAATTCAAATTCACATGTTTAAGCTCAACATGTGATTTTCTTGACAAAACAAGTTTCCACGCCTTTGTAATTGCTATTGTAGAGTGTTTACACTTTAAACAAACTTGCTTCTGACTTTGTAGATGGAGTGTGATCAGAGGGAACAAATGAGAGGCTCAAGAAATGACTTTGTGCATAAAGCTTGCTTTTCAATAATGGTAATGTTAACTTTCTTCCCAAAATGACAAATTGACTTGGACAATGCTTAAACCACTTGGATCATAGCTCAAAAGCTTGTGTAATCCATTAATTATGGATAGATACACAAGTTAGAAGGCCTACAAGAAAATGTGTTCATCAAGAAAATGGCTTGTAATTCAAGTTTAAAACCCTAACTTTTTGCCTTCGATTATCCTAGCTTAAGTATGATCTCAATGAGTTCTTGGACATTTTGGAAAGCTTGTAACATCCTCTACAACCTTTATGTTGGAAATTTTTTAACTAGGTGAAAAGTTGCCATGAAGTTAGGTCAAAATCCTGCCTAACTAGGGCAAAATTTCACTAAGTCTTTTAAGTTTCATGAACATGTCTTTATAAAATCATAACTTGAAATCTAAGCATTTCTAGGAAAATTTCTGCCCTACAATGTTTTAAATCTCATTGAGATCTACAACTTTCATGTTGAAAGTTTCTCTTGAATCACCTTGCATCATGGTGGAAATTTGACTCAAAGTTATGAAAAAAGTGAACTTTTCCAACACTTGGAAAAAATTCTAAGTTTTAAAAATTTCGACTTTTCAAAATGAAATTTGACTTTTTGATTCCTTGATGAACAAGTTTCATATTTTGACATGTCTTAATGAATTGTAATCTTTGAAACTTGATTTTGATCCAAAAGTCAAAGTTTAACTTTTCAGTGTACAGTTGACTTTTTATCAGTTGATTGGAATTCAACTATCAATCAATTGATCTTGAGAAATGTTTTGAGCCATGCCATTAGGTCAAAATGAAGTATTTGAATCCTTGAGATCATGTATTAAACCAATAATTCATTTGTTAAGTCAAAAGTAAAAAATTGCACCTTCTCAGTCAAAACCTTAATTTTGACCATTTTGCCCTTTTGATGATCTGATCAAATTTCTTGAGGAATTGTGATCCAAACTTGATCAAATGACATATATGAGTTTATAATGTTGACATGGACCAAAAATTATGAAGTTTGACTTTAAATTGACGACAATTGACTTTTTCCTCAATACAACTGATTTTAGGTCAACTGATCAATTGACTGAGCAAAAATGTGATCCAAGACTTGAAACTTGATATGAGAAATCTTGAGGGTCTAAAATGATCCATTAAAGTCATTTGAGGCTTTAAAAGTTCAATTATATTTTTACAAACTCAAATCCTAATTTGAGTCATCAGTGCTTGAGGAGGTGTCTTAAGCTGATCAAACTTTGTATAGTCTTGAATCAATGGAGATCTTGTGAGATATTTTTTTGAGAAATGAGGGAAAATTTTGGAGTAAAATAATTATCATATAGATCATGCCTGTAAAATTTCACATCAATAAAAAATCATTTGATATGTTAAAGAGAACGATAAAAATTAACGTTTTTCATGAAATTTTGTAGACAAGGGCTTTAGGTTCGAAAGTCCTTGATAAGATGAGATATATTGTACGCCCCTTTAGATTCGGAAGCCATAATATAATAAGTTTTTTTGAAACACGAAATCAACCGGAGCTCATGATGTCACTTGTTAGATAAAGACAACTTATCTAGGGGGGGGGGGTGAATAGATCCCAAGTTAAAAATTTCTTGTGAAAATTAGTTTTAAAAACTTTTGTTAACTATGGACAACGAAAAACAATCCTGGATCAAAAATGTCATATAATCCAAACTGTTATCGGAAAGCTCAAATATGCGTAAAAGTGATAAGTTACTTAGCCAATATATTTTCACAATCGCATATTTGAATATGATTACAAAGGCAATCTATTTCTAATGAAATTTATAATAAAAAACAATACTAAGCAAACTATCGAACACTTGGTGTACAATCGGAAAATCAACATATTTTTCATCATGCAACAATCTAACATTTTCCATTAAAAAATTTCTCAAATAAAGTATCAAACTCTAAACAACACAATTCAACATTCACTCAAAACATAATAAAACACGTCATTCCCGATGTTACAATATCAGAGCAATAAAACCATTGAAAATTCAATAAGTGATAGATAAATAAATAAAGGTAAGCTCCAATAAGCTATCTTCCACTAACAACAATAAAACTCTACTCCTAATTATCTGCAAGATATCCATGGTGGACAACATTAAGCAAATGAGTGAGAAATAAACTTCGACATGAACCAGTGTAATGAATGCAAAGGTAGATAAACACATAACAAATCATACATTCAATACACAATCAACATCATCAAAATCACACACCCATTCCACAATAATATATACATATTTCAATAAGACTCGTAACACAATGTGACATTACACATGTGGTACCGACTCAATATTTGATTCTCTCAAGAACCGAGTCCCCTTCTGAACTTATGAGCCCCCTTCTGAGCTCTAAGTCCATTTCTAATCTTGAGACAATCCACTAGTCCCTCCTTCTGAAATAGATAACATGTCTCATTCAACAACACGATACAAATGATGCATGTCATACAAATCAACGCAATAACAATAACAGTGTTTAAGCCCCTCTTCTGATTGTAAACAACATACATTGACAACATAATGATAATTACCCCTTCTGAATTACTATCCAATAATCACAATAACAACACATAATTAATCACCATATAATTATACTTATAGAACACATGGTAATATTTATAACATATCAGTAAAAATATCACCAAACAACCTTACACGCATTCACATCATTAATACACAACTCAACAACAACATTTAGATAACTTACTCATTATCCTATCAACAGTAATAATCCATAATAATATAATTATCATAATTATACAAACTTCATATAATCATTCACCAAAACCCATAAACTCATCAAATAGCATAGTCAATTTAACCATAATCACATGTATAATATAACACACAACAATTAAGCTTCTTTCATCATCATTAACCGTCAATGATGTTACACCTTAAATAAAATAGTATATTAATGTCCTTAACTGCATATTTAGCCTCTTAACGAATCACCATGTGATAATACTATGTATTAGTTTTCCAATGCTTCAAATCGCATCTCAAACAGAGTCACAAAACTCAAATTATGACAAAAATAATATTTGAACCAAATCAGTTTGGTCGTGACGGGTGGACCGTCACAAAGCTGACACCCTTCAGCTCGTTGGAAGCTATGACGAGAAGTCTGTTACAAGGGTGACGAGCGTCACTTATTGCAGAATGTAAAATTTCTGCGTTTTTCATTGTTAGAGGTCTTTAGAACCTTTGATTTCGATTATGTAAAAAATATCAGTCTCAAAATTCGACATACAACAATTATCCAATGATTAAAATAACAAACTCACAATATATCACAAATTGACATCAACAAAATTATATATTATCATCATGAATTTCTTGGATTTTATGTTTGTCCAAATAAACATAAATAATATTTTATGACACATAACTCACACTAAAATCCATCTTAAAAACAAAATTATAACATTATCATGCTCAAAAATTCATATTAACACACATCAACAAGTTGAAACATAATTACAATTCACAATATAATTCTAAAGAGAGTAAGGGTCCATCTTCTACCCTTTTATACAAAACACCCATATAAAAACACTTTCTCTCCTCTTATCTCAAATTCTTAGCAGCAAAAATCTGAATTTGATCAAGGTTGGTGGTTTGTGTTTTTCCCTCTTCAAGCCATAGTCTTGTCTCCTTGAGTTCTTGCATCCTCTCTCCAAAATTTTTAATTTCATCGTTCTAGGTTAATTATAAACTTAAATAATTAGGTTTAATCTAATCATTTCATTTTACTAATAATTCTAATTTTCTCCCCTCTATTATTCTTCTCATACTCTTATCTCCCTTAATATCCCTTTTTCTCATTACCTCACCTCTACATTTTCCATTATTTTCTCACATATTTAATTAATTAAAAATAACTATTAAATCTAATTATTTCTAATTATTCTATCAACTTACTATTACCACACACACGCATGCACGCGCGCGCGCACGCACGCATGCACAAACACACACACTTTATTTAATTAAAAGCATACCACCTACTAATTAATCAAATAAAAATAAAAATAATTCAATTAAATAAATTAATCAAATTTTGGGGTATTACAACTCTAACTTCAATCAATAAGAGATTTTTTTTTCCTAATAACTATTTGTAGATTTATTTATCTTATTAAATTTCATGCTCAATTGTTCTATTTTCATGTAAAATACATTATGTATTTTTGTAGGCTTTGTAGATATTGCAAGTATAAATAATAACAACTATATTTATCTTGAACACACTGCTACATTTTATTATGAGAGATTTTTTAAGAATCATTTGACCTCTTAGTTTTCTATTTTTAATCTATCTTTATTTTCTTATTTTGTTTTTATCATTTATTTTATTTATTCTTTCATTCGTTAATTTAATGGATTTAGTCTTGTCTTCTTATTATTGCAATTTTCTTCTTTTTTATCAATTAATTATATGTTTTGTCCTATTAATTTTATTATTAATTTAAATTTAATTGAAAAGTAACAATGATTTATAAAAATATTGATATGATGTAAATCAATTTAATGAATAAAAAAATATTATCATAATAAACTCATAATATTAAATATGTCTATATTATATTAATTAAAAATTTTAATTTACTTTTTAAGTAGATTGTAATGAAAATAATTATATTAATATTTGTCTATTTTTATTCTATATTATGAATAAATATGAATAAAATAGATAGGGTGACTATCTAAGTGGTTGAAAAAATGATTTTTTTAATAATGTCCCATGTTAATATACTAAATTCACAATAATGAATATATGAATATTATATTATAATATTTTTATTCATTTTTTAAGTTGATTATAATGAACATAAACATGAACTATAAATTGTTAAATATTTTTAATTTTTATTTATACATTAAATTCAATAAAAAATATTAATACAAATATATAAATAAGTATCTATTAATAATAATTTAATAAATTGATCCATGGCGAGTAGATGTTTAGTTTGTTATAATGAAAGCCAAATATGTTATGCACTGATATTTTATTAATTATAATAAAAATGAAATATATTTAAATATCTCAGTATTGTGATTCTAAAATTTCTTTAGAATAACAAATTGTAATGAGTATGTATATCTGTTAAATTTTATTCAATTTAAAATAAAATTTGAAAGAATTATATTTTCATAAAATCGACCAAAGTCGTATTAAATAATTTATTTTAAGAAAAAAAGGAAAAAAGTTGACAATTTTCGCTGGCTTAGACCTTTTCGTTTCGTCTTGTTCCTATTTCCCACTTTTTCATTTGCAGTTTTCAGGGCTTCAGAGTCTATCTCTAATATCTCTCTATTCCCCCCCTTTCTCTTATGATTCTTCTTCACCTAATTTTTTCAACAACTCAGTGAATCGATCCATTTTCTGCTTCCGATCGGAGTAAAATGGCCGATCAGTTAGCAAGGGCAGAGGATTTCGAGAAGAAAGCTGAGAAGAAGCTCAGCGGTTGGGGCTTATTCGGCTCGAAATTCGAAGATGCCGCCGATCTCTTCGATAAAGCCGCCAATTCGTTCAAACTCGCTAAATCATGTATTTTCTCGGTTTCGTTACTCGGTGGAATGTTAAACTAGTTACTGAAATTGTTATCGTTATTTTTAGGTTTTCAATTCCTGATTCGAAATGGTTATTGATCTGGTTAATTAGTTGCGATAGAAAATAGTTTCTGGAGTTTTGTGAGATATGATGAAATTATCATTGTTTTTCACTGTGTAAATTAGTATATAGTATATACTATACTATATACTATACTTTATTAATGTGATTGTTGATTTTTGTTGCTTGATTTTTTTATTGCTTTAATTTGTTATGAATAAATGTGATTAGTTTTGTGATTGAGGATTTAGGATGGAGTAGTTCTGGATGTTGTTTTCATTCATCTATTTGGCATTTTAGGGGACAAAGCGGGATCGACTTATGTTAAGTTGGCGAATTGTCATTTGAAGGTAACAAATATGAATTAGGTTTTTGCTGGTATATTTCTTTGAAGCCTGCTATGACATTCTGTTCTTCTTTTTCTAGTTGGAAAGCAAGCACGAGGCTTCACAGGCTTATGTTGATGCTGCGCATTGCTATAAAAAGACTAATATAAGTGGTATGTATGTAAGTAGTTATCGGTATCTGATGTAAAATTCTGCACCAAATGCTGCTCTTGCCTCCAACATTAAGGCGAATTCTGTTTAGCACTAGTATTTCTATTTATCAATTTTTTAAAGCAAATCAAATAAGGCAATGGTATCTTCTTTGCATAATCATGTGATATAAAAAAAATCCTTATGCTATGTCGACGATTGAGCCAACCATATCTATAAATCAAACAACGTATATGCTTTGAACAAACTTTAACTAGGGATTAGTTTCATACATCTAAACTTGTTTTAGTCAGTTATTGAAAATAATTTGTGCAAGTTGCTGACATTTTGAATTTCCGTCTGATACGATTCTTTTACAGATGTTTTTATTCTATATTTTGATTTGTTATTTTCTGGATATTGGTTAGTCGGAATTCATGATTATGTAGCTTAACTTGAATGAGATATATATCAGTCTAGCACAT
Organism: Vicia faba; assembly: GCA_948472305.1. Lineage (NCBI taxonomy): Eukaryota > Viridiplantae > Streptophyta > Magnoliopsida > Fabales > Fabaceae > Vicia > Vicia faba. The sequence goes on along the minus strand of OX451737.1, from coordinate 465,694,130 downwards.
GTTAGCATTTTTACCAGTTGCATAGTGTAAAAAATGATAGCGTTTATTCTTTTTTCTCTCTTTTCTGGTGCAGAGGCTGTATCATGCTTAGATCATGCTGTGAATCTTTTGTGTGATATTGGCCGGCTCTCCATGGCTGCTAGATATTTGAAGGTATATCTCTGCATCT